>JARQOD010000002.1:80235486-80286905 GCA_033576555.1 Oophaga sylvatica | reverse complement strand
TCTGCTGAGCGTGTGTCACTGCCTCATCCTTCACATTTTTCTCTAATTGGTGCTGCTCCATTTTAGTGGAAAAAAATCTAATCTATTAGTGTGACGCGCTTCCATCCGTATACAATACATTGGTTGCAAACACTATAGAAGTAGACAAAGGGCCTTTAACAGCTACTGAACAGTTGTGTTTCAGTGTTCACTGTAGTCTGTGAGCTTTTCATTTTTTGAGTGCAGATTACGCTCCAGTTTGTTCTTCAACCACTGCCGGTTGTAGTCTGCTGAGCGTGTGTCACTGCCTCATCCTTCACATTTTTCTCTAATTGGTGCTGCTCCATTTTAGTGGAAAAAAATCTAATCTATTAGTGTGACGCGCTTCCATCCGTATACAATACATTGGTTGCAAACACTATAGAAGTAGACAAAGGGGCCTTTAACAGCTACTGAACAGTTGTGTTTCAGTGTTCACTGTAGTCTGTGAGCTTTTCATTTTGTGAGTGCAGATTACGCTCCAGTTTGTTCTTCAACCACTGCCGGTTGTAGTCTGCTGAGCGTGTGTCACTGCCTCATCCTTCACATTTTTCTCTAATTGGTGCTGCTCCATTTTAGTGGAAAAAAATCTAATCTATTAGTGTGACGCGCTTCCATCCGTATACAATACATTGGTTGCAAACACTATAGAAGTAGACAAAGGGGCCTTTAACAGCTACTGAACAGTTGTGTTTCAGTGTTCACTGTAGTCTGTGAGCTTTTCATTTTGTGAGTGCAGATTACGCTCCAGTTTGTTCTTCAACCACTGCCGGTTGTAGTCTGCTGAGCGTGTGTCACTGCCTCATCCTTCACATTTTTCTCTAATTGGTGCTGCTCCATTTTAGTGGAAAAAAATCTAATCTATTAGTGTGACGCGCTTCCATCCGTATACAATACATTGGTTGCAAACACTATAGAAGTAGACAAAGGGGCCTTTAACAGCTACTGAACAGTTGTGTTTCAGTGTTCACTGTAGTCTGTGAGCTTTTCATTTTGTGAGTGCAGATTACGCTCCAGTTTGTTCTTCAACCACTGCCGGTTGTAGTCTGCTGAGCGTGTGTCACTGCCTCATCCTTCACATTTTTCTCTAATTGGTGCTGCTCCATTTTAGTGGAAAAAAATCTAATCTATTAGTGTGACGCGCTTCCATCCGTATACAATACATTGGTTGCAAACACTATAGAAGTACACAAAGGGGCCTTTCACAGATACTGAACAGTTGTCTGCAGGGTTCACTGTAGTCTGTGAGGAATAACCACACTTAGGCCTTATAACTTTTCTGACTTTCTTTATCAATCTACCAAGATGAAGAAGTCAGTGAGTAAGGCACGTGGTCGTGGTCGTGGATTTGCAGCAGGGAGAGGACGTGGGGATTCTGTGGCTGCTGCCGCACCCAGTGACACAGCATCCACCAGTTTTCCCCGTGAGCGTTCCTTTATGCGCACTTTTGTAGGAGCTCAGCGTACCCCCCTGCTGCGTGAAGAACAAATTGAAGCCGTTGTTGGTTGGATGGCAGCCAATGCATCGACTTCAATAGCTTCCACCTCCTCTCAGGACCACAGCACTGTTGAACAACCATCAGTCTCTTCACCGCCTGCCAAATTGCCCAGGCAGTCAGAGAGCTCTGTACAGGAGCCAGCTGAGTCTCTGCTTCTGTTCTCAGAATCTGTTGGCTTGCAAACAGGGGCCCAGCCAAGCAGCATTCTGGAATGTGAAGAAGAGGCAGTATGCAGTGATGCGCAACAGCTGTGTCTCTCTGAATCTGAAGAGGCGGGTGAGCCAGTGCCGATGGTCAGCACACCGCAGAACGCATCTGATGATGATGAGACTCAGTTGCCAGTTTCTGTTGAGCATGGTGCTGGCCAGACCACCCAACAACAGCAGGTGTTGGAAGAGGGTAGTGGTGGAGATGATGAGGTCCAAGACCCAACATGGCGTGAGGAACAGGAAGGTGGTGGAGCAGCTCTGAGGAAGAGATTGCCCCAACGGTCCAAACAGTAGGGAGAGGTAGGCTGCAGACTCGCTTGCCTGTAGCCTCCAGTTTGGCACCCGTTCGGAGCAGTTCTCTTCCAACAGCCAAACCGGGCGCTCCCAGGACTTGCTCTGCGTGGTCCTTTTTTGATACAGTTGCAGATGATATTTGCTATGTCAAATGCAAGCTGTGTAATCAAAAAATTAAAAGAGGTAAAAGTGTCAGTAACCTTAATACAACAAATATGTGGAAACATGTGCGGTCAAAGCACTTTGTTGAGTTACAAAGACACACTGGAGATGTAGGCCAACCTACAGCAGCACCTACATCTTCAGCTCGTGTTGGAGCCTCTTCCTCCAGTTCACACACAGCTGGTTCGGCTTCCTCACAGGATCGCCATGGAAGAACCTCTGTCACTGTTGTCCAGAGACACAGTGTTATTCCACCCACAGCTGCAAGTTCCCTGTCATCCTCACACACCCAGGCCACAAAACAGCCATCGGTAGCACAGGCATGGGATAAAAGACGGCCATACTCGGCAAACCATCCACGAGCACAGGCTCTGAATGCTGGCATTGCAAAACTCCTGTCCCTTGAAATGCTGTCATTCAGGCTGGTGGAGACTGACAGTTTCCGTGAATTAATGGCATTGGCAGTCCCACAATACAATGTGCCCAGCCGATTTTATTTCAGCAGGCAAGCCGTCCCTGGTCTGCAAAAGCATGTTGAGGCAAAAATTAAACATGCGCTACTAAACGCCGTCAGTAGCAAGGTCCACCTGACCACCGATGCGTGGACCAGTACCCATGGCCAGGGACGATACCTTTCACTCACTGCCCATTGGGTGAATGTTGTGGAGCCGGGTACAGATCTTGCGAGTGGCGCTGTACGTGTTCTGCCAACTCCAAGGATTGCCGGAATCAAGTCTGTCCACATTGACTCCTCCTCCTACTCCAGTTCCTCAGAATCATCGCTGCAGGAGCCGTCACGGTCTACCTCCACATGGACCCGTGGACGCTTACCTGATGCGACCGATATGAGCACAGCCGTGGCCAAACGGCAACAGGCCGTTCTGAAATTAATTCCCATGGGGAATCTAAGCCACACAGCGCAGGAGGTCTGGAATGCCATCAAGCAGGAGAGCGACGTGTGGTTTTTGCCAGCGAATCTCCAGCCAGGCTTGGTAGTGTGTGACAATGGCCGAAATCTGGTGGCAGCTCTGGGCCTTGGCAAACTCACTCACATACCATGTCTGGCACATGTGCTCAACTTGGTCGTGCAGAGTTTTTTGAGGGACTATCCGGATCTTGATGCACTGCTGCACAAGGTCCGCCTAGAGTGCGCTCACTTGCGACGTTCCAGCATGGCCAGATCGCGCATTGCAGCTCTGCAACGCAGATTGCGCCTTCCTGAACATCGCATCATATGTGACGTATCCACCAGGTGGAATTCAACGTTACATATGTTGGAGCGGTTGTGTGAGCAGCAGCCAGCAGTAATGGAGTATCAGCTGCATCAGGCGCAATCAACACGCAATTTGCGCCGTCCACACTTCACCATTAATGAGTGGGCCACTATGAAGGACATGTGCCACGTTTTGCGTGCGTTTGATGAGTCAACGCGGATGGCGAGTGCAGATGATGCACTAGTCAGCCTGACTGTCCCCCTTATCTGCCTGCTTCAAAAAACACTGCAAGCAATAAGGGATGAGGTTTTGGAAGAGGTGGAGGATGAGGAGTCACAAATTCCATCACCTTCTGGAAAGTCAGCGCAACGTGGTTCCTCACAAAGGGCTGGGCAGGGCTCACTTTGTGAGGAGGATGAGGAGGAGGAGTCAATGGAGGAGGAAGACATCGCTCCAGAGGGAGGTACACAACGCTCTAGTCAGTATGTAGAGCGAGGGTGGGGTGATGCAGAGCAGGCAGAGATGACGCCTCTTGCAGAGGACAGCGTTTCTTTGCCAGTTGGGAGTCTGCAGCACATGGTTGATTTCATGCTGCAGTGCCTAAGAAACGACCGCCGCATCGCCCACATTCTCACGACGTCTGATTATTGGGTGTACACCCTCCTAGACCCTCGCTACCGGGACAACGTCAAAAGCCTCATCACACCGTTGAACCGGGAGCGTAAAATGCGGGAGTACCAAGACACACTGGTGCAATCCCTAATGTTCTACCTTACTGCCGAGAGCACTGCTGCTGCTACTGCTTTACAAAGCAGCTCTGTGCGTCGAGGCAGTGTAGAGAGCTCTGCAACAAGAGGGAGCACACGCAGTGCCTCTGCACAGGGAAAGACCAGTATGTTAAAAATGTGGCAAAGTTTTGTGGCAGCGCCACAAATGTCTACACCATCCGAGAGGGCTCCAGTCAGCGGGAGGCAACGTATCCGTCAGATGGTGACAGACTACTTGGCTTTGCCTCTCAGTGTACTCCCAGATGGCTCTTCCCCATTCAAGTTTTGGGTCTCTAAGCTGGATACATGGCCAGAGCTTAGCCAGTATGCATTGGAGGTGCTGGCTTGCCCTGCTGCCAGTGTATTATCGGAGCGCGTCTTTAGTGCTGCAGGTGGTGTACTAACAGACCGTCGCATGCGACTATCCTCCGATAATGTAGACCGGCTTACTTTTCTGAAAATGAACAAGGCATGGATCTCGCCAGAATTTGTCTGTCCGTTTTCAGATTAAATAACTGGTTCGCAACGTTATCCATGTCTCCTGTTATGTTCATCTTTCTACCACCTGAACTCTACTCCCTGGGCTCCAACACTGCCAGTTGCTGCTCAGAAGTGTCGTGTCCACAGAACAAAACACAAGCTCTACTGTTAGTGGGGTTCAGTAACGCCAGCTGTTCCCCTGCTGTGTGAACGGCAAGAAGTCTCCTGTTCCCGACACATGGACAGAAAAACACATGACCAACATGCTCCAAATAGGGAAGAGCCGTCACCCTGCTTGTTATGCTGAAAACATGAAATTGTGAAGTTTTTGCAGGCCTAGAATGATAAATTTTTATGACAAATATGGACAAATAATAATTTGTCATCACAGCGCATATCTGCACATGTCTATTAGAAATGGTAACAAAAAATAAAACATAGTCTACTCTTCACATTTTGAAATTAATGCATAAAAGTACATTTCATACTTATGAATTAATGCTTTTTAAGGAACTTTATCTGTACCTGTAAGATAATGCAGTCAATGGATGTACGAATCATTAAATCCTCATCATCATCATCACGAGTTTTATTTATGACAGACATTATAAAATACACATACTGATGCCAACTGTAACTTCAAACACCATATATGAAATGGCCAGCATGTAAACATGGTAATAATGTCCAATAATAAATTATTACATCTAGAAAGTGCATCATGCATACTGACAATAGGTAGTTATACCTGCAAGTGCTGTTGAAACAACCACAAGAGATATAAATTAATACTGGTATATAGGTATCACAGTGCATAGTTACTCATGGACAATGTTGATGTAATACTGTATCTCAATTAAGTCAGCGTCAACCATTAGGCTTGTTAGTCTTGTACATTGTTAAAGAGGGAACGTAATTTTTTTGTTTGTCATAGGTGGAGTATTACACATTAAATTATTACTGCTGTATTTTTTTTTGCGTCCCTAGTGCGCAATAACGCAGCCTAACCTCACATTTATAGTCAGCTAATTGCCACAACGCTACCCTACCCTACGCGTGACAGTAGGAAGGTAGTGTTGACGGATAAAGCTTTGCGCAACCAGACATTCTTTTACCCTCTTCAACACTCTACAAGCAAAAAATGCATGATTTCAGCCGCAGACTTTATTGACGTACAGTATAACATCGGCATTACCCATCAGAGGCTGTCCACTGTCTGATACAGACATAGAATATACCTTTGCTATCCGTAGCCTTTGTTTCACCTACACTTGCAGGCACACACTTAAATTGTGACAAACAATGCCTAATGTTTTTTTAAATGGTTATTTTTTATCGTACATTATTGTGTCATCAATCATCACATTGATGAGTCCATGCTGGACATGTCATACATGCTATAGAAAGTTACGATTTTATGAACTTAAATAATTGAAATGTCTGTGACTGTCACATAAAATTTGCGATGATGATGATGAGTGACTATTACAAAATCCATTGTCTTCACTATGTTATGGTTTAACATAGCGTTCCTTAAGCATTATTCATAAAAAAAAAAATGGACTTTTATTCTTAAATTTACAACACTATATTTTGTTACCAATTTTTTGGGTGTTGTGTTGTTCCATTTATTTTTGGCATGTGCATATATGCGTTTATATTTGTATTTTCTTTATTTTTCCTTCTTGAAATTAGAAAACATGTGTATCTTTGTACCGTGTTAGCCAGTAGATAGAAAAATATTTAGACTTCAGAGTCAGCAGTGGTTGATACCTTTTAATGGATAACTGAAAAGATGGAAACAAATTGCAAGCTTTCAAGGCTACTCACGTCTCTTCATCAGGCAAAGACTAAATAAAAAAATTAAGCATCACATATTTCTATACACAACAGGACACAGGAATAGTGCAATAGGTAAGACAAGTAAGTGACGTGTATCAGAACTGTCATTATCTCACAGGGATGAACATAAATATTGGAACAGTTCCTAGATAAGGATAGAAAGTTTGATTGCCCTCTCATTGGCGTCTTTTTTTGGGTTTTCATGACCCTGGAAGGGCATAGACGCAGATTCCTTAATTGATATAGAATGACATAAATCCATGTGATCTATTCAGTCCATCACTAACAGTGTCAAAGGTCATGATGAGCTTATATTCTGAAACCTTTGTACGTTTCTCATATTTGAAGTTATATTTTAATACCAGTAATTCCATATCCATCATGCTATGACCGGGCATACAAAAGTCTTTTGCCACAGGTAAATTCATTAATTTATCTGTGATTGTGTGGCGCTGATAATTCATCCTTGTTCTCCTTTTTGTTGCCGGTCTCCCCTCACTTGTCCCTCCCTCACTTGTCTTAGCTATTCCTGTGTCCTGTTGTGTGTAGAAATATGTGATTCTTCATTTTTGGCTTTACTCTTAGCCTGATGAAGACACCTGAGTAGTCTCGAAAGCTTTGAATTTGTTACCATATTTTCAGTTAGCCATTAAACGTTATCAACCACAGAGGACTGTCAAGTATAAATATTTTTCTATTCTTGTAATTGAAATTCATCATTTTATTGTCGTAGTAAAACTTCATTTATTCTTGTTTGAAGTACATACATTTGCAATGGCCACGTAACAAGGCAATAACTCAATATTTTATGCCTACACCCTCCTTGACCCTGGCTTCAACAGCGCCAGTTGCTGCTCAGAAGTGTTAGATGCACAGATGAAAACAATCGCTGATGTGTTTCTGGGGTTCAGTAACGCCTGCTGTTCCCCTGCTGTGTGTCTGGCAAAAATTACTGCTGCTAACTACAACTTCTACTTCAAACGTCTCATACTAGGCTCTGCCTACACCCTCCTTGACCCTGGGCTTCAACACCGCCAGTTGCTGCTCAGAAGTGTTAGATGCACAGATGAAAACAATCGCTGATGTGTTTGTGGGGTTCAGTAACGCCTGCTGTTCCCCTGCTGTGTGTCTGGCAAAAATTACTGCTGCTAACTACAACTTCAACTTCAAACATCTCATACTAGGCCTCTGCCTACACCCTCCTTGACCCTGGGCTTCAACAGCGCCAGTTGTTTCTCGGAAGTGCTGTTAGCACAGTCTACACTTGCTCCTGTGTTACTGGGGTTCAGTAATGTCAGCTGTTCCCCTGCTGTGTGAACGGCAAACAGTCCTGCTGCCTCCACCATGTTCTCTTCTCATCCCTGGGCTACAACACCGCCAGTTGTTTCTCGGAAGTGCTGTTAGCACAGTCTAACACTTGCTCCTGTGTTACTGGGGTTCAGTAATGTCAGCTGTTCCCCTGCTGTGTGAACGGCAAACAGTCCTGCTGCCTCCACCCTGTTCTCTTCTCATCCCTGGGTTACAACACCGCCAGTTGTTTCTCGGAAGTGCTGTTAGCACAGTTAACACTTGCTCCCGTGTTACTGGGGTTCAGTAATGTCAGCTGTTCCCCTGCTGTGTGAACGGCAAACAGTCCTGCTGCCTCCACCCTGTTCTCTTCTCATCCCTGGGTTACAACACCGCCAGTTGTTTCTCGGAAGTGCTGTTAGCACAGTTAACACTTGCTCCGTGTTACTGGGGTTCAGTAATGTCAGCTGTTCCCCTGCTGTGTGAACGGCAAACAGTCCTGCTGCCTCCACCATGTTCTCTTCTCATCCCTGGGTTACAACACCGCCAGTTGTTTCTCGGAAGTGCTGTTAGCACAGTCTACACTTGCTCCTGTGTTACTGGGGTTCAGTAATGTCAGCTGTTCCCCTGCTGTGTGAACGGCAAACAGTCCTGCTGCCTCCACCCTGTTCTCTTCTCATCCCTGGGCTACAACACCGCCAGTTGTTTCTCGGAAGTGCTGTTAGCACAGTCTACACTTGCTCCTGTGTTACTGGGGTTCAGTAATGTCAGCTGTTCCCCTGCTGTGTGAACGGCAAACAGTCCTGCTGCCTCCACCCTGTTCTCTTCTCATCCCTGGGTTACAACACCGCCAGTTGTTTCTCGGAAGTGCTGTTAGCACAGTTAACACTTGCTCCCGTGTTACTGGGGTTCAGTAATGTCAGCTGTTCCCCTGCTGTGTGAACGGCAAACAGTCCTGCTGCCTCCACCCTGTTCTCTTCTCATCCCTGGGTTACAACACCGCCAGTTGTTTCTCGGAAGTGCTGTTAGCACAGTCTACACTTGCTCCTGTGTTACTGGGGTTCAGTAATGTCAGCTGTTCCCCTGCTGTGTGAACGGCAAAACAGTCCTGCTGCCTCCACCATGTTCTCTTCTCATCCCTGGGTTACAACACCGCCAGTTGTTTCTCGGAAGTGCTGTTAGCACAGTCTACACTTGCTCCTGTGTTACTGGGGTTCAGTAATGTCAGCTGTTCCCCTGCTGTGTGAACGGCAAACAGTCCTGCTGCCTCCACCATGTTCTCTTCTCATCCCTGGGTTACAACACCGGCAGTTGTTTCTCGGAAGTGCTGTTAGCACAGTCTACACTTGCTCCTGTGTTACTGGGGTTCAGTAATGTCAGCTGTTCCCCTGCTGTGTGAACGGCAAACAGTCCTGCTGCCTCCACCATGTTCTCTTCTCATCCCTGGGTTACAACACCGCCAGTTGTTTCTCGGAAGTGCTGTTAGCACAGTCTACACTTGCTCCTGTGTTACTGGGGTTCAGTAATGTCAGCTGTTCCCCTGCTGTGTGAACGGCAAACAGTCCTGCTGCCTCCACCATGTTCTCTTCTCATCCCTGGGTTACAACACCGCCAGTTGTTGTTTCTCGGAAGTGCTGTTAGCACAGTCTACACTTGCTCCTGTGTTACTGGGTTCAGTAATGTCAGCTGTTCCCCTGCTGTGTGAACGGCAAACAGTCCTGCTGCCTCCACCCTGTTCTCTTCTCATCCCTGGGTTACAACACCGCCAGTTGTTTCTCGGAAGTGCTGTTAGCACAGTCTACACTTGCTCCTTGTTACTGGGGTTCAGTAATGTCAGCTGTTCCCCTGCTGTGTGAACGGCAAACAGTCCTGCTGCCTCCACCATGTTCTCTTCTCATCCCTGGGCTACAACACCGCCAGTTGTTTCTCGGAAGTGCTGTTAGCACAGTTAACACTTGCTCCCGTGTTACTGGGGTTCAGTAATGTCAGCTGTTCCCCTGCTGTGTGAACGGCAAAAAGTCCTGCTGCCTCAACTTTAATTTCCATGGGTACCTTCTGCTACCCATCCGGGTTCCAGTACCGTCAGCTGGTTCTCCGCAGTGCCTTTGGCCTAGGTGCCTCCATGTCGGTATCCGAGTTCCAGCAACGTCTGCTGGTCCTTGGTAGTGCTTTGGAGCACAGGTACCTCCTGCTTAGTAACCGTGTCCCAGTAACGTCAGCTGGTCCTCGGTTGTGCCATTGGCTCTTTTCCTTCTGCTGACCCTCCGGGTTCCAGCACAGTCAGCTGGTCCTCGTTACTTTCATTGGCTCTTGTACCTTCTGCTACCCATCCGGGTTCCAGTACCGTCAGCTGGTTCTCCGCAGTGCCTTTGGCCTAGGTGCCTCCATGTCGGTATCCGAGTTCCAGCAACGTCTGCTGGTCCTTGGTAGTGCTTTGGAGCACAGGTACCTCCTGCTTAGTAACCGTGTCCCAGTAACGTCAGCTGGTCCTCGGTTGTGCCATTGGCTCTTTTACTTCTGCTGACCCTCCGGGTTCCAGCACAGTCAGCTGGTCCTCGTTACTTTCATTGGCTCTTGTACCTTCTGCTACCCATCCGGGTTCCAGTACCGTCAGCTGGTTCTCCGCAGTGCCTTTGGCCTAGGTGCCTCCATGTCGGTATCCGAGTTCCAGCAACGTCTGCTGGTCCTTGGTAGTGCTTTGGAGCACAGGTACCTCCTGCTTAGTAACCGTGTCCCAGTAACGTCAGCTGGTCCTCGGTTGTGCCATTGGCTCTTTTCCTTCTGCTGACCCTCCGGGTTCCAGCACAGTCAGCTGGTCCTCGTTACTTTCATTGGCTCTTGTACCTTCTGCTACCCATCCGGGTTCCAGTACCGTCAGCTGGTTCTCCGCAGTGCCTTTGGCCTAGGTGCCTCCATGTCGGTATCCGAGTTCCAGCAACGTCTGCTGGTCCTTGGTAGTGCTTTGGAGCACAGGTACCTCCTGCTTAGTAACCGTGTCCCAGTAACGTCAGCTGGTCCTCGGTTGTGCCATTGGCTCTTTTCCTTCTGCTGACCCTCCGGGTTCCAGCACAGTCAGCTGGTCCTCGTTACTTCCATTGGCTTTTGTACCATCACCAACAGGACAAAGAAGGTTAAGACAAACTACAAGATACAGAACAAGAGACAGAAGAACAATAAGTAGAAGATCAAAAAGCAGAAGAACATTAAGTATAAGACCAAAATGAAGAGCAAAATATATGCTCTAAATTCTAAGCAGAAGAAGACTAAGCAGTGTATGGGGGTGAGTCCGTTCCTCCTCGTGGTGCCCCTGGAAAATGCCTGATGCTGCTGCAGGCTAAACTGAACGCGGACAAATACTGTTGTAATTAAAATCTTTCGTGACAGCAAGAACGGAAGGATGAAAATTCAGAGTTTTACAGATTACAAGTACAGGAATGTCTGTCACAAATAAGAATATGATGAAAAGGATGAATAGGAAGAAGATGAAGAAGTAGAATATGAAGAATAATAACTGTTTAATAAGAACAATATAAGTAATGTTAACAAAAAGATGAATAGCAAGAAGTTTTAGAAGATTAAGAAGGTGAAGATGAAGAATAATTTGATGAGAAAGATGATGCTGCTGAAGATTATGAAGGAGAAAGTGTGTGAAAAGTTAAAAAGGTGAAGAGCATGGAAGTTGTGAAACAGACATATTTGACAAAATAGAAAAAAGGTTAACAACATTGTCAATTTCTTCGTCAATCCAAACGTATTTCAAAAAAAGAAATATTAATGCTATTCCATTGCATTGTGTTAAACATCTATGCCTTTAATGTCTCCTCAACCTCCCCCAATAAATTCTACATTACTCTTTGTTGTTTTCCTTCATGTACAATTAACCAACAAGGCAAGAATGTTTTTTTTTTAATTCCGATATTTTGTTCCCATAGACTTACATTGTATTTCCGGTATCGGTATCGCCGATATTTTTTGGGTATCGGCGATACCATTCCGATTCCGATACTTTTGGATATCGGAAAGTATCGCTCAACTCTAGTCCTCATGCAAAACAATTGAAGCAGAAACCATCCAAAACCTGACAAATTCAATGGACGAGAGAGTTCAGAAGCTCCTTTCGAACAAGGGGTCCTATGTGCAATTGTAACATCACCTAGAATAAAGTTTTGAGTTGAAAACTGTTTGATTTGTAATAACCTGCTGATGCTTATAATTTCAAAAATGACCATTTTTTTGTTCTTTATTAAAATGAAAAAGGTTGAAAACTCTGCTGTGCATAATAATTTAGAACATGCATTTTGAGTGCAGTTTGAGTGTTTTTTTTTTTTTTTTTAAATATACTGTTATCATAGGCAGTTTATACAAAAACCTTTCAATTGTACTCTAATAGTTATTTGACTGGAAAATTACAATGACTGAAATTCGTATAGGTAATTTGGGAAAATCTGAGAAAATATTATTTGCATAATAATTTGGAACACAGTGTATTGCGCAGTACCACCAGTGGAACACTGTCACACCACACACACTCACACTCTATACGCCGTACGCACCACACACACACAGACTCACGCAGCCTCTGGCGCGGTACCAACAGCGGAACAGAGTCGCACTGCGCCTGCGTGAATTCCGCGCAGGCAATCATTCGGCTGATCCCGGCAGCAGATGTGCCACGTGTCTACAGGCAGAGGTAGCCAGTCACATTAAAGGGACTCTGTCACCCCCTTTTTTGACTATATGCTGCGGCCACCGCCATCAGGGGCTTATCTACAGCATTCTGTAATGCTGTAGATAAGCCCCCAATGTAACCTATTAGATTATACTCACCCAGGGGCGGTCCGGGTCCGATGGGTGTAACGGTCCGGCGCTCCCATCTTCTAGCAAAGAAGTCCTCTTCTTTGCTTCCGGTCGCGGCTCCGGCGCACTGCTCTGCCCTGTTGAAGGAAGAGTTAAATACTGCAGTGCGCAGGCGCCTGACCTCTCTGACCTTTCCCGGCGCCTGCGCACTGCAGTACTCTGCTCTGCCCTCAACAGGGCAGAGCAGCGCGCATGCGCCGCGACGGAAAGCAAAGAAGAGGACATCTTTGCTAGAAGATGGGAGGCACCGGACCTGCGACACCCATCGGACCCGGACCGCCCCTGGGTGAGTATAATCTAACTCGTTTTTCTTATCTTTCAGGTTACATCAGGGGCTTATAGATAAGCTGTAGATAAGCCCCTGATGGCGGTGGCTGCAGCTTATAGTCGAAAAATGGGGTGACAGATTCCCTTTAAAGGGGTTTTCCCATGCACAAAAGTTAATTATAAAAATTGTCTGTGTCTGACCGTGTACAGAGCATACCACATCTCCTGGGCAGGTGAGGAAGCAAAAGACAATACTTACATTACAGCAGGGGATCACAGAGGATTCATTTTGTGACGTAAAATATTTCACTGACTGTTTTTAAACAATATTTTACCTCACAAAATGTATCCTCTGCGATCTCCTGCTGTAATGTCAGTATTGTCTTTTATTCCTCCCCTGCCCAGGAGCTGTGGTATGTTCTGTACACGGTCAGACACGCGTGAGAGAGACAGAGCACAGGGGGGGAGACAGCTCAAACGGGACAGCACATGAGGGGAGAACACGGCATAGGAAGGAGAGAGACAGCAGACAAGGGGGATAGCACATGGGGTAGACAGGTCAAAGAGAGCACAGACGGGAGAAGTCAGCGCATGGGGAAAGAGAGAGTGGATAGGTGGGTGAGCACATGGGGGGGAGAGAATCTCAATGCTGCAAAGCCTGCCCCCATCGTGACATTACCGCCCTCCCGATGCGATAGCATCCGGCCTCCATCTAGTTAATAAAATCAACATTTGTGATATAAACATTCTTCAATAGATCGGTGATCACACAGATTAGTATGAACAGTTCTTACTCTATTCAGCACTGTAGATGGGTCAAAAGACAAGAAACAGGACAATCGACTCTCTTTAATGATCATGGGAAGATCTTAGTGGCAATTACAAGTAGGTGCAGTGGGAGGAACGTAGGTGGTGCAGCAAAAATAAACCAAAGCCAAAAGGCTTCCTAATATCATTCATCTAAATATGATGTGTCTGATACAATAAAGCAGAACGGACGCCCATTAAACTAAGCCTTTCTGAGACAGATTTCCCTCCTCGTTCCCTCGCTGAGCACAATCCATTCATAACTCCCTAATCTTCATCTGGGACATTAATATTCTTTCCACCTTTTGAAGTATGAAATATGGAAACACTGTGTCTTTGTCTGGAAATCCTCATCTCCGTCATTAAACGGGGCAGGAAATACAATGTCACATTATTGTAGGTTGGTCCCAGCCATAAATTTAGAAGGATAAATAATGAAGCGCTTTATACTCCTAAATAAAGTGAACCTGTTACCCAGACAAACCGCATTAATGGTGCAAATGTGTGCCAACAGGACGTCTTCAGTGGGAGCCTATAGCGCCCATCGCAGGATACAGTGGCGTGAGAAGAAAGCACTCAGTATTAGAATTGCTGCATGAACTGGTCAATACTGGTGGCTCATTACCGAGCACTGCCCCTATTCTTGGCACGCTATCCCACCTTACAATGCTGGCGTGGCAGGTAGCTGATCAGGTGCTTATGGATCCAGGTCCGAATTTCCTGCACAAGTCGCAGTAGCCTCACTTGCCAGGTCGATAGAGTGGTACTTGGTAGCAGGGAAAGTGGTTTATATAAATCCAAGGGCTTTTCAAAAATGCCCAGGAGGATATAATAAGAGAATAGAGCGACACAACTTGGCAGTCATTGTAGTTGCCACAAGTCATATAGTTCATGCAAAAAGGGTCGGAGAAAATGGAAAGACATGGCAGCGCCTCTCTCACCCAGCCCTTATATGGCTTCCGGATTTCATGGGAAGCTACAGCATGTGGGTTACTAGATGATGGCGGGTAGGGATGTGCCCCAGCACCTCGGGGCTCTGTGAATTACACTGCATTCACACATTCATGATTTACCAGCTGCAGGTTTCACGACGTGAATACAGCAGCCTCATGTGCATATATGAGGTTGTCAACACCCAATACCAGTCCATCAACAGTGGTCCGTACTCGGACCGTGAAACACAAATGTGTGAATCCAGCGCAAGACCTACCTCCCGAGATGGGACTATTCCTGACAGATGCACAACTAAGTACGTGGCGCCAGACTGTGTAGATGTGCCAAAAGTCTGGGGAGACTGTGCACATTTGCGCCTCACTTCTACAGGTCCCAATTTACAGGCTGATGCCGACCGCCTCCACGTTCCCCCCGGAGTATCGTTGATACAGAAGGCACCGCTATTTGTTGCGTCCTTCTTCCCCCACCTTAGCGCCACTGCAGAAGGTGCTGACAGCGCCTCATCTGTCGGCTCCCTACTAGGAGCGATGACACTGGTGTTGTTTGCCATCCTGCTTGTAGGGACTCTGGGCTAGACAGTAGCTTCTGCTTGTAAGGTAGGCCTTGTTCTGTTATGGATGTAAAAAGGCATTTTGGAGACAGCGGCAAACCTGTGCTGCTGGTATTGTAACCAATAAAGGAGTCCAATTAAAGAGAGGAGATCACTGTGGTTTATTGTCGACGCGTTTCAAAGTATTCGCACCTCTTCAGGAGCATCACAGAGATTCACTTATTCTAAGTTATATAACGCGTCGAGAACAGACCATAATGACACCCTCTCTTGAATTAGGCCCCTTTATTGGTTATAATACCAGCAGCACACATCACCCGCTACCTCCAAACCGCCTAAATACTAGTTTGGATCTACCAACCTGTAGGGCGGCAACACCTGGGAATCCTGTACAAAACCGATTTCAGCATTGTGTAACACAACCACATAAGGCGAGCAGTTTCGTCTTTTGCTTAACACTGTAATCTGGATAACACCATATTGCTTTTATTTTTCCCACAGCCATTTTTCTAACAGATGACAAAAAAAGCAGAGTTATCAGGGAACAAATCCACTATTTGACCGGGACTGGGCACTATTTCCGCAGGATGGGTCAGGAATCGGGATGTTAAGTGCGATTAGCAGGAGCTGTGCGGTCACACATCTGACCAGGTAGAACACGGGACATACTGGGGAATGAGCATCCTTGGCATATACGATAAACAACATGACGTGAACATGGCCTAATTACTGGATATTGTGAGACAGGGGGTACTGCTCTCCAAACCGCAACACAGCGGCACAACTCCACAAATAGCATTCAATGATTATGGCGGCTCTCCTGACGTGTCAGCTGTAAGTAAATGCCTACATTCTCCACTAGAAAGAAAGTATATTTTCTTACTCCTCCTGGAAATAATAATCTTTATTTATATAGCGCCAACATATTCCGCAGCACTTTGCAATTCAACATGGAAATGTATTAATCAAGTAGCAATTTTTAATTAGATATATGGCTTGCTCACATTAGTGTATAAACTGGACGAGTGCATTGCGAGAAAACATCGAAATATACTCTGACCAATGTTAGTAAATGAAGCAGTGCATATCTGCGAGTTTTTCCCCAGCTTTAATCGGACTGAGGAAAAAAAAAATCTTGGCATGCTGCAAATGGATGCAAGAATCGGATTGCACTCGCCAATGCAAGTGAGAAAAGAAAAAAAATAAAAATATATTTTCTTTTCTCACTTGCATTAGCGAGTGCATATATACACTTGGCTTTACTAGCAGAAGGATACAGTGAGCGTGATGTTGCCTCCAACCTTAAAATTTCTAAGTCGGCAGTCCATTACAACAAGGTCAAGCAGCAGACATTGGAGACAACAAAGCTATAGACCGGCAGAGGGCGAAAACGACACTCCACTGACCGGGATGACCGTCGTCTTATTCGAATGCCAGTCAGCAATCGCAGGATGACATCAAGTGACCTACAAAAGGAAAGGCAAATGGCAGCTGGGGTGAAGTGCACAGCAAGAACAGTTCGTAACAGGCTCCTAGAGGCAGGGCTCAAGTCATGTAAAGCTAGAAAAAAGCCTTTCATCAATGAGAAGCAAAGGACAGCCAGGCTGAAGTTTGCCAAAGACCATAAGGATTGGACCATAGAGGACTGGAGTAAGGTAATCTTCTCTGATGAGTCTAATTTTCAGCTTTGCCCAACACCTGGTCGTCTAATGGTTAGACGGAGACCTGGAAAGGCGTACAAGCCACAGTGTCTTGCACCCACTGTGAAATTTGGTGGATGATCGGTGATGATCTGGGGATGCTTCAGCAAGGCTGGAATTGGGCAGGTTAATCTTTGCGAAGGATGTATGAATCAAGCCGCATGCAAGGTTATCCTGGAAAAACGGCAGGACAATGCACCATGCCACACATCTAGGTCAATCAATGTGTGGATGAAGGACCACCACATCAAATCCCTGTCATAGCCAGCCCAATCTCCAGACCTGAACCCTATTGAAAACCTCTGGAATGTAATCAAGAGGAAGATGGATAGTCACAAGCCATCAAAGAAGAACTGCTTACATTTTTGTACCAGGAGTGGCATAAGGTCACCCAAAAGCAGTGTGAAAGACTGGTGGCAAGCATGCCAAGACGCATGAAAGCTGTGATTAAAAAAAGAAAAAAAGCTTCTCCACCTTTTCGATTATGAGTCTGTGAAAATCAGACTGCAGTTGCATGTCATCTGAGTGCTGTCCAATGATTTTCAAGGACCCATAGACTTGCTTTGCCGATTGTGATCCAACATGTTATTATTATTATACATTTTTATAGCGCCATTTATTCCATGGCGCTTTACATGTGAAAAGGGGCAAATATAGACAAATACAATAAACGTGAGCAATACAAGGCACACACAAGTACAAAAGGAGAGAGGACCCTGCCCGCAAGGGCTCACAGTCTAGAGGGGATGGGTGAGGATACACTAGGAGAGGGTAGAGCTGGTCGTGCGGTGGTTCAGTAGACTGAGGATCACTGCAGGTTGTAGGCTTGTTGGAAGAGGTGGGTCTTCAGGTTCTTTTTGAAGGTTTCCATGTAGGCGCGAGTCTGATGTGTTGGGGTAGAGAGTTCCAGAGTATGGGAGAGGCACGGGAGAAGTTTTGTATGCGGTTGTGGGAAGAAGCGATAAGAGGGGAGTAGAGGAGGAGATCTTGAGAGGATCGAAGGTTGCGTCTGGGTGTGTAACGGGAGACCATGTCACAGATGTATGGAGGAGACAGGTTGTGGATAGCTTTGCATGTCATAGTTAGGGTTTTGAACTGGAGCCTCTGGACGATAGGAAGCCAATGAAGGGCTTGGCAGAGAGGAGAGGCTGGGGAATAAAGGGGAGATAGGTGTATTAGTCGGGCAGCAGAGTGCAGGATGGATTGGAGTGGTGCCAGAGTGCTAGAGGGGAGGTGTTGTGAATGTGTTAGAAATGAATTCTGAGCAGAAGCTCCCTCTGGTGGTTACAAACAGTACTGAACCATTCAATGAGGATTGGCAATCAGGAGTTACAGACTGGTCTTATATAAGGGAAGTTCCCTCCCATCATGGTTGCCGGTGATCAATTGTTCTTGTCTCAACTGTGGTTCCTGGTTCACTTGGAAGCTTGCTGAGTCTTTCCTCTTCTCCTGGTCTCAGGTAAGATATTTTCTGTTTTGTGTTTTTGTGCTTACCATTTGCATATTTCTCTGCATTTCTGCGAGGTTAGCCGGGTCTCCCCCCCCCCCCGGGGGGCTTGGGCTCCTCTCAGTTCTTCTGGAGCCACTGTTGTTTGTTCATTTGCCTTTTCCAGTTTTTTCAGTGGCTGCGGCTTAGTTTTGTTACACCAGAGAACTAATTTAGGTGTAGAGGTCGTGTGATCTCAGGTGTTTTTGCAATTAGTAGAGTTGGTATTTTTTAGGGTTTTTTGGATTGCAGTACAGTCATGGCCAAAAGTTTTGAGAATGACACAAATATTAATTTTTACAAAGTCTACTGCTTCACTTTTTCTAATGGCAATTTGCATATACTCCAGAATGTTATAAAGAGTGATCAGCTTAACAGCAATTACTTGAAAAGTCAATATTTGGCTAGAAAATGAACTTTATCCCCCAAAACACATTTCAACATCATTGCAGCCCTGCCTTAAAAGGACCAGCTAACCTCTTTTCAGTGATTGCTCCATTAACACAGGTGTGGGTGATGATGAGGACATGGCTGGAGATCAATCTGTCATGATTAAGTAAGAATGACACCACTGGACACTTTAAAAGGAGGCTGGTGCTTGGCATCATTGTTTCTCTTCTGTTAACCATGGTTATCTCTAAAGAAACAAGTGCAGTCATCATTGCAATGCACAAAAATGGCCTAACAGGGAAGAGTATCGCAGCTAGAAAGATTGCACCTCAGTCAACAATCTATTGCATCATCAAGAACTTCAAGGAGAGAGGTTCCATTGTTGCCAAAAAGGCTCCAGGGCACCCAAGAAAGACCAGCAAGCGCCAGGACCGTCTCTTAAAAGTGTTTCAGCTGCGGGATCGGGCTACCAGCAGTGCAGAGCTTGCTCAGGAATGGCAGCAGGCAGGTGTGAGTGCATCTGCACGCACTGTGAGGCGGAGACTCTTGGAGCAAGGCCTGGTCTCAAGGATGGCAGCAAAGAAGCCACTTCTCTCCAGAAAAAACATCATGGACAGACTGATATTCTGCAAAAGGTACAGGCAGTGGACTACTGAGGACTGGGGTAAAGTTATTTTCTCTGATGAATCCCCTTTTCGATTGTTTGGGACATCAGGAAAACGCCTCATTCGGAGAAGACAAGGTGAGCGCTACCAACAGTCTTGTCTCATGCCAACTGTTAAGCATCCTGAAACCATTCATGTGTGGGGTTGCTTCTCAGCCAAGGGAATCGGCTCTCTCACAGTCTTGCCTAAAAACACAGCCATGAATAAAGAATGGTACCAGAATGTCCTCCAAGAGCAACTTCTCCCAACCCTCCAAGAGCAGTTTGGCGATCAACAATGCCTTTTCCAGCATGATGGAGCACCTTGCCATAAAGCAAAGGTGATAACTAAATGGCTCAGGGAACAAAACATAGAGATTTTTGGTCCATGGCCTGGAAACTCCCCAGATCTTAATATCATTGAGAACTTGTGGTCAATCATCAAGAGGCGGGTAGACAAACAAAAACCTAAAAATTCTGACAAAATGAAAGAATTGATTGTGCAAGAATGGACTGCTATCAGTCAGGATTTGGTCCAGAAGTTGATTGAGAGCATGCCAGGGGGAATTGCAGAGGTCCTGAAGAAGAAGGGTCAACACTGCAAATATTGACTTGCTGCATTAACTCATTCTAACTGTCAATATAAGCTTTTGTTACTCATATGTTTGCAATTATTATATTTCTGTCTGTGATAAAAACATCTGTCAAACACACATAAAAACCAGAGGGCAGCAGATCATGTGAAAATATAATATTTGTGTCATTCTCAAAACTTTTGGCCATGACTGTAAGTGTCCTTCCTATCCTTTTCTGTCTAGGAAGATTGGGCCCCAACGTTTGCTCATACTATTTTCTGTCTGTGTCTGTATTTCCTATTGTCTAACCGCCATTACATGTTTGGGGGCTTCCTATGTTCTTTAGGGATCTGCTCCGGGGCAGATAGCTTTCCTCTTTCTAGCTTTAGGTGTAGTTAACCTCTCAGGCTGTGACGAGGCGTCTAGGACCAACGTAGGAACGCTCCACGGCTGCCTTTAGTTGTGGTGGTTAGTCAGGGTACTGCAATCCAGTAGATTCCAACCTCTTTGGTGTATTGCCGTTTTTGCCTTCTCTCCTCAGCTACCAAATCATAACAGGGAGGCCAGAGAGTAGGAGGTTGCAGTAGTCGAGGCGGGAGATGATGAGGGCATGCACTAGTGTTTTTGTAGTTTCTTGGTCAAGGAATGCACGGATCCGGGAAATATTTTTGAGTTTGAGACGGCAGGAGGAGGCAAGGGTTTGGACATGTGGCTTGAAAGAGATTTTTTCCCTCAAACCACTCAGTCAGCAGAAAAAAAAAAATCTGACATGTACAGACCCATAGAATATCAAGGGTATGAATGCTATCCGTGAAAACCATGGATAACACTTGTCCGATATAATCTGTTGTGTGCACGAGCCCTACAGGGGAGAGCTATACTGAAGCAAGACTCTCCGTTCGGGAACAAGCATCGAAAGGCTTCATGCACATCCTATTTATCATGGATCCTGAATACAGCTGTCAGGCACTTCAATCAGTCCATAGACATTACTGCATGAAAACACAGTGGTATTATCAATGTATACTCCACGTAAAAAATGATGACGCTCCGTTCTTGAATGCTGTTTATCAGCTGGAGAGTTGGTATACACCGCAGATGGGATATTGCATACATAGCATAGGTCTACAGTACAAAGCTCAGCTCTGACCATCACACATGGGCCGGACTGATCAATAGCTAATGCATGTGTATGGATAAATGTGACAATACTGATTAATTAGTACAGCAGTTTAGTCAGGGACAACTATTGTGCGAGTAACGGCTGGACAAAAGTTTCCTCAATCAAATGCAATTTCCCAAGTCAAAGCCCGATGTGAGTCACCGGGTGTGGAGAGAAAGCCAAAGCGAACGCCGCGAGTACAATAAGCTGAAATAACTCAAGAGCGGTGTCATGAACCCAACACACTGGTGTGTCATAGGGACAGTGCAATGTACAAGTGCCACACCATGACAAAGTACCACTGTGTGTCATCAAGGGCAGCTGCCGCCATACAGGTGGCACACTACCTACTACACATGGGCATCAAATACGGTCATTGAGGGTCGGCATACATTAATAAATTATTAAATCTTAAACATGATGAGGCCGGTGTACTTCCTGTGAAAATCCACATTAAAATGACTGTATAACGGTACTTTCACACTGTATTCTCGCACCGGTCTACTACGGCTGGGTGTCTGCCTCCAGTAGACGTACACGGCCAGAAAATGATGCACATCAGAGTGCACGTTCGCGCTCTCTGCACCATTATAGTCTTTGGCCCTGTCAGCACATACACCTAAATTCGGTTTTGCGGGGTTTGGGCCCAACCAAGTAGGAAAGCAACCTAAAGAAATGAAGTGTTTTTTATTAAGCTACAGCAGAGCTCATAAAAATCTCCTTTAGATACATTAAGGGAGGACTTTCGTAAAGGACTATATAGACATGCATTTTAAAGTCAGTACACCAGTTTCAGGAGATCCAATAGACCTAGTTAAAGCGTTATTCCCAAAATCTCCCATTATCTCCATACATACAGCTGTACTTGGCTTTCTCCGGGATTCTGAGCCCTGATTTGGGGGATTGTGGGTGAATCCACTGATCAATAAGTCGTTCCTTATCCTTTGGATGAGAAAAAACCCTTCAATAGTGTATGTATTTTGGTGACATATCCTCTTTAAAATAAAGAGAGGAAACTCCAAGTTATGTCCGAGCGACAGAAGCTCTTTTACAACATTAGGCTATGAAGTTACCGTGCACTCAGATTACATAAAATATTAGGTATATTGAGCTTTGGGGTGACGGACACGTATGTGATGAGAGTACGGCCGGCATATTGTGCAATCTGCGCTCCACAGAACATGCAGTGTGTCAGCGCTGCATAACACAATGGTGTCACTTGGCCGGATGCCCAGATAACATTGTGTAGAGCACAGGAAAGACCAAAGCTTAGTAACCCTATCATTAGAAACATCACATGCCGCTCTATGTAAATACACATAGACAATACTGGGTTGTAAAGCTGGAGCAGAAAATGATGTATTCACATGTCCCCTATCCACACAGTATGGACGTCACTTATGGCCTTTAAAAGAGGTTTTCTGACTTATTCAATAACAGAACAAGGTTCGTGTTGGGGGATGGATAAAATACAGACAGACACAACACTTACCTGATAAATCTGCCACATTGCAGTACCTCCATGCTACCCAGCAGCCAATCACCAGCCTCAGCTATGTACTCGGGATGTCATTATTGCACCGCAGTATACCGTGATGTCCCCAACTAGCAAGAGGACATCATCATTGCAGGAAAGACCCGCGGGGCAATTTCACCCAACTTTGTTTCACTTTTTAAATATTCAGAAAGCTACAGTACTTCTAATAACTCTTAGTGAATTCTGAATTATTGCAGAAAGGGTCGTGCCCCTCATTTATCATCCAGATGGTCTATGAAGGACGCAGCACATCTGCACAGTACATCTACAGCCCAGCTTGGTGAAGTGTGTAATTCTTGGATTCACCTGTGGTGGCACTGCCTTGAAATTAGACACTTGCTCCTATGTCCAGGCACAGACAGCAGGTGATTGCTGAGGTCCTGGAGTGAGAAAATCACTATTTATCAGCAATGAGGTTGTTAAATGAACAAAAGTATTTTTATCTTTTAGGTAGGTATGTTTTTAGAACAATAAAGGAAGGCGTGCTTAATTTCTTAACCCACGCGGATTTAGATCTGCACCACCAGGTCTGGAAACGAGGCCTGTGCCATTTGGAAGACAACAGGACTGCTGAAGCCTGGGATTGGCTGCAGTGGTCAGATGACTAAACGCACATCATCAGAGAAACATCCAATGACACAATCTTCTAGTCACCTGACCGCTGCAGCCAATCGCATAGTGTTCCTGTTGACTTCCAGATAGAACAGACACCAATTCTGGAGCTGCCTGCTGGAAGGTGAGGGGGCTTCTGTCTAATGTTTTAAAAACATTATTATTACAATTATTATTAAAACATCCATGCCTTTAAATGACAGGTCTGGTTTCATAGGACCAGAGAGGGGAGGAGATAGATGGAAAGTGTATGTACGTGACCGGCTGCACCCAATACCTGTGCTTGGTTTGAACAGTCATTCTGTGCTGACAGAGACCCTTAGGCTGCAAGTTAATATTGTTAGCAGTTCAAGTTTACGGGTGTGCAAAAATACACAGAGAAAAAAAATCAGATCGTATAGCATCTGATCATAAATACACATTGTAGCTCTGCACATGGCAAATTGTACTTGGTCTTGTAAACTTCATTTCTGCCGCACTGATGTAAGTAATGGGCATGTGGATCGTGCACAGATCGCATACGAAAGGAAATTAAAAATGAGATTATTTCTATGCTGGCGCGATCTAAGGGTCTGTTCCCACTGACGGACTGATGGCACTAAAAAGGCCACCGATCAGTAAACCTGTGCCGCTCAGCGGACGTGCAATGCTCGGATTACACATGTAGGCCATGAGGTGGAAATGCAGCCTTAGCCTTTCATTATTTATTTGCCCATATATCGCCACCATAATCTGCAGCGCTGTACAGAGACTGACCCTCACAGCAAGTCCTATGGGTGCATAGACATTAATCACTGAGGCGCCCAATTGCCAGATGCCCCCATGGACCCCAACTTCTGCCAGATGCCGCCGTGACCCCCCAACGTCTGCCAGATGCCCCCAACTTCTGCCAGATGCTGCCGTGGCCCCCAACTTCTGCCAGATGCCCCCCAACTTCTGCCAGATGCCGCCGTGGCCCCCCAACGTCTGCCAGATGCCCCCCAACTTCTGCCAGATGCCGCTGTGGCCCCGCAACGTCTGCCAGATGCCGCCGTGGCCCCCAACTTCTGCCAGATGCCGCCGTGGCCCCCAACTTCTGCCAGATGCCGCAGTGGCCCCCCAACTTCTGCCAGATGCCGCCGTGGCCCCCAACTTCTGCCAGATGCCGCAGTGGCCCCCCAACTTCTGCCAGATGCCGCCGTGGCCCCCCAACGTCTGCCAGATGCCACCGTGGCCCCCCAACGTCTGCCAGATGCCGCCGTGGCCCCCAACTTCCGCCAGATGCCCCCAGCCCTGTGACACACGCCCCTCAAGTGCAGCAGCAGCCTGGGGGGTGCGCCCCCTGCCGGACACCTTGTACACTGCACCACATGAGGGTCTCGGGTGGCCCCCGGCTGCTGTGGATCTAGTGCTCCCAGAATGCACAGAGGTGATAAACCATCCATCCCCCTGGGACTTGTAGTTCCACGGAAGTGTTTCACAGCTGCGCGGTTCCGCATTCCACCCCATAGCAGTGTCTGTGAGGCCCGAGACCCGCAGCAGCCCGGCCGCTACCTCATCAGGAAGACCCGGGCGGCGCAGGTACAGCAGAAGAAACATCATGGCAGATAAATAAGGGCGACAGACCTCTCCGCGGCGCTGCAGACTCCGAGATCCCACCTCTTGTGTCAGGAAGAGCCGGCGCTTCCGTACTGGGCTGCCCGGAGAATGACACTGCGCCGTTACCATAGCAACAGCAATGAGTGACAGGAGGGAAGGGGCGGAGCATTGAGATTGTAAACACAGAACACCAAAAACTTTATTGACACGTGTGCTCGTGCAGCAGACGGGCCGGAGCACGTGACCTCCCAGTGGCTCTTCCTGGTGTTATCTGCCCTCACATAAGATGGCGGCGGGCGCTTCTGTGTGTGCTGGTTGTACAGTGAGTGTGTGAACGGTTTATGGCGCGCGATTTCTCCGGGTTGGTGCTGCCTGCGCCACTGTAAGTTGAACTTTCGTTCTTTTGGGCCTTATTCAGACGTGCATGTTTCATGTATGTGTTTTATTAGTGGGTTTTACAGGTAGAGCACATACCCATTACCATCTATGGGGTTGGTCACACATTGTCTTTTTGTGGACCGAGTGTCTGTGCAAAGTGGAGGTCCATGACAATCACTGACAGCACAACTGACGGGAATAACACTAAGGGAGAGGAGAAGCTGTCATTATTATCCTCACCTGGAAATCCCTGCGGTCAGTCCTATCCGAAACGCTCCTGACTCGCGGGACGTGCGTATGAGCGATCACTGAGGTGTGAGTGAGGCGGCGGGAACAGGTAGATGGGGTACAGTGCCTTACAGGGTCTCATTATAAAACAGTCTACAGCAGGCAATGGGTTAAATTAAACCCAAAAACCCTATACCGACCTCCTCAATCCCCGACCTCTTAATGGACATCCATCCCTGTGGTAGACTGTGCTGTCTGTGGCAGGAATTGTGCCCTATACCATTTGTGTGACCTCTGCAGCCAATTACTGGCCTAGCGATCATGTGCCGTCCATGACACATGTGACTGCTGCAGCCAATCACTAGTTTTAACTAACCAAGTAGCACTCTGTGGCGCCATAGCATGCAAGTGTGAAATATGACATTGGAATTACATTTCTGCTCTAGATAATAGGAAAAAATGATGATACTTGGCACATAATTTGGCCAATTCATGTGGGCCCAGCAGCCAACGACAAGGTGATTCTCTTTGCTGGGACCTGTCTAATGTGATTCTTCTCCTGGGCTGAAGCCTACAGTTATATGTGAAGGTAGGATCCTGCTGTAATTAAAATCGCCATAGGCTGGTGGGTGGAGTGCTCAGTCAAAGAGCCAGTATACAAATAACAAAAGACTGACTGTCACGTCCAAACAGAAAACAGGTGTGAACAGGTGCATACTAAGAGTAGCCACCCTTTAAGGACTGCAAATACGGACATGCGCACACCCATTGTATTCAACGTGTGGTCCCGCACTGGTGTTCACTGATATCACAATGATGACATCCTTCCTTGTGTCATCAGTGTGACGAGTACAGGTGCCTGGGTAAAGCAGTACAGTTAGCTCTTTCCCCAGGCGCCGGGTGCTGAAGACAGCTGATTACGAGAGTTGTATTCATCACCCGCTGTATACATTGTACATAAAATTAAAAAATGGCATGGGCCCCTGTATAATTTTGATAACCAACAGAGGGAAAGCCAATGGCTGAGGGCTGATATTACTAAATCTGGGAAATGACACAATATCCCAAAAGGTTCCCAAGCTATCAATAACAGCTCCCAGCTGTTTGCTTAGCCTTTACTGGTTAGTTTATGGGGGATTTCAGGAAAAAAATGACGTAGGGTCCCCCTATAAATTCTAACCAGCAAAGACTAAATAGATAATGGTGTTGATAGTAATAGCCTGGGAAGGCGCCAGGGATATTGGCATCCCTCCTAGGCTACAAACATCAGTCCTCAGCTTTCCCAGAAATGGCGCATCCATAAGATGCATCAAATCTAGCGCTTGGCCTCGCTCTTTCCACTTGCCCTGGTGCGGTGGTAAGTGGAGTAATAGGGTTGGGGTTGATGTCGGCTTTCTATTGTCAGCTGACATCAAGTCCCAGGATCTAGTAACCCTATAGTCATATTGTAAAAAAGAAAAACGCAACAGCAAGAATAAAGTCCTTTAATAGAAATAAACGCACACCACACCTCACTTTCCCATTTATTACTGTAAAAATGAAAATAATAAACATATTCCTCACCTGTCCGACGACAATCCATTTGTCCCATGAAGAAGTCCAGCTTTCCTACATCTGAATTACATGGCTGAGCAGTGGCATGATGTGACCGCTGTGACATGAATCCAGGAGACACTGAGCTGAGTATTGGAGTCATAGAGGTTACCGCTGGTGTCTGCCAGCTGTTCCCACGCTCAGTTAACTGTGAGGCGGCCGATGAACTTCGGCAACCTTCATGACGTCACTGCTAGCACCACAGGTCACCACAGTTCGTTGGGCCGCTCACAATGAGATGTTGTGAGCCCATATGTGTTGCAGCTGTCGAACAGCCACGAGACATGCAGCTGCGGGGACTCGAACATATTTTTCGATCACGCCGAAGACACTCGGATAACATCCTATCAGAGCACGTTCGCTCATCTCTGCTCATAACGTCTTAATTTGCCTAATGATGGAGCTGTGCAAGAGCTTTTTTTGGGGGGGGGCAAGACTTTATTTGCTTCAATTTAGTGTGCATACGACTTTGATTGATCGCTTTGTTTCTATGATTGCAAACCTGCATTTCTGTTTTTTTTTTTTTTTTTTTTTTTTAGACAGTGTTGACCTTTTATAGTTTAATTTATAATTTGACTACCGTTTTGAAATTGATATGAAATTACTTGTACTGAAAGGTGATTTCACATCTCAGAGACATAGGAGAGTTTGCGAATACAAATTGATGTTGACCTTTGACACTCTCAATGCTGGAATGAACCTATCACATGGTTTTATGGCCTATTACATCAATTAAGGAATCTGCTTCAAAGACCCTGTGAGAACATCACAAAACATTACCAGACCGCAATCAGAGGGCAATAAAACTTTCACACTCCTTATCTATGAACTAGTCCAATATTTATTGCCACAACTGTTCATCCCTCTCCCATAATGACAGTTCTGCTTCATGTCACTTGTCTTATCTATTGCTTTTTTTTTTTTTTTTTTGTGCTGTGTTGTGTACAAATATGTGATTCTTCAGATTTTGTATTAGTTTTTGCCTGATGAAGAGACCGGAGTAGTTTGCAGTTTGTTACCATCTTTTCAGTTAGCCATTAAAAGGTATCAACCACTGAGGACTCTCAACTCTAAATATTTTTCTAATTTGACTACCGTAATTTATATTTTAAACTTGTAATAATTCTATTATTTTTTCCTTTTTTTTTCCTCCCAGTGGGAACTCAATTTTGTGACTGTTTTATCAATTCTACAACACAGTGCAATAAGGCATATGTCTACATGGTTGCTGAAAAATCAGTTTCTGGTCTGTCAAGCATCTTCAGCTTTCTTAATCAAGAAAATTATTGGAGCCAGAAAATATTGGAACAGGATCAATGGAGGATCGGTAAGATGGTTTGTTGTTTTGTTTTTTTATTTTACAGAATTCTTAGTGTGTTTTATTTTTTGATATAAAAATCAGTGACCAGATAATTTCCTCAAAGGGAATGAGTCCTTTGAAAATGACCTATTGTGTAACCCCTTCACTCCCGAACGATTTTTGTTTTTTCTTTTTCCAAGAGCCATAGCTTTTTTTTTTAGTTTTTAGTTTTTCATCAATATAGCTGCATGAGGGCTTGTTATTTGCAGACTGAGTTGGGCTTTTGAATGACTCCATTCATTTTACTATATGGTGTACTGGAATATGGGAAAAATATTCCAAGTGTGGTGAAAGTGCAAAAAAGTGATTCTCCAGGTTAGTACGAGTACGCAGATACCAAACGTATAGTTTTTTTTTTTCATATTTTCAATGCCTCTACCCGTCTTCCTTCTATCCTCCCACTTGTCCTGATTTCTGGGGGAGTCCCCGCCGATTACATCTTCTGCTCCGAATGGACTTCTTATAAGATGGGATGGAGAGGTTGGGGAATCCTTTCTTACTATCACCTACATTCTCAAGAATATCATCCAAACCAGGCCAAAACAAATATTCTCCCTCACTGGGAATAGAGGAGAGTTTAGATTTTGTTTGAGGGTCCCGTGACAAACGTTTCAACCAGAGGGCCCTTCGAGCCTCATTAGAAAAAGCTGCTCATCTTGCTGCCTAACTGAATCAGTAGAGGCATCCGTGAGGAATGCAGATGCCCCAGCATCAAAGGAATAGTGGCTCATATATTGACCCTTGGTACTTTGTCTCTGAGCTGTTTGTCTAAATGATCTAACCAGATCATTAGTGATCTTGCCGTGTATGTTGCATCTATTGCTGGCTTTAAACCGTCACCTGAGGCTTCCCAGGAACCTTTTAAGGAAAGTATCCCCCTTTTTTTTTCCCTTCCCCATGACAGCACCGACATGAGAGTATGGTATCCGCCCCCAGGAACAGGAAACCTGTAGCAGAGATAAAAGAAGGGGGGCGGTACCTCTCCCTCAGTTTTGGTTTCCTGTTCCTGCAGGTGGATGCCTGTGGGGCAGAGTACCTGTAGGGGAGTTGTCCCCTGGATGGCCGGTCTGGAGACCGAGGTCCTAAGGGGAGGCATGCAGCTGAGCGCGGCGGTGCGCGCTCTCCATCCCGGCTTCTTGGGGGCTGCCTGGCCGCGTCTCGCCCCCCGTGGACTCCCCGGCGGCCACTCCGAGCAGGAGGCAGAGCCGGGGGAGGCGTGTCCACCACGACGCTGGCGCCGACTGAGTGGGGCGGCTTCCGGTCGCACCGGAAGTGATGCCACACGCCGGGAGAAGCGGTGTGCTGGACACTTCCGGGCGGAAGCCGCTCCAGAGGCGCGCACACCGCTCTCCCCCCTGAACCCCCCCCTCGCATACATAGCCTGCCGGAGGCAGGAGATCGTGTCCAGGAGACTGAGGTCCACTGCAGAAGCGCTTCACATCGCGGCTGGAATGGAAGGAGCAGATGAGGAGCGCGTGCCAGAGGAGGGAGGCCAGCAGACCGCTGTGGTACCAGGGGGTCGGTGGGTGAGTGCCTTTGTAAGGCGAAGAAACATATAGTGATGGCCTTTACCCTGTTCCCCTCTCCCTAGGGCAGGAAAGCTACGACCAAACAAAAAAACAAAGCATGTGCTTTGTGTAAAAAAAAAAAAAAAAAAAAAAAAAAAACGCTTCCCAGAGATTACAATAAAAGGTTGTGCCGCTCATGTGTGCAGAAAACGGTAGCGGAGGAATCGCCGTCCTTGTTAGAGGATATTAGAGCCTTTATTCGTCAAGAAGTGAAAACAACGGTTAAAGAGGAGTTAAGACAGCACACGCCAGTCAGTTCAGGCATCCCCCCCTCCTACGGAACAAAGTGACGTAGAATCGGATGGCGAACCGACAGAATTAAAAATCTCGGAAAGCTCAGACCGAAATTCCTCGGGCGAGGAATATGGTCGCCCTTATGTTTTGTCTGAAGACATTGGGAAATTGTTAAAATTGATTAGATCTACCATGGGGGTTGAGACACCAAAAGAGCATCTTTCGGTACATGACTCTATGTTCAGCAATCTAGAGGGGAAAAAACGTAAAGTTTTTCCCTTCCATGGAAATCTATTAAAAAAGAGTGGAAGAAACCCAACAAGAAAATGTCTGTGCCACAAGCATTAAAACGGAAATATCCGTTTGATGAGGAAATATGTGGGGAATGGGAAAAAGCCCCTAAGCTAGATGCCGCCATTGCTAGTACGTCTAAAGGAATAGCGTTACCATTCGAGGACATGGGGGCCTTGAGAGACCCCCTCGATAAAAAAGCGGATGCTTTTTTAAAATCTGCCTGGGAAGCATCAGCCTGGTCAATTAAACCGGGGGTAGCCGCCACTTGCACCGCTAGGGCCATGGTCAAATGGTTGGAAGAATTCAGTGAACAGATAAAGAATAAATGCCCAAGAGAGGAATTATTGGACGTAATACCGTCACTACAAAAAGCGGCAGGGTTCCTAGCGGATGCAGCTGTGGATTCTGTGCGAGGTGCCGCCCGTGCATGCGCTCTCTCTAACTCAGGTCGCAGAGCATTATGGCTTAAAAATTGGGCGGCAGACTTCCAGTCAAAGGTAAAACTCTGCGCAATCCCCTGTGAGGGACAATACTTGTTCGGGAAGGCATTGGATGAAATATTGGAGAAAGCATCGGATAAGAAGAAACGATTTCCGCTACCACCTGTTTCAAGACGTCGTTGGAATGATGCTCGCTCGTCCTTTCGTAGAGCAAGGAATAGAGGGGGCAGGGGTAGGCCAGATGAGAGGTCTATCCGAGGCAGGCCTTGGGGAGAGAGAAGGGAGAAAGGATTTCTCTTCAAGGGCCCTACCAGATCAGATACTAAACGTCAATGACGCCAAGTCTCCGGTGGGAGGAAGACTGAGAAAATTTGTACACCAGTGGGAAACATTGCCCGCCTCACGGTGGGTAACCAATCTACTATCCGAAGGCCTACGACTAAGTTTTCTCAACCTCCCGCCACAGCGACTAAAGATAACTCAGGTCGCCAAAAAGAACCAAGCCACAATGGAAAAAGAAATCACCCTCCTTATGGAAAAGAAAGTGTTAGTGGAAGTACCAAGTCACCAAGAAGGAGAAGGGTTCTACAGTACCCTGTTTCTTACTCCAAAACCAGACGGCTCCTTGAGGGTAATATTCAACTTGAAGGCGTTAAACCAATATATCCGAGTGGAAAAGTTCAAGATGGAAACATTAAAATCAACAGTGAAGTTGCTAGAACCGGGCTGCTACATGGCAGTGATCGATCTAACAGATGCATACTACCATGTACCAATCTGGGAAGAACATCAAAAATACCTAAGATTGTTGGTACAGATTGCACAGAGCCCTACGCATCTGCAGTACCAATGTCTTCCCTTCGGGATTTCGGTGGCACCCCGTATCTTCACGAAATTAATTTCAGAAGTGGCATCTTTTGTGAGAAAAGAAGATATATTACTGGTACCCTATTTGGACGACTTCCTAGTAATAGCAAATACCGAAGGAAAATGCAGGAACGCAATAAAAAGGATGTTAGAAATTTTAACCAGCTTAGGCTGGATAATAAACGAAAAAAAGTCAAAGCTAATCCCAGCCAGAAAACAAGAATTCTTGGGAATAGTGTTAGATTCCTGCAATCAACAATGTGTCCTTCCGGACAGGAATGTAGACTCCATTCAAAGCAAAATACAACAGTTAAGATCAAGCAGGGCCATAACAGTCCGACAAGCAATGTCGTTGTTAGGAACATTAATGGCAACAATACCAGCGGTCCAGTGGGCACAAAGCCACACAAGAGACCTGCAAAAGCAAATCTTAGTCGAACAGGCAAAAGATCCGACCAGCCTAAATCCGCGATTCACCCTAACGCCACAGGTCCTCAACTCATTGGAATGGTGGCTACAACCCGAAAACCTCAAAAGAGCTGTGCCCTGGTCAATTCACAATCAGGTAATACTGACTACAGACGCAAGTCCCTCGGGATGGGGAGCACATCTAATAGGACGGCTTGTACAAGGCCTATGGGAACCCTCAATGAGGGAAACATCCTCCAATTTGAAAGAACTAACAGCAGTGAGGCTAGCGCTGTATCAATTGAGAAAAGAGGTACAAGGAAGACACGTCACAATACTATCCGACAACAACACGACAGTAGCCTACATAAATCGACAAGGAGGTACAAGATCACCATCCTTGATGGCGGAGGCAAGAGAGCTATTCGCATGGGCAGAAAACAACCTGTTATCCCTGTCGAGCACACACTTGAAAGGGACAGAAAATACGGTGGCGGATTTCCTAAGTCGGCATGTACTGCACCAAGGAGAATGGTCCCTAAATCAGGACATATTTGGGAAAATTTGTGCCAGCTGGGGCAGACCAGAAGTGGACCTGTTCGCTACAAAAGAAAATCGGAAAGTAAACAGATTTTACTCCCTGAACCCGAGAGAACAACCAGAAGGAGTAGATGCGCTACTACATCGCTGGAAATTCAAATTGGCATATGCCTTTCCACCATTTCCTCTAATACCAGTAGTCCTGAGAAAAATACGAGAAGACAAGAGCCGTGTAATCCTTATAGCGCCCTTCTGGCCAAAGAGAGCGTGGTTCACATGGCTCACACGCATGTCTGCCTCGGACCCGTGGATCTTACCCGATGTTCCCAATCTACTACACCAGGGACCAGTGGAACATCCTCAGGTGCACAATCTACACCTCACTGCCTAGAACCTGATAGGGGACTCCTATTAGCAAAGGGGTTCTCAGGACCCTTGGTGACTACCTTGCTCACTAGTAGGAAAAAGGTCACCTCGGCCAAATATTATAAAATCTGGCAAAAATTCTTAAACTTCTCAGGTCGATGGTTTTCGGGAGCAGTCCAGATGGTCCCGATAACGGAGATCCTAGAATTTCTACAAAAAGGCCTGGAAAAAGGATTGTCCACAAGCACTCTAAAGGTGCAAGTCTCGGCACTAGGTGCGCTGTTTGACAAAAAACTGGCTGACCACCCATGGATCTATAGATTCATTCGGGCCTCCTTTTCAGCCAGACCCTCAAAAATTGTGCCTAAGGTAGCTCCCTGGGATCTAAATTTAGTGTTAAATGTGTTAGGCTCAAACGGGTTTGTAGTTATCTCATCTATTTCAATAAAGGCTCTAACACTAAAAACAGTGCTCTTGGTTGCCCTGACGTCAGCTCGGCGACTCAGTGAGCTACAAGCTATTTCTGTAAATCCCCCATATACTACCTTTATGGATGACAGAGTGGTCATAAGAACCGACCCAGCCTTCCTTCCGAAGGTTAATACAAAATTTCACAGGGACCAAGAGATAATTTTGCCCTCGTTTTGTACCAACCCAAAATCCCAGGGAGAGCAAACCTTTCATTGTTTGGATGTAAGACGTTGCCTACTTCAATATATAGAAGTTTCAAAATCTTGGCGACAGTCGTCAGCCCTTTTTGTCTCCTTCCAGGGGATAAACAGGGGTAAAAAAAGCTTCAAAAGCTACAATTGCACGGTGGCTGCGCATGGCTATCTCACTTTCTTATTCCTCATCAGGTCAGACTCCCCCACTGGGTGTAACGGCTCACTCCACAAGGGCTGTTGCGACATCTTGGGCCGAATGGAATGCGTCAATAGAGCAAATTTGCAGGGCAGCGGTATGGTCGTCACCATCCACCTTTTTTCGTCATTATAGGCTAGATTTAGGTTCCTCGAATTTAGCCTTTGGTAGAAAGGTGTTATCTGCTGTTGTCCCACCCTAGGAGGCTCTTCTATTTCTTCCTCTCATGTCGGTGCTGTCATGGGGAAGGGAAAAAATGATAATTACTTACCGGTAATTTGATTTTTCAGAGCCATGACAGCACCGTATTAATTCCCGCCCTATCTTGGTGATGATTGTGTGACTCACAAAAAAAAAAAAAAATGCATGTATAAATTAATATATAAAAAAGGTAAATGTCGTAAATATGCTAGTATATGTGTATATATAACGACTAATTTTGGCGGTTACCTTGCATACTCTGAAACAAACTGAGGGAGAGGTACCGCCCCCCTTCTTTTATCTCTGCTACAGGTTTCCTGTTCCTGGGGGCGGATACCATACTCTCATGTCGGTGCTGTCATGGCTCTGAAAAATCAAATTACCGGTAAGTAATTATCATTATCCAGGGGATCTCTCAACACCCTCATGTCTGCAAAGGGTAGGGCAAACTTTTAAGAGGCCTTGGCTATCGCAATATCTAATTTCAGGGCTTTGTCCCAGGATGATGAGGATGAATCCTCAAAAGGCTGCTTCCTTTTGAAAGATGGGCGAGAGGGATTTTGGCTTTCCGTTATTTTTTCCCATTCTCCTTTAATAACTAGATTTTCTCATTCAGGAGAAAGGACCAGTGCTTTCTTTGCTCTATACCGCTGAACATTGTCTTGCACAGACCTTTCCAGTGTTGGAACTACTATTCCTATTGTGGATCTAACAGCCTTGATGAGTTTCTCTTCCACCAGAAAGCAGTGGCGCCGCCCTATGGCCTCACGAAGTTGAAGTGGATGTATCCTGGTCCCTCTCTTTGTCTTCTTCCCCTGAACTATCATAAATATCAGACCCTGGGCACAATGTTCTGGATTTCTTGTCTTTTTTTTTTTTTTAATTTTTTTTATCCATACTACCTCCTCCCTGGGTCAGGTATTTAGTGGAATTTTTAACCTCCATTCTAGTAACTGGCAACTGTTTCCCACAGAGCGTACAATCCATGTGCTTGGCCATCACTACACACTTTCTTCTCTAAGAAAAAATGAGAAAAAGTGAACTTTCATGAAGATCACTTACCACTCAGAAGCAGTCAGGAGTACTGTATTTGGACAAGGGATCATATCAGCCGATAGATCTCCTCTGGAGGTCTGAGATTTGTCCACCTTTCTTATCCTCTGCTCTGCTGTCTGGACCTACTGCTTCTTCCATCCGCCGCTGCCACACTCACGATGCCGAGAAGTCGTCTAGGAATCTTTATGCTGGCGCATCTTTCACTGCTGCTGCTCTGCTCCTTAGACTCCTCCATTATGCCTGAAGGGACCACTGGAGCTATACAGAACGCTTTCCTGTTTTTCTAACTGCTTTTTGAAAGCAGGACCAGCTCACAGCGTCCCTCCTGATGGAATCTCTTCGTTCAGTAATCTCTTCCATGGAGACACAGGAATTTCTGTGCTCCATAGACATCACAGACGCCTACCTCCACTTTCCGATTTGCCCAGCTTATCATAGGTTCTTGCGATTTGCAGTTCAGCAGAACCACTTTGTTTGTCGCCCTGCCGTTCGGCCTTGCGACCGCTCCCAGGGTCTTCACCAAGAATTCAGACCGACAATGCCACAGCTGTGGCGTACGTCAATCGCCAAGGAGGGATCAGAAGTTCGCTGGCGATGACCGAGGTGTCCAGGATCCTTCATTGGGTGGAGGCGACGATTCCGGCAATATCCACTGTGCATATTCCAGGCGTGGACAACTGGGCCGCCGACTTCCTCAGTCACGAGGGTCTCGCGGCAGGAGAATTGTCCCTGCATCCAGAGGTCTTCCATCAGATCTGTCTTTGATGGGGAACTTCGGACGTGGACCTCATGGCTTCCCGGCTGAACAGGATGGTTCCACGGTTCGTCTCCAGGTCCCGCGACCCTCTCTCATTGGACGCCGATGCTCTGGCCATTCCCTGGTCGCAATTCACTCTTCCCTACCGGTTTCCTCCCCTTCCCCTTCTTCTCAGACTGCTGAAGAAGATCAAAGCAGAAGGGGTGCCGGTCAATCTGTTCGCCCCAGATTGGCCTAGGAGGTCTTGGTTCGCAGACATCGTCAATCTTCTGGCGGACGCCCCCTGGAGACTCCCAGATCTTCTGTCACAGGGTCCGATCTGCCACCTGAGTTCTCGGTCGCTCAATTTCACTGCGTGGCTGTTGAGACCGCGGTACTTAGAGCATTCAGTCTCTCCGATCGGGTGATTTGCACCATGATCCAGGCCAGGAAACCGTCATCCTCTAGGGTCTACTATCGAACCTGGAAGGCCTATTTTCGCTGGTGTGAGTCCAATGTCATTCCGCTAATGAAGTTGTCGCTCCCAGCCATCTTGGCTTTTCTCCAAGCGGGACTGGATTCTGGCCTCTAAAAGGGCAGGTGTCAGGCCTTTCTATCCTCTTTCAGAAGTTCTTAGCATCCCGTTCTCAAGTCAAGACTTTCCTTCATGGAGTGGCACATAAGACTCCCCCGTACCGGAATCCTGTGGACCCCTGGGACCTCAATCTCGTTCTGGAGGTTATGAGAAGTGCTCCCTTTGAACCTCTCAGAGAGGTCCCCCTGTCTGTTTTGTCCTGTAAAGTGGCCTTTCTCGTAGCGATCACTTCCATCAGACGGGTTTCAAAATTAGCGGCTCTGTCCTGTTGCCCCCCCCCCCCCTTTCCTAGTTCTTCACCAGGATAAGGTAGTGTTGCGGCCTCCGCCTTCCTTTCTTCCCAAGGTGGTATCCACTTTTCACTTGAATGAGGATATTGTCCTGCCTTCCTTCTGTCCGACTCATTCTCTGGAGCGCTCATTGAACAGGCTAGACCTGGTCAGGTCAGTGAGGATCTATCTGGATAGGACTGCTTCCCTCAGGAAGTCGGATCTCCTGTTCGTCATTCCAGATGGGGCGCGGAGAGGCCTGCCAGCCTCCAAGGCTACGATTGCGTGTTGGATTAGGACTGCAATATTGGAGGCTTACCGGGTTAAGAACAGAGTGCCTCCCCCTGGGATTAAGGCTCATTCCACCTGGGCAGTAGGCGCCTCCTGGGCGGTACACCATGGGGCATCCGCCCTACAACTTTGCAAAGCGGCAACCTGGTCTTCCATCCACACGTTTGCCAAATTTTACAGGGTCCACACCGACGCTTTGGCGGACGCCAGCCTAGGCAGAAGGATCTTGCAGGTGGCATTGGGGACTCCGCCGACCTGAATGGAGTTTCCTGACATTTTTTCCCGCCCCCAGGGACTGCTTTGGGACGTCCCATGGTTCCTGTGTCCCCCAATGAAGCGATCAAGAAAACAGGATTTTGGTTACTTACCGTAAAATCTGTTTCTCTGAGCGCTCATTGGGGGACACAGCACCCTCCCATATGTTTTTTAGAACTCCTATCCTTTCTTCTGGTTGTTATTGTTATGATTGAGTTGTCTGTTTTGTTGTTTTTCTGTCATGTTGTTCTACTGCTTTCTCACTAACTGATTAGCTTGGTGCCAGTCGGTGGGGTGTATACTGCAGAGGAGGAGACAACCTTTTTTATATGCATAGTGTCAGCCTCCTGTTATGTTTAGATAGCTGAGGAGGCAGGAGCAAAAAAAAAACACATAGGCAGCCGAACACCAGAGAGGTTGGAAACTAATAGGTTGCAGACCCCTAAACTAACCGCACAACTAGAAGTAGCCGTGGGACGTTCCTACGGTGCCCTAGACGCCTCATCACAGCCGGAGAGATAGCTATCCCTGAAGCTGGAAAGAGGAAAGCTAACTGCCCCGGAGTAGACCCCAAAAGAATAGGAAGCCCCCAGACATATAATGGCGGTTAGACAAGATGAAAATACGAACACAGACAAAAAATAGATTGAGCAAATGCTGGAGCCCAAAACTGTCTAGATAGGACAGCAAAGGAGAGAATACTGTCTGCAACCCAAAAAACCCTAGGAAACACTTCTGAATCCAAAATTACTGAGACCACACGATCTCGACCACCTATATCAGATCTCTGGTGTGGATGCGTAGCAACCCAGCAGTAAAATATGACAAGAACTGAGCAAATGAACAAATACAAAAAACGAATGGAGACCAGCCAAAGCCCCCCAAAGGGGACCCGGCTGAAGACAAAAAGCAATGCAGCAAAAATCAAGGAATTCAAACCACAGTAAAAAAAAAACGAAAGAGACTTCTCTGAAAGAAAGTAGGAGACAGCAGGAAAGCAAGCTGAATTCCAACCTAGACCAGGAAGAACAATTGATCACCGGCGAGGATCATGGGAGGTCAGCTCACTTATATCAGGCCAGTCAGTACCACCTGACTACCACTCTTTATCTGCAGGTGTAGGACTCTTGGTGTTCAACATAGGTTCAATACCCTGAGCAACCACCAGAGGGAGCTTCAGCTCCGAAGTCATCTCCAATACATTCACAACACCTCCTAGTGGCAGCAGCTTACACCCATGGTTCCTGTGTCTCCCAATGAGCGCTCTTAAAAACATATTTTACGATAAGTAACCAAAATCCTGTTTTCCTGTCTTTGAAGGGTGGATCCCCTCTCTACGAGGTGCTGTCATGGATGAGAGAGAAAAAAAATAAAATCAATTTTTTTTTTTTTTTTTTTATTACACATTTCTAAAATCTGATAAAAGCAATGGTTCATTTTCTGATGGCACATTCCCTTTAAATGTATTTTCCCCCTCCCCATACAGTGGTGAAAATAAGTATTTGATACACTGCTGATTTTGCAAGTTTTCCCATCTACAAGGAATAGAGAGGTCTGTAGTTTTTTATTGTAGGTACATTAACCTGTGAGAGACAGAATCTTAAAATAAAAAATCAGTAAATCACATTGTATAATTTATTAAATTGCATTTTATTGCATGAAATAAGTATTTGATCACCTACCAACCAACAATAATTCTGGCTTTCACAGACCTGTTAGTTTCTCTTTAAGAAACCCTCCTACTCTGCATTCATTACCTGTATTAATTGCACCTGTTTGAACTCGTTATCTGTGTAAAAAGACACCATTCCACACACTCAGTCGAACTCCAAACTCTCCACCATGGCCAAGACCAAAAAGCTGTCTAAGGACACCAGGGACAAAATTGTAGAACTGCACAAGGCTCGGATGGGCTACAGGACAATAGGCAAGCAGCTTGGTGAGAAGGCAACAATTCTTGGTGCAATTATTAGAAAATGGAAAAAACACAAGATGACTGTCAATCTTCCTTGGTCTGGGGCTCCAAGCAAGATCTCGCCTTGTGGATTTAGGATGATTGAGAGAAAGATCAGGAATCGGCCCTAAAACTACACGGGAGGACCTGGTCAATAACCTGAAGAGAGCTGGGACCACAGTCTCAAACATTACCACTAGTAACACACTACGCCATCATGGATTAAAAACTGGAGGGCACGCAAGGTCCCCCTGCTCACGACAACACATGTCCAGGCCTTTTTGAAGCTCACAATGACCATCTGGATGATGCAGAGGAAGCATGGGAGAACATAATGTGGTCAGATGAGAACAAATTAGAACTTTCCAGGACGTCCCTCCTGACGGCACCACCAGGAGGTTATCCTTCGTATCCTTGATAGGGACAGGAACACAGAAGAGGTTAAATAGCCTCACCCTCTTCCACCCTTCAGTGTTTTTCCTGTACCTATCTGGGACAGACGCAGAGGAGCGCAGGGAGCGAAAATCAGAAGAATACAGTCCTTTCGAAGAACGCGCTCCTATCCCAGAGAAGAAAATAAAGGTAAAGGGAAATCCGGAAGATGGAGTTACCCTAAAGGTGGGAAAGGGAGAAGCTCCTTCCAGAGTCAGGAACCTAGATCCAGCAGACAATGATGTCAGAATAGTGGGAGGAAGGCTCCAGAGATTCCTCAGAGATTGGCAAAACATCACCCAGAATACATGGATCTTAAATACGATGGCAGAGGGGTACAGGATACAGTTTACCAGAGGGTCCCCCAAAAGGTTTTGCCTAGCCCAGGCCCAATCCTCAGCGGTACATCAGAGACTCCTGAAAGACATCCAGGACCTCCTGGAGATGAGAGCCATAGTAAAAGTCCCAGTCTGCCAGAGATTTCGAGGTCACTATTCAACGCTCTTCTCCATAAAGAAACCGGGAGGAGAATTTCGCAAACCACTCAAACCATTGGGTGGGCTACAGACAGTTCAAAATGGAGTCACTCAAATCCGTAATACCTGTAGTAAAAAAGAACTCGATAATGAGTGCCAATCCACATCTCTCACCAACAGTACCTCCAGTTTGCCATAAGAGACCGAGGCCGAATACAGCTTTACCAGTTTACATGCCTGCCCTTTGACCTATCTTCCGCCCCACAAATCTTTACCAAACTGATGGCGGAAGTAATGGCCTTACTGTTATGATTTGGAAGCTGAGGAGAACAAGCAAAAACGGCAATACACCAGAGAGGTTGGAATCTACTGGATTGCAGTACCTTGACTAACCACCACAACTAAAGGCAGCCGTGGAGCGTACCTACGTTGGTCCTAGACGCCTCGTCACAGCCTGAGAGGTTAACTACACCTAAAGATAGCTTTTCCTCTTTCTATCTGCCCCGGAGCAGATCCCCAAAGAACATAGGAAGCCCCCAAACATGTAATGGCGGTTAGACAAGAGGGAATACAGACTCAGACAGAAAATTGTATGAGCAAACGTTGGGGCCCAATCTTCCTAGACAGAAAAGGATAGGAAGGACACTTACTGCAATCCCAAAAAACCCTAAAAAGTACCAACTCTACTAATTGCAAAAACACCTGAGATCACACGACCTCTACCACCTAAATTAGTTCTCTGGTGTAACAAAACTAAGCCGCAGCCACTGAAGAAAAACTGGAAAAGGCAAATGAATAAACAGTGGCTCAGACAAACTGAGAGGAGCACAAGCCCCCGGAGGGGACCTGGCTGACCTCCACAAAAGTGCAGGAAACAATGCAAAAAGCAAGCACAAAAATAAAAACAGAAAATGTCTTATCTGAGAGCAGGAGAAGAGGCAAGATTCAGCAAGCTTCCAAGTGAACCAGGAACCATAGTTGAGACAAGAAGAATTGATCACCGGCAACCCTGATGGGAGGGAACCTCCCTTATATAGGACCAGTCTGTAACTCCTGATTGCCAATCTTCATTAAATGGTTCAGCACTGTCTGCAACCACCAGAGGGAGCTTCTGCTCAGAACTCATTTCTAACACATTCACAACAGTACCCACCCTTGAGGAGGAGTCACCGAACCCTCACTTGGGCAACCAGGTCGGTCAGGATGAGCTCTGTGATACGCACGGATCAGTCTCCTAGCATGGATGTCCGAAGCAAACACCCAAGAATTGTCCTCCTGACCATAACCTCTCCGCTTAACCAAATACTGGAGTTTCCATCTAGAAAAACGAGAATCCAATATTTTCTCAACCACATACTCCAGATTGCCCTCAACCAAAACAGGGTCAGGAAGCGCAGCCATAGGAACCACTGGCTCGACAAACCTCTTCAATAAGGACTTGTGGAACACGTTATGGATCTTAAATGTCCCTGGAAGAAGTAAACTAAAGGAAACAGGATTAAGAATCTCCATGATCTTATAAGGTCCAATGAATCTAGGCTTAAACTTAGGAGATGCAACTCTCATAGGGATATTTCTTGAGGACAACCAGACCAAGTCCCCCACTTCAACCCGAGGACCATCAGTCCTATGCCGGTTGGCAAACCGCTGGGCCCTCTCCTGAGAGAGGGACAACCTCTCCACTACCTAGTCCCAAATCTGCTGCATACGCTCCACAACAGAGTCAACACCTGGACAGACAGAAGCCTCAGTCTGTCCCGAAGAAAATCGAGGGTGAAACCCAAAATTGCAGAAAAATGGAGACATCAAAGTGGCAGAGCTAGCCCTATTATTAAGAGCAAACTAAGCCAAAGGCAAAAAAGAGACCCAGTCATCCTGATCAGCAGACACAAAGCATCTCAGATAAGTCTCCAATGTCTAGTTTGTTCTCTGTTTGTCCATTGGTCTGAGGATGAAAAGCCGAGGAGAAAGACAATTGAACACCAAGTTTAGAACAAAAAGTCCTCCAAAATCTGGACACAAACTGGACTCCTCTGTCAGACACAATGTTCTCAGGAATGCCGTGTAACCGAACCACGTGCTGAAGGAACAAAGGCACCAATTCGGAGGAGGAAGGCAACTTAGGTAATGGCACAAAATGTATCATTTTGGAAAACCTATCACAAATCACCCAGATAACGGTCATTCTCTGAGAAACAGGGAGGTCGGAAATGAAATCCATAGAGATATGGGTCCATGGTCTCTTGGGCACAGGCAATGGCATCAACAAACCACTAGAGCGAGAGCAAGGCTTGGAGCGAGAGCAAGTCCCGCAGGACTGCACAAATTCCCTGACGTCACGAGACAAGGTAGGCCACCAAAAGGACCGAATAACCAAGTCTCTGGTACCAAAAATTCCGGATGATCGGCCAACGCGGAACAATGAATCTCAGACATCACACTCTTTTTTTCCACCGGTCTGGACAAACAATTTCCCAATAGGGCAGCGCTCGGGTTTATCCTCCTTACACCCTTCCAGAGCCAGTCTCAAATTGGGTGAGATGGCGGAAAGAACTACACCCTCTTTCAAAATAACAGCAGGATCAGATAACTCAGGAGAGTCCGCAAGGAAACTCCTCGAGAGGGCATCCGCCTTAACATTCTTAGTGCCAGGAAGGAAGGTAACCACAAAATTAAAACGTGTGAAAAACAAGGCCCACCTGGCCTGTCTAGGATTAAGTCGCTTGGCTGATTCCAGATAAACCAGATTCTTATGGTCCGTGAGGACCACCACCTGATGTTTAGCTCCCTCCAGCCAATGTCTCCATTCTTCAAAAGCCCACTTCATGGCCAATAACTCCCGATTACCCACGTCATAATTACGTTCAGTTGGAGAAAATTTTCGAGAGAAAAAGGCACAAGGGTTACTTTTAGAGGTCTCCGGATCTCTTTGGGACAAAACGGCACCTGCCCCAATTTCAGAGGCATCAACCTCCACCTGAAATGGCAGAGAAACATCAGGCTGCCGCAGAACAGGAGCAGAAGTGAATCTCTGCTTAAGTTCCTGAAACGCAGAGACTGCCTCAGGAGGCCAATTCACCACATCAGAACCCTTTTTGGTCAAATCAGTCAATGGTTTAACAATAACAGAGAAATTACCAATAAATTTACTATAAAAATTGGCAAAACCCAAGAATCTCTGAAGAGCCTTTAATGAAGTAGGTTGGACCCAATCACAGATGGCCTGAACCTTGACCGGGTCCATTTCAATAACAGATGGGGACAAAATGAATCCCAGAAATGAGATCCTCTGTACGCCAAAAAGACACTTTGATCCCTTCACATACAGAGCATTCTCTCTCAAAATCTGGAACACAGTCCGAACATGTTTCACATGAGAGTCCCAGTCATTGGAAAAAAATCAAGATATCATCCAAATAAACAATCAGAAATTTATCCACAAAATCCCTGAAAATGTCATTCATGAAGGACTGGAAGACGGAAGGAGCATTAGTGAGCCCAAAGGGCATCACTAGGTACTCAAAATGCCCCTCTGGGGTATTAAACGCCGTCTTCCATTCATCCCCGTGCTTAATGCGAATAAGGTTATACGCCCCCCTGAGGTCAAGCTTGGTAAACCAAGTAGCACTTTTCACCCTGGAAAACAGGTCAGAAATCAAGGGTAACGGATATTGATATTTCACAGTGATATTGTTCAAGAGACCATAATCAATACACGGCCTTAATGAACCATCCTTTTTGGCCACAAAGAAAAAACCGGCACCCAAGGGTGAAGAGGATGGTCTGATATGACCCTTCTCCAATGACTCCTTGATACAAGACCGCATAGCATCATGTTCAGGTACAGACAAGTTAAAAAGGCGACCTTTAGGGAATTACTACCAGGCACTAATTCAATAGCGCAATCATAGCTCCTATGGGGAGGCAAGGATGCAGACTTACTTTCGCTAAACACATCAGAAAAATCAGTCAAAAAGTCAGGAACATCCTGAGCCTGGGGAGAGGCAGAAAAAACAGGAGTGTTGGCATTAACACATTGGCAGCCCCAACTGGTCACAGACACAGATTTCCAATCCAAAACAGGATTATGAGACTGTAACCAAGGGAAACCCAGTACAATAATGTCATGCAGATTATACAGCACCAAAAATTTGCAACTCTCCTGATGATCAGGTTCAACCCTCATTATCACCTGAGTAGAGAACTGGGGTTTATTCTCAGCCAAAGGGGTAGAATCAATCCCCAGTAGGGGAATAGACTTCCGTAGGGGTATCAAGGGAAACCCACAACGTTTAGCAAAATCAAAATCCATCAGGTTAATAGCTGCTCCCGAATCAACAAAAGCCTGAGCAGAAGATGTGGACAGGAAGCAAATCAGGGTAACAGTCAACAGAAATTTAGTCTGAACACTACCCAAGACAACTGAGCGTGCAAAACGTCTTCCCCGCTTAGGGCAGACTGAAATAGCATGAGATGCATCACCACAGTAGAAACATAACCCATTGCGTTTTCTAAACTCATGACGCTGTGCCCCAGAAGCCACTCTATCACACTGCATGGACTCAGAAGCTGGTTCACAAGGCAACACTATTCCACGCATACCTCTACGCTCACGCAAACGTCTGTCAATTTGAATCGCTAATGACATAGAATCATTGAGACCAGAGGGAGCAGGGAAACCCACCATAACATCTTTTACATTCTCTGACAGACCCTTCCGAAAAAGGGCTGCCAAAGCATCATCATTCCATTTGGTCAGGACTGCCCACTTTCGGAATTTCTGACAGTACAACTCAGCGTCCTCAAACCCCTGATTTAATGCCAACAAGGTTTTTCAGCTTGATCAGTGACATTAGGTTCATCGTACAATAACCCCAGAGCCAGAAAAAATGCATCAACATTACTCAAAACAGGGTCCCCAGGTGTCAGGGAAAAAGCCCAATCCTGAGGATCGCCGCGCAGGAGAGAGATGACAATTTGAACCTGCTGTGCTGCGTTCCCTGAGGAGGTTTTAACCCCTTCACCCCCAAGGGTGGTTTGCACGTTAATGACCGGGACAATTTTTACAATTCTGACCACTGTCTCTTTATGAGGTTATAACTCCGGAACGCTTCAACGGATCTTTGCGATTCTGAGATTGTTTTCTCGTGACATATTGTACTTCATGTTAGTGGTAAAATTTCTTCCATATAACTTGCGTTTATTTTTGAAAAATACGCAAATATGGCGAAAATTTTGAAAATTTAGCAATTTTCAAACTTTGAATTTTTATTCCCTTAAAACAGAGAAATATGTAACACAAAATAGTTAAGAAATAACATTTCCCACATGTCTACTTTACATCAGCACAATTTTGGAATCAAAATTTTTTTTGTTAGGAAGTTATAAGGGTTAAAAGTTGACCAGCGATTTCTCATTTTTACAACAAAATTTACAAAGCCATTTTTTTTAGGGACCACCTCACATTTGAAGTCACTTTGAGGGGTCTACATGACAGAAAATACCCAAAAGTGACACCATTCTAAAAACTGCACCCCTCAAGGTACTCAAAACCACATTCAAGAAGTTTATTAACCCTTCAGGTGCTTCACAGGAACTAAAGCAACGTGGAAGGAAAAAATGAATATTTAACTTTTTAGCCACAAAAATGATCTTTTACAAACTTTTTTTTTATTTTCACAAGGGTAAAAGGAGAAAATGGACAGATAAGGTTGTTATGCAATTTCTCCTGAGTACGCCAATACCCCATATGTGGGGGAAAACCACTGTTTGGGCACACGGCAGAGCTCGTAAGGGAAGGAGCGCCGTTTGACTTTTTCAAACTAAAATTGGCTGGAGTTGAGATTGGACGCCATGTCGCGCTTGGAGAACCTCTGATGCGCCTAAACAGTGGAAACCCCCACAAGTGACACCATTTTGGAAACTAGACCCCCTAAGGTACTTATCTAGATCTGTTGTGAGCACTTTGAACCCCAAGTGTTTCACAAAAGTTTATAATGCCTGGGTGTGAAAAAAAAAAAAAAAAATTCCACAAAAATGATTTTTTAGTCCTAAATTTTTGAATTTTCCCAAGGAAATTGGACCCCAAAAGTTGTTGTCCAATTTGTCCTGAGTACGCTGATACCCCATATGTGGGGGTGGAAAACTGTTTGGGCGCACGGCAGGGCTTGGAAAGGAAGTAGTAACGTTTTGGAATGCAGACGTTGATGGGGTCATGTTCCGTTTGCAGTGCCCCAGATGAGCCTAAACAGTGGAAATCCCCCACAGTGACCCCATTTTGGAAACTAGACCCCTAAGGAACTTATCTAGATCTTTGGTGAGCACTTTGAACCCCCAAGTGCTTCACACAAGTTTATAATGCCCGGGCATGAAAATAAAAAATCCTATTTTTTTCCCACAAAAATTATCTTTTAGTCACTAATTTTTTATTTTCCCAAGGGTATCAGGAGAAATTGGACCACATAAGTTGTTGTCCAATTTGTCCTGAGTACGCTGATGCCCCATATGTGGGGGGGAACCACTGTTTGGGCGCACGGCAGAGCTCGGAAGGGAAGGAGCACCATTTGACTTTTTCCAACCAAAATTGGCTGGAATTGAGATTGGATGCCATGTTGCATTTGGAGAGCCCCTGATGTGCCTAAACAGTGGAAACCCCCCACAAATGACCCCATTTGGGAAACTAGACCCCCTAAGGAACTTATCTAGATCTTTGGTGAGCAATTTGAACCCTCAAGTGCTTCACACAAGTTTATACGTAGAGCCGTAAAATTTAAAAATCATATTTTTTCCACAAAAATGATCTTTTCACCCCAATTTTTATTTTTCCAAGGGTAACAAGACTCCAAAAGTTATTGTGCAATTTGTCCTGAGTACACTGATACCCCATATGTGGGGGTATACCACTGTTTGGGTGCATGGCAGAGTTTGGAAGGGAAGGAGCGCCATCTCACTTTTTCAACGCAGAATTGGCTGGACGCCATGTCGTGTTTGGAGAGCTCCTGATCTGCCTAAACAGTGGAAACCCCCCACAAATGACACCATTTTGGAAACTAGACCCCTCAAGGAACTTATCTAGATGTGTGGTGAGAACTTTGAACCCCCAGGTGTTTCACTAAAGTTTATAACGTACAGCCTTAAAATAAAAAATCCTTTTTTTTTTTACAAAAATGATTTTTTCGCCCCCAATATTTTATTTTCACAAGGGTAACAGGAGAAATTGGACCCCAAAAGTTGTTGTCCAATTTGTCCTGAGTACGCTGATACCCAATATGTGGGAGAAAACTACTGTATGGGCGCATGTCAGGGCTCGGAAAGGGAAGTAGTGACGTTTTGGATTGCAGACTTTGATGGAATGGTCTGGGGGCGTCATGTCGCATTTGGAGAGCCCCTGATGTGCCTAAACAGTGGAAACCCCCACAAGTGACCCCATTTTGGAAAATAGACCTCACAAGGAACTTACCTAGATGTGTGGTGAGCACTTTGAACCCCGAAGTGCTTCACAGAAGTTTATAACGCACAGCCGTAAAAATAAAAAATCCTTTTTTTTTTTACAAAAATGATTTTTTCGCCCCCAATATTTTATTTTCACAAGGGCAACAGGAGAAATTGGACCCCAAAAGTTGTTGTCCAATTTGTCCTGAGTACGCTGATACCCAATAGTGGGAGAAAACTACTGTATGGGCGCATGTCAGGGCTCGGAAAGGGAAGTAGTGACGTTTTGGATTGCAGACTTTGATGGAATGGTCTGGGGGGTCATGTCGCATTTGGAGAGCCCCTGATGCGCCTAAACAGTGGAAATCCCCAACAAGTGACCCCATTTTGGAAAATAGACCCCACAAGGAACTTATTTAGATGTGTGGTGAGCGCTATGAAGCCCCAAGTGCTTCACAGAAGTTTATAATGTACAGCCGTAAAAAAAAAAAAATCTTATTTTTTTTACAAAAATAATATTTTCGCCCCAGTTTTTATTTTCCCAAGGGTAACAGAAGAAATAGGACAAATTTCACAATAACTCTTGGGGTCCAGAGTACGCTGATACCCCATATGTGGGGATAAACTACTGTTTGGACGCATGGCAGAGCTCAGAAGTGAAGGAACACCGTTTGACTTTTTCAACGCAGAATTGGCTGGAATGGAGATCAGACGCCATGTCACATTTGGAGAGCCCCTGATGTGCCTAAACAGCGGAAACCCCCCAATTCTAACTCCAACCCTAACCCCAACACACCCTAACCCTAGTCCCAACCCTAATCCCAACCCTAACCCTAATCCTAACTTTAGCGCCAACCCTAACCCTAACTTTAGCCGAAACCCTAACCCTAACCCTAATGGGAAAATGGAAATAAATACATTTTTTTTATTTTATTATTTTTCCCTAACTAAGGGGGTGATAAAGGGGGTTTGATTTACTATTTATAGCGGTTTTTGTGATTGGCAGCTGTCACGCTAAAAGACGCTTTTTATTGCAAAAAGTAGTTTTTTGCATCGCCACATTTTGAGAGCTATAATTTTTGCATATTTTGGCCCACAATGTCATGTGAGGTCTTAATTTTTGCGGGACGAGGTGACGCTTTTATTGGTACCATTTTTGAGCACGTGACATTTTTTGATCGCTTTTTATTTCGATTTTTGGGAGGTTAGAATGAACAAAAATCAGCAATTCATGAATTTCTTTTGGGTGAGGCGTTTTTATTGTTCCGCGTGTGGTAAAATCGATAAAGCAGTTTTATTCTTCGGGTCAGTACGATTATGGCGATACCTCATTTATATAATTTTTTTATGTTTTGGCGCTTTTATAGAATAAAAACAATTTTATATAAAAAAAATTATTTTTGCATCGCTTTATTCTGCGAGCTATAACTTTTTTATTTTTTCGCTGATGATGCTGTGTGACGGCTCGTTTTTTGCGGGACAAGATGACGTTTTCAGCGGTACCATGTTTATTTATATCCGTCTTTTTGATCGCGTGTTATTCCACTTTTTGTTCAGCGGTATGATGATAAAGCACTGATTTTTTGCTTCGTTTTTATTTTTTATTTTTTAAGGGGTTCACAAAAGGGGTTAACTAGTGGGACAGTTTTATAGGGGGGGTCGTTACAGACGCGGCGATACCATATATGTGTACTTTTATTGTTTTATTTTTTTTATTTACAATAAGTAATGAATTTATTGGGGAATATTTTTTTTTTTTTTTTTTTTTTTGGATTTTTTTTTACACATGTTTATTTTTACTTTTTTAACTTTTTTACTTTGTCCCAGGGTGGGACATCACAGTATTTTATCAGATCGCTGGTGTGGCAGTGTGCACAGCACTCTGTCACACCAGCGATCGCTCAGGCAGTGCAGCAGGCTTCTCAGTGCCTGCTCTCGGCAGGCACTGAGGTAGCCGCCTCCCTCCAGGACCCCAGCGCCATCTTGGATCCGGGTCCTGGGAGGGAGGAAGCCCTCAGAGCAGCGCGATCACATCGCGCTGGTCTGAGGGTCTCAGGGGGCGCGCAGGGAGCCCCCTGCCTGCGCGATCCTCCCCTGTGCCCCCAGTACACCGCGATCATGTTTGATCGCGGTGTGCAAGGGGTTAATGTGCCGGAGCGGGCCGTGACCGCTCCTGACACACAGTCACGGGTGTCAGCTGTGATAATCAGCTGACACCCGGGGGCGATTAGCTGCGCTCCCTCCGGAGCGCAGCTAATCGCCTATGACGTACTATCCCGTCCATGGGCAGAATGCACGGGTTTTATGGACGGGATAGTAGTCTAATGTCAAGAGGGGTTAAGGCAAAAAACAACTTACCCGTTATTTTGAAATTCAGAAATTTAGCTCGATTTCCCCCCCCCCCCCCCCCCCCCCCAAAAAAAAAATCTGGCATGGGATCCTAGGTTCCACAACCGGCAACCTAGCAAGATAGGAGCAAACTCCGAACTTCAGTGGCAAACTGATCCACACGGCCAACAACTGTGCAAACTCCATTGAGAGAAAAAAAAAATCCTCCTCAACACCCAAGAAAAAGAGGGAAATGCATCAAACAGAGAAAAAAAAAAAATTTCTGACAACTTCCTTTTTTCTTTTTCCTTTTTCTATTTTTCCCTTTTGTTGAGTAAACCCTATAATTTTCAGTTTGGCTGGTGATACTGTTTATGATTTGGAAGTGAGGAGAACAAGCAAAAACGCAATACACCAAGAGGTTGGGAACTACTGGATTGCAACCCTGACTAACCACCACAACTAAAGGCAGCCGGGAGCGTACCTAGTTGGTCCTAGACGCCTCTAACAGCCTGAGGGGTTAACTACACCCAAAGAAGAAAAGAGGAAAAACATCTGCCCCCGGGGCAGATCCCCCCAAAAAATAGGAAGCCCCCCAACATGTAATGGGGGGTTAACAAAAGGAAAAACAACACAGACAGAAAATAGTATAAACAAACGTTTTGGGGGCCCCAAACTTCCCAACAAAAAGGATAGAAGGGCACTTACTGCAAACCCAAAAAACCCTAAAAGTTCCAAAAACCCCTAATTGCAAAAAACCTGAATCACACACCTCTACCCCCTAAATTAGTTCTCTGGTGTAACAAAACAAGCCGCAGCCACGGGGAAAAAAATGGAAAAGGGAAATGACAAACAACAGTGCTAAAAAACTGAGGGAACACAAGCCCCCGAGGGGGCCTGGCTGACCTCCACAAAAGTGCAGGGAAAAAATGCAAAAAGCAAGCACAAAAAAAAAAAACAGAAAATGTCTTTCTAGAGAGGAGAAGGGCAAAATTCAGCAAGTTCCAAAGTGAACCAGGAACCACGTGAGACAAGAACAATTGATACCGGAACCCTGATGGGAGGGAACCTCCCTTTATAGGACCAGTCTGTAACCCTGATTGCCAATTTACTAAATGGTTCAGCCTGTCTGAAAACCACCAGAGGGATTCTGCTCAGAACTCATTTTTAACACATTCACAAAACCTTCCTAAAAAAAAGGATCCCCGTTGTCGCCTCTTAACGACCTATTGCAGTGGCTGACTCTCCCCAAGGGAAGAGACCTCCTGTAACAACTCGGTTTTTAGAAGCTGGATGGCTAAAAAAACAAAAAGGAAATCGGGTCCCAGTCCGACGAGAAATATGTTTCTAGGGTTCTTTTAGATTCAAA
>JARQOD010000002.1:80193255-80235386 GCA_033576555.1 Oophaga sylvatica | reverse complement strand
GGGCACAGCAATGGCATCAACAAACCACTAGAGCGAGAGCAAGGCTTGGAGCGAGAGCAAGTCCCGCAGGACTGCACAAATTCCCTGACGTCACGAGACAAGGTAGGCCACCAAAAGGACCGAATAACCAAGTCTCTGGTACCAAAAATTCCGGGATGATCGGCCAACGCGGAACAATGAATCTCAGACATCACACTCTTTTTTTCCACCGGTCTGGGACAAACAATTTCCCAATAGGGCAGCGCTCGGGTTTATCCTCCTTACACCCTTCCAGAGCCAGTCTCAAATTGGGTGAGATGGCGGAAAGAACTACACCCTCTTTCAAAATAACAGCAGGATCAGATAACTCAGGAGAGTCCGCAAGGAAACTCCTCGAGAGGGCATCCGCCTTAACATTCTTAGTGCCAGGAAGGAAGGTAACCACAAAATTAAAACGTGTGAAAAACAAGGCCCACCTGGCCTGTCTAGGATTAAGTCGCTTGGCTGATTCCAGATAAACCAGATTCTTATGGTCCGTGAGGACCACCACCTGATGTTTAGCTCCCTCCAGCCAATGTCTCCATTCTTCAAAAGCCCACTTCATGGCCAATAACTCCCGATTACCCACGTCATAATTACGTTCAGTTGGAGAAAATTTTCGAGAGAAAAAGGCACAAGGGTTACTTTTAGAGGTCTCCGGATCTCTTTGGGACAAAACGGCACCTGCCCCAATTTCAGAGGCATCAACCTCCACCTGAAATGGCAGAGAAACATCAGGCTGCCGCAGAACAGGAGCAGAAGTGAATCTCTGCTTAAGTTCCTGAAACGCAGAGACTGCCTCAGGAGGCCAATTCACCACATCAGAACCCTTTTTGGTCAAATCAGTCAATGGTTTAACAATAACAGAGAAATTACCAATAAATTTACTATAAAAATTGGCAAAACCCAAGAATCTCTGAAGAGCCTTTAATGAAGTAGGTTGGACCCAATCACAGATGGCCTGAACCTTGACCGGGTCCATTTCAATAACAGATGGGGACAAAATGAATCCCAGAAATGAGATCCTCTGTACGCCAAAAAGACACTTTGATCCCTTCACATACAGAGCATTCTCTCTCAAAATCTGGAACACAGTCCGAACATGTTTCACATGAGAGTCCCAGTCATTGGAAAAAAATCAAGATATCATCCAAATAAACAATCAGAAATTTATCCACAAAATCCCTGAAAATGTCATTCATGAAGGACTGGAAGACGGAAGGAGCATTAGTGAGCCCAAAGGGCATCACTAGGTACTCAAAATGCCCCTCTGGGGTATTAAACGCCGTCTTCCATTCATCCCCGTGCTTAATGCGAATAAGGTTATACGCCCCCCTGAGGTCAAGCTTGGTAAACCAAGTAGCACTTTTCACCCTGGAAAACAGGTCAGAAATCAAGGGTAACGGATATTGATATTTCACAGTGATATTGTTCAAGAGACCATAATCAATACACGGCCTTAATGAACCATCCTTTTTGGCCACAAAGAAAAAACCGGCACCCAAGGGTGAAGAGGATGGTCTGATATGACCCTTCTCCAATGACTCCTTGATACAAGACCGCATAGCATCATGTTCAGGTACAGACAAGTTAAAAAGGCGACCTTTAGGGAATTTACTACCAGGCACTAATTCAATAGCGCAATCATAGCTCCTATGGGGAGGCAAGGATGCAGACTTACTTTCGCTAAACACATCAGAAAAATCAGTCAAAAAGTCAGGAACATCCTGAGCCTGGGGAGAGGCAGAAAAAACAGGAGTGTTGGCATTAACACATTGGCAGCCCCAACTGGTCACAGACACAGATTTCCAATCCAAAACAGGATTATGAGACTGTAACCAAGGGAAACCCAGTACAATAATGTCATGCAGATTATACAGCACCAAAAATTTGCAACTCTCCTGATGATCAGGTTCAACCCTCATTATCACCTGAGTAGAGAACTGGGGTTTATTCTCAGCCAAAGGGGTAGAATCAATCCCCAGTAGGGGAATAGACTTCCGTAGGGGTATCAAGGGAAACCACAACGTTTAGCAAAATCAAAATCCATCAGGTTAATAGCTGCTCCCGAATCAACAAAAGCCTGAGCAGAAGATGTGGACAGGAAGCAAATCAGGGTAACAGTCAACAGAAATTTAGTCTGAACACTACCCAAGACAACTGAGCGTGCAAAACGTCTTCCCCGCTTAGGGCAGACTGAAATAGCATGAGATGCATCACCACAGTAGAAACATAACCCATTGCGTTTTCTAAACTCATGACGCTGTGCCCCAGAAGCCACTCTATCACACTGCATGGACTCAGAAGCTGGTTCACAAGGCAACACTATTCCACGCATACCTCTACGCTCACGCAAACGTCTGTCAATTTGAATCGCTAATGACATAGAATCATTGAGACCAGAGGGAGCAGGGAAACCCACCATAACATCTTTTACATTCTCTGACAGACCCTTCCGAAAAAGGGCTGCCAAAGCATCATCATTCCATTTGGTCAGGACTGCCCACTTTCGGAATTTCTGACAGTACAACTCAGCGTCCTCAAACCCCTGATTTAATGCCAACAAGGTTTTTTCAGCTTGATCAGTGACATTAGGTTCATCGTACAATAACCCCAGAGCCAGAAAAAATGCATCAACATTACTCAAAACAGGGTCCCCAGGTGTCAGGGAAAAAGCCCAATCCTGAGGATCGCCGCGCAGGAGAGAGATGACAATTTGAACCTGCTGTGCTGCGTTCCCTGAGGAGGTTTTAACCCCTTCACCCCCAAGGGTGGTTTGCACGTTAATGACCGGGACAATTTTTACAATTCTGACCACTGTCTCTTTATGAGGTTATAACTCCGGAACGCTTCAACGGATCTTTGCGATTCTGAGATTGTTTTCTCGTGACATATTGTACTTCATGTTAGTGGTAAAATTTCTTCCATATAACTTGCGTTTATTTTTGAAAAATACGCAAATATGGCGAAAATTTTGAAAATTTAGCAATTTTCAAACTTTGAATTTTTATTCCCTTAAAACAGAGAAATATGTAACACAAAATAGTTAAGAAATAACATTTCCCACATGTCTACTTTACATCAGCACAATTTTGGAATCAAAATTTTTTTTTGTTAGGAAGTTATAAGGGTTAAAAGTTGACCAGCGATTTCTCATTTTTACAACAAAATTTACAAAGCCATTTTTTTTAGGGACCACCTCACATTTGAAGTCACTTTGAGGGTCTACATGACAGAAAATACCCAAAAGTGACACCATTCTAAAAACTGCACCCCTCAAGGTACTCAAAACCACATTCAAGAAGTTTATTAACCCTTCAGGTGCTTCACAGGAACTAAAGCAACGTGGAAGGAAAAAATGAATATTTAACTTTTTAGCCACAAAAATGATCTTTTACAAACTTTTTTTTATTTTCACAAGGGTAAAAGGAGAAAATGGACAGATAAGGTTGTTATGCAATTTCTCCTGAGTACGCCAATACCCCATATGTGGGGAAAACCACTGTTTGGGCACACGGCAGAGCTCGTAAGGGAAGGAGCGCCGTTTGACTTTTTCAAACTAAAATTGGCTGGAGTTGAGATTGGACGCCATGTCGCGCTTGGAGAACCTCTGATGCGCCTAAACAGTGGAAACCCCCCACAAGTGACACCATTTGGAAACTAGACCCCCTAAGGTACTTATCTAGATCTGTTGTGAGCACTTTGAACCCCCAAGTGTTTCACAAAAGTTTATAATGCCTGGGTGTGAAAAAAAAAAAAAAAAAATTCCACAAAAATGATTTTTTAGTCCTAAATTTTTGAATTTTCCCAAGGAAATTGGACCCCAAAAGTTGTTGTCCAATTTGTCCTGAGTACGCTGATACCCCATATGTGGGGGTGGAAAACTGTTTGGGCGCACGGCAGGGCTTGGAAAGGAAGTAGTAACGTTTTGGAATGCAGACGTTGATGGGGTCATGTTCCGTTTGCAGTGCCCCAGATGAGCCTAAACAGTGGAAATCCCCCACAAGTGACCCCATTTTGGAAACTAGACCCCCTAAGGAACTTATCTAGATCTTTGGTGAGCACTTTGAACCCCCAAGTGCTTCACACAAGTTTATAATGCCCGGGCATGAAAATAAAAAATCCTATTTTTTTCCCACAAAAATTATCTTTTAGTCACTAATTTTTTATTTTCCCAAGGGTATCAGGAGAAATTGGACCACATAAGTTGTTGTCCAATTTGTCCTGAGTACGCTGATGCCCCATATGTGGGGGGGAACCACTGTTTGGGCGCACGGCAGAGCTCGGAAGGGAAGGAGCACCATTTGACTTTTTCCAACCAAAATTGGCTGGAATTGAGATTGGATGCCATGTTGCATTTGGAGAGCCCCTGATGTGCCTAAACAGTGGAAACCCCCCACAAATGACCCCATTTGGGAAACTAGACCCCCTAAGGAACTTATCTAGATCTTTGGTGAGCAATTTGAACCCTCAAGTGCTTCACACAAGTTTATAACGTAGAGCCGTAAAATTTAAAAATCATATTTTTTCCACAAAAATGATCTTTTCACCCCAATTTTTATTTTTCCAAGGGTAACAAGACTCCAAAAGTTATTGTGCAATTTGTCCTGAGTACACTGATACCCCATATGTGGGGGTATACCACTGTTTGGGTGCATGGCAGAGTTTGGAAGGGAAGGAGCGCCATCTCACTTTTTCAACGCAGAATTGGCTGGACGCCATGTCGTGTTTGGAGAGCTCCTGATCTGCCTAAACAGTGGAAACCCCCCACAAATGACACCATTTTGGAAACTAGACCCCTCAAGGAACTTATCTAGATGTGTGGTGAGAACTTTGAACCCCCAGGTGTTTCACTAAAGTTTATAACGTACAGCCTTAAAATAAAAAATCCTTTTTTTTTTTTACAAAAATGATTTTTTCGCCCCCAATATTTTATTTTCACAAGGGTAACAGGAGAAATTGGACCCCAAAAGTTGTTGTCCAATTTGTCCTGAGTACGCTGATACCCAATATGTGGGAGAAAACTACTGTATGGGCGCATGTCAGGGCTCGGAAAGGGAAGTAGTGACGTTTTGGATTGCAGACTTTGATGGAATGGTCTGGGGGCGTCATGTCGCATTTGGAGAGCCCCTGATGTGCCTAAACAGTGGAAACCCCCCACAAGTGACCCCATTTTGGAAAATAGACCTCACAAGGAACTTACCTAGATGTGTGGTGAGCACTTTGAACCCCGAAGTGCTTCACAGAAGTTTATAACGCACAGCCGTAAAAATAAAAAATCCTTTTTTTTTTTACAAAAATGATTTTTTCGCCCCCAATATTTATTTTCACAAGGGCAACAGGAGAAATTGGACCCCAAAAGTTGTTGTCCAATTTGTCCTGAGTACGCTGATACCCAATATGTGGGAGAAAACTACTGTATGGGCGCATGTCAGGGCTCGGAAAGGGAAGTAGTGACGTTTTGGATTGCAGACTTTGATGGAATGGTCTGGGGGCGTCATGTCGCATTTGGAGAGCCCCTGATGCGCCTAAACAGTGGAAATCCCCAACAAGTGACCCCATTTTGGAAAATAGACCCCACAAGGAACTTATTTAGATGTGTGGTGAGCGCTATGAAGCCCCAAGTGCTTCACAGAAGTTTATAATGTACAGCCGTAAAAACAAAAAAATCTTATTTTTTTTACAAAAATAATATTTTCGCCCCCAGTTTTTTATTTTCCCAAGGGTAACAGAAGAAATAGGACAAATTTCACAATAACTCTTGGGGTCCAGAGTACGCTGATACCCCATATGTGGGGATAAACTACTGTTTGGACGCATGGCAGAGCTCAGAAGTGAAGGAACACCGTTTGACTTTTTCAACGCAGAATTGGCTGGAATGGAGATCAGACGCCATGTCACATTTGGAGAGCCCCTGATGTGCCTAAACAGCGGAAACCCCCCAATTCTAACTCCAACCCTAACCCCAACACACCCCTAACCCTAGTCCCAACCCTAATCCCAACCCTAACCCTAATCCTAACTTTAGCGCCAACCCTAACCCTAACTTTAGCCGAAACCCTAACCCTAACCCTAATGGGAAAATGGAAATAAATACATTTTTTTTATTTTATTATTTTTCCCTAACTAAGGGGGTGATAAAGGGGGTTTGATTTACTATTTATAGCGGTTTTTGTGATTGGCAGCTGTCACGCTAAAAGACGCTTTTTATTGCAAAAAGTAGTTTTTTGCATCGCCACATTTTGAGAGCTATAATTTTTGCATATTTTGGCCCACAATGTCATGTGAGGTCTTAATTTTTGCGGGACGAGGTGACGCTTTTATTGGTACCATTTTTGAGCACGTGACATTTTTTGATCGCTTTTTATTTCGATTTTTGGGAGGTTAGAATGAACAAAAATCAGCAATTCATGAATTTCTTTTGGGTGAGGCGTTTTTATTGTTCCGCGTGTGGTAAAATCGATAAAGCAGTTTTATTCTTCGGGTCAGTACGATTATGGCGATACCTCATTTATATAATTTTTTTATGTTTTGGCGCTTTTATAGAATAAAAACAATTTTATATAAAAAATAATTATTTTTGCATCGCTTTATTCTGCGAGCTATAACTTTTTTATTTTTTCGCTGATGATGCTGTGTGACGGCTCGTTTTTTGCGGGACAAGATGACGTTTTCAGCGGTACCATGTTTATTTATATCCGTCTTTTTGATCGCGTGTTATTCCACTTTTTGTTCAGCGGTATGATGATAAAGCACTGATTTTTTGCTTCGTTTTTATTTTTTATTTTTTAAGGGGTTCACAAAAGGGGTTAACTAGTGGGACAGTTTTATAGGGGGGGTCGTTACAGACGCGGCGATACCATATATGTGTACTTTTATTGTTTTATTTTTTTTATTTACAATAAGTAATGAATTTATTGGGGAATATTTTTTTTTTTTTTTTTTTTTTTGGATTTTTTTTTACACATGTTATTTTTACTTTTTTAACTTTTTTACTTTGTCCCAGGGTGGGACATCACAGTATTTTATCAGATCGCTGGTGTGGCAGTGTGCACAGCACTCTGTCACACCAGCGATCGCTCAGGCAGTGCAGCAGGCTTCTCAGTGCCTGCTCTCGGCAGGCACTGAGGTAGCCGCCTCCCTCCAGGACCCCAGCGCCATCTTGGATCCGGGTCCTGGGAGGGAGGAAGCCCTCAGAGCAGCGCGATCACATCGCGCTGGTCTGAGGGTCTCAGGGGGCGCGCAGGGAGCCCCCTGCCTGCGCGATCCTCCCCTGTGCCCCCAGTACACCGCGATCATGTTTGATCGCGGTGTGCAAGGGGTTAATGTGCCGGGAGCGGTCCGTGACCGCTCCTGACACACAGTCACGGGTGTCAGCTGTGATAATCAGCTGACACCCGGCGGCGATTAGCTGCGCTCCCTCCGGGAGCGCAGCTAATCGCCTATGACGTACTATCCCGTCCATGGTCAGAATGGCACGGGTTTTATGGACGGGATAGTACGTCTAATGTCAGAGAGGGGTTAAGGCAAAAAACAACTTACAGTTATTTTTGAAATTCAGAAATTTAGCTCGATTTCCCCCCCCCCACCCCCCCCCCCAAAAAAAAATCTGGCATGGGATCCTAGGTTCCACAACCGGCAACCTAGCAAGATAGGTAGCAATACTCCGAACTTCAGTGGCAAGCTGATCCACACGGCCAGACAACTGTGCAAACTCCATTGAGAGAAAAAAAAAATCCTCCTCAGCACCCAGAGAAAAAGAGGGAAATGCATCAAACAGAGAAAAAAAAAAAAATTTCTGACAACTTCCTTTTTTCTTTTTCCTTTTACTATTTTTCCCTTCTGTTGAGTACCATATAATTTTCAGTTTGGCTGGTGATACTGTTATGATTTGGAAGCTGAGGAGAACAAGCAAAAACGGCAATACACCAGAGAGGTTGGAATCTACTGGATTGCAGTACCCTGACTAACCACCACAACTAAAGGCAGCCGTGGAGCGTACCTACGTTGGTCCTAGACGCCTCGTAACAGCCTGAGAGGTTAACTACACCTAAAGATAGAAAGAGGAAAAGCTATCTGCCCCGGAGCAGATCCCCAAAGAACATAGGAAGCCCCCAAGCATGTAATGGCGGTTAGACAAGAGGAAATACAGACACAGACAGAAAATAGTATGAGCAAACGTTGGGGCCCAATCTTCCTAGACAGAAAAGGATAGGAAGGACACTTACTGCAATCCCAAAAAACCCTAAAAAGTACCAACTCTACTAATTGCAAAAACACCTGAGATCACACGACCTCTACCACCTAAATTAGTTCTCTGGTGTAACAAAACTAAGCCGCAGCCACTGAAGAAAAACTGGAAAAGGCAAATGAACAAACAACAGTGGCTCAGACAAACTGAGAGGAACACAAGCCCCCGGAGGGGACCTGGCTGACCTCCACAAAAGTGCAGGAAACAATGCAAAAAGCAAGCACAAAAATAAAAACAGAAAATGTCTTATCTGAGAGCAGGAGAAGAGGCAAGATTCAGCAAGCTTCCAAGTGAACCAGGAACCACAGTTGAGACAAGAACAATTGATCACCGGCAACCCTGATGGGAGGGAACCTCCCTTATATAGGACCAGTCTGTAACTCCTGATTGCCAATCTTCACTAAATGGTTCAGCACTGTCTGCAACCACCAGAGGGAGCTTCTGCTCAGAACTCATTTCTAACACATTCACAACACCTTCCTAAGACAAAAAAGGATCCTCGTTGTCGCCTACTTAGACGACCTATTGCTAGTGGCTGACTCTCCGCAGCAGATGGTAAGAGACCTCTCTGTAACAACGTCGGTTTTGGAGAAGCTGGATGGCTAATAAACAAAAGGAAATCGGATCCCAGTCCAGAGCAGAGAAATATGTTTCTAGGAGTTCTTCTAGATTCAGAACAGGAGCACTCCTTTCTACCAGAGGACAAAAAACGGGCAATAGCAGAGGAGATCGGGAGCATACAGAGTCGGAAGTATGTCACGATAAGGAAAGCCATGAGAGTACTGGGTCTGATGACCTCATGCATTCCCAGTGTCCAGTGGAGCCAACATCATTCCAGATCCCTGAAACAGGAGACCCTAGCAGCTTGGTACGGCAGAAAAGCATCTCTAGACGACAGAATAAAACTGTCCGGAAAAACAAAAGAGTCAACTTTCATGGTGGACAAATACAGTGAACCTTGGAAGAGGAAAACCCTGGAGAACATCACCATGCGTCAATGTTACTAATAACGCAAGCCTTACAGGTTTGGGGGCTCACATGGAGGGGTCCTACCTCCAGGGAGTTTGGCCCAGATCCATAAGCAGCAGATCCTCAAATTAGAGCAGTAAGGGAAGCACTGAAAGGATGTCAAGATCAACTAAGAGATCAGCACATAAGAATATATTCAGACAATTCAACTACGATAGCCTTCCTTCACCAAGGAGGTATGAGACACAATCAGCTGAAAGTCCTAACAGATAAAATATTCTCCTGGGCAGAGAAGACAGTAAGATCAATAACAGTGGTTCACCTAAGAGGCTCCAAAAATCAACTGGCCGACTACCTAAGCAGAGAAAGAATCCACCCAACAGAGTGGTCTCTAAACCAGGAGGTCTTTTTACAACTAACCCAACGCTGGGGAAATCCATAAATAGACCTATTTGCGTCAAGGACGAACGCAAAAACAGAACGATTTTTTTTTTACACTAAACCCAAGAGATGCTCCAGCCGGACTGGACGCTTTAGCCCAGCGCTGGAATACGAAGCTAGCATATGCCTTCCCACCACTTCCCCTCATACCAAGGGTTCTGAGGAAAATTCAGGAGAGCCGAGCGTCAGTGATCCTGGTAGTGCCATACTGGCCCAAGAGAAGCTGGTTCTACTTTCTAAGTTGAATGGCTCTGGAGGATCCCGTCCTTCTACCAGTAAGACCAGACCTCTTATCGCAGGGGCCGCTACTCCATCAGAACCCTGGGATTTTACATCTGTCAGCCTGGATCCTGAGAAGGAGATCCTGAGAGCAAAAGGTCTTTCAGAGCTGGTCATCTCCACCATGCGGAAGAGCAGGACATTCCCCGGATTCTGGATTTCCTCCAAGCAGGCTTTGACAAGGGCCTAAGGCCTAGTACTCTGAAGGTGCAAATAGCAGCCCTAAGTTCCGTCTTTGATTCCCCAATAGCCACTCATCCATGGGTAATAAGGTTCATCAGAGCCACTCAGAGAATTATGCCAATGTTACGCAGCTCAGTACCTCCCTGGGATCTCACCCTGGTACTGGGGGAACTATGTAAGAGACCTTATGAGCCATTAGATCAGGCTGACCTTAAATTAGTGACTGTCAAAGCTCTCTTCCTGGTAACAGTTACATCAGCTAGACGTATCGGAGAAATTCAGGCTCTTTCAATAAGGGACCCATATTTGAAAATTCAGGAAGAATGTATCGTTTTAAAGATGGATCCAACCTTTCTTCCCAAGGTAGTCACAGATTTCCTTAGAAATCAGGAGATCATTCTACCAACATTCTGCCAGAATTATAGCAACGATAAAGAGTTTTCTCTTCACCTGCTAGACGTCAAAAGACAATCCTTCATTACCTGGAAATTACAGGGAGCTGGAGAATAGACTATAATCTTTTTATTCAGATGTCCGTGAGGAACAAAGGAAAGAAGGCGTCCAAATCTACTCTTGCAAGATGGATTAAATCAACCATCAGTGCAGCTTATGTTTCAGCAGGGAAAGTTCCACCAGAAGGTCTCAGGGCCCACTTTCTTAGAGCAATCTCAACTTCGTGGGCAGAGAGCGCAGGGGCCACTATGGACCAGATATGCAGGGCAGCAACCTGGGCCAGGTCCAATACTTTCTGTAGACATTACAAACTGGACATTCTGTCAGGTCGCCAGATGACCTTTGGGTGGAAGGTCCTCCAAGCTGTAATCCCGCCCTAGTGAGGATTATTTGGTACTTCTCCTGGTGGTGCCGTCAGGAGGGACGTCCTGGAAAGTAGGAATTAGTCCTACCGGTAATGTTGTTTCCAGGAGTCCATCATGACTGCACCCCTTATATACCCCCCTAGGATTCTGTTACGTAACTCCTATCTAGTATGTGATGTAAACATGCAAGCAGGAAAATTAATAAAATAGTGTTGCATCCATCCTGGTGTGGTACTTGGAAAATCACTGAAAGGTGGAAGAGGGTGGGACTATTTAACCTCTTCTGTGTTCCTGTGCCTATCAAGGATACAAAGGAGAACCTCCTGGTGGTGCCGTCATGATGGACTCCTGGAAACAACGTTACCGGTAGGACTAATTCCTACTTTTTGGTATCAATGCTACTCGCCGTGTTTAGAGGAAGAAGGATGAGTACAGCCCCCAAGAACACTGTCCCATCCGTGATGCATGGTGGAGGAAACATCATTCTTTGAGGGTTATTTTCTGCAAAGGGGTCAGGTCAACTACACTGTATTGAATAGAGGATGGATGGGGTCATGTATCACAAGATTTTGGCAAACAACCTCCTTCTCTCAGTAAGAACATTGAAGATGGGTCGTGGCTGGGACTTTCAGAATAACCGTGACCCGAAACACACAGACAGGGCAACTAAGGAGTGACTCCGTAAGAAGCATTTCAAGGTCCTAGAGTGGCCCAGCCAGTCTCCAGACCTGAACCCAATTGAAAATGTTTGGAAGGAGCTGAAACTCAATGTCGCAAAGCGACAGCCCCGAAACCTGAAAGATCTGGAGAAGATCTGTGGAGGAGTGAACCAAAATCCCTGCTGCAGTGTGTGCAAACTTGGTGAAGAACTACAGGAAATGTCTGACCTCTGTAATTGCAAACAAAGGTTTCTGTACCAAATATTAAGTTCTGTTTTTCTATTGTATCAAATAGCATTTCATGAAATAAGTAATTATGTAAAAATCATACAAATTGATTTTATTTTTATTTTTTGTAAGATTCTGTCTCTCACAGTTGAACTGCACCTAAGCTAAAAATTACAGACCTCTCCATTCTTTGTAGGTGGGAAAACTTGCAAAATCGTCATTGTATCAAATACTTATTTTCCTCACTGTATGTTCTAATACTTGCTTGATAGAAGGAATCTTCTTGTGCTTCCTTCTTTATTACACATTGGGTTTTTGTTTTGTGTTTTTAGCAGAAAAATGAAGCTGAGAGAGGAGACTGCTGAAGCAACCGATCCATCTACCATTTCTCCAGTACGAATCCCAAGAAATATTTGTGTTCGTAAGTGGGATGTTACATTTTTTTATTGTTAATCATCTCAAGACTAGGCAATTTTTTTCAGATTCATAAGCGGGCTCATTTAGATATTCTCTGTACGTGAGGTTTTTAGGAACCCTGTACAGTTTTTTTTTTTTTTTTTTTTTTTCCTGGCAGAGCTAATAACTGCAGTTTGGAATAGAGGTGGCTTTTTGTTATTTGTTTTTCTGTTTTGTCTATTTTATTTTACTAGTTGCCCAACAAGACCTTTTGGGGGTTGTAAGTAGACGAGGGGTCTCAAACTAAGAGGTGGTCTGGGACCACTTAGAAAAATCACATTAAGGCAAAGGCCACATTGTTAAATGTAGGCCTCATTCACGTTTAGATTTATTCTCCCTAAATCCTTGTAGTCAATTTCAGATACAACTTTAGCTAATGAGGTAGGGGTTGCGTTCAATGGTATTGTTCCCCTCTGGAATTTATCCCAATAGGGATTCATATAATTATTAAAAGAGAGACCTTATTTTAGTACTTAACCAGAGTATGGGGGAGCAATATATATTATATTATAGCCACTAGCAGTATCGTTGGTCCATAAATGGTACAGATGAAACAAACAAACCGGCCCTCAGTATCCATTAGTACAGGTAAAGGGTAATTTGCCTGTGAAGGAGAATACTCCCCACCCTTGCATGTGATGAGTAAGTTGAATGATATTGATGCCCTACCAGGCTTTATGAATGCACCCAGTGTTGTCTTTTGTGAGATATGTTTCAGATAAACACATAATAGCAGGACAGTATTGTTTTAACCACGAAAAACCCGCACAGTGTTTTCCCAGACCCCTTACATTACATGAAATGATATTAATATACTTAGCCGTTTTGTCATATCAGGTAATATGACACATATCCTCCATTCAATAAACTAATCATATAGAACGGTGTCCAAGGGCATATTCATTTCCGTTTGAGGACCTAAATCCCATAACCTGAAACAGATGAGTAAACATAAAACGATAACATTGAAAGAACAAGAAAGTAGTCGCACAACAAAGACTGTAAAAGAACATGAACATTTCGCTCCTTCAAAGAGAATAGGGGCCAATAAAGTCTCCGGCCTGAGAGAAGATTTTCCGATTTAACTTCTATCTCAGATGTTAATAAGAACGACGATAGTCAAAGAAGAAATGGGGAAGTAGAAAAAATAACGGGGAAAGTGTCTTCTCTTGTAAGATTGTTTTTTTCAGCCTCCACAATCTGCATTATTTTCCAAAGGGAAGGCTATAGTTTAGCCTCATGAGTGGTCCTTCCATTTTCGGTAGTATTATTTATATGATGTCATAAATTATATGAAGATAATCATTATAGGCGACTTCATTTGCTCCCTTATTTTGTGCTCATTTTTATCCAGCCAGTCTTTGGGGGATTCATAGAACTGAACTTCATCAAAAGCTTCGACCCTGAGGCGAGCAGGGTATAGTATATGGCAATTTTGATGATCTCAGTCGTCTTTTAGGTCGGGGACACACAATCTGGAAGTGTTAGCGCTTTGGACTCAGCGCCTGTTTGCAGCGTCCAAAGCACTGTCATCTATTGAATGCAAGTGAAATCTGCATTTGCTCACTGAACCCTGCAGATTCCAATACATTCTAGGGTGAGAGAAATTGACATGCTGCGGTTTGGGGAGACGTGCCGCATGTCTGTCTCCGCGGGTGAGCCGCGGGCATTTCTTGATGCATAGTGGGCATGGGAACTCTTGAAATCCCATCCACTATTCTGTAACATCTGGACGCTGCACAATTATGCAGCGCCCAACCCTCAGCGTTTACTGATCGTGGGCACATACCCGTAACTTCTGTAAATTACGCACTTTTATGTATTTCAACCGAAACACTGGGAACGCGGATGTCTTTCTTCCCTCCGTGGATATAGCAGAATTCTCCCTGTCTTTATGGAGTATAGTGTTCCTGTCCTTATAATGCAACAGTTTTGTCAAGATGGGTGTCGAGGGTGCTCCTCAGTGGCCGAGGCCTGGTGGGAACTCTATGCGCTTGCTCTATGGTGCATAAAGGAGATAGGATATCTTTGCCAAAGGTAGATATGAGCCATTTTTTTATTTAAAAATTCTCCAAGATTGCTACCTTCTACTTTTTTCGGCACACCCACCAAACATATTGTTTCTGCGTAGCCTGTTTTCAAGGTCATCAGATTTGTTAAAGCATTAATGCTCTGCATGTTTTTCTTGAGGTCAGATTGCATAGGGGGTAGCTGGTCTCCCACATTGCTTATTCTTCCCTCAGATGTTTTAATTCTATCATATGCCTTCTGCATGTCTTTCCTTGTCAGGTATGTGTCCTCTGTCAGTGACCCATATGTAAATTCATGATTATTAGAGTGTTATTGCAGTTAGGGACCTCTAGGAAAACCTCATTGATGGTGGGCTCTTTCACTGCCTGCTGGATAGTTTTTATGTGTGTTGCAGGGGGGGATGTTGTTATCCTGACTTTGAACCATTTTCCACATGTCTGTTACATTATTGCCGCCTCCCAGGTCCTCAGTGTTTCCCCAATCTTCTGCCTGTATACCCCTCCGCCGGGATTTATGCTTCAGGCTCACCGCCATTCTGCCGTGCACTCTCACAAAGCGCGCTATTCTTGCAGCTATCTCCTTCGCTTCATCTCCCGCGCCATGCCTTCTGATGTCGGCACCATGATGGTTTGCTCTCCTTCTTTACCTGCGCGGCTCTTTTGCCTCGTCATGACTCCTACTACTCGGGAGACACACCACCGGACCATGTGGCAGTCAAGGCACCCTGCTATACCAAGGTATGATCTCAGGACAAATGCAAAAAGGCTTTTTGCCAGGATTTTGCAATTCAGGAGCTCTGCGATAGTGCGACTGTTCACATCCTCTAGCGTGCCAGGCCTCTTTCACACATAAGTTTTTCGCGTATGAGTACTTTTTTTTTTTTTATCACAGATAGCGCGTGTAATTGTGACAGTCTATGGGACTGTTCACATGTCTGATTTTTTTTTTTTTTTTGCCGACCTTGTAGTTTGTGCAGAATGACAGTGACATGTACGATGTTATTCCAAGCGTCAACTCAAAATCTGCAATATAAGTCTGTGGGTCAGTGAAGAGATCTGACAGCGTTCTGATGCCATCTTTGTGATGTCTGTCCTTCACTGACTGATATATAAGAGAAGGTGTAGAAGCTTAGTTTTTTTTAAACTGAAAAGGAAAAAACAAATGAAGATTTGACCAAACTCTGCTGAAAATCACTGATGAAAATTGATCGGTTTTTCTCTTGTCAAAAAACATGACTTGTGAATGAGGCCTTAGGCTGGGGCTACGTGTGGACTTTGGTAGCAACCTGTCATGGGTGTATCGCCACGAGGATCGTCGCGATTGCACACTCTGACTTCTCACAGCTGAGTTGCTGTTTCTTTGTGTTTGGTAATGAGGGAGTTAATTTTACCTAGCTCTTTGCTAAGACTAGGTCCAGCCTCGCCCGGCTGCTTTTGATTATGTTCTAATTAGATTCCTTCATATACCTGCCAGTCTGCTTGTTAGATGCCGGTGAAAGCATTCATGTAGTCTAGCAGACTGGATCGGTTCTGAGAATACTTAAGCTAAGAGCTCCTTAGTTGTTTTTACTCTTACAGCTTATAGTTTATCTCTGAGACCTTAGGTGTTCCTACTGTGTGTGAGTGTTGTATGTAAGACTTTATTTACTTTATTTCTTGTCTTTCTTGTATGTCTTTCTGTTCATTAACCGTTACCTGTTCATTCCCTTTGGTGGTAATCAGGGTCCTTCTTAGGACTAGATTACAGTTGGCAGGGATTGATAGGAGACAGGGTTTACGCTGGTGGCCTGGACCTCTGTACCTTTAACAGTACCTCCAGGTAGAGGGATTAGTTAGGACCCCAGTTTAGGGTCAGCATAGACCCCGGTCACCCTCTAGCCGGAGACAGTGTATAACGGATTCCGTATTGACCCACTGGACATTGTCAGGTAATTCTATGTTATCATATATCTATGCGCATGTTATATAGGATGTTGCCCTTTTGATATAGATTACTGACATCACATATATATATAATATATCTGCTATACAGCGTGACATTTTCACCGGCCCATACTAAAGATTCTCCCCAGCTGTCATGGATCCAGTAGCCCAGCTGGCCCGGCAGTTGCAGGGGTTGTCCATGGAGTTTGCAGACATTAAGTCCAAGGTTTTGTCCCCCCCGGAGCAAACCAGATCTGAACCTAAGGTTGCTCTCCCGGACAGGTTCACTGGTGGGCGGGACAAATTTTTTACTTTCCGGGAGGCATGTAAATTGTACTTTTGGCTGCGGCCTCGGTCATCTGGGAGTGAAGAGCAGAGGGTGGGAATTGTTATCTCGCTCTTACAAGGGGACCCTCAATCTTGGGCGTTCTCTATTCCTCCAGGCTCCCCAGATCTCCAGTCAGTGGATCGATTTTTTTACTGCCCTGGGTCTGGTATATGATGATCCGGATCGAGTTTCCCTTGCTGAAACAAAGTTACGTAAAATACGGCAAGGAAATCGTCCAGCGGAGGAATATTCTTCTGAGTTCCGTAGATGGGCAACAGATACTCAGTGGAATGACCCAGCTCTTAGGAGCCAGTTTTGTCAAGGGTTGTCTGATAAATTAAAAGATGTGTTGGCTCAGTATGATTCTCCTCCATCACTGGAGGCTGCTATGGCCCTCGCTATTCGCATTGATAGACGAATTCGGGGAAGACGCGAGGTAACTCCGCCTCCCGTGATGACTCCGCCTACTACTAAAGTCCCTTATACTGAGGTTCCCCTGGTCTGTTCTGAGGAACCCATGCAGTTGGGAGGGACATCTTTTTGTAGGAGAGAATCGGCGGTGCGCCGCAAGACTAGAAGGTGTTTCTTTTGCGGGAGAGAGGGACATTTTGTTGGGGGGTGTCCATCCCGGGCCTCTTTGAGCAAAGGAGTTAACCTGGGAGTGTGTATTTCGTCCCCAAATCCCTCTCAGTTTCTCGTGCCTGCGGAGGTGGTGATTGGTACTAGAACTGAGAGGATTTCTGTTTTTCTTGATAGTGGGTCCGGGGCTAATCTGGTGGACGCTCGGTTTGCCCAGGTGCATGGTATGCAACTGAGTGTATTGGCCAAACCGGTCCCTATAGTCTCTATTGATTCTAGACCTCTCGGTCAAGGTAGCTTGGTACAAGCTGTTCATAACATAGATCTTCGAGTAGGGGCAATACATAAAGAGCAAGTGTCTTGTTATGTGTTGGAGGGTCTACCTACTCCTATTGTGTTGGGACTTCCTTGGTTGGCTAAACATAACCCAGTGATTGATTGGCAATCCAGAAAGATAAGCCAGTGGGGTGAATTTTGCAGGAATAACTGCATGAGCACGGTCATCGGTGCGGTTGTGCCTAGGACTTTGTCTCCTTTTCTGGAGGACTTTGGGGAGATGTTCTCAGAGGAGGGGTGTAAAGAGTTTCCTCCTCATCGCGCATATGACGGCTCAATAAAGTTGCTTCCTGATGCCTTATCTCGTACTTTCCCAGGGGCCGGGAAGACGGATGATCCGGTTCCTATTCCTCAGGAGGGAGTTGTAGTGTCAGCTGTATGCTCTGAGCTTGAGGGGGAGGTATTGGGGGCTCAGGGGGACGCCCCTGTGGGACTTCCAGGGAGACTGATAGTTCCAGATCGGTTAAGACTGAAGGTTACGGGGAACCGTTACAAACGGATGGCTGATAGGGGGAGAGTTTTTGGTCTAGATCTGAAGGTGAACGATCTGGTTTGGTTGTCTACCAGGAATATAAAACTTAAAGTTTCCTCCTGGAGGTTGGGTCCCAGATTCATCGGGCCGTACAGGATCAGTTCCATAATTAATCCGGTGGCATTTCGTCTGGACCTCCCTCCTACGTTTAAAATTCATAATGTGTTTCACAAGTCATTACTTAAAAAGTATGTGGCACCAGTCATACCGTCACCTCTACCTCCTCCTTCAGTGGTGGTCAATGATAACGTGGAATTTCATGGGTCGAAAATCATTGACTCACGTCTCAGTCGCCGATCCCTTCAGTACTTGGTTCATTGGAGGGGGTATGGTCCTGAGGAGAGGACGTGGGTCCCTGCGTCTGATGTTAACGCAGATCGATTGGTTCGGACCTTTCACACAACTCACCCGGGCAGACCTGGCCCTGAGGGTCCGGAGTCCCCTCGTAGAGGGGGGGGTACTGTCATGGGTGTATCGCCACGAGGATCGTCGCGATTGCACACTGACTTCTCACAGCTGAGTTGCTGTTTCTTTGTGTTTGGTAATGAGGGAGTTAATTTTACCTAGCTCTTTGCTAAGACTAGGTCCAGCCTCGCCCGGCTGCTTTTGATTATGTTCTAATTAGATTCCTTCATATACCTGGCAGTCTGCTTGTTAGATGCCAGTGAAAGCATTCATGTAGTCTAGCAGACTGGATCGGTTCTGAGAATACTTAAGCTAAGAGCTCCTTAGTTGTTTTTACTCTTACAGCTTATAGTTTATCTCTGAGACCTTAGGTGTTCCTACTGTGTGTGAGTGTTGTATGTAAGACTTTATTTACTTTATTTCTTGTCTTGTATGTCTTTCTGTTCATTAACCGTTACCTGTTCATTCCCTTTGGTGGTAATCAGGGTCCTTCTTAGGACTAGATTACAGTTGGCAGGGATTGATAGGAGACAGGGTTTACGCTGGTGGCCTGGACCTCTGTACCTTTAACAGTACCTCCAGGTAGAGGGATTAGTTAGGACCCCAGTTTAGGGTCAGCATAGACCCCGGTCACCCTCTAGCCGGAGACAGTGTATAACGGATTCCGTATTGACCCACTGGACATTGTCAGGTAATTCTATGTTATCATATATCTATGCGCATGTTATATAGGATGTTGCCCTTTTGATATAGATTACTGACATCACATATATATATATCTGCTATACAGCGTGACACAACCCAGACCAAATCTCCCACACTGCGCCCCTGAATACATATATGCACCACACATTAATATACCGTGCAACTCGCCATTCAAAATATAAACTAGTAAACTAGCACTATGCCCCATTAGTTATAATTAACCACTTTTCCCCACCAATAAAAATATAAATTTAACTTCTGTGCCTCCCCCAATTCACTACAAATCAGGTGTCATAATACAAGTCCTGCCTCTCCCTCACCCCCAATTTCATTGCCATTCTTTGACCTATCTGCCATCCTCACCCCTAATTAATTGCAATTAATTGTCCTCTCTCCCACCCCAATATCTATCTCATCACAATTCTACAGGTCCTTCTCAAAAAATTAGCATATAGTGCTAAATTTCATTATTTTCCATAATATAATGATTACAATTAAACTTACATATATTTTAGATTCATTACACACCAACTGAAATTTGTCAGGTCTTTTATTGTTTTAATACTGTTGATTTTGGCATACAACTCCTGATAACCCAAAAAACCTGTCTCAAAAAATTAGCATATCAAGAAAAGGTTTCTAAACGACCTATTACCCTAATCTTCTGAATCAACTAATTAACTCTAAACACATGCAAAAGATTCCTGAGGCTTTTAAAAACTCCCTGCCTGGTTCATTACTCAAAACCCCCATCATGGGTAAGACTAGCGACCTGACTGATGTCAAGAAGGCCATCATTGACACCCTCAAGCAAGAGGGTAAGACCCAGAAAGAAATTTCTCAACAAATAGGCTGTTCCCAGAGTGCTGTATCAAGGCACCTCAATGGGAAGTCTGTTGGAAGGAAACAATGTGGCAGAAAACGCTGTACAACGAGAAGAGGTGACCGGACCCTGAGGAAGATTGTGGAGAAGGACCGATTCCAGACCTTGGGGGACCTGAGGAAGCAGTGGACTGAGTCTGGTGTAGAAACATCCATAGCCACCGTGCATAGGCGTGTGCAGGAAATGGGCTACAGGTGCCGCATTCCCCAGGTAAAGCCACTTTTGAACCATAAACAGCGGCAGAAGCGCCTGACTTGGGCTACAGAGAAGCAGCACTGGACTGTTGCTAAGTGGTCCCAAGTACTTTTTTCTGATGAAAGCAAATTTTGCATGTCATTCGGAAATCAAGGTGCCAGAGTCTGGAGGAAGACTGGGGAGAAGGAAATGCCAAAATGCCTGAAGTCCAGTGTCAAGTACCCACAGTCAGTGATGGTGTGGGGTGCCATGTCAGCTGCTGGTGTTGGTCCACTGTGTTTCATCAAGGGCAGGGTCAATGCAGCTAGCTATCAGGAGATTTTGGAGCACTTCATGCTTCCATCGGCTGAAATGCTTTATGGAGATGAAGATTTCATTTTTCAGCACGACCTGGCACCTGCTCACAGTGCCAAAACCACTGGTAAATGGTTTACTGACCATTGTATTACTGTGCTCAATTGGCCTGCCAACTCTCATGACCTGAACCCCATAGAGAATCTGTGGGATATTGTGAAGAGAAAGTTGAGAGACGCAAGACCCAACACTCTGGATGAGCTTAAGGCCGCTATCGAAGCATCCTGGGCCTCCATAACACCTCAGCAGTGTCACAGGCTGATTGCCTCCATGCCACGCCGCATTGAAGCAGTCATTTCTGCAAAAGGATTCCCGACCAAGTATTGAGTGCATAACTGAACTTTATTATTTGATGGTTTTTTTGTTTGTTTTTAAAAAACACTTTTATTTTATTGGACGGTTGAAATATGTTAATTTTTTGAGACAGGTTTTTTGTGTTATCAGGAGTTGTATGCCAAAATCATCAGTATTAAAACAATAAAAGACCTGACAAATTTCAGTTGGTGTGTAATGATTCTAAAATATATGAAAGTTTAATTGTAATCATTACATTATGGAAAATAATGAAATTTAGCACTATATGCTAATTTTTTGAGAAGGACCTGTATGTTTTCTCACCCACATCCCCAATTCATTGCAGTTCTATTTCCTCTCTACCTCCCTTACCCACTATTTGTTACAATTACATGGTTTTGGAGGGTACCACCCATATATAAGGAAAAGGCATCTACATCTACATAACAAAGGTACGCAAACAAAACAAGAAGAGTTATGTATGTTTCCACTCTACTGAAACTGCCCTCACTAAAGTCTCTAATGATCTACGAACAGCTATATCTAATGGACATTACTCCCTGCTGCTCCTGTATATCTCTGCAGCATTTGACACTGTGGATCACCAGCTCCTCCTCACTGTGCTCCTTCTGTATGCCTCAAGTATGCCGTTCTCTCCTGGTTCTCCTCCTCCTCCGACCTCTCTGACCGTTCCTTTACTGTATCTTTTGCTGGCTCCTCCTCCTCTCATCTTCCCCTCACTGTTGAGGTACCTCAAGGATCAGTCTTAGGCCCCCTCCTCTTCTCCTTGTACACCGACCCTATTGGACAAACCATCAGTAGATTCAATTTTCAGTGCCATTTCTTTTGCTAATGACACCCGATGACACATAGTCTCCCGACATGACCCCTGCATTACTACAAAATACTAGTGATTGTCTCCGATGTCATTAATATTACATCCTCCCTCTATCTGAAACTGAATTTGTCAAAAACTGAACTCCTTGTGTTTCTGTCTTCTCTTATGCCATTTCCGTGTGTGGTTCTACCATTACTTCTCAGCAACATGCCCACTGTCTTGGTGTCATATTTGATTCAGATCTTTCCTTCACTCCCCACATCCAATCACTCGCCCGCCCATGTCACCTACACCTCAAAAACATCTCTAGAATTCAACCTTTTCTTACCTTTGACTCAGCAAAAACTCTTACTGTTGCTCTTATTCATTCTTTCTTCTGGACTATTGAAACTCTCTACTAATCAGTCTCCCTCTTGCTAAACTCTCCCCTCTCCAATCCATCCTGAGTGCTGCAGCCAGGATCATATTCCTTTCTAACAGCTACACCGATGCCTCTACCCTGTGCCAGTCATTGCACTGGTTGCCCATCCGCTGCAGTATCCAATATAAACTTATTACTCTCCCCCACAAAGCGCTCCATGTTTTAGAACCACCCTACATCTCCTCCCTCGTCTGTCTACGAGGAGGAAAATGGGGGGTGCGTCTTATAGTCCAGATATACCGGCTCTGGCTGTGGTGGGGAGGTGGGGGAACGGCATCAGCAGAGCAGCGGGTCATGGGAGGCTGGAGCCGTCGTGCTCCGGTGCCAACAACTGCTTTATGCTTGTAAGTAGCACATGGCAGGTGTCATGCTCTGCTCACAAACAGAGAACAGCTGCCGGGACTGTGGTCTGAGAGCTGTGAGTATTCATTGCTCTTCACTGGCTTCCTGCTGCCGCCGACGTTCACGTGTGCCGCTACTTAAGAGAAATGAATATGCAATACAATACCAGCATGTCCAATCTAAATGTCAGTTTGAGAAAAATACCACCCTGAGGTACTCTGTACTTAATAAAGGCAGGAAGAGTGTCCTCCCTCACCCCCCCCCCCCTACGCATTTCGCCGCTTCCAGTGCACCTTCATCATGGTCAGATGCAGCAAGGAACGTTCAGAGCTTGTCTTGCATAAATATGTATGATTCACTATTTAGAATAACTTACAGCTGGAGAGGTGGCCGCCTCAGCAAGCAGACACGGCGTATTACTATATCATGCGACTGTAGAAACAGAAGTGACGTCATTGTCTAAACTGAATATTTCGGCGCATGCGCCATATTAGAAAATCACATAAGTTATTGTGCATGCACAAGGGATTCAAGAAAATGGCGATCACAAGGAGAATTTCAGCGCATGAGCCCAGGTTTGTAAAATCCGCATATGTGAAGAAGACCTACTTGCCTAATATGTGCTGGATTTCAAAAAAAGGCATTGACCTAAAGAGCCTCAAAGCATGCGACCCAACCAATGGACCCACACATACAAGTCCGGAGCAAGGTATGACATGAAGTCAAACGTGTGGGTCGCAATTATATGCATGAAAAATGTATGTATGTTAGAAGGTAGACCACATACCAAAACATTAAATTTTTTTTTTTTTTAGAAAATATATTAAACATCTAAAAGATATTAAAGCAAATACAATTTCTGCTCGCACAACTGGCAGACATTATGTCCCCCTTAATTCATTGCAATTCTGTAATGTTTCTGTCATGTAACAATTAAATGTTCTCTCATTCCCGTCATCCAAATTCATTACCATTACATCCTCCTCTACATCAATTCATGAAATTTAAATGTCCACTCCTCCATCTCCCCCTGTGGTTCATTATAATTCCATGTCTTTGCTCCCACCTCACTCACATGATTTACTTCACAGAATTCACACTACAAATGTTACTTTTGCTAATTCACTTAAAATATTAATAAAAAGAATATAAGTACAGGCCAAAAATCCTCAAGTCATTAAAAGAAAAAAGTGTGTGTGTGGGGGGTGGTTAGGTGGTAGTGGCAGCTATCCATTATATACAAGTGGGGTTGTATTAGCCAGGGCAGGGTATGGGTTCAAAGGATATCATCCCTTTTACCCTCTGAACCCTACCTAGCCGTGGAGGTTGGCACCCTTTAAAGCGCAAATGGCGTCCACACTCAACTTAGGCTAGCTCTATTGAGCCCTATATATACTACCATTTAACAGAAATAAACCACAATGCTAAATTATCACTGTGTGTACATTAATTCGAACTACTACAGTGACCAATTCACCATCTACCCAACCAGTGACACAGGCAAATTATTGCAGCATAATGCTAGAGAATCCAGTGGTAGGATGTTGGTTGTACTCAGTACGTCCTGTTAATAAAGAAAATTGCAACATATCTAAGGGGAGTCCCACACAAAATGGGATAATATGTTGACATGCTGCAAACATGTCTTCTCCAGTGGTGCTCCAGGTACGCCAAATGTCTGTGGACAAAATCCCGGGGCCTGTCCATATGGTACTGATGCGGCACATGATTGCCACACATGTGCCGCAAGTATTACACACACGGACACGCGGACGGTTTCTCCGGTACCTGAAATAAACGGACGTGTGAAACTGGCCTAAGAAAGAGGCGTGCGTGCAAGGCGTGATCTGCCCTATCGAAGCTCATTGCTTACCCGGAAGTGACCATGGAACACGAAATGTGTTCCAGCTCTTGGTGCATGCGTGAATGGCGTCATCTGTCCTATTGACACCCTTTGCTGGCGTGGAACGCAAAATGCGCATGATGTTGTTTTCCCTACGGTGTTAAAAAATATTGGAATTGCTCATCTCTTTACATGATCCTACCTTGTGCCACTTTTATTACCTTTTGGACAGTACTTGCTAAATGAATCGGCCAGCTCAATGACGTCATCACTCCGGCTGAGTCCTAGCGAAATCTTCCAGAACGCCCCCTGCCTGGCGCTGTGAGTTGCCAACTGTGGCAAAAGCACATTAGAATGGGGGCAATCTAGCCATTGTCCTCACCAGGGCCTTGGGCGCTAGCCTAGATTTTCCTCATTATAATCCATCCCTTGCTGCGGGCTGTAAGATATTACAAGCCTTGTGATGGAGAGACTTTGTGTTTGTGGCAGCTATTAGCGTGCCGGTCAGTAGAACAATTACAGGTATTATTCCAGTGTACCGTGCAATACTGTTTGTAATATTATTATATATATCATAGATGCTTGTAGCACAGGTAAGATATGTTGCAGTATTCTTACCAGAATATTGTGTCATTTGTCTTCCTATTTCTCTGGGGTGAAGCCGATGAGAGATGATGAAGGGCTCTAAAGAATGCCGCAGCTTGGGGCTCCACGGCTGCTTCTGGTACTCAGACCTTTATACAAATATCAGTAACTATCTTCTATTTATAATATCTCAGAATAAAGGAATCTGCGTGTTTCTATTATTGTGAGCACACAGAATCTATGATCTTTCTGTGATCTGCTGTGGCCTGGCCATACCATGCATCTATAGAGAAGATCACAGGTAATCTAGGTGCTTACTGCTTAGTTTACTGATTTTTTGTTATTTTAGCACCAAATTGCAATTTATAATAAAGGCAAAGTGCAAACCCTCCGGGAGCTCTTTCAGTGGGACCTAGTAGAAAATACAGAAGAGCTGGACATATCGTTGCACGGTAACAAGGATGTTTGCTTTTTCAGATGAAGCAAAAACTTTTTGGCAAAATCAGCGCAAAGAAGGAACTGTAGATGTCGTGTTCAAGAAGGTTCAGAGCACGTTGCAATTTCTGTGTCAGAAAATCAAAGATGGGGCTGCCACAAACCAAGGTTGGGATGATGAATAATCTTATGCAGTGTTACTTTGCTTTCTCTGAAAGGGAATGTCACCTATTGTTTTAAATCATGTTAACATTTTTTTTATTTTTCAAAAATATTTTCAATATCGTTATCATGATTAAAAAAAACAAATCTTGCACTTGTAATTTTCACCCTAGCCACTGGTCCTGCTACTTGATTCATACTGCTTGTTGTTTATGGAAGGGTGTTCAGCAGTGATTGCTATTGCAGACAAGATTTAAGAATTTTTATGTATAGTAGATCACACACGATCCACCATTCTTAGTGGGTGAATGTCACAGATCATCTTCTCCCTTTTGAGTTCAGAATATACCTAGAAAACTCTCCTATAGTAGTTAATGAGCCAGGGGCTGTCTGTCTACGTAGCTGGTGAAAGTTCTGAGCCTAATATTAGGCCTAATGAGCAGTGTAAAAATTGCAAGATTTGTTTGTGGTTTTTATTTTACATCACTAATACAAATATAAAAAATATATATTATAGTTTTCTGATGACACCTTTTACCTGCAATTTGTCGAAATACAGTCGGAGCATCTGTAATATCTCCAGGTCCTTCTCTGATCATTTAGGTATGGAGATGTACAATGAAAAGGAATGTCGTATTCTGTTAAAATTTGTCAGTTTTAAAATTTAATATACTTGGAATCATAGTCTGACCAGGTCTAGAATTAAGACACTAGATGTTATAATGCACACACCACCGTGTATTTTGCAACCATACATGACTTAAAGGGGTCGTCTCAAGTTTAGAAGTTATTGCTTATCCATATGATAGAGTATAACTTCCCATTCACTGGGGGACCAACTGTTGGGACTCCCACCGATCCTGAGAATTGGGGCTCTGAAAGCCCATGAGAATGGAGCTGTAGTCAATCATGCACACATCCGCTCCATTCAGTCACTTATGGGAGTGCCAGAGACCAGCCGAGCCCTACGTTCAGCTATCTCTGGTGGTCACACAGAGAATGAATGGAGTGGAGGTGCAAATAATTGACCACCACACCATTCACATGTGGGCTTCTTGGGATTGGTGGGGTTCCCAAAGGTCGGACCCCAATCGATCAGGAAGTTTTTTTCCTTTATGCCATTTTTCAACAACCCCTTTAAATAGTTATTCCCACATTTTTCAGTGGGTAAAATTTCAAGGTGCTTGTGAAATCAGGAACTTGGCAAATTTATTTTTTTGTTAAAAATACTCTCTATTCTTAAGACCGAAGGGATTTTCAGTTCTTTAGTTTACTGCCTATCGCCTGAGATGGTACCGCAGACCTGATCTGCCTGTCAAGCAGGAGCACACCAACAACCTCAGAAATCGGGACACTGGAGAATTGGGGAGCGGTTCATTCCTGAAAAAGTTAACCTGAGACAACCCCCTTAAAGTTTCTGTTGGAGTAATTGGCTCCTAGGTTGTCAGTACTAATTATGGAAGAAAGGTGTAAGAAATCTCTGAAAATATTTCTGTAGAAATTTATTATTTTCTTTACCTTACTGTGTTTTCTTTTAGATTACGTGAGCGCTCTGATGTTGGTGAATAATGTGTCAGATCTGGAGGACTCTGAAACCTTCCCCTGCAGTAAGTGCTGTATTAAGCTGGGGAAAAATAGCTTGTCTCTCAGAGTCTAATAGATCCATGGCTGCTTTTTTCCAAAACAGATACACACTTGTCCACAGGCTGTGCCTAGTGTTGCAACTCTGCACCATTCACTTTAATAAGTGCTGACTTACCAGTCACTACACATGGAAGAAACCTGCCTTTTACACTTCTCCTTTGAATAATGTGAGCTGCATACACCATAAACTTTTAAATTACATGCATGGAATCTATTTATATATTTGCCTTGTAATGTTTCATTTCCTGTTCTGTCCAGATGTCACCATATCCCAGAATTCCAAGTGGAGGAAGTTCACCGACCGCCATATTGGGACACCCAAGTTGCTGGGTATCTCAACATGGAAACTGCTGCTGGTACCAACCTATTGCGCGGTACCACCAGTGGAACACCGTCGCACCACACACACACACACACACTGTACACTGTGTGCAGAATTATTAGGCAAATGAGTATTTTGATCACATCATCCTTTTTATACATGTTTTCCTACTCCAAGCTGTATAGGCTTGAAAGCCAACTGCCAATTATGTAAATGAGGTGATTTGCATCTCTGTAATGAGGAGGGGTGTGGTCTAATGACATCAATACCCTATATAAGGTGTTCTTAATTATTAGGCAACTTTCTTTCCTTTGGCAAAATGGGTCAGAAGAGAGATTTGACGGACTCTGAAAAGTCACAAATTGTGAGATGTCTTGCAGAGGGATGCAGCAGTCTTGAAATTGCCAAACTTTTGAAGCGTGATCACCGAACAATCAAGCGTTTCATGGCAAATAGCCAACAGGGTTGCAAGAAGCGTGTTGATTAAAAAGGTGCAAAATAACTGCCCATGAATTGAGGATAATCAAGCATGAAGCTGCCAAGATGCCATTTGCCTCCAGTTTTGCCATATTTCAGAGCTGCAACGTTACTGGAGTATCAAAAAGCACAAGGTGTGCCATACTCAGGGACATGGCCAAGGTCAGGAAGGCTGAAAAACGACTAACCTTGAACAAAAAATATAAGATAAAACGTCTAGACTGGGCCAAGAAATATGTTAAGACTGATTTTTTTTTTTAAGGTTTTATGGACTGATGAAATGAGAGTGACTCTTGATGGGCCAGATGGATGGGCCCGAAGCTGGATCAGTAAAGGGCAGAGAGCTCCACTCCGACTCAGACGCCAGCAAGGTGGAGGTGGGGTACTGGTATGGGCTGGTATCATCAAAGATGAACTTGTGGGACCTTTTCGGGTTGAGGATGGAGTGAAGCTCAACTCCCAGACCTACTGCCAGTTTCTGGAAGACACCTTCTTCAAGCAGTGGCACAGGAAGAAGTCGGTATCGTTCAAGAAAAACATGATTTTCATGCAGGACAATGTTCCATCACATGCATCCAAATACTCCACAGCGTGGCTGCCGAGTAAAGGTCTAAAAGAAGAAAAAATAACCCCCTTGTTCACCTGATCTAAACCCCATAGAGAATCTGTGGTTCCTCATAAAATGTGAGATCTACAGGGAGGGAAAACAGTCCACCTCTCGGAACAGTGTCTGGGAGGCTGTGGTGGCTGCTGCACGCAATGTTGATCGTAAACAGATCAAGCAACTGCCAGAATCTATGGATGGAGGCGTCTGAGTGTCATCGTAAAGAAAGGTGACTATATTGGTCACTGTTTTCTTTTTTTTTTTTTTTTTTTGTTTTGAATGTCAGAAATGTTTATTTCTAAATTTTGTTATTGTACACCATTATAATTTGCAGAAAAAAATCAGAACCATGTGCGCGCTCTAAAGCTGTGTTCACACCATGAAGTCATGTTGTGTGATTTTTTCTCTTTTTTTTTTTTTTTTTTTGCAGTTAGATCACAGTAGAACCATGACGGTTTTTGGATGCAATTCTTTTTTCAGTAAAAAAAATACACGCAAAAAACAAACAAAACTTCAGAGTGAGCACTCCCTAATCCTTTGTAAAGGGAATGATGGCTGGGATACTGATACTGCTCTGTGCCGTGTACTTCAATTGTTGCATTGATCTCTTAAGAGTTGGTCACATTTACTGGTAACTTGCCTGTGTCTTACTCTGATGTTGAAGACCTTTGCATGATGGTAACTCTGACACACTGATATATAGCAGCACGGGTACGCATGTGAGGGCTCAATCACACCAGTGTATAAGTCAGATTGCACTCGGACCAATGTTATTCAGTGAGACAGTGCTGATCTGCATTTTTTCTCAGCTGTATTCGGCATGAGAAAAAAAATCACAGCATGATGCGATTTCACTCCAAAATCAGATGGGTGCGATAAAAAAATCGGATGCCATACATCCGACTTTTGCTAGAAAGTCTGGTTACTCCTGAATACTTCTTACGATACCTTATCTACTGTATAATCGTCTAATTCTATCTGTCTGTAACGGAAATCCTGCGTCGCTGATTGGTTGCGCCCGGCTGGACGCGACCAATCAGCAACTGGCCCACCTCTCTGCTCAGCTGCCTCTGGATTGGATGTGGGTGTTGCTGGGGGAGTGGTGCGGGCACGCCCCTTGGATACCTGACCGCGACCTTAGCAACGTCACAGGGACTGTCAAAGAACCTGTGTTAGAGAGCAAATGGAGGGGAAAATGAGCAAATGGAGGGGAAAATAATTATTGCGGCGTGATGGCATGATGTGTGTGGGCGGCGTTGGGTGCTGACGCCGGCCCTGCGTAGTTCACTCATGTTTACTAAACAAGTTCTGTCAGTCACAGTGTGATGTAGTTCAGTCACGTTTACTGGACAAGTTCTCTCAGTCTCAGTGCGACATAGTTCACTCACGTTTACTGAATACTTTCTGTCAGGCGCATTGCGATATAGATCAGTCACGTTCACTGAACACGTTCTGTCAGTCACAGCACGCTGAACAGATACTTCTTTACTGTACGCTATCATGATTTACGCTTCCTGTCTTCCAATGGGTCTTAAGCGAAAATACGCCACTGAGGATGACAGAAAAGCAGCAGCAGCAAGGCAACACATACATATTCTAGAATACCCGATGCGTTCGAATCGGGCCACCATCTAGTATTTTGTATAAGCGCCCTTCTAGGTCTGCTCACTCTTTTACTAAATATAAAGGGAAGCCTCAGAATGATGACTAATATGGGGCTTTGCTTTTAATATATTTCAGTTTTTATTTTGGGAACCATTTAAAGAAAAAAAACAGTTGTGGGAAGCATAATGAGCAAAAACATTAGTGGTACCGAGTTCCGACCTCTGCCTCTGTTCTATGTTGTAGCCGGACTTCAGTTCTGTCATTGGCATCACCGACGCTGCGTTTCCTGGGCACATCATTCTCTTTCAAGGCCTCCCAAAGTTATGACTTCGTGTGAGACTGAGTCACTAGATTTCACACCTTGATGTTGTGGGGCCGAGGAAACAACAGTTGGACTCTGGATGCCGTGTCAATAACAACAAACATTAAAAGACTGACTGTCACTTCCAAACAAATACTGGTGTGAACAGGTGCATACTAAGAGTAACCTGTTGTGAATGTGCTAGAAATGAATTCTGAGCAGAAGCTCCCTCTGGTGGTTACAAACAGTACTGAACTATCCAATGAAGATTGTGAAGATTGGCGATCAGGTGTTACTGACTGGTCTTATATAAGGGAGGTTCCCTCCCTTCAGGGTTGCCGGTGATCAATTGTTCTGGTCTCATCTTTGATTCCTGTTCACTTTGTAGCTTGCTGTTTCGTGCCTGCATATTCTGCTAACAGATAAGACATTTTCTTCTTTTAGTTTTTTGTGCTTGCTTTTTGCATTTTGTCCTGCACTTCTGTGGGGGTCTGCCGGGTCCCCTCCGGGGGCTTGTGCTCCTCTCAGTTTAGTTCAGCCACTGTTTTTGTTCATTTGCCTTTCCCAGTTTTTTCAGTGGCTGCTGTTTAGTTTTGTTACACCAGAGAACTAATTTAGGTGGTAGAGGTCGTGTGATCTCAGGTGTTTTTGTAATTAGTAGAGTTGGTACTTTTCAGGGTTTTTTTGGGATTGCAGTAAGTGTCCTTCCTATCCTTTTCTATTTAGGAAGTTTGGGCCCCAACGTTTGCTCATACTATTTTCTGTCTGTGTCTGTATTTTCCTCTTGTCTAACCGCCATTACATGTTTGGGGGCTTTCTATGTTCTTTGGGGATCTGCTCCGGGGCAGATAGTTTTCCTCTTTCTGTCTTTAGGTGTAGTTAGCTTCCCAGGCTGTGACGAGGTGTCCTAGGACCAACGTAGGTACGCTCCACGGCTGCCTTTAGTTGTGGTGGTTAGTCAGGGTACTGCAATCCCATAGATACCAACCTCTCTGGTGTATTTCCTTTTTTGCCTGCTCTCCTCAGCTACCAAATCATAACAGTATCACCGGCCCAAAAACTGATATTTGTATGGTACTCACAGAAGGGAAAAATAGTGTTAAAGAAAGAAGATTGTCAGAGTTGTCAGAGATTTTTTTTTTTTTTTTTCCCTTTGTTTCTCTGAATGCTGAGGAGGATTTTTTTTTTCTCTCAATGGAGTTTGCACAGTTGTCTGGCCGTGTGGATCAGCTTGCCACTGAAGTTCGGAGTATTGCTACCTATCTTGCAGGGTTGCCTGTTGTGGAACCTAGGATTCCCATGCCAGATTTGTTTTTAGGGGATCGAGCTAAATTTCTGAATTTCAAAAATAACTGTAAGTTGTTTTTTGCCTTGAAATCTAAGTCCTCAGGGAACGCAGCACAGCAGGTTCAAATTGTCATCTCTCTCCTGCGCGGCGATCCTCAGGATTGGGCTTTTTCCCTGACACCTGGGGATCCTGTTTTGAGTAATATTGATGCATTTTTTCGGGCTCTGGGGTTATTGTACGATGAGCCTAATGTCACTGATCAAGCTGAAAAAGCCTTGTTGGCATTAAATCAGGGGCTTGAGGACGCTGAGTTATACTGTCAGAAATTCCGAAGGTGGGCAGTCCTGACCAAATGGAATGACGATGCTTTGGCAGCCCTTTTTCGGAAGGGTCTGTCAGAGAATGTAAAGGATGTTATGGTGGGATTCCCTGTCCCCTCTGGTCTCAATGATTCTATGTCATTAGCGATTCAAATTGACAGACGTTTGTGTGAGCGTAGAGGTATGCGTGGAATAGTGTTGCCTTGTGAACCAGCTTCTGAACCCATGCAGTGTGATAGAGTGGCTTCTGGGGCACAGCGTCATGAGTTTCGAAAACGCAATGGGTTATGTTTCTACTGTGGTGATGCATCTCATGCTATTTCAGTCTGCCCTAAGCGGGGAAGACGTTTTGCACGCTCAGTTGTCTTGGGTAGTGTTCAGACTAAATTTTTGTTGACTGTTACCCTGATTTGCTCCCTGTCCACATTTTCTGCTCAGTCTTTCGTTGATTCGGGAGCAGCTATTAACCTGATGGATTTTGATTTTGCTAAATGTTGTGAGTTTCCCTTGATACCCCTACGGAAGTCTATTTCCCTACTGGGGATCGATTCTACCCCTTTGGCTGAGAATAAACCTCAGTTCTCTACTCAGGTGATAATGAGGGTTGAACCTGATCATCAGGAGAGTTGCAAATTTTTGGTGCTGTATAATCTGCATGACATTATTGTACTGGGTTTCCCTTGGTTACAGTCTCATAATCCTGTTTTGGATTGGAAATCTGTGTCTGTAACCAGTTGGGGCTGCCAATGTGTTAATACCAACACTCCTGTTTTTTCTGCCTCCCCCCAGGCTCAGGATGTTCCTGACTTTTTGACTGATTTTTGTGATGTGTTTAGCGAAAGTAAATCTGCATCCTTCCCCCCCCCCATAGAAGCTATGACTGCGCTATTGAATTAGTGCCTGGTAGCAAATTCCCTAAAGGTCGCCTTTTTAACTTGTCTGTACCTGAACATGACGCTATGCGGTCTTATATCAAGGAGTCATTGGAGAAGGGTCATATCAGACCATCCTCTTCACCCTTGGGTGCCGGTTTTTTCTTTGTGGCCAAAAAGGATGGTTCATTAAGGCCGTGTATTGATTATCGTCTCTTGAACAATATCACAGTGAAATATCAATATCCGTTAACCTTGATTTCTGACCTGTTTTCCAGGGTGAAAAGTGCCACTTGGTTTACCAAGCTTGACCTCAGGGGGGCATATAACCTTATTCGCATTAAGCACGGGGATGAATGGAAGACGGCATTTAATACCCAGAGGGGCATTTTGAGTACCTAGTGATGCCCTTTGGGCTCACTAATGCTCCTTCTGTCTTCCAGTCTTTCATGAATGACATTTTCAGGGATTTTGTGGATAAATTTCTGATTGTTTATTTGGATGATATCTTGATTTTTTCCAATGACTGGGACTCTCATGTGAAACATGTTCGGACTGTGTTCCAGATTTTGAGAGAGAATGCTCTGTATGTGAAGGGATCAAAGTGTCTTTTTGGCGTACAGAGTATCTCATTTCTGGGATTCATTTTGTCCCCATCTGTTATTGAAATGGACCCGGTCAAGGTTCAGGCCATCTGTGATTGGGTCCAACCTACTTCATTAAAGGCTCTTCAAAGATTCTTGGGTTTTGCCAATTTTTATCGTAAATTTATTGGTAATTTCTCTGTTATTGTTAAACCATTGACTGATTTGACCAAAAAGGGTTCTGATGTGGTGAATTGGCCTCCTGAGGCAGTCTCTGCGTTTCAGGAACTTAAGCAGAGATTCACTTCTGCTCCTGTTCTACGGCAGCCTGATGTTTCTCTGCCATTTCAGGTGGAGGTTGATGCCTCTGAAATTGGGGCAGGTGCCGTTTTGTCCCAAAGAGATCCAGAGACCTCTAAAAGTAACCCTTGTGCCTTTTTCTCTCGAAAATTTTCTCCAACTGAACGTAATTATGACGTGGGTAATCGGGAGTTATTGGCCATGAAGTGAGCTTTTGAAGAGTGGAGACATTGGCTGGAGGGAGCCAAACATCAGGTGGTGGTCCTCACGGACCATAAGAATCTGGTTTATCTGGAATCAGCCAAGCGACTTAATCCTAGACAGGCCAGGTGGGCCTTGTTTTTCACACGTTTTAATTTCATGGTTTCCTTTCTTCCTGGCACTAAGAATGTTAAGGCGGACGCCCTCTCGAGGAGTTTCCTTGCGGACTCTCCTGAGTTATCTGATCCTGCTGTTATTTTGAAAGAGGGTGTAGTTCTTTCCGCCATCTCGCCCAATTTGAGACTGGCTCTGGAAGGGTGTCAGGAAGATAAACCCGAGCGCTGCCCTATTAGGAAATTGTTTGTCCCAGACCGGTGGAAAAAGAGTGTGATGTCTGAGATTCATTGTTCCGCGTTGGCCGGTCATCCCGGAATTTTTGGTACCAGAGACTTGGTTAGTCGGTCCTTTTGGTGGCCTACTTTGTCTCGTGACGTCAGGGAATTTGTGCAGTCCTGCGGGACTTGCTCTCGCTCCAAGCCTTGCTCTCGCTCTAGTGGTTTGTTGATGCCATTGCCTGTGCCCAAGAGACCATGGACCCATTTCTCTATGGATTTCATTTCCGACCTCCCTGTTTCTCAGAGAATGACCGTTATCTGGGTGGTTTGTGATAGGTTTTCCAAAATGATACATCTTGTGCCATTACCTAAGTTGCCTTCCTCCTCTGAATTGGTGCCTTTGTTCCTTCAGCACGTGGTTTGGTTACACGGCATTCCTGAGAACATTGTGTCTGACAGAGGAGTCCAGTTTGTTTCCAGATTTTGGAGGACTTTTTGTTCTAAACTTGGTGTTCAATTGTCTTTCTCCTCGGCTTTTCATCCTCAGACCAATGGACAAACTGAGAGAACAAACCAGACATTGGAGACTTATCTGAGATGCTTTGTGTCTGCTGATCAGGATGACTGGGTCTCTTTTTTGCCTTTGGCTGAGTTTGCTCTTAATAATAGGGCTAGCTCTGCCACTTGATGTCTCCATTTTTCTGCAATTTTGGGTTTCACCCTCGATTTTCTTCAGGACAGACGGAGGCTTCTGTCTGTCCAGGTGTTGACTCTGTTGTGGAGCGTATGCAGCAGATTTGGGACCAGGTAGTGGAGAGGTTGTCCCTCTCTCAGGAGAGGGCCCAGCGGTTTGCCAACCGGCATAGGACTGATGGTCCTCGGTTTGAAGTGGGGACTTGGTCTGGTTGTCCTCAAGAAATATCCCTATGAGAGTTGCATCTCCTAAGTTTAAGCCTAGGTTTATTGGACCTTATAAGATCGTGGAGATTCTTAATCCTGTTTCCTTTCGTTTACTTCTTCCAGGGACATTTAAGATCCATAACGTGTTCCACAAGTCCTTATTGAAGAGGTTTGTGGAGCCAGTGGTTCCTATGGCTGTGCCTCCTGACCCTGTTTTGGTTGAGGGCAATGTGGAGTATGTGGTTGAGAAAATATTGAATTCTCGTTTTTCTAGACGGAAACTCCAGTATTTGGTTAAGTGGAGAGGTTATGGTCAGGAGGACAATTCTTGGGTGTTTGCTTCGGACATCCATGCTAGGAGACTCATTCGTGCGTATCACAGAGCTCATCCTGACCGACCTGGTTGCTCTAATGAGGGTTCGGTGACCTCTCCTCAAGGGGGGGTACTGTTGTGAATGTGCTAGAAATGAATTCTGAGCAGAAGCTCCCTCTGGTGGTTACAAACAGTACTGAACTATCCAATGAAGATTGTGAGATTGGCGATCAGGTGTTACAGACTGGTCTTATATAAGGGAGGTTCCCTCCCATCAGGGTTGCCGGTGATCAATTGTTCTGGTCTCATCTTTGATTCCTGTTCACTTTGTAGCTTGCTGTTTCATGCCTGCATCTTCTGCTAACAGATATAGGGGCGGTCTGCCGGGGTCTCCGGGGGGGGCTTGTGCTCCTCTCAGTTTAGTTCAGCCACTGTTGTTTGTTCATTTGCCTTTTCCAGTTTTTTCAGTGGCTTGCTGTTTAGTTTTGTTACACCAGAGAACTAATTTAGGTGGTAGAGGTCGTGTGATCTCAGGTGTTTTTGTAATTAGTAGAGTTGGTACTTTTCAGGGTTTTTTTTGGATTGCAGTAAGTGTCCTTCCTATCCTTTTCTATTTAGGAAGTTTGGGCCCCAACGTTTGCTCATACTATTTTCTGTCTGTGTCTGTATTTTCCTCTTGTCTAACCACCATTACATGTTTGGGGGCTTTCTATGTTCTTTGGGGATCTGCTCCGGGGCAGATAGTTTTCCTCTTTCTGTCTTTAGGTGTAGTTAGCTTCTCAGGCTGTGACGAGGCGTCTAGGACCAACGTAGGTACGCTCCACGGCTGCCTTTAGTTGTGGTTTAGTCAGGGTACTGCAATCCCATAGATACCAACCTCTCTGGTGTATTTCCTTTTTTGCCTGCTCTCCTCCGCTACCAAATCATAACAGTAACCGTCTCCATACATAACTAACAAATAAAGTTGCACTCCGTATATTTTTTAACGCTATAGCATGAAAACCTGAAATATATGAAATTTGAATTGCATTACTGCTCTAGAAAATAGGAACAAAGGACAACTCCTAGCATGTGCATGCATAAATTGACCAAATTATGTGCTAAGAATCGTAGTAATGCAATTCAAATTTCATATATTTCATGTTTTCATGCTTTAGTGTCGATAATGACAGTCACCAAAGCAAAGTCCAGTTACAACAAAGAACCGGACCAGAGATTGAGATGCAGTACTGCAATTTTTTTTGAAAACTTCTCAGTCTATAAAACCTTCTTTATCCTTTGCCTCATTGGGGGACACAGGACCATGGGTGTTATGCTGCTGCCACTAGGAGACTGACACTAAGTTAATACAAAAAAAGTTAGCTCCTCCTCTGCAGTATACACCCTCGTGCTGGCTCCAAGAGACCCAGTTCTTGCTTAGTGTCCTTAGGAGGCACACGGATCTGGTCTTCAGACCAAAAGCTCTTTTTTTATTTTATTTTCAATTTTTAACCTTTTACATTTTGATTTGATTTTTTTTCGATCGGACGAATGGGGCGACGGATCCTTTCAAGGCTCCGAACCATCAACAGGCGAGCACGGAGAGTTTCGCCTCCCCGTATCCTCTCCTGCAACGTGGGATGACATGCCTGGGCTGCTTTTTAGGGGCGACGGGTGTTATGGAAATTTAATTAGGATAAATCTATCCTGAAGTGTTTTCTGGTGCCATTCCTAATTCTCTATTAAATGTCTTTTGAGCGCTCAGAACGAAATGAGACTGTCCACAACGGAAGTGTCAGTATAACAGTTCGTCAAGACCTCTCATTTATTATTCATTCAAGGTTTTATAAGTTTACAAAAAGGGGCTGGTTAGTCAATTAACATACAATTAAAACTGGGTCATTCCACATCAAGTGGACCAGTTTTAAAAATCGTCCCCACTCGACCTTTTCCGATTTTGTTGAAAATTTATAAGGATGTACATGTATGTTTGAAAAGAGGTTCTGTAAATTTTTAGGGCCAGATCTCAAATACATTGGGCACTGTTGACCTTTCACTGGAGGTTCCACCAAGCCTGCGGCTTCAGCTAAGAGGATTTTGCAAACTTTGGCACATAGCCATTAGAGTTCTATACTGGCTATGATGCTGAAATTTGGCATACTAGCTCAACTTTTGCTGCTAAACACGATAAAATTATTACCGGCTATGACAAAACAATATTTCGGCCGAAATTTTGTGTCAAAGTAGCTTGTAAAACTCGTCGCATAAAATTTATGCCAAACTTTGCCCATATATAACTCAAGACCAAAAACCAATATTAACTGGTGCTTTGCCCTGTACACCAAACATCTACATGACTTTGCATTGCTGCAATATCACGGTCAAACCATATGTATTTGTGGAAATATTCACACCCAAATATGATGAAAAACTTAAAAAAAAAAAAAAATTTTACCTATTTTTAGGTCAAATTTCTCAAAAAAGGGTACCCCTAAAATATATTAATTCTGATATTATTAGAAAGAGCACATTTTTCTCTACAAGGATCATTGTTTTGTTTTTTTTGGAGTCTCTCAGTTTAAGAAAAGAAAAATGCCACTGAACATGGTGTTATTTATTAATAAGCAATGAATAGTAACTGCACTATTCAAACCCTTGCGTTGGTCCATGGTGGTTATACCACAACCAATTCCTAAGAATTGGTATTATAATCCTATTAAGAATTGTAATAATGCTGTCTTTCGAGAATTGGCAGCCCCATCTCCTAGGAGCCATGGCCGATAGCCGTGCAAGGCCAGCCGCGGGCGGTCTCTTTATCGCAGGTTCCGAAGCCTGAGGGTGGGTGTCTTTGCCTAGGATCCCAAGCCTAATATTGGGTATCTTTTGTTGGTTCCCAAGCCATAATGTTCAGTCTAAGTGGTCTGGAATTGTTTGCTGAATTTGCAACATAATCGGTTCAGAGAAGCTGTATTGTCGGCCCATTGCTGTTGCAGCTGGTGCTGGAATTATTGCAATGATTGACTGCTTGGGAATCCAGCATGTATCATTTTCTCACAGGCCAGTGAAAGAAGCTAGCTGGTCCATGAGGATGCATAAAATTTATTAATGCATCATGTTTGTCGACTGAAATTTCAGAAATATTTCCAATCCACCAGTTCCTATCGTAAATGCAGGCAATGTATTGCCCTGGCTGGAGGTTTTTCAATTGGCACAAAAGGCATTTCTGATCTGACAGATCTATCTACATGGGCAATGAAAGATGATGGGTCATTTGACACCCTTGAAATGCAAATCTTTTTGTCATCAATTGGCACAAACTGGTGATTTTCTCTTGTTCCAGCAATTGTATGTCCATCTTTGAACCTTTCCTCTTGAACTACCCGTATTTTGTAAATTTTTTCTTTTGGAACAAAAAAATTTGATTCCATGCAGTTGCTCGTTGCAAAAGTTGAATAAATCCACCGGGGTCAGTATTTGGTTTTTATTGGGCGTTGAAGACTGGCACGAGCTGCCAACCTCTTTGCTGTCCCTCCAATCCCATCACAGGGTGACTTTCCATGACTGGTACCAAAAAAATTCCATTCAGCGCTGATATTGAAATCAGCATTGTGGTGGCACAAGTTGAGAAAATTTTAGAAATTTTTGTACTGGGCTGCAGATCCATCGCTGAAGTAGTGGATATGACGAATCCCATAGATGAGAGTCTTGAGATACTCCACAATTACTGTTAAGAAAGTGTGGACTGCAACTGTGTCATGTCCTGAGAAAATCACTGATTATGAACAAGCTGATGTTCTGCGCAGCTTCACCATTTAACTCCTTGAAGTAAATTACAAATGGGTGTACTGTAGCTTGACTATTTTCCCAGTGGAAACCTTGAATGGCATCTTGAACAATAAATGATAATTTTCAGCAAAGTCCATAAGGATCACAAGCTCTCCAGGTCTCAGATTTTCCTTCCCGATTTCAAATAGCTACTTTGATGCTTGGCGATGTAGTGATGGCTACAAAGTTTAGAAATTTTCAAAACCAATTCTTCAATGAAATCTTCTATAGTCAGTTGTTTGGTATCAAGCGTGTCTCGATCAGTGTGAATCCATTGTTTGAACTCAATAATATCTTCAGGGTCACTGTTGACAAACACATTGACTAAAATTCTTTTAAAACTTCAGGACCCGGGCATTTATCACAACGGCCAAGCATACAGTCCTTGGATTCAATTCCACAGACCATTTTGCATATGAGCTTTTTGTAGTCATCATTGATTGGGCATGCTGCAAGCATTAGTTTGACATTTTGGTGAATGGTACACACACAAACGGAATGTGTTCCAGCAGATCCAACGGTTACGCACCCACTTTGGCCGAAGCTCACAAAACTTGGAAAATCCAATTTTAGGGCCATTGCGATCCCGATAGGCAACAAACATTTCCCTCATATTGCTCAGTAATAGTCGCTTTGCATCTGCTTTTTTTCTCCTGCTATTCGCACGATACATAGTCTTTTTTACCAGGGCACATTCAACTGAATTCATCGTGCTCAAAAAATGCCTGCACCTTTTCTTCACTTCCTCAGAAACTTTCTTGCCACACTTGATTCTAGGTAAGGCTATGATCCCATGTTCACATTTAAGCTTTCGAGCTTGTTTGACCATTCGTTCAGAGACACCGAATTTGTCTGATATAGCCTTAATGGACCAACTTTTAGTTGCCAATGTCAAGATTTGGACCTTTTCTGCCCGACTGGACACCTGCAGCTTTTTGCTTCAAATCTGCCAAAAGGTGATTGTAATCCAGACACATTTTGCACTGTGCTGTTTTTGTTTGCTCAATGTCTTTCGGCTCAAGCCCTCCAATTGAAGCAATCTTGCTAGAAAATGCATTTTGTACCTGGCTTATCTTTCTCCTTGCATATCCAAGTGAATCCCGCTGGCTTACCCGTGGATATTTCAGAGGAGAGATGCCAATGGATGTTAAGCTTGAATTTAGACTTTTAGGAGAACATTCCATTCCATCTGGATCTGATTCAGAGGAAACTGGATCAGCTGATTTTTTCCTGTTAGCAAATTCTTTTCGACATGATGCACACATCTTCTGGCCAGGCTTCACATCATTCTTTGTAAATTCGTTCAACTGGTCAGCTGCTAACAAATTGATAGCTCGCAAATTCTTTTTGGTGTTATGACCTTTCTTCCCAAAAGGATTGCAACACGATTTTTGCAAATGCTCATATTTGGTCAAGAATGAAGCTTCATGGTGTAAACAGACTTGTGATTGTTCGTCAAAATTTAGTCCCACTCGTCGACGCAGCAATTTTTATTCATCCAATCCAAAGCTTGTAAACAATTTCAACTCATCCTTGCTATGGGTGAATGTCTTAAGGTGGCACTTCGAATTGTTCGCAAGGCCGATAGAGCACTGGGCCGATTCTTCATCAATTTCATTCTCCATCGCAAAAAAATAAATAATATATGCATTAAAATGTAATAATAGTCAATAACTTTTCATAAACAAAAAGGTTTATAGGTTTTTGATTATAATAGACATTGCTAGCAACAATACAACTCTGTAACATGTAATAAGAATCTGAAAATCAAACACAAAATCAATGCATTATGCGCATAAATAATACCATGTTCAGTGGCATTTTTCTTTTCTTAAACTGAGAGACCTCCAAAAAAAAACAACAATGATCCTTGTAGAGAAAAATGTGCTCTTTCTAATGATATCAGAATTAATATATTTTAGGGTACCCTTTTTGAGAAATTTGACCTAAAAATATTTAAGTTTTTCATCATATGTGGGTGTGAATATTTCCACAAATACATATGGTTTTGACCGTGATATTGCAGCAATGCAAAGTCATGTAGATGTTTGGTGTACAGGCAAAGCACCAGTTAATATTGTTTTTTGGTCTTGAGTTATATATGGGCAAAGTTTTGCATAAATTTTATGCAACGCATTTTACAAGCTACTTTGACACAAAATTGCGGCCGAAATATTGTTTTGTCATAGCCGGTAATAATTTTATCGTGTTTAGCAGCAAAAGTTGAGCTAGTATGCCAAATTTCAGCATCATAGCCAGTATAGAACTCTAATGGCTATGTGCCAAAGTTTGCAAAATCCTCTTAGCTGAAGCCGCAGGCTTGGTGGAACCTCCAGTGAAAGGTCAACAGTGCCCAATGTATTTGAGATCTGGCCCTAAAAATTACAGAACCTCTTTTCAAACATACATGTACATCCTTACAAATTTTCAGCAAAATCGGAGAAGGTCGAGTGGGGACCACTGGTCCACTTGACATGGAATGACCCAGCTGCTAGATTATTGGCTGTTCTAGTGTAAGTATGATAATTATGATAAAAGGGCTGAAGTTGCAGATTTATTGTTTTATGTTCTTTGCCCTAGCTTTCTTGCATGACTAGTAAAGTAAACAATAGATATCTTATTAAAACCTCTGTACTTGTTCCTTATGAAGGCCAGGGTTGTTTAAAATGACTGATTATAGCTGGCATCAGCTTTTGCATAGATATGTGTGAGCACAGGATTTTTTAGCAAGTGAGATCTATCTAACTGTGAATGCATATATATGAATAT
>JARQOD010000002.1:80089370-80193155 GCA_033576555.1 Oophaga sylvatica | reverse complement strand
TTAAAAGTCATGAATATGAAAAATATTCTGTTTTAAGGGCTCCCAACTGACCGTTTTTGGGGGAAAGCTGCGGGAAGAGCGGGGGCTGCAGAGACGAAACCGCAGAGGGGTGAGAAAATATGCGAAAATTTACCTGCCCCGTTCCACCGCTGCTGCCCTTTTTTTCCTCCCGTTCCCAAGTTTAAAAAGTTCGGGCAGGGGGGGCCCCGATGACGAGTTAGAAAGCGCCACGCCCCTCCCCTGAGCGTTTCACTAAACAAAAACCCCGGGAAGCCAGGGGCCGCAACGGTGGCCCGGGGTACAGGTAAATATCCGGGTTGCCGGGGCCCTGAGCGAGCGGTGACACTGGCCCCTGTCCCCCATACGCGCCGGTGCCCCGCCTGCTAAAGAAAACCGGCCCCTTTCCCCCCGCGACGAGGGGGTGAGCAAAATCATTTTTTTTTTTTTTTTTTTTGATGTTTGCGGCAGCAGCAGGATAAGGGATTTTATACTATGATACTTTTGGAGCACAGGGGGCATAATCTGGGAGCATATGGGGCAAAAACGGGAACAAAATGGGGCATAATCTGGAACATATGGGGTAAAAACTGTGGAGAAATAGGGGGCAAAATTTGTGGAACAAAAGAGGGCATAATCTGGGAGCAAATGGGGCAAAATCTGTGGAACAAAAGGGGCATAATTTTTGTGGAACATATGGGCATAATCTGTGGAACATAGGGGGCATAACCCGTGGAACATATGGGACAAACTTTTGGAGCATATGGGGCATAATCTGTGGAGCATATGGGGCATAATCTGTGGAGCATATAGGCATAATCTGTGGAGCCTATGGGGCATAATCTGTGGAACATATGGGGCATAATCTGTGGAGCATATGGGCATAATCTATGGAGCATTTTATGGGGTATAATCTATGGAGCACCATATGGGGCATAATCTATGGAGCATCTTATGGGTCCATTATTAACCTTTATGCAGCGTTATATGGGGCGTATTTTGTATGGAGCATCTTATTGGGCCCATCATGGACTGTATGGAGCATTAAATGGGGTCCTGATTCAGTATGGATATCAAAATCATTTAACCTACTGATGTCTCAATTAATTTTACTTTCATTGGTATCTATTTTTATTTTTGTAATTTAACCAGTAGCTGCTGCATTTTCCACCCTAGGCTTATACGCGAGTCAATAAGTTTTCCCAGTTTTTTGTGGCAAAATTAGGGGGTCTGCTTATACACGGGTCGGCTTATACATGAGTATATACTGTAAATTTATTAACATACAAATACATGACAATAGATGACAATATAATGGATGCTCATAAGTCAAACCCCAAAAAACAGCAGTGACTGACATAACAGAGAAAAGTACACTGCTCAAAAAGAGACAATTTGCATAATTAGCAAAAAACAAAGGGAACACTCAAATAACACATCCTAGATCTACAGTAAATGAATGAAATATTCTCATTGAATACTTTGTTCTGTACAAAGTTGAATGTGCTGTTAACATAATCACACAAAACATCAATGGAAATCAAATTTTTTAACCAATGGAGGCCTGGATTTGGAGTGACCCCCCAAAATGAAAGTGGAAACAAGTTAAAATGAAAATCAAAACAAAACAATTTTTTTTTTAATTAAAGTAATTTTTATTAAGATTTTCAATACAAAAAAAAGGCAAAACAGAAACCTACATTAGAGGTACATAAACCTCTAACCCCAAATACCCCTTCCCCCCAGTTTACAATCCCCAAACAAACAATGGTTATACAACAAAATGATACAGCTGATTACATATAATGCCGCTCCCAAAATTGTTACAATAGTACAATGGAAAATTTCAAAAGCAGGTTGATGTCAGTCTTAGTTAATGAATTAAATATCTGAAGTCTCCATGTTTGCCAGATCAGATCACATTATAATAATCTCTGTCGGATTCAAATCTTCCCTCACCCCTATGTCATCGTATTAGGATAAACCCAAACGGAACCTGGTCAGTTCTCTTGATGCAAGACCTGAATGATCAATCCAGTATGCCCATGTTTTTTCAAATTTGAGAATAGAATTTCTCTTGCGATATAGACCTTTTTCCAAGTTGACTAGCCAGTTAATTTTGGTTACGTATTCTACAATTGTGGGAGTTTGGTGGGAAATCCAGTACTGGGCTATCAATTTTCTAGACATAAAAAGCATTCTAGATACGGCCAACTTCCCAGCCTCTTCTAATGGTAAGTCCTCTATATAGCCTAAAATACATACAAAAGGAGTTCTGCTCAGCTCAACCGAATATACAGTCATGGGCAAAAGTTTTGAGAATGATACAAATATTAATTTTTACAAAGTCTACTGCTTCACTTTTTCTAATGGCAATTTGCATATACTCCAGAATGTTATAAAGAGTGATCAGCTTAACAGCAATTACTTGCAAAGTCAATATTTGGCTAGAAAATGAACTTTATCCTCCAAAACACATTTCAACATCATTGCAGCCCTGCCTTAAAAGGACCAGTTAACCTCTTTTCAGTGATTGCTCCATTAACACAGGTGTGGGTGTTGATGAGGACATGGCTGGAGATCAATCTGTCATGATTAAGTAAAGGTACTGCCACACTTAGTGATCTCGTTAGCGATCTCAATAACGATGCAAGCTAATGAGATCGTTTGTGAGATCTCTTTTAGGTCGCTAGTAGCTGCCAAACAGGAGATCTCATAAACGACTCATCAGCGGTCAGCGATCTCTTTAACGACTTTGGCGGTCGTTAGGATGTCATTAGCATGTACTGAGCGCTTCTGATTCATAGGAATTTCCAGCATCGCTCCTGCTCTCTGCGTCCTGCTAGCCTGCTTTGCAACTGCTGCGATCCTCTCTGTGACGCAAAAGAGAACTTTATAGATATTGCGATCCATTCCGTGACGCTAAACCCATATGCGTCACAAACGAGGTCGTTCGCAAAAGGTGCCAAACACAGCGATATAGGCTCACCAGCGGGACGCCAACGATCAAAAAACGGTCCAGAACTCTAGTGAACGATCAACGAGATCACAGCAGGGGCCACATAGTTGCTACATGCCACACACAGCTAAGTCGTTAATGAGATCGCAAAATAGTGACGTTTTAGTGATCTCGTTTGCGATCTCGTTTAGTGTGGCATACCCTTAAGAATGACACCACTGGACACTTTTAAAAGAGTCTGGTGCTTGGCATCATTGTTTCTCTTCTGTTAACCATGGTTATCTCTAAAGAAACACGTGCAGTCATCATTGCAATGCACAAAAATGGCCTAACAGGGAAGAGTATCGCAGCTAGAAAGATTGCACCTCAGTCAACAATCTATCGCATCATCAAGAACTTCAAGGAGAGAGGTTCCATTGTTGCCAAAAAGGCTTCAGGGCGCCCAAGAAAGACCAGCAAGTGCCAGGACCGTCTCTTAAAAGTGTTTCAGCTGCGGGATCGGCTACCAGCAGTGCAGAGCTTGCTCAGGAATGGCAGCAGGCAGGTGTGAGTGCATCTGCACGCACTGTGAGGCGGAGACTCTTGAGCAAGGCCTGGTCTCAAAGAGGGCAGCAAAGAAGCCACTTCTCTCCAGGAAAAACATCATGGACAGACTGATATTCTGCAAAAGGTAGAGGCAGTGGACTGCTGAGGTCTGGGGTAAAGTTATTTTCTCTGATGATTCCCCTTTTCGATTGTTTGGGACATCAGGAAAACGCCTCATTCGGAGAAGACAAGGTGAGCGCTACCACCAGTCTTGTCTCATGCCAACTGTTAAGCATCCTGAAACCATTCATGAGTGGGGTTGCTTCTCAGCCAAGGGAATCGTCTCTCTCACAGCCATAAATAAAGAATGGTACCAGAATGTCCCCAAGAGCAACTTCTCCCAACCCTCCAAGAGCAGTTTGGCGATCAACAATGCCCTTTCCAGCATGATGGAGCACCTTGCCATAAAGCAAAGGTGATAACTAAATGGCTCAGGGAACAAAACATAGAGATTTTGGGTCCATGGCCTGGAAACTCCCCAGATCTTAATCCCATTGAGAACTTGTGGTCAATCATCAAGAGACGGGTGGACAAACAAAAACCTAAAAATTCTGACAAAATGAAAGCATTGATTGTGCAAGAATGGACTGCTATCAGTCAGGATTTGGTCCAGAAGTTGATTGAGAGCATGCCAAGGGAGAATTGCAGAGGTCCTGAAGAAGAAGGGTCAACACTGCAAATATTGACTTGCTGCATTAACTCATTCTAACTGTCAATATAAGCTTTTGTTACTCATATGTTTGCAATTATATTTCTGACTGTGATAAAAACATCTGTCAAACACACATAAAAACCAGAGGGCAGCAGATCATGTGAAAATATAATATTTGTGTCATTCTCAAAACTTTTGGCCATGACTGTAGTCTATTAATTATCCCTATTACTCCTCTCCAGAACACTTCAAGATTTGGGCAGGACCATAACATGTGCAGTAGGATGGCTGTGTTTATTCAACACCTTGGACAAAAGCATCGGGCCTAACTCCAATATCAAATAAAAGCTTGGAAGTGCGATATATTTGATGAATTACATATAAATGTGACAGGCGATGGGCTTCTCCCAGTGAGAGATCGGGACTTTTTCTAATATTTCTGACCATAAATTGTCCTCAGTGGACCAATATCTCGCTCCCACCTCTCCTTTGCACGAACAGGATAATTCAGAAGCACCAAATGCAGTATGTCCCAATATAAATAAGAAATCATCCCAGCTGTTCCTGTGGATTTTTCAATACGCTTTATAATTTTATTCTGTTGTATAGATCTTCCTGCCATGAGGCTTTCTGCTTGGTATGCATGTTTAAGTTGTAAATACTTGTAAAATTCTGAATCCCAAATTCATTAGTAAATACCGTATATACTCGTGTATAAGCCGAGATTTTCAGCACCTTTTTTTGTGCTGAAAATGCCCCCTCGGCTTATACACGAGTCATTGGGCAGAAACCAGCGGGGAGGGGGTGCCGCGGCAGGAGCCTGTGGCTGGGGCATCATACTCACCCTTCCCGTGCCATCGCTGAACGTCACGGCAATCCTGCGTTGTACCCGGCTTCCTGCAGCTCTCCTGTGCTGAGAGGTGACGTAATACCGCTCATTAAGGTCATGTAATATGGACGCGACGCCACTCCCATAGGCGTGGCGTCCATATTCATGGCCTTAATGAGCGGTATTACGTCACCGCTCAGCACAGGAGAGCTGCAGGAAGCCGGGTACAACGCAGGATTGCCAGACGTTCAGCGATGGCACGGGGAGGGTGAGTATGATGGGGGGAGCATGGAGGAGGACAAGGAGCACGGAGCAGGATGGGGGGGGAGGATGGAAAGCACAGAGGAGCACGGAGCAGGCCGGAGGGAGGACGGAGAGCAGAGGAGCATGGGCAGGCCGGCGGGAGGACGAGGAGCACGGAGCAGGCTGGGGGGGGGAGGACGGAGAGCAGAGGAGCACGGAGCAGGCTGGGGGGGAGGATGGTGAGCACGGAGCAGGATGGGGGGAAGGATGGAGAGCACGGAGCAGGACAAGGGGGAGGATGGAAAGCACAGAGGAGCACGGAGCAGGCCGGGGGGGAGGACGGAGAGTAGGGGAGCATGGGGCAGGCCGAGGGGAGGACAAGGAGCACGGAGCAGGCCGGGGGGGAGGACGTTGAGCAGAGGAGCACGGAGCAGGCTGGGGGGGGGAGGACGGTGAGCACGGAGCAGGACGGGGGGAGGATGGAGAGCACGGAACAGGACGAGGGGAGGATGGAAAGCACGAGGAGCACGGAGCAGGACGTGGGGAGGATGGAGAGCACGGAGCAGGACTAGGGTGAGGATGGAAAGCACAAAGGAGCACGGAGCAGGACGGCGGGCACAAGAGGACTGAGCAGGAATGGGGTAGCACAGAGGAGGATGGAGCAGGCGGGGGAGCACAGAGAGAATGGGGAGCACAGAGCTGGATGGGGAGCACGAAGCAGTACGGGGGAGCACAGCAGGACGGCGGTTTATACACCCGGCTTATACTCGAGTCAATAAGCTTACCCAGTTTTCCGTGGCAAAATTAGGGGCCTCGGCATATACTCAGGTCGGCTTATACTCGAGTATATACGGTAAGTAAAATCTCCTATTTCTATCACCCTCCAATATATGTTCAAATCTACGTATCCCTCTTCTGGCCCAACTTTCAAAACCCTCCAAGTGGCTGAGATTAGAAAGGGAAGGAGTATTCCATATGGAAGTATATTGAGACACCCCCATGGATATCCTGTATTTTTGTTAACTTTCTCGCATGATTTATGGGTTAATAGCGGAGTAGGGAATCCATGTGCTTTTGTACCAAAACCCCCCGACCCTCTTTCGTACAGGCTATCTGAGTCGAAGTATTGTAAGAGTTGTCGCTGGGCTCCCCGTCCCCCTGGATCGTTCCAACCACGTATATGTTGTAACTGTGCTGCTGTGTAGTATACGCATGAATTAGGGACGGCCAAACCCCCATTGCACTTTTCTCTTTGTAAAATTTCCAATCTGATCCATGGGGGTCCTTTACCCCATATTAGCTTTCTAAATAGTGAGTTTATCTTATGGAAAAATCTCTGCGGGATCCATTGTGGTGAATTATGTAGCATGTATAGTAATTGAGGCATCCAAATCATTTTGATTAGATTAGTTCGTCCCACCACCGATAAGGGCAAGCGTAGCCAGATATCTTTCTTAAGTTTAAACCTAGAAAGAATGGGGAGGAGATTGAGGCTCTCATAATCGTTGACCTGCGGAATAATCTGAACCCCCAAATATTAAAATTGTGAGACCACCTTCAAGCCTGAAAAATCATAATTAGATGTATTAGGCCTCTTTCACACATCCGGTGTGCGCCTGACGGCGCCCCCGGCATTTAGCCGCAGAGCCGCATCAGAAAACCTGATGCGCCGCTTGCGGGTTTTTTTGCATTGACTTGCATTAGCGCCGGATGGCGCGCATGTCAATGCGTCGTATGCGATTTTGTCCGGATGCGGCGGAAATGTACATTCCGGCGGCCGGACAAAACGCAGCATGTAACTTTTTTTTTTTTTGCCGGATTCCCCTGATGTCTCCGGGCATCAGAAACCATCCGGCAAAAAAACGCATGCGGCGCATCAGGTTTTCTGATGCGGCGCTGCGGCAAAATGCCGGGGCGCCGTCAGGCGCACACCGGATGTGTGAAATAGGCCTTAGCCATATTATCCACCGGTAGGAGTGCTGATTTGCCCCAATTGATCCTCAGCCCTGAATATTGCCCAAATTCCTGAACTACCCTCATAGCCTCTGGCAGTGCATTAGATGCATTAGCTAGAAAAAGCAGTGTATCGTCGGCATATAAGGCGATCTTTTCCTCTAATCCCCCTCATTGAAACCCCGTTATTTTTGGGTTGGATCTAATCATTGCTGCCATGAGTTCAATGTCCATGGCGAATAATAGTGGTGACAAGAGGCATCCCTGTCGGGTACCTCTGCCTAAGGGAAACGGCGTAGTAAGACGGCCATTAACTTTAATTCTTGCTTTAGGAGAACAATATAGAAGCTTTACCCAAGAAATAAAGGATTCCCCCAGCCCAAATTTATGTAGCACAGCCCAAAGAAACTCCCACTCAATAGAATCAAAGGCCTTAGCGGCATCCAGACAGCAAACTGATCTATCTCTTGAATTGTCGGCCAGTAATTGTATATTAAGAAACAACCGTCTAATATTTACCGCCGTTGACATGGCGGGCATAAATCCAGATTGGTCTGTGTGGATTAGGGAAAGTATTACTCTGTTCAGTCTAGTGGCTAATACCTTGGCTATAATTTTAATATCTGTAGGCAATAGAGAGATAGGTCTGTAAGAATCAGGCAGTAAAGGATCTTTGTCTGCTTTAAGGATAACTACAACTAGAGCCTCCTGCATTGATGGGGGGTAAAGAGAAAGTCTCAGCCGCCCCCTGAAAGGTTTTAGGGTGTGTTTCCACCATCCGGATTTCTTCAGTAAATGCTGCGCGTTTGACGCTGTGCGCTGGCGCAGCGTCAAACACGCAGCGTCCAGATGTTACAGCATAGTGGAGGGGATTTCAAGAAATCCCGTCTCCACTATGCGTAAAAACACGCAAGCGGAAGACCTGCGTTAATGGACATGCTGCGCGTCTTTTCAGATCGCAGCATGTCCTATTCACTTGCGGCGCCGCAAGGGAAATAACACGGCTATGTAGCGCTGCGGTGATTCCGGATGTGTTCAATGAATACATCCGGATTCACCGCGTGTTCACTAGGGGGCGGGGCTTTGGGCAGAGCGGACTTTCCGCCCCGTCCAAAGCGCTGTGTTTCCTGATGGTGGAAACAGCCTTAAGGAGCTGGGGAAGTAAGATATCTCCAAACTTTATGTAAATTTCCGCAGGTATGCCATCCACAAAGCAAAATTAAAGTGGAAACAAGTCAAAATGATGCTCAGTATTGTGTGTGGCCTCCACATGCCTGTATGACCTCCCTACGCCTGGTCATGCTCCTCATGAGGTTGCAGATGTTCTCAGAGATCTCCTCTCAGACCTGGACTAAAGCATCCGTCAACTCCTGGACAGTCTGTGGTGCAACGTGACGTTGGTGGATGGACCGAGACATGCTGTCCCAGATGTTCTCAGTCGGATTCAGGTCTGGGGAATGGGCAGGCCAGTCCATAGCTTCAATGCCTTCATCTTGCAGGAACTGCTGACACACTCCAGCCACATGAGGTCTGGCATTGTCCTGCATTAGGAGGAACCCAGGGCTAGGAAACCAGCATATGGTCTCACAAGGGGTCTGAGGATCTCATCTCAGTACCTAATGGCAGTCAGGCTACCTCTGGCAAGCACAAAGAAAAGAAATGCCACCCCACACTATTACTGACCCACTTCCAAACCAGTCATGCTGATGGATACTCCTTCCATTTCAATATGATCGCTTGCACAGTGCTCCTTGGGATCTTCAAAGTTTTGGAAATCATTTTGTATCCAAATCCGGCTTTAAACTTCTGCACAACAGTATCACGGACCTGCCTGTTGTGTTCCTTGGTCTTCATGATGCTTTCTGTGCTTCAAACAGAACCCTGAGACTGTCACAGAGCAGGTGCATTTATACGGAGACTTGATTACACACAGGTGGATTATATTTATCATCATTAGTCATTTAGGACAACATTGGATCATTCAGAGATCCACAATGAACTTCTGGATTGAGTTTGCTGCACTGAAAGTAAAGGAGCCGAATAATATTGCACGCCCCACTTTTCAGTTTTTCTATTTCCACAAAAAGTTAAAATAACCAGTAAATTTCGTTCAACTTCACAATTGTGTCCCACTTGTTGATTCTTCACCAAAAATTAACATTTGGTATCTTTATGTTTGAAGCATGATATGTGGGAAAAGGTTGAAAAGTTCCAGGGGCCGAATACTTTCGCAAGGCACAGTAAGTCCCAGAACAAAGGAAATTCTTAACCAATCGCATGCAACAAGTACTTGATCACTCTATTTGGTGGGACACGGAACCACCGTCTGTGCGTATGTCAACCTGGCCCAGGGGATAGTTTTTCGTGTCTCAATGGATACTCATCACCCCCTTCCCAGTGACTATTAGGCTATGTGCACACGTTCGGAACTCCCTGCTGCGGGAAATACGCATTTGAAATTGGTATGCGTATTCCCGCAAAACACTAGCGTTTTGCAAGCGTAATTAGCTAGCAGAATGCTAGCGTTTTCCAAGCGATCTGTAACATCACTTGGAAAACTGATTGACAGGTTGGTCACACTAGTCAAACATAGTGTTTGACAAGTGTGATCAACTTTTTTACTATAGATGATGCCTATGCCGCATCTATAGTAAAAGATATAATGTTAAAAATAATAAAAAAATCGTGATATTCTCACCTTCCAGCCGCCCCTGCCGCCTTCCAATACTCGCGATGCTCCCGGCAACTCCGTTCCCAGTGATGCCTGGCGACAATGACCCCAGATGACGTAGCATCCCGCGAGACCGCTATGTCATCTGGGGTCATTGTCGCAAGGCATCCCTGGGAACGGGAGTTTCCGGGAGCATCGCTGAATACCGGGAAGGCTGCGGGAGCCGCCGGAAGGTGAGAATATCACGATTTTTTATTTTAATTGTCTTAACAGGGATATGGTACCCAGGGCCTGGAGGAGAGTCTGCTCTCCTCCAGACCCTGGGTACCATCCGCACATGAACCACTCACTTTGTGCATGGTTGGCATAGCCACATGCGGAAAGTAAGTGGTTCAATGCATTCCTATGTGTGCGGAATCACCACAATTCCGCAAAAAGAATGAGCATTTTTCCACGATGCGATTATGCCGCAGAAAAATACCAGCATTAGCGCAGCATTGCGGAATACCATAGAATATAATGGTTTGCGTTGTGTAAGCGCAAAAACGCTAACAATCCGCAACGTGTGCACATAGCCTTAAATGCGGACTTGTGGCCTTTTACTAGGGTCAATAAACTTCCTGAGTTCCTAAGTCCTGTCACTTGCACACCATTCAGTCACCTGCATGTGAGGCCCCATGCCAGGATGAGGAAAAGCACTCCAGCCAGGTATGGTAGGCGAAATAGGCGTTGCGCCGGCCTATGCTGCAATCAATGGTTCTAGGACTTGGATGGTTCCATCATCTTTCTGTACCAAGGGCTGTGTGAACCTAGCTCCCAGCATTGCCGGGTCTTCTCCGCACAACTCCACTTAAAAGACAGCTCCCAGCTCTTCCAAGCCGCACCAGCGTCGCCATGACAGCTCCTCCATGCTTTCCAACTGTGTTTTTGCAATTCTGTAGCTGCTTTTACTCAGGTCATTACACTGAAATTGCCTCTGCTATCTGGGATTCTGGCCAACATTTCATCCACCAATTGTAGGGACTCACGCTCTCAGGTGGGCATTAGGTAGCGTTCACACAGGCAGTGTAGTTTGGGCCAAAACTGGTGGAGTTTTAATTGCTTTCATAAACCTCCAAGGGTTCAAAGCCAAAATGGCCCCTTCTATATACAAAGGCTTCACAGCAAATACAGTTCATTTAGCAGGGAACATTTGTTAGTGTGGGGTCACCCCAACAGATTACAGTGAATTCTCTTGGAACCAACTTCATACACAGAAAAGGCACAATCCCGCCACTCTCTATATCCCTTTGAGTCCTAGCTCTAGCGCCAAATAGAAGTATTCAACTTCATGCACTGTTCATACTGCAGCTTCCACACGATTCTCTGCAGCAACAACACACAGACTGCTCAGCTTTCCTAGCTGACCCATGTAGTCTCATTCAGAGAGAGACCCTGGCATGTCTCTCTCCCACATATAATTCACATTTTGGCTGGTTACTCAACATCCAGCAGACTGACACATCTAGTGACCACAGTGCATGGTTCTTAGTTAAAGGTAGTCAGGTCTACCTAATCATGACCTTCAGTACTAAGGATATAACCCAGTTTCTACCTGGTTTTGCTACTCTTTAACACGTCAATAAGGGTGCTTTCACATTGCGTTTTGAAACCCATTGACTGCCCCCCACCCACCCAAGTATGCGCCAGTGAGGCCATAGACTATAATAGTGCCGACAGAGCATATGCAAGCCTGCATGCCTACTGGAGGTGGACATCCAGATACAGTCTACTATGTTTTCTCTAGTCAATGGGGCCTGTTGTTGCATATGTACCCATCCAGTTTTGCAGAGGGATTTGGACGCATAACTCTACGGGACAACTGAGCTTGTAACTAAATGCAATGTAAAAGCACCCTAACAACTCATCAAATCCACACAGGCAACCAAACCAAATTTTTAATTTTCACAAAGGGTAATAGAACAAAATGGAACATAAAATGTTTTAAGCAATTTATCCCAAACATGGCAATGTGTTGTATGTGGTCAAAAATTGCTGTGTGGCCAAACTGGGCTCTTAAGGGAAGAAGCAACATTTGGTATATGGAACATTAATTTTTGTGGAATACATTGCAGACGCCATGTCTCATTTGCAGAGGTACCAAAACAGCAAAAACCCCCACAAGTGTCCCCATTTTGGAAACTAGATCCCTCGAGAAATTAATATAGGGGTGTGTTGAGCATTTTGAACACAGCTGTTTTACAAAACTTTATAGCGTCTAGGTGTGAGATAATGAGTGATTTTATTTTTATTCGAACGTCCATGACAGCACTACAGAGAGAGGGGATCCGCCCCTTAGGAACAGGAAACCTACAGATATAAAAGGGCGGCACCTCTCCCACACATCAGTTGGTTTCCTGTTCCTAAAGGACGGGTTTCCTACAGATGAAGATCTTCAGGAGGACCCAGGCCGGCCGGTCGACCCAGGTAGCGGGGGGGATCTCCTACCTCGGCCGGTGCGGAGCCCCTGGAAGCGCCACGGTGGGTCCGGGTAGGATTCCACGGCAGTGTGCGGAGCAGGTGGAGCAGTATCCAGAGGATCTGTCTCCCAGCCAGCGCCGGTAGGTAGGTATTCCCCCCCTCTCCCTGGTCCCGATGCCTTCTCCCTGTCCTCTCCTGTGGTCCTGTCATGGTGGGGGCCTCTTGAGGGTGCAGCCGTGATTTTTAAAAAAAAAAAAAAATTTTTTAAATTTGAATTTCCCGCCGCGTCACTGCTGTGAGCGGCGCGGCGGGGGGTTTTTTGAATTTCCCGCCGCGCGTCACTGTTATGGATAGCGCGGCGGGGGTTTTTTGGATTTCCCGCCGCGCGTCGCTGCTATGGACGGCGCGGCGGGCGGTTTTGAATTTCCCGCCGCGCGTCACGGCTATGGACGGCGCGGCGGGGTTTTTGAAAATTCAGTCGTGCGCCGCTGTTGCAGCAGCGCGGCTGGGGTCGGGAGAGATCTCCGCTCGGAGGGGCGATGCAGCGGAGGATTATACTTACCTCCATCGGTATGGTGGGGTCCGTGCGAGCGGGGGAAAAAGGGGGCGGAGTCTCCACCACCGGAACCGGAAGTGAGACGCCGGCCGGCGTTTTTGAAAATTTTGGCGGCTGCATCATCGGACGGCGCCTGCTGTGGGGACGGCGGGGGGGCGGGGGGGCCGTGGGGCGGGGAGTAGGAGGGGTGGACCCCTGGCCAGACCTGCTGATCCGGATATCCGGGGGAGGATATAAGGAGCCTAGGAAAGAGGTAAAGCGCTTCTGCCCCATTTTTTTTACGATGGACACTGCAGAGGCTCCCTCGGTGCAACAGGAGAGCCAGCAGCAGCAGACAGAGCGCTCCTCTTCAATGGCCAGGAGCACCAGCCGCAGAAGTTCCGCAGCTGGGAAAAAGCCCCCTCCCCGTGATCCGGTACCTACTGCTGTACAATCTGGGTAAGAGATCGTCAGATTTAGAATACCCAGTAATACAGTTTTTTCCCCATTTTGTGTTTTTCCTGGTAGCATTAACCTCGGCTAGGAGGGTAAGTGACATCCAGGCACTATCTAGACTATCTCCTTACACTCAGGTCCTGAATGACAGGATAATACTTAGGCCGGATCCGGCATACCTACCTAAGGTGTCTTCCGCTTTCCACAGAACACAGGAAATTATTCTCCCTTCGTTCATCCCTAATCCATCTAATCAAAAAGAGATGAAACTTCATACTTTAGATGTTAGAAGATGTCTGCTGCAATATTTGGCAGTCACTGAAAAGGGACAATGCATTGTTTGTCTCTTTTCAAGGAATTAACAAAGGCCGTAGATTAACAAAGAGCTCGTTGGCCAGATGGATTAGGGAAGCAATTTCTCTGGCATACACCTCGAGGGGCAAGCAGCCACCTGAGAGGCTAAGGGCGCATTCCACTCGAGCTGTGGCGACTTCATGGGCAGAAAGGGCAGAAGTCTCGATTGACCAGATATGTAAGGCAGCTACGTGGTCTTCTCCACACACGTTTTACACTCATTATAGATTAGATTTGGGTGCTTCCTCAGACCTTTTCTTTCGGACTAAGGGTGCTGCAGGCAGTAGTCCCTCCCTAAGTAATTACTCTCTGTAATTCTCTGTAGTGCTGTCATGGACGTTCGAATAAAGTCTAAGTTACTTACCGTTAACGGTATTTTTCGAAGTCCATGACAGCACCCTTACATTCCCACCCAGGTTCTATGTGCACTTCTTCCGCTTATGTAGTCCACATGTAATAAACAATTGATTAATGTTACTGTGTGATGCATAAATTTTTTTTTGCTGTATACCATTTAACCTTGATGTCCTCTTATGCTCTGTAATCCAACTGATGTGTGGGAGAGGTGCCGCCCTTTTATATCTGTAGGTTTCCTGTTCCTAAGGGGCGGATCCCCTCTCTCTGTAGTGCTGTCATGGACTTTGAAAAATACCGTTAACGGTAAGTAACTTAGACTTTTCCAGTAAAATTTTGATTTGGGTCCAAGGTTGTAATATTCCAAAGGGGTAATAGAAGAAAATGGACCTTATAAATTTGCTACAATTTTTCTTGAACGTGTATATATGGAATGGAAAGAGCGCTGTTTGATTTTTGTATAGCTAATTTTGGTGAAACGGAGTGTGGATGTCATGTCGCATTTGCTGAGTCCTTGATATGTCAAAACAGCAGGTAATCCCTTGTAAATGACCCCATTTTATAAACTAGACTCTTCAAGTTGAACTGTGCTGTGTTGAGCATCTTGAACCCATAGGTGTTTCACAAAACTTTTTAAGATTTTACTGTGAAGATGAAAATAATTTTTTACACTAAACCTTTTTTTTTTTTTTTCATATTCTCAATGTTGAAATTTAAGCAGTTTCACCCTTGATCGAAAAATAAAAATAAGTTATTGGTCTCAGAATATGGTAACAAAAGACTCATCTTTCACAGTGAAAGGAAGAAAATGTATACACTTGGTATCAATATATGCCCAAGTTCAGACTGCTTCTTTCATAATCTCCACATTCCGCAATACCATTCCCTTGACCCGTGGTTATGAAGCTGAAAGTTGGGGTCAGGAGCCCCACGGTCAGTCCGGGCAATGCGGTCTGTATTCGGACGATGAAAGATGCTGCCTGATCCCAGGACTAACTTTTAGAACAAAATTACCAGATTACTTTTAGTGCAAAGCGTATGTAATAGAAGCGATTCCCCCACCCCCCTCATGAAAAAAAAAAAAAAAAAGCAAAATAACTGATTTTTTTTTTTCCAACTCTGTTGTGAATGGGTTTGAGATGAGTTCTGAGCAGAGACTCCCTCTGGTGGTTACAAGCGGTACGGGTCTGTTCAGTGAAGATTGTGAGGAATGGGAATCAGGTGTTACTGACTGGTCTTATATAAGGGAGTTACCTTCCCATCAGGGTTGCCGGTGATCAATTGTTCTGGTCTGAATCCTTTATTCCAGTTTCCTTGTAGCCTGCTGTGTCGTGTCTGCATCTCCTGCTAACAGATAGGACATTTTCTTCTTTTGTGTTTGTGCTATATTTTTGCATTTTGTCCTGCACTTCTGTGGGGGCCTTCAGGGTCCCCTCCGGGGGCTTCTGCCCTCTCAGTTTTGTTCAGCCACTGATGTTTGTACTTTTGCTTTATCCAGTTTTTTCAGTGGCTGCTGTTTTGATTTTTGTTACACCAGAGAACTAATTTAGGTGGAAGAGGTCGTGTGATCTCAGGTATTTTTTGAAATTAGAGTTGGTGCTTTTCAGGGTTTTCTGGGATTGCAGTAAGTACCCTTCCTATCCTTTTCTATTTAGTTAGTTTGGGCCCCAGCGTTTGCTCATACTATTTTCTGTCTGTGTCAGTATTTCATCTTGTCTAACCGCCATTACATGTTTGGGGCTTTCTATTATCTTTGGGGTTCTGCTCCGGGGCAGATAGCTTTCCTATATCTATCTTCAGGTGTAGTTAGTTTCTCAGGCTGTGACGAGGCGTCTAGGACCAACGTGGGAACGCTCAACGGCTGCCTCTAGTTGTGGTGGTTAGTCAGGGTACTGCAATCTCATAGATTCCAACTGCTCTGGTGTAAAGCCTTGTTGGCATTAAATCAGGGGCCTTATGACGCTGAGTTATACTGTCAGAGATTCCGTAGGTGGGCAGTCCTGACCAAATGGAATGACGACGCTTTGGCGGCCCTTTTCCGGAAGGGTCTGTCAGATAATGTAAAGGATGTTATGGTGGGATTCCCTGTCCCCTCTGGTCTCAATGATTCTATGTCATTAGCGATTCAAATTGACAGACGTTTGCGTGAGCGGAGAAGTATGCGTGGAGTGTGTTGCCTTGTGAGCCAGCTTCTGAGCCCATGCAGTGTGATGGAGTGGTGTCTGGGGCACAGCGTCATGAGTTTCGAAAGCGCAATGGGTTATGTTTCTACTGTGGTGATGCCTCTCATGCTATTTCAGTCTGCCCTAAGCGGGGAAGACGTTTTGCACGCTCAGTTGTCTTGGGTAGTGTTCAGACTAAGTTTTGTTAACTGTCACTCTGATATGCTCTCTGTCCTTATTTTCTGCTCAGGCTTTCGTTGATTCTGGAGCAGCTATTAACCTGATGGATTATGATTTTGCTAAACGTTGTGGGTTTCCCTTGATACCCCTACAGAAGTCTATTCCCCTACTGGGATCGATTCTACCCCTTTGGCTGAGAATAAACCCCAGTTTTCTACTCAGGTGATAATGAGGGTTGAACCTGATCACCAGGAGTGCTGCAAATTTTTGGTTCTGTATAATCTGCATGACATTATCGTGCTGGGTTTCCCTTGGTTACAGTCTCATAATCCTGTTTTGGATTGGGAATCTGTGTCTGTAACCAGTTGGGGCTGCCAATGTGTTAATACCAACACTCCTGTTTTTTCTGCCTCCCCCCAGGCTCAGGATGTTCCTGACTTTTTGATTGATTTTCTGATGTGTTTAGCGAAAGTAAATCTGCATCCTTGCCTCCCCATAGGAGCTATGACTGCGCTATTGAATTAGTGCCGGGTAGTAAATTCCCTAAAGGTCGCCTTTTTAACTTGTCTGTACCTGAACATGACGCTATGCGGTCTTATATCAAGGAATCATTGGAGAAGGGTCATATCAGACCATCCTCTTCACCCTTAGGTGCCGGTTTTTTCTTTGTGGCCAGAAAAGATGGTTCATTAAGGCCGTGTATTGATTATCGTCTCTTGAACAATATTACTGTGAAATATCAATACCCGTTACCCTTGATTTCTGACCTGTTTTCCAGGGTGAAAAACGCTACTTGGTTTACCAAGCTTGACCTCAGGGGGGCGTATAACCTTATTCGCATTAAGCACGGGGATGAATGGAAGACGGCATTCAATACCCCTGAAGGGCATTTTGAGTACCTAGTGATGCCCTTTGGCTCACTAATGCTCCTTCCGTCTTCCAGTCCTTCATGAATGACATTTTCAGGCATTTTGTGGACAAATTTCTGATTGTTTATTTGGATGATATCTTGATTTTTTCTAATGACTGGGACTCTCATGTGAAACATGTTCGAACTGTGTTCCAGATTTTGAGAGAGAATGCTCTGTATGTGAAGGGATCAAAGTGTCTTTTTGGCGTACAGAGGATCTCATTTCTGGGATTCATTTTGTCCCCATCTGTTATCGAAATGGACCCGGTCAAGGTTCAGGCCATCTGTGATTGGGTCCAACCTACTTCATTAAAGGCTCTTCAGAGATTTTTGGGTTTTGCCAATTTTTATCGTAAATTTATTGGTAATTTCTCGGTTATTGTTAAACCATTAACTGATTTGACCAGAAAAGGTTCTGATGTGGTGAATTGGCCTCCGGAGGCAGTCTCTGCGTTTCAGGAACTTAAGCAGAGATTCACTTCTGCTCCTGTTCTACGGCAGCCTGATGTTTCTCTGCCATTTCAGGTGGAGGTTGATGCCTCTGAAATTGGGGCAGGTGCCGTTTTGTCCCAAAAAGATCCAGAGACCTCTAAAAGTAACCCTTGTGCCTTTTTCTCTCGAAAATTTTCTCCTACTGAACGTAATTATGACGTGGGTAATCGGGAGTTATTGGCCATGAAGTGGGCTTTTGAAGAGTGGAGACATTGGCTGGAGGGAGCCAAACATCAGGTGGTGGTTCTTACGGACCATAAGAATCTGGTCTATCTGGAATCTGCCAAGCGACTCAATCCTAGACAGGCCAGGTGGGCCTTGTTTTTCACACGTTTTAATTTTGTGGTTTCCTTTCTTCCTGGCACTAAGAATGTTAAGGCGGATGCCCTCTCGAGGAGTTTCCTTGCGGACTCTCCTGAGTTATCTGATCCTTCTGTTATTTTGAAAGAAGGTGTAGTTCTTTCCGCCATCTCGCCCAATTTGAGACTTGCTCTGGAGGGGTGTCAGGAGGATAGGCCCGAGTGCTGCCCTGTTGGAAAATTGTTTGTCCCGGACCAGTGGAAAAAGAGTGTGATGTCTGAGATTCATTGTTCCGCATTGGCTGGGCATCCCGGAATTTTTGGTACCAGAGACTTGGTTAGTCGGTCCTTTTGGTGGCCTACCTTGTCTCGTGATGTCAGGGAATTTGTGCAGTCCTGCGGGACTTGCTCTCGCTCCAAGCCTTGCTCTCGCTCTAGTGGTTTGTTGATGCCATTGCCTGTGCCCAAGAGACCATGGACCCATATCTCTATGGATTTCATTTCCGACCTTCCTGTTTCTCAGAGAATGACCACCATCTGGGTAATTTGTGATAGGTTTTCCAAAATGATACATCTTGTGCCATTACCTAAGTTGCCTTCCTCCTCTGAATTGGTGCCGTTGTTCCTTCAGCACGTGGTTCGTTTACACGGCATTCCTGAGAACATTGTGTCTGACAGAGGAGTCCAGTTTGTTTCCAGATTTTGGAGGACTTTTTGTTCTAAACTGGGTGTTCAATTGTCTTTCTCCTCGGCATTTCATCCTCAGACCAATGGTCAAACTGAGAGAACAAACCAGACATTGGAGACTTATCTTAGATGCTTTGTGTCTGCTGATCAGGATGACTGGGTCTCTTTTTTACCTTTGGCTGAGTTTGCTCTTAATAATAGGGCTAGCTCTGCCACTTTGATGTCTCTGTTTTTCTGTAATTCTGGGTTTCACCCTCGAATTTCTTCGGGACAGACGGAGGCTTCTGTCTGTCCAGGTGTTGACTCTGTTGTGGAGCGTATGCAACAGATTTGGGACCAAGTAGTGGAGAGGTTGTCCCTCTCTCAGGAGAAGGCCCAGCGGTTTGCTAACCGGCATAGGACTGATGGTCCTCGGTTTAAAGTGGGGGACTTGGTCTGGTTGTCCTCAAAGAATATTCCTATGAGAGTAGCATCTCCTAAATTTAAGCCTAGGTTCATTGGACCTTATAAGATCATTGAGATTCTTAATCCTGTTTCTTTTCGTTTGCTTCTTCCAGGGACATTTAAGATCCATAACGTGTTCCACAAGTCCTTGTTGAAGAGGTTTGTTGAGCCAGTGGTTCCTGCTGCTGTGCCTCCTGACCCTGTTTTGGTTGAGGGCAATCTGGAGTATGTGGTTGAGAAAATATTAGATTCTCGTTTTTCTAGACGGAAACTCCAGTATTTGGTTAAGTGGAGAGGTTATGGTCAGGAGGACAATTCTTGGGTGTTTGCTTCGGACATCCATGCTAGGAGACTCATCCGTGCGTATCATAGAACTCATCCTGACCGACCTGGTTGCTCAAATCAGGGTTCGGTGACCCCTCCTCAAGGGGGGGGTACTGTTGTGAATGGGTTTGAGATGAGTTCTGAGCAGAGACTCCCTCTGGTGGTTACAAGCGGTACGGGTCTGTTCAGTGAAGATTGTGAGGAATGGGAATCAGGTGTTACTGACTGGTCTTATATAAGGGAGTTACCTTCCCATCAGGGTTGCCGGTGATCAATTGTTCTGGTCTGAATCCTTTATTCCAGTTTCCCTTGTAGCCTGCTGTGTCGTGTCTGCATCTCCTGCTGGCAGATAGGACATTTTCTTCTTTTGTGTTTGTGCTATATTTTTGCATTTTGTCCTGCACTTCTGTGGGGGCCTTCAGGGTCCCCTCCGGGGGCTTCTGCCCTCTCAGTTTTGTTCAGCCACTGATGTTTGTACTTTTGCTTTTTCCAGTTTTTTCAGTGGCTGCTGTTTTGATTTTTGTTACACCAGGAACTAATTTAGGTGGAAGAGGTCGTGTGATCTCAGGTATTTTTTGAAATTAGTAGAGTTGGTGCTTTTCAGGGTTTTCTGGGATTGCAGTAAGTACCCTTCCTATCCTTTTCTATTTAGTTAGTTTGGGCCCCAGCGTTTGCTCATACTATTTTCTGTCTGTGTCAGTATTTCATCTTGTCTATTCGCCATTACATGTTTGGGGGCTTTCTATTATCTTTGGGGTTCTGCTCCGGGGCAGATAGCTTTCCTATATCTATCTTCAGGTGTATTTAGTTTCTCAGGCTGTGACGAGGCGTCTAGGACCAACGTGGGAACGCTCCACGGCTGCCTCTAGTTGTGGTGGTTAGTCAGGGTACTGCAATCTCATAGATTCCAACTGCTCTGGTGTATTGCCTTTTTTACCTGCACTCCTCAGCTACCGAAACATAACACAACTCCAACCTGAATTTTATTTTTGGCTTATTCTTTAAAGCGCCAATACCGTAGTGTACATGAGTTAATCACAAAATCTTTATACTAGTTTTTATTTACATGTATTGGGAACATTGCACATGGTTTTCTAATTCAGAACAGAAGAGAAATGTATATAATTTTTAAAAAAATATTTAGACTTGAGAGTCCTCAGTGGTTGATACCTTTTAATGGCTAACTGAAAAGATGGTAACAAATTGCAAGCTTTCGAGACTACTCAGGTCTCTTCATCAGGCATAGACTAATACAACATCTGAAGAATCACATATTTATACACAAAATAGCACAGAAAAAATGCAATAGGTAGGACAAGTGACATGAAGCAGAACTGTCATTATGGCAGAGGGATTAACATAAATATGACTAGTTCATAGATAAGGAGTGAAGGTTTTATTACCCTCTGATTGGGGTCTGGTATTGTGTTGTGATGACCCTAAAAGGTCAGGGAGGCAGATTCCTTAATTGTTGTAGAACGACATAAAACTCTGGGATATATTCATCCCAGCACTAAGAGTGTCAAAGGTCATCATAAGTTTATATTCCCAGACTTTTCTATCCTTCTCAGATTTGAAGTTAGATTTTAATACAAGTAATTCCATATCTGTCATGCTATGACCGGGCATACAAAAGTGTTTGGCCACAGGTAAATCCATTCTTTTTTCTCTTATCGTGTGGCCATGAGAATTCATCCTTGTTCTCAGTTTTTGCCCGGTCTCCCCCACATACAGACCCCCAGTTGGACATTTAGTACATATAATTAGGTACACCACATTAGATGTGATGCAGCTGAAAGTACCTGGTATCTTGTAGTCCTGATGGGAGTTGGGGATCTTTATCCTGTCCGTGGTCATTATAGATGTACAGGTCTTGCATTTCTTTTGTCTGCAAGGAAAGGTTCCTGCAGCTGTTGGGGAGGACAGGGAGCTTCTGACAATGATGCTTCTTAGATTTGGGGGCTGCCTAAAACATAGTAGTGGGGGGTCTGGAAATATGGATTGTAATCGGGCATCTTTTTGTAGTAAAGGTTGTAGTTTCCGTGCAGCTCCCCTTAGCATCTCCAGACTTGGATTGTAGGTGACCACTAGAGGCACCCGGTTATTTTCTTCTTTAGCTTTGTAATGTAGCAGGTGATTCCTTGATATTCTGGTGGCTCTTGTAATTTGGTTTTCAATTGTTCTTGGATGGTAGCCCTGGTTCAAAAAAGTCTTTCTGAGGCGACCAAGGTGTTCATCTCTATCCATGGGGTTGGAACATATACGGTTGTATCTGATGGCTTGGCTGTAGACAATAGAGTTTTTTATGTGTTTAGGATGGAAACTGTCCCATTTAAGATATGTTGGACGGTCGATTGGCTTCTGATACAGGGATGTCTCTATTTCATTGTTCTTTAGCTTAATGGTGGTGTCTAAAAAGTTAATTTCAGTGCTGGAGTAGTTAAGTGTTAAGTTGATGGTGGGATGAAATTGATTGAACTGTTCATGGAACGTCTTTAGCTGTTGTTCAGACTCCGTCCAGATGATTAAAATGTCATCAATGTAGCGGTAGTAGGCCCGAGGCCTGATGGGGCAGGAGGACAAAAATTCGCTTTCAAGCTTGGCCATGAAAAGATTTGCATACTGTGGAGCCATTTTACTTCCCATAGCTGTGCCAGTCTCCTGAAGATAGATCTTGTTGTCAAATTCGAAGTAATTGTGGGTGAGGATGAATTTTGTGAGTTTCACCACAGAATCAGCATCATTCCCGGTGTTTCCCATGAAGACTTTGCAGGCACAAGATCTATCTTCAGGAGACTGGCACAGCTATGGGAAGTAAAATGGCTCCACAGTATGCAAATCTTTTCATGGCCAAGCTTGAAAGCGAATTTTTGTCCTCCTGCCCCATCAGGCCTCGGGCCTACTACCGCTACATTGATGACATTTTAATCATCTGGACGGAGTCTGAACAACAGCTAAAGACGTTCCATGAACAGTTCAATCAATTTCATCCCACCATCAACTTAACACTTAACTACTCCAGCACTGAAATTAACTTTTTAGACACCACCATTAAGCTAAAGAACAATGAAATAGAGACATCCCTGTATCAGAAGCCAATCGACCGTCCAACATATCTTAAATGGGACAGTTTCCATCCTAAACACATAAAAAACTCTATTGTCTACAGCCAAGCCATCAGATACAACCGTATATGTTCCAACCCCATGGATAGAGATGAACACCTTGGTCGCCTCAGAAAGACTTTTTGAACCAGGGCTACCATCCAAGAACAATTGAAAACCAAATTACAAGAGCCACCAGAATATCAAGGAATCACCTGCTACATTACAAAGCTAAAGAAGAAAATAACCGGGTGCCTCTAGTGGTCACCTACAATCCAAGTCTGGAGATGCTAAGGGAGCTGCACGGAAACTACAACCTTTACTACAAAAAGATGCCCGATTACAATCCATATTTCCAGACCCCCACTACTATGTTTTAGGCAGCCCCAAATCTAAGAAGCATCATTGTCAGAAGCTCCCTGTCCTCCCCAACAGCTGCAGGAACCTTTCCTTGCAGACAAAAGAAATGCAAGACCTGTACATCTATAATGACCACGGACAGGATAAAGATCCCCAACTCCCATCAGGACTACAAGATACCAGGTACTTTCAGCTGCATCACATCTAATGTGGTGTACCTAATTATATGTACTAAATGTCCAACTGGGGGTCTGTATGGGGGAGACCGGGCAAAAACTGAGAACAAGGATGAATTCTCATCGCCACACGATAAGAGAAAAAAGAATGGATTTACCTGTGGCCAAACACTTTTGTATGCCCGGTCATAGCATGACAGATATGGAATTACTTGTATTAAAATCTAACTTCAAATCTGAGAAGGATAGAAAAGTCTGGGAATATAAACTTATGATGACCTTTGACACTCTTAGTGCTGGGATGAATATATCCCAGAGTTTTATGTCGTTCTACAACAATTAAGGAATCTGCCTCCCTGACCTTTTAGGGTCATCACAACACAATACCAGACCCCAATCAGAGGGTAATAAAACCTTCACTCCTTATCTATGAACTAGTCATATTTATGTTAATCCCTCTGCCATAATGACAGTTCTGCTTCATGTCACTTGTCCTACCTATTGCATTTTTTCTGTGCTATTTTGTGTATAAATATGTGATTCTTCAGATGTTGTATTAGTCTATGCCTGATGAAGAGACCTGAGTAGTCTCGAAAGCTTGCAATTTGTTACCATCTTTTCAGTTAGCCATTAAAAGGTATCAACCACTGAGGACTCTCAAGTCTGAGGTAAGTTTCACACGTTGCGAATGCCGCGGAATTTCGCGGCAATCCCGCACTTCTCCCGCATGAAATACGCACTTTTTGTATCTATTGCCAGAATAATAGCGTTTGCAAGCGTAATTAGCTTGCAGAATGCTAGCGTTTTCCTAGCGATCTGTAGCATCGCTTGGAAAACTGATTGACAGGTTGTCACACGAGTCAAACATAGTGTTTGACAAGTGTGACCAACTTTTTACTATTGATGCCGCCTATGTCGCATCAATAGTAAAAAGATCTAATGTAAAAATAATAAAAAAAATAATAAATAATGATATTCTCACCTTCCGGCGGCCCCCGCAGCCTTCCCGCCTTCAGCGACGCTCCCGGCAACTCCGGTCCCAAGGATGCTTTGCGACAAATCACACCGATGACGTACATCTCGCGAGACCGCTATGCCATCTGGGTGATTCTCGCAAAGGACTCTTGGGACCGGAAGTTGCCGGAGCGTCGCTGAAGGCGGGAAGGCTGCGGGGGCCGCGGGAAGGCTGCGGGGCCGCCGGAAGGTGAGAATATCATTATTTTTTATTTTAATTATTGTTTTACCAGGGATATGGTACCCAGGGCCTGGAGGAGAGTCTCCTCTCCTCCAGACCCTGGGTACCACCGCACATGAACCGCTTACATTCCGCAAAATTAATGAACATGTTGCTATTTTTTCCGCAAAGCGTTTTTTTTCGCGGAAAAAAAACGCAACATGTGGCCAAAACATGCGGAATCAATTAACATGTATAGGATGCTTAATGCTTGCGTTTTTATCGCGTTTTTACCGCGGAAAACCGCGGAAAAACCGCGAAAAAAACGCAATTATTCCTGATCGTGTGCACTTAGCCTCAATATTTTTCTATCTACTGGCTAACACGGTACGAAGATACACATCTTTCCTATATAATTTTTAACTACTTTTTAGAAAATAACAGAAAATGAATATTGGGCTGTTCAAAACAAAAATAGCAGTATCTGCATTTGTCTTCACAAACTTACAATATAAACTATTTTTTATGACGAATTAGCATTCCTGTTAATCACTAACCTAATATATTCCCATCTAGGTTGCATAGAGTCAGCCAACTTCTGGCACCTGTCAACTGTTATTAAAGCCCAGGATGCTTTCATAACATCCCACAGTTTTTTTGGCATTTTTTGGCTTTGCATCAGAAACTACATTTTTAATGTCACCACACAAGTGTCCGGGGATTGGGCTGGCCGTTATATAATCTCAATTTTGTTGGACTGCAATCAAGATTTTGCTAGTTTACTGGTGTGTTTAGGCTCATTGTCTTGTTGAAACACCCATTTCAAGGGCATATCCTCTTCAGCGTCAGGCAACATGACCTCTATCAGTATTTTAATATATGCAAGTGATTGGTCCAGTAGAAGCCCTATCCAAGCGCGAAACTGCCGTTGTCCACCTGTCTCCCTCCACACGCTGCTGCACTGCGTAATGAATGTCCATATGTGTTAAAATAAAGGACTTTTCACCACAAAGGAAACTGTGAGTGCTGCCTTTCTGCCTTCTATATCATTACATCCATGTGTCTGCTCAAACTGTCAGAAATGGACTCCATGAGGGTGGTATGAAGGCCCAACGTCCACAAGTAGGTATTGTGTTTACAGCCCAACACTGTGGAGTGTGATTAGCTTTAGCCAGGGAACACCAAAATTGCAGATTCAACATTGGCAACCTGTGCTCTTCACGGATGAGAGCAGGTTCACACTGAGCACATGTGAAAGAGTCTGCAGTCCAACATGACCGGTATGGCAGTGAGTCAGTAATAGTGTGGGGAGACATTTCTTTACAGGGCCGCATGGTCCTCCATGTGCTAGCCTGAGGTACCCTAACTGCCATTAGGTACCAGGATGAGATCCTCAGACCCATTGTGAGACCATATACAGGTGCACTGGGCCCCTGGATTCCTTCTGATGCATGACAATTCTAGGCCTCGTGTGGCTGAAGTTCCCGCATGATGAAGGCATTGAAGCTATGGATTGGCCCGCCCGTTCCCCGGACCTGAATCCAACTGAGCACATCTGGGACATCATGTATCGATCCATCCACCTACGCCACCTTGTACCACAGGCTGTTCAGGAGTTGACTGATGCTTTAATCCATGTCTGTGATCAGATCTCTCAGAAGATTATCCGCTGCCTCATCAGCAGCAGGCGTAGGGAGGTCATACAGGCAACTGGAGGCCTTAAACAATAATGAGCATAATTTCCTTGTCTTGAGGCATTTCCACTGAAGTTAGATCAACCTGTAATTTGATTTTCCACTTTGGTTTTGAGTATCATGCCAAATCCAGACCTCCATGGGATATTTACATTGATCATTTTAATGTTTTAGGCTAAGTGCACACGTCAGGAATTTTCGCGTTTTTCCCCGCGGCAAAAACATGAAAAAAAACGCAAGCATTAAGCATCCTATTCATTTAAATGGATTCCGCAATTTTTGTGCATATGCAGCGTTTTTTACCGCGAAAAAAACGCTTCGTGAAAAAAAAAGCAACATGTTCATTAATTTCGCGTAATCGCGGCGATTCCGCCGCCATAGGAATGCATTGAACCGCTTACTTTCCGCATGTGGCTATGCCCACCATGCGCAATGTAAGCGGTTCATGTGCGGATGGTACCCAGGGTCTGGAGAAAAGGAGACTCTCCTCCAGGCCCTGGGTACCATATCCCTGGTAAAACAATAATTAAAATAAAAAAATAATGATATTCTCACCTTCTGGCGGCCCCCGCAGCTTTACTGCCTCTCAGCGACGTTCCCGGCCCATCCCGTTCCCAGTAATGCATTGCGAGAATGACCCCAGATGACGTAGCGGTCTCACATGATGCTACGTCATCTGGGGTCATTGTCGCTAAGCATCCTTGGGAACGCGATTGGACGGGAGCGTCGCTGAAAGGCGGGAAAGCTGCGGGACCGCCGGAAGGTGAGAATATCATTATTTTTTATTTTAATTATTATTTTTACATTAGATCTTTTTACTATTGATGCGGCATAGGCGGCTTCAATAGTAAAAAGTTGGTCATACGAGTCAAACACTTGTTTCACTAGTGTGACCAACCTGTCAATCAGTTTTCCAAGCGATGCTACAGATCGCTAGGAAAACGCTAGCATTCTGCTAGCTAATTACGCATGCAAAACGCTAGTTTCTGGCGGGAATACGCATACCAAAAAAAATGCGTATTTCCCGCGGCAGAGAAGTGCGGGATTACCGCGGAAATTTCCGCGGCAATTCCGCAACTTGTGAACTTAGCCTTATTGTTCTCAATGTATTTCACTATGTAATGAATAGATTTGCAACTGGAATATTTTATTCAGTTAAATTTAGGGTGTGGTATTTTAGTGTTCTCTTTATTTTTTGAGCAGTGTATTTCAATGCATGCTCAAAATAAATGTGTCACGCTGTATAGCAGATATATATATATGTGATGTCAGTAATCTATATCAAAAGGGCAACATACTATATAACATGCGCATAGATATATGATAACATAGATTTACCTGACAGAATGTCCAGTGGGTCAAAACGGAATCCGTTATACGCTGTCTCCGGCTAGAGGGTGACCGGGGTCTAAGCTGACCCTAAACTGGGGTCCTAACTAATCCCTCAACCTGGAGGTACTGTTAAAGGTACAGAGGTCCAGGCCACCAGCGTAAACCCTGTCTCCTATCAATCCCTGCCAACTGTATTCTAGTCCTAAGAAGGACCCTGAATACCACCAAAGGGAATGAACAGGTAACGGTTAATGAACAGAAAGACATACAAGAAAGACAAGAAATAAAGTAAATAAAGTCTTACATACAACACTCACAAACAGTAGGAACACCTAAGGTCTCAGAGATAAACTATAAGCTATAAGAGTAAAAACAACTAAGGAGCTCTTAGCTTAAGTATTCTCAGAACCGCTCCAGTCTGCTAGACTAAATGAATGCTTTCACCGGCGTCTAACACCCAGACTGGCAGGAATATAAAGGAAACTAATTAGAACATAATCAAAAGCAGCCGGGCGAGGCTGGACCTAGTCTTAGCAAAGAGCTAGGTAAAATTAACTCTCTCATTACCAAACACAAAGAAACAGCAGCTCAGCTGTGAGAAGTCAGAATGTGCAATCGCGACGATCTTCGTGGCAATGCACCCATGACAGTACCCCCCCTTCTACGAGGGGCCTCCGGACCCTCATGACAAGGTCTGTCCGGGTAAGTTGTGTGAAAGGTCCGAACCAATCGATCTGCGTTAGCATCAGACGCAGGGACCCACGTCCTCTCCTCAGGACCATACCCCCTCCAAAGAACTAAGTACTGAGGGGATCGGCGACTGAGACGTGAGTCAATGATTTTCGACCCATGAAATTCCACGTTATCATTGACTACCACTGAAGGAGGAGGTAGAGGTGACGGTATGACTGGTGCCACATACTTTTTAAGTAATGACTTGTGAAACACATTATGATTTTTAAACGTAGGAGGGAGGTCCAGACGAAATGCCACAGGATTAATTATGGAACTGATCCTGTACGGCCCGATGAATCTGGGACCCAACCTCCAGGAGGGAACTTTAAGTTTTATATTCCTGGTAGACAACCACACCAGATCGTTCACCTTCAGATCTCGACCAGAAACTCTCCCCCTATCAGCCATCCGTTTGTAACGGTTCTCCGTAACCTTCAGTCTTAACCGATCTGGAACTATCAGTTCCCTGGAAGTCCCACAGGGGCGTCCCCCTGAGCCCCCAATACCTCCCCCTCAAGCTCAGAGCATACAGCTGACACTACAACTCCCTCCTGAGGAATAGGAACCGGATCATCCATCCTCCCGGTCCCTGGGAAAGTACGAGATAAGGCATCAGGAAGCAACTTTATTGAGCAGTCATATGCGCGATGAGGAGGTAACTCTTTACACCCCTCCTCTGAGAACATCTCCCCAAAGTCCTCCAGAAAAGGAGGCAAAGTCCTAGGCACAACCGCACCGATGACCGTGCTCATGCAGTTATTCTTGCAAAATTCACCCCACTGGCTTATCTTTCTGGATTGCCAATCAATCACTGGGTTATGTTTAGCCAACCAAGGAAGTCCCAACACAATAGGAGTAGGTAGACCCTCTAACACATAACAAGACAATTGCTCTTTATGTATTGCCCCTACTCGAAGATCTATGTTATGAACAGCTTGTACCAAGCTACCTTGACCAAGAGGTCTAGAATCAATAGAGAGTATAGGGACCGGTTTGGCCAATACACTCAGTTGCATACCATGCACCTGGGCAAACCGAGCGTCCACCAGATTAGCCCCGGACCCACTATCAAGAAAAACAGAAATCCTCTCAGTTCTAGTACCAATCACCACCTCCGCAGGCACGAGAAACTGAGAGGGATTTGGGGACGAAATACACACTCCCAGGTTAACTCCTTGGCTCAAAGAGGTCCGGGATGGACACCCCCCAACAAAATGTCCCTCTCTCCCGCAAAAGAAACACCTTCTAGTCTTGCGGCGCACCGCCGATTCCCTCCTACAAAATGATGTCCCTCCCAACTGCATGGGTTCCTCAGAACAGACCAGGGGAACCTCAGTAAAAGGGACTTTAGTAGTAGGTGGAGTCATCACGGGGGGCGGAGTTACCTCGCGTCTTCCCCGAAGTCGTCTATCAATGCGAATAGCGAGGGCCATAGCAGCCTCCAGTGATGGAGGAGAATCATACTGAGCCAACACATCTTTTAATTTGTCAGACAACCCTTGACAAAACTGGCTCCTAAGAGCTGGGTCATTCCACTGAGTATCTGTTGCCCATCTACGGAACTCAGAAGAATATTCCTCCGCTGGACGATTTCCTTGCCGTATTTTACGTAACCTTGTTTCAGCAAGGGAGACTCGATCCGGATCATCATATACCAGACCCAGGGCAGTAAAAAATCGATCCACTGACTGGAGATCTGGGGAGCCTGGAGGAATAGAGAACGCCCAAGATTGAGGGTCCCCTTGTAAGAGCGATATAACAATTCCCACCCTCTGCTCTTCACTCCCAGATGACCGAGGCCGCAGCCGAAAGTACAATTTACATGCCTCCCGGAAAGTAAAAAATTTGTCCCGCCCACCAGTGAACCTGTCCGGGAGAGCAACCTTAGGTTCAGATCTGGTTTGCTCCGGGGGGGACAAAACCTTGGACTTAATGTCTGCAAATTCCATGGACAACCCCTGCAACTGCCGGGCCAGCTGGGCTACTGGATCCATGACAGCTGGGGAGAATCTTTAGTTGGGCCGGTGAAAATGTCACGCTGTATAGCAGATATATATATGTGATGTCAGTAATCTATATCAAAAGGGCAACATACTATATAACATGCGCATAGATATATGATAACATAGATTTACCTGACAGAATGTCCAGTGGGTCAAAACGGAATCCGTTATACGCTGTCTCCGGCTAGAGGGTGACCGGGGTCTAAGCTGACCCTAAACTGGGGTCCTAACTAATCCCTCAACCTGGAGGTACTGTTAAAGGTACAGAGGTCCAGGCCACCAGCGTAAACCCTGTCTCCTATCAATCCCTGCCAACTGTATTCTAGTCCTAAGAAGGACCCTGAATACCACCAAAGGGAATGAACAGGTAACGGTTAATGAACAGAAAGACATACAAGAAAGACAAGAAATAAAGTAAATAAAGTCTTACATACAACACTCACAAACAGTAGGAACACCTAAGGTCTCAGAGATAAACTATAAGCTATAAGAGTAAAAACAACTAAGGAGCTCTTAGCTTAAGTATTCTCAGAACCGCTCCAGTCTGCTAGACTAAATGAATGCTTTCACCGGCGTCTAACACCCAGACTGGCAGGAATATAAAGGAAACTAATTAGAACATAATCAAAAGCAGCCGGGCGAGGCTGGACCTAGTCTTAAGGTACTGCCACACTAAACAATCCCGCTAGCGATCACGATAACGACGCATACTAATGCGATCGCTAGCGGGATTGTTTCTATATCGCTAAATGCTGCCACATTTAGCGATATAGTTAACGACGCTATCGCCGTTAGCGATCTTCTTAACGACTTTAGCGGTACAAAAGTACCGCTAAATCGCTAAGAAAAGGTGCCACACAGTGATAAGATACTTACCCAGCGGGAGCGCCGACGAGAAAATAGGGTCCGGAACGATTCCAGCGACGAGCGAGATCACAGCAGGAAGCTCGTCGCTGGAAGCTGCCGCACTGAACAATATCGCTAACGGGATCGCTAAATAGTGACGTTTTTTAGCGATCCCGTTAGCGATATTGTTTAGTGTGGCATACCCTTTAGCAAAGAGCTAGGTAAAATTAACTCTCTCATTACCAAACACAAAGAAACAGCAGCTCAGCTGTGAGAAGTCAGAATGTGCAATCGCGACGATCTTCGTGGCGATGCACCCATGACAAAATGGATGCCATACAAGTGCCATCTTTATTGCATTTATTTTTAATTGATGCAATTATAACTAAGAAATTGTATTTGGCTTTGAAGAGTTTGTTTAACGAAATATGGCATATACTGTGTATGTGTGTATATATATATATATTATATATATATTTTATATTATATATATAATATACACAATACACACGTCAGCCAGAGGGGAAAAATAAGTATTTGATGATTTTGCAAGTTTTCCCACCTCCAAAGAATGGAGATCTGTAATTTTTATCATAGGTACACTTCAACTGTGACAGACAGTTGAAGTGTACCTACGACACCTGTCCATATAATCACACTCCAACCTCTCCACCATAGCCAAGACCAAAGAGCTGGCTAAGGACACCAGAGACTAAATTGTAGACCTGCATCTAGCTGGGATGGGCTACAGGACAATGGGCCACCAGCTTGGTGAGAAGGTAACTAATGTTGTGACAATTATTAGAAAATGGAAGAAACACAAGATGACTGTCAATCTTCCTCGGGCTGGGGCTTCATGCATGATTTTGCCTCGTGCGGTAAGGATGTTTCAAAGAAAGGTCAGGAATCAGCTTAGAACTACATGGGAGGACCTGATCAATGTCCTGAAGAGAGCTGGGACCAAAGTCTCAAACATTACCGTAACACACTATACTGTCATGGATTAAAATCCTGCAGCGCACGCAAGGTCTGCCTGCTCACGCCAGCAAATGTCCAGGCCCGTTCGAAGTTCGCCAGTGGCCCTCTGGATAATCCAAAGGAGGCATGGGAGAAGGTCATGTGGTCCGATGAGACAAAAATAAAACTTTTATATCAACTCCACTCACCGTGTTTGGAGGAAGGACGAATTCAACCCCAAGAGCACCGTCCCAACCAGGGCTGCCATCAGGGCATTACAGCTCATACTGGCGTATGGGGCCCAGAGTGGGCCCATTCTCTTCTGCTCCCCGGACCCCAACGGCAGGATTTTTTGGGCTCATTACTTGTACATGTGTCCTCAGATAGACGTTCAGTTAAAATCTATTGCCCTGCGGGGTTCCTCCCACACGGCAAGAGTTAAAAGCCGCTAGCCAATCACATGCCGTCAGCTGATGTCAGTGCTCGCGTCGCTGGCGTATGAACCTCGGCCAGGTAAGGAGAAACTTTTTTTTTGTAAAGCCGCACTATAGTGGTGCATTATACTACTATGGGGGTGCATTATACTACTATAAAGGTGCATTATACTACTATAGGGGTGTGTTATACTATGGGGGTGCACTATACTCCTATGTGGCTGCATTATACTGCTACAGGAGTGCATTATACTACTATGGGGGTGCATTTTCCTGCTATGGGGTGCATTATACAACTATGGGGCTGCATTATACTAGTATATATAACTATAAGGGTGCATTATACTGCTATGGGGCTGTATTATACACCATGTTCCAAATTATTATGCAAATTATATTTTTCTCTGATATTCCTAAGTGGTCGGTGCAAATGACAGTCAGTCTAATAAAAGTCATCACCCGTTAGAGTATACATCAAATTTTATTGATGAAACCTCCTAATGATAACCGTATAATTTCCAAAATGAATAAAAACTCAAAATGCACTGTTCCAAATTATTAGGCACAGTGGAATTTCTAAACATTTTATATGTTTTAAAGAACTGAAAATGCTCATTTGTGGAATTTGCAGCATTAGGAGGTCACATTCACTGAACAAAAAAGCTGCTTAACTCCAAAACATCCTAACAGGCCAAGTTACATGTTAACTTAGGAACCCTTCTTTGATATCACCTTCACATTTCTTGCATCCATTGAACTTGTGAGTTTTTGGAGAGTTTCTGCTTATATTTCTTTGCATGAAGTCAGAATAGCCTCCCAGAGCTGCTGTTTTGATGTGAACTGCCTCCCACCCTCATAGATCTTTTGCTTGATGATACTCTAAGGCTAAGTGCACACGTTTGCAGAATGTTTGCAGAATATTCCTGAGCAAAACCGGACTTTTTTGCGCGGCAAAAACGCGCGTTTTTTTTGCGCGGATTTTGTGCGTTTTTGGTGCGTTTTTTTGCGCGGTTTTGACGCGTTTTTACCGCGATTTTTTCCTGAACTTTCTAGGTCAATAATAAAGAGGGAAAAACGCTAGAAATCCGCAAAATTAATGGACAAACTGCTAGATTTTCCGCGATGCGTTTTTTTTGCGGAAAAAAACGCACCATGTGCACAAAATTTGCGGAATTCATTCTAAATGATAGGATGCTTAATACATGCGTTTTTGACGCGTTTTTTCCCGCGAAAAAACGCGAAAAAAACGCAAATATTCCTGAACGTGTGCACTTAGCCTAAAGGTTCTCTATAGGGTTGAGGTCAGGGGAAGATGGTGGCCACACCATGAGTTTATCTCCTTTTATGCCCATAGCAGCCAATGACTCAGAGGTATTCTTTGCAGCATGAGATGGTGCATTGTCATGCATGAAGATGATTTTGCTCCTGAAGACACGTTTCTGCTTTTTATACCATGGAAGAAAGTTGTCAATCAGAACTCTATATACTTTGTAGAGATCATTTTCACACCTCCAGGTTTTAAAGGGACCTACCAGCTGTTTCCCATGATTCCGGCCAAAACATGACTCCACCTCCTTGCTGACTTCGCAGCCTTGTTGGGACATGGTGGCTATCCGCCAACCATCCACTACTCCATCCATCTGGACCATCAAGGGTTGCTCAACACTCATCAGTAAACAAGACTTTGAAAATTAGTCTTCATGTATGTCTGGGCCCACTGCAACCGTTTCTGCTAATGAGCACTGTTTAGGGGTGGCCAAATAGGTTTATGCACCACAGCAAGCCTTTGAAGGATTCTACACCTTGAGGTTTGAGGGACTCCAGAGGCACCAGTAGCTTCAAATATCTGTTTGCTGGTTTGTAATGGCTTTTTAGCAGCTGCCCTCTTAATCTGATGAACTTGCCTGGCAGAAACCTTCCTCATTCTGCCTTTATCAGCACGAACACGTCTGTGCTCAGAATCAGCCACAAATCTCTTAACAGTACGATGATCACGATTAGGTTTTCGGGAAATATCTAATGTTTTCATCCCTTGACCAAGGCATTGCACTATTTGATGCTTTTCAGCAGCAGAGATATCCTTTTTCTTTCCCATGTTACTTGAAAACTCTGGCCTGCTTAATAGTGTGGAACATCCAGTTTTCCTTTTATTGGGCTCACTTTATTGATTTCAGTGATCCAAAGAACCCTGAGACACAATACCATCAATGGGTTTTTAATTTACAAAAAAAAACCGCTATGACACTTAACCAATTTGCATAATAATTTGGAACATGGTGTACTGCTATATATGACTACGGGGTGCATTATACAGTTATATGAAAAAGTTTGGGCACCCCTATTAATCTTAAGCTTAATATTTTATAAAAATTGGTGTTTTTGCAACAGCTATTTCAGTTTGATATATCTAATAATTATTGGACACAGTAATGTTTCTGCCTTGAAATGAGGTTTATTGTACTAACAGAACATGTGCAATCTGTATTCAAACAAAATTTGACAGGTGAATAAGTATGGCCACCCTTATCATTTTCTTGTTTTACTCCTACCTACTTTTTACTGACTTACTAAAGCACTTTTTTTGGTTTTGTAACCTCATTGAGCTTTGAACTTCATAGCCAGGTGTATGCAATCATGAGAAAAGCTACTTAGGCTAAGTGCACACGTTCAGGAATGTTTGCAGAATATTCCTGAGCAAAAACTGACTTTTTTCACGGGAAAAACGCGTTTTTCCGTGTTTTGGGCGCGTTTTTTGCGTGGATTTGATGCATTTTTACCGCGATTTTTCCCTGAACTTTCTAGGTCAATAATATAGTGGGAAAAACGCTAGAATTCCGCAAAATTTATGAACATGTTTCTTTTTCCGCGATGCGTTTTTTTTGCGGAAAAAAACGCAACATGTGCACAAAAATTGCTGAATTCATTCTAAATTATAGGATGCTTAATTCATGCGTTTTTGATGCGTTTTTTCCCGCGAAAAAACGTGAAAAAAACGCAAATATTCCTGAACGTGTGCACATAGCCTTAAAGTGGCCACTTGCAAGTTGTTCTCCTGTTTGAATCTCCTCTGAAGAGTGGCATCATGGGCTCCTCAAAACAACTGTCAAATGATCTGAAAACAAAGATTATTCAACATAGTTATTCAGGGGAAGGATACAAAAAGCTGTCTCAGAGATTTAACCTGTCAGTTTCCACTCTGAGGAACATAGTAAGGAAATGGAAGAACACAGGGACAGTTCTTGTTAAGGCCAGAAGTGGCAGACCAAGAAAAACATCAGAAAGGCAGAGAAGAAGAATGGTGAGATCAGTCAAGGACAATCCTCAGACCACCTCCAGAGAGCTGCAGCATCAAGTTGCTGCAGATGGTGTCACTGTGCATCGGTCAACTATACAACGCACTTTGCACAAGGAGAAGCTGTATGGGAGAGTGATGCGAAAGAAGCCGTTTCTGCAAGCACACCACAAACAGTCGGCTGAGGTATGCAAAAGCACATTTGGAGAAGCCAATTTTTTTTTTTGGAAGAAGGTCCTGTGGACTGATGAAACCAAGATTGAGTTGTTTGGTCATACAAAAAGGCGTTATGCATGGCGTCAAAAAAACAGCATTCCAAGAAAAACACTTGCTACCCACAGTAAAATTGGGTGGAGGTTCCATCATGCTTTGGGGCTGTGTGGCCAATGCTGGCATCGGGAATCTTGCTAAAGTTGAGGGACGCATGGATTCCACTCAGTATCAGCAGAAGAATCAGTGACAAAGTTGAAGTTACGCAGGGAATGGATCTTTCAGCAAGACAATGATCCAAAACACCGCTCCAAATCTACTCAGGCATTCATGCAGAGGAACAATTACAATGTTCTGGAATGGCCATCCCAGTCCCCAGACCTGAATATCATTGAACATCTGAGGGATCATTTGAAGAGGGCTGTCCATGCTCGGCGACCATCAAACTTAACTGAACTGGAATTGTCTTGTAAAGAGGAATGGTCAAAAATACCTTCATCCAGGAACTCATTAAAAGCTACAGGAAGTGACTAGAGGCTGTTATTTTTGCAAAAGGAGGATCTACTAAATGTTAATGTCACTTTTCTGGTGAGGTGCCCATACTTATGCACCGGTCAAATTTTGTTTGGATGCAGATTGCACATGTTCTGCTAGTACAATAAGCCTCATTTCAAGGCAGAAACATTACTGTGTCCAATAGTTATTAGATATAGCAAACTGAAATAGCTGTTGCAAAAACACCAATTTTTATAAAACATTAAGCTTAAGATTAATAGGGGTGCCCAAACTTTTTCATATAACTGTACTAGCATATAAAACTATAGGGGTGCATTATCCTACTATGGGGCTGCATTATACTACTAAGGGGCTGCATTATACTGCTATGGGGGTGCATTATACTGCTATATATGACGGGTGCATTATACCGCTATGGGGTGCATTATACTGTGTAGAGTGGCAAAGGGTTGTGTAATAGACGGGAGGTATCTGGCTCAGAGATGCCTTGTCTCTGTTATGTAGCTGAGTACACGTTAGCCCTGGGTAGTGGCATCACCATAGCCGTGTATGTGGTTTGAGGACCTGTGATGATGTCACTACCACATGACCAGTCATGTGTTCTGTGTTAGCAGGGTGTCTGGGATATAAATGAGCATACTGCTGATCACAGGTGGGAGTGGCTGGAGGTGTGGAGACCTCCAGTGTGTGTGCTCTGAAAAGACTAATCTGCTAGAGTGCAAGGACTTTATATCTGCTTTTTGTTACTTTGTGCCAGAAAAAGGCTGTTTTTGTTTTCTGTTTTAAGCAAGTTTATGAAGTGTGAATAAACTTGGTTGAAGAACCAAGTGAAGTCGCCCTCCTGCTTACCTCCGGTCGCACATAAGCAAGACCTAATCCTTACAATTGGTGGAGACGTGCGAGCAGCGTTCCCAGCAGAGAAGTGGGACTGGTTACTGCATGTCATGGGTCAAGGCTATAGCAACCCAGCCAGCATTGCCGGAGAAAATGGAGGACCTGCTGAAACACTTGGTCCAGGCGCAGGTACAGCAGCAAGAGGCCAACAGAATGTTGTTGCAACAGATGCAGCAGAGCCAGCAGGAGCACCAACAGCAGAGCCAGCAGGAGCATCGGCAGCAGATGCAGCTTCTGACAACCGCCATCCAGGGCAGACCGAGTGCCCCAACCCCAGGTCTGGCTGATGACAACCATGTCAGAAAGGCGGTAAGACGCACATTACAGAAAATGACCCCCGGGGATGATGTGGAGGCCTTCCTGACTGTATTTGAGAGGGTTGCTGAAAGGGAAAGACTTCCCCCAGAGCAGTGGGCAGAGGTACTTGCCCCATACCTGACGGGAGCACCAGAAGGCGTACTACGATTTGACTGTGCAGGACGCTCAGGAGTATCCTAAGCTAAAGGTTGAGATCCTTGCACGGTTGGGGGTGACAATGACTGTCAGGGCACAGAGAGTGCACCGCTGGGCTTATCACCAGGATAAACCGCCTCGCTCCCAAATGTTTGACCTGCTGCACCTGGTCCAGAAATGGCTACAGCCAGAGTCCGCTACGCCGGCACAGATGGTAGAAAGAGTCGTAATGGATTGGTTTGTGCACTCCCTGCCAAAGCCCCTACAGACTTGGGTTGCCCAGGGTGATCCCCGGAATGCCGATGAACTGGTCGGACTGGTCGAGAGGTACCAGGGGATGGAAAGTTCCTTGGGGAAGCAGCCCTTTCTGTATTGGGGGTCCCAGCAGGGGGCGGAGTCCCAAAAAGGGGTGGCGCGTCCAAGGTCAAAAGGGGCGGGGGAGGTGGTGCCCAAGGTCCCTACGCGTGATGTTATCTGTTGGAGGTGTCACGGGCCAGGACATATAGCTGCGTGGTGTCCCCAGACCACCGAGCAGATGGACTGCAGCATGGGATGTCGTATCTCATTCTATGCCAATCCAGTCTGCAGTGTGAATTCTCTCCTTAACGAGGGGCCTCAAGCATGTCCCGTGAGGGTGAACGGTCGAGCAGTAATGGCGCTGCTGGACTCTGGGAGCCTAGTGACCCTGGTGAGGGCGAATCTGCCTCTCAAACTACCCCGGGGAAAAAACGTTGGCGTGCGATGTATCCACGGCGATGCAAAGGACTACCCTATGGCCAGAGTGGACATTGAGACTGCGCAGGGCACTGAGTCCCATGAAGTCCGGGTTGTTCGGGACTTATTGCACCCTATAATTATAGGTCGGGATTTTTGTTTATTCTGGGATCTGTGGGGAAAGTCTGCTGAGGTCACTAGCAAGTCTAGGGAACCAGTAAGCCCTAATAAGGTAGTGCCATACCCAGAGGAAGACAGGTTTCCATTTTGTGTCCTGGTAGGAGATGAGGAAGAAGTGTCTCCTGTATCTGATATTCCAGAGTTAGGGGTGGCCAGTGAGAATTTTGGGACTGCCCAACACAGGGACCTAACTCTCTGAGGGAAGCCTTCAACAATGTCACTGTCATTGATGGGGTTGCACAGGAACCGGGGGCGGACACCAGATTTCCATACTTTATGCTGAGTGGGGAGCTGTTGTATCAGGTCACGAAAAAAGGGAGGAGTTGGTGGAGCAGTTGCTAGTGCCCGGGTCCTATAGACGGAAGGTGTTGGACATGGCCCATTCACACATCTTAGGGGGACACCTCGGGGTAGATAAAACACAGGAACGGATTATTCAAAGATTCTATTGGCCTGGGTGTCACCGGGAGATAGTAAACTATTGCAGGTCCTGCCCTACATGTCAGTTAACTGCCCCTACCTCTCATTTCTGGAGCCCCATTGTGCCATTGCCCATTGTTGAAGTGCCATTTGAGAGAATTGCCATGGACTTGGTCGGTCCCCTAGTTAAATCAGCCCGGGGCCATCAGTATACATTAGTCATCCTGGACTATGCCACACGCTATCCGGAGGCAATTCCCCTGAGAAATTCTTCAACGAAGAGTATAGCCCGCGAATTGGTCCATGTGTTTTCCCGGACAGGCTTGCCGAAGGAGATCCTGACCGACCAGGGGACACCGTTCATGAGTAAAGTGATGAAGGAGTTGTGCAGGGTCCTGCAAATCTCCCAGTTGAGGACCTCGGTGTACCAACCTCAGTCAGATGGCCTTGTGGAGAGATTCACCAAGACCCTAAAGAGCATACTAAGAAAAGCCATAGAGAAAGATGGTAGAGACTGGGACTGTCTCTTACCATACCTGATGTTTTCCATCCGTGAAGTTCCACAGGCCTCTACGGGGTTCTCATCGTTTGAGCTTCTGTATGGCCGACATCCGCGAGGTCTCCTGGATATCGCCAAGGAAACCTGGGAAGCCGAAGTTACGCCCCACCGAAGCGTTATTGAGCATGTGGCCCTGATGCAACAGAGGATTGCGAAGGTGATGCCAATCGTGAAGGAACACCTCCTCCAGGCACAAGAAGCCCAGGCCAGGGTTTACAACCGATCAGCCAGAGTGAGACAGTTCAATCCGGAAGACCGAGTGCTCGTGCTAGTTCCGACGGTGGAAAGCAAGTTCTTGGCCAAATGGCAAGGGCCATATGAGGTGATGGAGAAGCTGAGTGAAGTAAATTATAGGATTCACCAACCCAGAAGACGAAAACCAAACCAGGTATACCATGTCAACCTCCTCAAGCCATGGCATGATAGTCAGCTTTAACTCCGTGCTTGCTGGGCCACTCAGAAGGTGACGTTGAAGGGGTTACGATAGCAGAGACACTATCAAAGGACCAGAAACAGCAATGCCGGGAATTGCTCCAGAAGAACAGGGACCTGTTTTCAGAGTTGCCGGGGTGCACGAAGGTCATAGAGCATGAAGTCCTGACAGAGCCACATGTGCGGGTGAACGTGAAGCCCTATCGAATCCCTGAGGCCCGTCGAGAAGTAATCTCCAAGGAGGTGGAGCGTATGTTGAAGCTCGGAGTCATTGAGGAATCCAAGAGCAGTTGGGCAAATCCTATTGTCCTGGTCCCAAAACCTGATGGAGAATGGAGATTCTGCAATGATTATCGGAAGCTGAATGAGGTCTCCAAGTGCGACGCATATCCCATGCCACGCGTTGATGAGCTCATCGAAAGACTTGGACCCGCCAGGTAAATAACCACCTTGGATGTGACGAAGGGATACTGGCAGATTCCCATGGCCCAGGAAGCCAAGGAGAAAATGGCGTTTTCAACACCAGACGGATGCTTCCAGTATGTCCGGATGCCATTTGGCTTGCAGGGAGCGCCAGCGACGTTTCAGAGAGCCATGGATAGGATCCTGGCACCTCATAAGCAATACGCCGCTGCCTACTTGGATGATATCGTTATCTTCAGCCCGGACTGGGAGAGTCATCTGGGAAAAGTCCAAGCAGTGTTTGATGCTCTAAGGGAGGCAGGGTTTACAATAAACCCGATGAAATGTGCCTTGGGGAAAGAAGAGGCCAAAAACCTTGGATATGTAGTAGGTCGTGGTGGAATAAAACCCCAAATCAATAAAATCGAGGCGATTCAAACATGGCCAAGACCATTGTCCAAGAAGCAAGTGAAAGCCTTCCTGGGGATTGTGGGATACTACAGGAGGTTCATCCCAAACTTCGCCATGAGGGCTGCCCCTCTGACCGATCTGCTGAAAGGGACAAAATCAGTGATGGTTAAATGGTCTGAAGAAGCAGAATTGGCCTTCCAAGAAATGAAAGGGGCCCTGTGTAAACAACCGGTTCTGATAGCCCCAGACTTTAAGAATGAGTTTGTTCTTCAAACAGATGCCTCAGATGTCGGATTGGGAGCAGTTCTGTCTCAGGAGATACATGGGGAGGAGCATCCAGTCCTTTACCGGAGCAGGAAGCTATCTTCGTGTGAAAAGAATTACTCTGTCGTGGAGAAGGAGTGCTTGGCCATAAAATGGGCAGTGGACACCTTACGGTACTATCTAGTGGGACGGAAGTTTAGGTTGATATCTGACCATGCCCCACTCCGATGGATGAGTGAAACCAAGCCCTGCAGGACTTTAGTTTCCAGGTAGAACACAGGGCCGGGAAGCTACACGGTAATGCTGATGCCCTCTCAAGAATCCCTTGTCTAGTGGGAGAAAGTGCCAAGCCCCACGGCTTTAGGCAGAGGGGGGAGGTATGTAGAGTGGCAAAGGGTTGTGTAATAGACGGGAGGTATCTGGCTCAGATGCCTTGTCTCTGTTATGTAGCCCAGTACACGTTAGCCCTGGGTAGTGGCATCACCATAGCCGTGTATGTGGTTTGAGGACCTGTGATGATGTCACTACCACATGACCAGTCATGTGTTCTGTGTTAGCTGGGTGTCTGGGATATAAATGAGCCTACTGCTGACCACAGGTGGGAGTGACTGGAGATGTGGAGACCTCCAGTGTGTGTGCTCTGAAGAGACTAATCTGCTAGAGTGCAAGGACTTTATATCTGCTTTTTGTTACTTTGTGCCAGAAAAGGCTGTTTTTGTTTTAAGCAAGTTTATGAAGTGTGAATAAACTTGCTTGAAGAACCAAGTGAAGTCACCCTCCTGCTTACCTCCGGTCGCACATAAGCGAGACCTAATCCTTACAACTGCTATAGGAGTGCATTATATTACTATTGGAGTGCATTATACTACTATAGGGGTGCATTATACTGCTATATGACTATGGACACATACTGCAATGGGGGTGCATTACACCGCTATATATGATTATGAGCTGCATTATACTCCTATGGGGGTGCATTACACTGCTACAGGGTGCATTATACTGCTATGGGAATGCATTATTCTGCTATGGGGGTGCATTATAATGCTATATATGACTACAGGGTGCATTATACAACTATGGGGCTGCATTATACTGCTATGGGGTGCATTATACTACTATGGGGCTGCATTATACTGCTATGGGGGTGCATGATCCTACTATGGGGCTGCATTATACTGCTATATATGACTACAGGGTGCATTATACTAAAATATATATCTGGGGGTGCATTATACTTTACATTTGACTATGGGGGTGCATTATACTGCTATATATGACTATGGGGGGCATTATACTAGTATATATAACTATGGGGGTGCATTGTACTGCTATATATGATGATGGGGTGCATTATACTACTATGGGTGTGCATTATACTGCTATATATAACTATGGGGGTGCGTTATACAGCTATGGATGACTGTTATGATTTGGTAGCTGAGGACAGGAGCAAAATACCGCCAAAGCAGCAAGACACCAAAGAGGCTGGAACCTAATGGGTTGCAGATCCCTAAACTAACCGCACAACTAGAAGTTGCCATGGAGCGTACCTACGATGATCCTAGACGCCTCGGCACAGCCGGAGAGTTAGCTACACCTGAAGATAGAAAGAGGAAAGCTAACTGCCCCGGAGTAAAGCCCCCAAAGAAATATGAAGCCCATAAACATGTAATGGCGGTTAGACAAGAGGAAAACACAAACACAGACAGAAAATAGAATGAGCAAATTTTGGGGCCCAAATCTGTCTACAGTCATGGCCAAAAGTTTTGAGAATGACACAAATTTTAATTTTTACAAAGTCTACTGCTTCACTTTTTCTAAAGGCAATTTGCATATACTCCAGAATGTTATAAAGAGTGATCAGCTTAACAGCAATTACTTGCAAAGTCAATATTTGGCTAGAAAATGAACTTTATCCCCAAAACACATTTCAACATCATTGCAGCCCTGCCTTAAAAGGACCAGCTAACCTCTTTTCAGTGATTGCTCCATTAACACAGGTGTGGGTGTTGATGAGGACATGGCTGGAGATCAATCTGTCATGATTAAGTAAGAATGACACCACTGGACACTTTAAAAGGAGGCTGGTGCTTGGCATCATTGTTTCTCTTCTGTTAACTATAGTTATCTCTAAAGAAACACGTGCAGTCATCATTGCAATGCTCAAAAATGACCTAACAGGGAAGAGTATCGCAGCTAGAAAGATTGCACCTCAGTCAACAATCTATCGCATCATCAAGAACTTCAAGGAGAGAGGTTCCATTGTTGCCAAAAAGGCTCCAGGGTGCCCAAGAAAGACCAGCAAGCGCCAGGACCATCTCTTAAAAGTGTTTCAGCTGCGGGATCGGGCTACCAGCAGTGCAGAGCTTGCTCAGGAATGGCAGCAGGCAGGTGTGAGTTCATCTGCACGCACTGTGAGGCGGAGACTCTTGGAGCAAGGCCTGGTCTCAAGGAGGGCAGCAAAGAAGCTACTTCTCTCCAGAAAAAAACATCATGGACAGACTGATATTCTGCAAAAGGTACAGGCAGTGGACTGCTGAGGACTGGGGTAAAGTTATTTTCTCTGATGAATCCCCTTTTCGATTGTTTGGGACATCAGGAAAACGCCTCATTTGGAGAAGACAAGGTGAGCGCTACCACCAGTCTTGTCTCATGCCAACTGTTAAGCATCCTGAAACCATTCATGTGTGGGGTTGCTTCTCAGCCAAGGGAATCGGCTCTCTCACAGTCTTGCCTAAAAACACAGCCATGAATAAAGAATGGTACCAGAATGTCCTCCAAGAGCAACTTCTCCCAACCCTCCAAGAGCAGTTTGGCGATCAACAATGCCTTTTCCAGTATGATGGAGCACCTTGCCATAAAGCAAAGGTGATAACTAAATGGCTCAGGGAACAAAACATAGAGATTTTGGGTCCATGGCCTGGAAACTCCCCAGATCTTAATCCCATTGAGAACTTGTGGTCAATCATCAAGAGATGGGTGGACAAACAAAAACCTAAAAATTCTGACAAAATGAAAGCATTGATTGTGCAAGAATGGACTGCTATCAGTCAGGATTTGGTCCAGAAGTTGATTGAGAGCATGCCAGGGAGAATTGCAGAGGTCCTGAAGAAGAAGGGTCAACACTGCAAATATTGACTTGCTGCATTAACTCATTCTAACTGTCAATATAAGCTTTTGTCACTCATATGTTTGCAATTATTATATTTCTGTCTGTGATAAAAACATCTGTCAAACACACATAAAAACCAGAGGGCAGCAGATCATGTGAAAATATAATATTTGTGTCATTCTCAAAACTTTTGGCCATGACTGTAGAATGTAAAGTACAGGAGAGAAATTCTGTCTGCAACCCAGAAAAACCCTAATAAAAATACCAGCACTTCTGATTACAAAAAACCTGAGACCACACGATCTCGACCACCTATATCAGAACTCTGGTGTGACACACAGCTACCCAGCAAATAAAAATATCAATGGAACATAGAACAAGTGCAAATACAAAATGAGAACCGAGGGCAGCGCAAGCCCCAAAGGGGACTCGGCTGAAGTCCAAGGCAAGACTGCAAAAAGCAAGGAAAATCCAACCACAGAAAAAAAAAACAGAAAGTCACTTATCTGAATGATATCAGGAAAGCAAGCTGAAAATCTAACAAAGACCTGGAAGCAACAATTGATTACCGGCGAGGATCATGGGAGTTCAGCTCACTTATATCAGGCCCACCTGAGACCCATTCCTTAATTAGTTCAATACCCTCAGCAACCACCGGAGGGAGCCTCTGCTCCGATGTCGTCTCCAACACATTCACAACAGTACCCCCCCTTAAGTAGGAGTCACCGAACCCTCACGTGCGCAACCAGGCTGATCAGGATGAGCTCGGTGATAGGCACGGATAAGTCTCCTAGCATGGATGTCCGAAGCAAACACCCAAGAATTGTCCTCCTGACCATAACCTCTCCACTTAACCAAATACTGGAGTTTCCACCTAGCAAAACGAGAATCCAATATTTTCTCAACCACATACTCCAAATTGCCCTCAACCAAAACAGGGTCGGGAGGCGCAGCCATAGGAACCACTGGCTCGACAAACCTCTTCAATAAGAATTTGTGAAATACATTATGGATCTTTAATGTACCTGGAAGAAGCAAATGGAAGAAAACCGAATTAAGAATTTCCATGATCTTATAAGGTCCAATGAACCTTGGCTTAAAGTTTGGAGACGCAACCTTCATAGGGATATTTCTTGACGACAACCAAACTAAGTGCCCCACTTTAAAACGAGGACCATCAGTCCTATGCCGGTTGGCAAACCTCTGGGCCTTCTCCTGAGAGAGAGACAACCTCTCCACAACTTGGTCCCAAATCTGCTGCATTCGCTCCACAATAGAGTCAACACCTGGACAGACAGAAGCCTCCACCTGTCCTGAAGAAAATCGAGGATGAAACCCAGAATTGCAGAAAAAAGGAGACATCAAGGTGGCAGAGCTAGCCCTATTATTAAGAGCAAACTCAGCCAAAGGCAAAAAAGAGACCCAGTCATCATGATAAGCAGACACAAAACATCTCAAATAAGCCTCCAAGGTCTGATTTGTTCTCTCAGTTTGTCCATTGGTCTGAGGGTGAAATGCAGAGGAGAAAGACATCTGAACTCTAAGTTTAGAACAAAATGCCCTCCAAAATCTGGAAACAAATTGGACTCCTCTGTCAAACACAATGTTCTCTGGAATGCTGTGAAACCGAACTACCTGCTGAAAGAATAAAGGCACCAATTCGGAGGAGGAAGGAAACTTAGGTAGTGGCACAAGATGTATCATCTTGGAAAATCTATCACAGATCACCCAGATAACGGTCATTCTCTGAGAGACAGAGAGGTCGGAAATAAAATCCATAGAGATATGGGTCCATGGCCTCTTGGGCACAGGTAATGGCATTAACAAACCACTAGAGCGAGAGCAAGGTTTGGAACGAGAGCAGGTCCCACAGGACTGCACAAAGTCCCAGACGTCACGAGACAAAGTAGGCCACCAAAAGGAACGACTCACCAAATATCTGGTACCAAAAATTCCGGGGTGACCAGCCAATGCGGAGCAATGAATCTCAGACATAACTGTTGTGAATGTGTTGGAGATGAGTTCTGAGCAGAAGCTCCCTCTGGTGGTTGCTGACAGTGCTGAACCATTTAGTGAAGATTGGCAATCAGGAGTTACAGACTGGTCCTATATAAGGGAGGTTCCCTTCCATCAGGGTTGCCGGTGATCAATTGTTCTTGTCTAACTGCTGTTGTTCCTGGTTCACTTGGAAGCCTGCTGAATCTTGCCTCTTCTCCTGCTCTCAGATAAGACATTTTCTGTTTTTATTTCTGTGCTTGCTTTTTGCATTGTTTCCTGTACTCTTGTGGAGGTCAGCCAGGTCCCCTCCGGGGGGCTTGTGCTCCTCTCAGTTTATCTGAGCCTCTGTTATTTGTTCATTTGCCTTTTCCAGTTTTTTCAGTGGCTGCGGCTTAGTTTTGTTACACCAGAGAACTAATTTAGGTGGTATAGGTCGTGTGATCTCAGGTGTTTTTGTAATTAGTAGAGTTGGTACTTTTTAGGGTTTTTTGGGATTGCAGTAAGTGTCCTTCCTATCCTTTTCTGTCAAGGAAGATTGAGCCCCAGCGTTTGCTCATACTATTTTCTGTCTGTTTGTATTTCCTCTTGTCTACCTGCCATTACATGTTTGGGGGCTTCCTATGTTCTTTGGGGATCTGCTCCGGGGCAGATAGTTTTCCTCTTTCTATCTTTAGGTGTAGTTAGCTTCTCAGGCTGTGACGAGGCGTCTAGGACCAACGTAGGTACGCTCCACGGCTGCCTTTAGTTGTGGTGGTTAGTCAGGGTACTGCAATCCAGTAGATTCCAGCCTCTCTGGTGTATTGCCGTTTTTGCCTGCTCTTCTCAGCTACCAAAACATAACAGTATCACCAGCCAAACTGAAAATTATATGGTACTCACAGAAGGGAAAAATAGTGTAAAAAAAAAAGTTTTTTTTCTGTTTGTTGCATTTTTTTTTCCTCTTTTTTTTCTGAGTGCTGAGGAGGATTTTTTTTTTCTCTCAATGGAGCTTGCACAGTTGTCTGGCCGTGTGGATCAGCTTGCCACTGAAGTTCGGAGTATTGCTACCTATCTTGCTAGGTTGCCAGTTGTGGAACCTAGGATCCCCATGCCAGATTTATTTTTGGGGGATCGAGCTAAATTTCTGAATTTCAAAAATAACTGTAAGTTGTTTTTTGCCTTAAAACCGAAGTCCTCAGGGAACGCAGCACAGCAGGTTCAAATTGTCATCTCTCTCCTGCGCGGCGATCCTCAGGATTGGGCTTTTTCCCTGACACCTGGGGACCCTGTTTTGAGTAATGTCGATGCATTTTTTCTGGCTTTGGGGTTATTGTACGATGAACCTAATGTCACCGATCAAGCTGAAAAAACCTTGTTGGCATTAAATCAGGGGCTTGAGGACGCTGAGTTATACTGTCAGAAATTTCGTAAGTGGGCAGTCCTGACCAAATGGAATGATGATGCTTTGGCAGCCCTTTTTCGGAAGGGTCTGTCAGAGAATGTAAAAGATGTTATGGTGGGTTTCCCTGCTCCCTCTGGTCTCAATGATTCTATGTCATTAGCGATTCAAATTGACAGACGTTTGCGTGAGCGTAGAGGTATGCGTGGAATAGTGTTGCCTTGTGAACCAGCTTCTGAACCCATGCAGTGTGATAGAGTGGATTCTGGGGCACAGCGTCATGAGTTTCGAAAACGCAATGGGTTATGTTTCTACTGTGGTGACGCCTCTCATGCTATTTCAGTCTGCCCTAAGCGGGGAAGACGTTTTGCACGCTCAGTTGTCTTGGGTAGTGTTCAGACTAAATTTCTGTTGACTGTTACCCTGATTTGCTCCCTGTCCACATTTTCTGCTCAGGCTTTTGTTGATTCGGGAGCAGCTATTAACCTGATGGATTTTGATTTTGCTAAACGTTGTGGGTTTCCCTTGATACCCCTACGGAAGTCTATTCCCCTACTGGGGATTGATTCTACCCCTTTGGCTGAGAATAAACCCCAGTTCTCTACTCAGGTGATAATGAGGGTTGAACCTGATCATCAGGAGAGTTGCAAATTTTTGGTGCTGTATAATCTGCATGACATTATTGTACTAGGTTTCCCTTGGTTACAGTCTCATAATCCTGTTTTGGATTGGAAATCTGTGTCTGTAACCAGTTGGGGCTGCCAATGTGTTAATGCCAACACTCCTGTTTTTTTCGCCTCTCCCCAGGCTCAGGATGTTCCTGACTTTTTGACTGATTTTTCTGATGTGTTTAGCGAAAGTAAATCTGCATCCTTGACCCCCCATAGGAGCTATGACTGCGCTATTGAATTAGTGCCTGGTAGTAAATTCCCTAAAGGTCGCCTTTTTAACTTGTCTGTACCTGAACATGACGCTATGCGGTCTTATATCAAGGAGTCATTGGAGAAGGGTCATATCAGACCATCCTCTTCACCCTTGGGTGCCGGTTTTTTCTTTGTGGCCAAAAAGGATGGTTCATTAAGGCCATGTATTGATTATCGTCTCTTGAACAATATCACTGTGAAATATCAATATCCGTTACCCTTGATTTCTGACCTGTTTTCCAGGGTGAAAAGTGCTACTTGGTTTACCAAGCTTGACCTCAGGGGGGCATATAACCTTATTCGCATTAAGCACGGGGATGAATGGAAGACGGCATTCAATACCCCAGAGGGGCATTTTGAGTACCTAGTGATGCCCTTTGGGCTCACTAATGCTCCTTCTGTCTTCCAGTCCTTCATGAATGACATTTTCAGGGATTTTGTGGATAAATTTCTGATTGTTTATTTGGATGATATCTTGATTTTTTCCAATGACTGGGACTCTCATGTGAAACATGTTCGGACTGTGTTCCAGATTTTGAGAGAGAATGCTCTGTATGTGAAGGGATCAAAGTGTCTTTTTGGCGTACAGAGGATCTCATTTCTGGGATTCATTTTGTCCCCATCTGTTATTGAAATGGACCCGGTCAAGGTTCAGGCCATCTGTGATTGGGTCCAACCTACTTCATTAAAGGCTCTTCAGAGATTCTTGGGTTTTGCCAATTTTTATAGTAAATTTATTGGTAATTTCTCTGTTATTGTTAAACCATTGACTGATTTGACAAAAAAGGGTTCTGATGTGGTGAATTGGCCTCCTGAGGCAGTCTCTGCGTTTCAGGAACTTAAGCAGAGATTCACTTCTGCTCCTGTTCTACGGCAACCTGATGTTTCTCTGCCATTTCAGGTGGAGGTTGATGCCTCTGAAATTGGGGCAGGTGCTGTTTTGTCCCAAAGAGATCCAGAGACCTCTAAAAGTAACCCTTGTGCCTTTTTCTCTCGAAAATTTTCTCCAACTGAACGTAATTATGACGTGGGTAATCGGGAGTTATTGGCCATGAAGTGGGCTTTTGAAGAGTGGAGACATTGGCTGGAGGGAGCCAAACATCAGGTGGTGGTCCTCACGGACCATAAGAATCTGGTTTATCTGGAATCAGCCAAGCGACTTAATCCTAGACAGGCCAGGTGGGCCTTGTTTTTCACACGTTTTAATTTTGTGGTTTCCTTTCTTCCTGGCACTAAGAATGTTAAGGCGGATGCCCTATCGAGGAGTTTCCTTGCGGACTCTCCTGAGTTATCTGATCCTGCTGTTATTTTGAAAGAGGGTGTAGTTCTTTCCGCCATCTCGCCCAATTTGAGACTGGCTCTGGAAGGGTGTCAGGAGGATAAACCGAGCGCTGCCCTGTTGGGAAATTGTTTGTCCCAGACCGGTGGAAGAAGAGTGTGATGTCTGAGATTCATTGTTCCGCGTTGGCCAGTCATCCCGGAATTTTTGGTACCAGAGACTTGGTGAGTCGGTCCTTTTGGTGGCCTACTTTGTCTCGTGACGTCAGGAAGTTTGTGCAGTCCTGTGGGACTTGCTCTCGCTCCAAGCCTTGCTCTCGCTCTAGTGGTTTGTTGATGCCATTGCCTGTGCCCAAGAGACCATGGACCCATATCTCTACGGATTTTATTTCCGACCTCCCTGTTTCTCAGAGAATGACCGTTATCTGGGTGATTTGTGATAGGTTTTCCAAAATGATACATCTTGTGCCATTACCTAAGTTGCCTTCCTCCTCCGAATTGGTGCCTTTGTTCCTTCAGCACGTGGTTCGGCTACACGGCATTCCTGAGAACATTGTGTCTGACAGAGGAGTCCAGTTTGTTTCCAGATTTTGGAGGACTTTTTGTTCTAAACTTGGTGTTCAATTGTCTTTCTCCTCTGCTTTTCATCCTCAGACCAATGGACAAACTGAGAGAACAAACCAGACATTGGAGACTTATCTGAGATGCTTTGTGTCTGCTGATCAAGATGACTGGGTCTCTTTTTTGCCTTTGGCTGAGTTTGCTCTTAATAATAGGGCAAGCTCTGCCACTTTGATGTCTCCATTTTTCTGCAATTTTGGGTTTCACCCTCGATTTTCTTCGGGACAGACGGAGGCTTCTGTCTGTCCGGGTGTTGACTGTTGTGGAGCGAATGCAGCAGATTTGGGACCAGGTAGTGGAGAGGTTGTCCCTCTCTCAGGAGAAGGCCCAGCGGTTTGCCAACCGGCATAGGACTGATGGTCCTCGGTTTAAAGTGGGGGACTTGGTCTGGTTGTCCTCAAGAAATATCCCTATGAGAGTTGCATCTCCTAAGTTTAAGCCTAGGTTCATTGGACCTTATAAGATCATGGAGATTCTTAATCCTGTTTCCTTTTGTTTACTTCTTCCAGGGACATTTAAGATCCATAACGTGTTCCACAAGTCCTTATTGAAGAGGTTTGTCGAGCCAGTGGTTCCTATGGCTGCGCCTCCTGACCCTGTTTTGGTTGAGGGCAATCTGGAGTATGTGGTTGAGAAAATATTGGATTCTCGTTTTTCTACACGGAAACTCCAGTATTTGGTTAAGTGGAGAGGTTATGGTCAGGAGGACAATTCTTGGGTGTTTGCTTAGGACATCCATGCTAGGAGACTGATCCGTGCGTATTACAGAGCTCATCCTGACCGCCCTGGTTGCACAAATGAGGGTTCGGTGACCCCTCCTCAAGGGGGGGGGTACTGATGTGAATGTTTTAGAAATTAATTCTGAGCAGAAGCTCCCTCTGGTGGTTACAAACAGTACTGAACCATTCAATGAGGATTGGCAATCAGGAATCACAGACTGGCTGGATATAAGGGAGGTTTCCCCCCATCATGGTTGTCGGTGATCAATTGTTCTTGTCTCAACATTGTTTACTGGTTCACTTGGAAGCTTGCTGAGTCTTGCCTCTTCTCCTGCTCTCAGATAAGATATTTTCTGTTCTTTGTTTTTGTGCTTGCCATTTGCATATTTCTCTGCATTTTTGGGAGGTTAGCCAGGTTCCCCCCCGGGGGGGTTGGGCTCCTCTCAGTTCCGCTGGAGCCATTGTTGTTTGTTCATTTGCCTTTTCCAGTTTTTTCAGTAGCTGCGGCTTAGTTTTGTTACACCAGAGAACTAATTTAGGTGTAGAGGTCCTGTGATCTCAGGTGTTTTTTGCAATTAGTAGTGTTGGCTTTTTTTAGGGGTTTTTTTGGATTGCAGTAAGTATCCTTCCTATCCTTTTCTGTCTAGGCAGATTGGGCCCCAGCGTTTGCTCATACTATTTTCTGTCTGTGTCTGTATTTCCTCTTGTCTAGCCGCCATTACATGTTTGGGGGCTTCCTATGTTCTTTGGGGGATCTGCTCCGGGGCAGATAGCTTTCCTCTTTCTATCTTTAGGTGTAGTTAGCCTCTCTGGCTGTGACGAGGCGTCTAGGACCAACGTGGGAACGCTCCATGGCTGCCTTTAGTTGTGGTGGTTGGTCGGGTACTGCAATCCAGTAGATTCCAACCTCTCTGGTGTATTGCCGTATTTGCCTGCTCTTCTCAGCTACCAAAACATAGCACCAAGCCCCCAAAGGGACTCTGCTGAAGTCCAAGTCAAGACTGCAAAAAGCAAGGAAAATCCAACCACAGAAAAAAAACAGAAAGTCACTTATCTGAATGATATCAGGAAATCAAGCTGAAAATCCAACAAAGACCTGGAAGCAACAATTGATTACCGGCGAGGATCATGGGAGTTCAGCTCACTTATATCAGGCCAGTCAGCCCTACCTGAAGGCACTGCCGCACTTAGCGATCACGACAACGACTCGACCTGGCGAGATCGCTATGTGATCGCTAGTTAGATTCCAAACACAACTCATCAGCGATCTGTATAACGACCTCTGCGGTCGTTGGGAAAACCTAGTCCCACCTGCGATGCTGGTGAAGTCGTTCATAAAGGGTGTCACACTCAGCGATTCAGGCTCACCAGCGGGACGCCAACGACCAAAAAACGGCTCAGAACATTCATAAGCGATCAGCGACATCTCAGCAGGGGCCACATCGCTGCTACATGTCACACAGCTAAGTCGCTAACGAGATCGCTACTGCGTCATAAATGGTGACGCAGTAGCGATCTCGCTAGCGATCTCGCTTAGTGTGGCATACCCTTGAGACCCATTCCTTAATTGGTTCAATACTCTCAGCAACCACCGGAGGGAGCCTCTGCTTCGAAGTCGTCTCCAACACATTCACAACAGATGACTATAGGCTGCATTATAATACTAGATATGACTATGGGGTGCATTATACTAGTATGGGAGTGCATTATAATGCTATATATGACTATTGGGCAATATATATGGACATGTGGCAGTATGGAGAGCCATGAGGCATAATGAAAGGACATGTGGGAGCAGGATGTGGGATATTATTACTGTAGGGGCTAATTAAAGGATATTATTTTTGAGGATACTGTTTTCAGTGTGGGGGAGGAGAGGTACTGTCACTGTGCCGGGCGACATGGTCGCTTTTTTCCTTAATCTCTCCTAGTGTAGAGGTTTGTGAAAAAATGGGGAATATGCTCTAGAGAACTGTTATTTTCTGCAGAGATGAGTCCTGGCTGGAAGAAGTGATGGTGGTGTGCGCTGGATGAAGATGAAGGACTTCAGCTAGAGACGTCACCGGTGAGTCAGTGTTATCTGTACACTGACACTATACACTGTATACTATATACAGATATCCTGTGTATAATGTCACTGGTGATCCCTGTATTGCCTATACACTATATACCGAGCTCCTGTGTATGTCACCGGTAATCACTGTATTACATGTACACTGACACAATATATAGAGCTCCTGTATATGACACCGGTGATCACTGTATTACCTGTACACTATATACAGGGCTCCTGTGTATAATGTCACTAGTGATCACTGTATTATTTTTGCAGTAACACTATATACAGAGCTCCTGTGTATAATGTCATTGGTGAACATTTTATTGTTCACTATATGTGATGTACAGAGTTCCTGTGTATAATGTCACTGGTGATCACTGTTATACCTGAATACTATACAGTTGTGAATGCTCTGGATTCTGAGTTGGGGCTCCCTCTAGTGGCTGACGATTGGCAATCTGGAAGTGATGACTGGGGAGATTTAAGGGAGTAACTTTCCATGATCCTCGCCGGTGATTAGTTGTTACTTCCTGGTCCAATTTGGAAGTCAGCTTGTTTTTCTGCTGTCTCCTGCAACTTTCAGATAAGTTGTTTTTCTGTGGTTTTGTTTTCTTTTGTTTTTCTGCCCGTCTGAGTGAGGTCAGCTGGGTCCCCCTGCTGGGGCCTGCACTGGTCTGTTTCTCATTTTTCTTTGTTTATTTTTTCAGTCACTGTTATCTCAGTGGCTGCTGGGTAGCTACCTGTTCACGCCAGAGTTCTGATATAGCAGGGAGAGATTGTGTGGTCTCAGTATTTTTTGGAATCAGAAGTGTTGGAATTTTTCCTAGGGTTTTGCTGGATTGCAGAAAGTATTCTTTTCTGTCCTGTCCTATCTAGACAGTTTTGGGCTCCAGCGTTTGCTTACTCTATTTTCTGCCTACGTTTGTATTTCATCTTGTCCCACCCCCAATATATGTGTGGGGGCTACCCTTTGGGGCGCTACTCCGGGGCAGTTAGCTTTCCCCTTTCTATCTTTAGGCTTAGCTAACTCTCCGGCTGTGTCGAGGCGTCTAGGTCATAGTAGGTACGTCCCACGGCCGCTTCTAGTTGTGCGGTTAGTTTAGGGGTCTGCAATCCATTAATTACCAACCACTCTTCTGGGTGACTGGCTGCCTTGGCTATTTTTGTTACTGTCCTCGGCTACCATATCATTACACTATATACAGAGCTCCTGTGTATAATGTCACTGGTGATCACTGTATTACCTGTACACTGACACTATACACTGTGTATTATATACAAAGCTCCTGTGTATAATGGCACTTGTGGTAAAATTAGTATTGTTTGTTTTGAACAGCTGACAAGTGCCTGGAACAGCCGCGAGTGGAATTGCGATCCTCCTGCAGCTATTAACCTGTTAAATACTGCTGTCAAACACTGACAGTGGCATTTAACATTCACTTCCGGCAATCGCACTGGAAATTCGCCCACCGGTGACCTCCGTCACATGATCGCAGGTCACCGGTGGGTTGGCATGACAACCAGAGGTCTCCTGGAGAAATCTGTGGTTGTCACTGCCAGCTTGTGGCCATTCGCCCCATTCAAAATAAAACAAGAAAAATATCAAACATACACATATTAGGTATTGCCATATTCATAATTGCCCGATCTATCAATATAAAAAAAGGATTAACCTGATCAATAAACGGCGTAATGAGAAAAAAATTCATAACGACAGAATTACTTCTTTTGTCGCCATGACATTGCAATAACGGCGATCAAAAGATCATATCTGCACCAAAATAGTATCATTAAAAACGTCAGCTCGGCAAGCAAAAAATAAGCCCTCACCCAACCGAGATCACGAAAAATGGAGATGCTACGGGTATCGGAAAATGGCGTCATGTTTTACTTTTTTTTAACAAATTTAAGATTTTTTTTTTTAACAACTTAAATAAAAAAGATCCTAGACATGTTTGGTGTCTATGAACTGGTAATGACCTGGAGAATCATATGGCAGGTCAGTTTTAGCATTTAGTGAACACAGTAAAAAAGCAACTGTGGGATTGCACTGTTTTTGCAATTTCGCCACACTTGGAATTTTATTCCTGTTTTCCAGTACATGATATGTTAAAACCAATGGTGTCGTTCAAAAGTACAACTCGTCCCACAAGACGGAAGATCTCACACGGCCATATTGACCGAGAAAATAAAAGTTACGGCTCTGGGAAGGAGAGAAGCGAAAAATGAAAACAAAAGGAAAATGGCCATGGCATAAAGGGGTTCAGTATCGATGTATAAAATCGATTATAATATGATGTACATGGACGGCAGAAAAAGGAAAAACGGATGAAAAGCAGCACTTCTGTTAGGAATGAGAAAAGGAGGATTTTTAACGAGGCTGAAGTTGGTTTCTTATTTGCCAATTTTTTCTTTTCATTTTTTTATAGGTTTAACAACAAAAAATAAGTATCACGATAATATTTAATGCAGCGCGGCACCCTGATGTGAATACACTTAAAAACAGCCACAAAAACTATAAAACTGGCACAAAAATGGGCATCAATGAAAGGGTTAAATGACTTTGGGCCACTGATATCATACTAAGGGCCCCCTCTCACATAGCGACATACCAGCGATCCCGACAACGATCAGGATCGCTGGTGTGTCGCTACATGATCGCTGCTGAGCTGCCAAACAGGCAGCTCAGGCAACGATCAGGACAGCGACACTGCGGGTAACGTCAGTGTACGTTGGATACCAGTGCGCAGTGTACCTTGGTTACCACCTGATCGCTGGTCTCCTGCCTGTCACATGCAGCGATGCGTGCTCGCCAGCGGGAGACCAGCGATCAAAAAAAAGTCCAGGCATTTCTGACACGACCAGAGATTCACAGCAGGGGCCTGATCGCTGGTACGGATCAGACATAGCGAGATCGCTGCTGAGATCACTGTTGCGTCACAAAACTTGTGACTCAACAGCGATCTCGCTATGTGAGACGGGGCCCTAAGGCCCCGTGCACACGTTGCGGATTTTTCTAAATCCGCAGGTAAAATGACCTGCGGATTTGCTGCGGTTTTACACCTGTAATGGAATATGTGTAAAAACGCTGCGGAATCAGCACAAAGAACTGACATGCTGTGGATTTAAATCCGGGTGGAAAAATCTGCAGCATGTGCACAGCGTTTTTTTTTTTCCCCATTCACTTTCATTCTACTGTACATGACTTCCGTATCTGCAACGTGTGCACAGGCCCTAAGAATACACAGAGAGCGAGGCCCAGGCTGTAAGGACCTGGGTTTGATGTGAGGCATCACTACCTGTGCGGCCCAAAGTCCTTTAACCCTTTCATTAACCCCCTTCTGTGCCCACTTCTGTGCCAGTTTTATAGTTTTTGGAGCGGTTTTTTAGGTGCATTCACATCATTGTTTATTATTGTGAGGCTTATTTTAGTTAAACCTATAAAAAACAATAGAAAAGAAAAGATTACCAAATAAGAAACCAACTTCAGCCCCGTGGATTTTTCACCTGCTCGTCTACGAGGCTGAAGTTGGTTTCTTATTCGTCAGTTTCTTATTCGGCAAATTTTTCTTTTCTGTTTTTTATAGGTTTAACAACAAAAAATAAGCATCAAAATAATAGAAAACACTGCAGCGAGGCGCCCTGATGAGAATACACTTAAAATCTGCACCAAAAATTATAAAACTAGCACAAAAATGGGCACCAGAGGGCACTAATTAAAGGGTTAAATGACTTTGGGCCACAGATATGACACTGTAGACATATAGAACTGGGCGCCCCATATTAAAAACAAGTCTCCCCAGCCTGGCCCAAATGGGTTCTGGCATCAGAATTGGCATCAAAGTGGGCACACAGTCGATTTTCACAGGTTTGAATAAGTAACAGATGTTTTTAAGGGTTAAATGACTTTGGGCCACTGATCTCACACTAAGAATATACAGATAGTGATGCCCCGCATCAAACCCAGGTCCCTAGCCTGGCCCAAATGGGTTCTGGGCATCAGAATTGGCATCAAAGGGGCACACAGTCAATTTTCACAGATTTGAATAAGTAACAGATGTTTTTACGGGTTAAATGACTTTGGGCCACTGATCTCACACTAAGAATATACAGAAGTGATGCCCCGCATCAAACCCAGGTCCTCTCGAGCCTGGCCCAAATGGGTTCAGGGCATCAGAATTGGCATCAAAGGGGCAACGACAATTTTCACAGATTTGAATAAGTAACAGATGTTTTTAAGGGGTTAAATGACTTTGGGCCACTGATCTCACACTAAGAATACACAGATAGTGATGCCCCGCATCAAACTCAGGTCCCTCCTGCCTGGCCCAAATGGGTTATGTGCATCAGATTTGGCATCAAAGTGGGCAAATAGTCAATTTTCACAGATTTGAATAAGTAACAGATGTTTTTAACGGGTTAAAAGACTTTGGGCCACTGATCTCATACTAAGAATACACAGATAGTGATGCCCCGCATCAAACGCAGGTCCCTCCTGCCTGGCCCAAATGGGTTCTGGGCATCAGAACTGGCATCAAAGTGGGCAAACAGCCAATTTTCACAGATTTGAATAAGTAACAGATGTTTTTCAGGGGTTAAATGACTTTGGGCCACTGATCTCACACTAAGAATATACAGATAGTGATGCCCCGCATCAAACCCAGGTCCCTACTGCCTGACCCAAATGGGTTCTGGGCATCAGAATTGGCATCAAAGTGGGCACACAGCCAATTTTCACAGATTTGAATAAGTAACAGATGTTTTTCAGGGGTTAAATTACCTTGGGCCACTGATCTCACACTAAGAATATACAGGTAGTGATGCCCCGCATCAAACCCAGGTCCCTCCTGCCTGGCCCAAATGGGTTCTGGGCATCAGAATTGGCATCAAAGTGGGCAAACGGACAATTTTCACAGATTTGAATAAGTAACATGTTTTTAAGGGGTTAAATGACTTTGGGCCACTGATCTCACACTACGAATACACAGATAGTGATGCCCCGCATCAAACCCAAGTACCTCCAGCCTGGCCCAAATGGGTTCTGGGCATCAGAATTGGCATCAAAGCGGGCAAACAGCCAATTTTCACAGATTTGAATAAGTAACAGATGTTTTTCAGGGGTTAAATGATTTTGGGCCACTCATCTCACACTAAGAATATACAGACAGTGATGCCCCGCATCAAACTCAGGTCCCTCCTGCCTGGCCCAAATGGGTTCAGGGCATCAGAATTGGCATCAAAGCGGGCAAACAGCCAATTTTCACAGATTTGAATAAGTAACAGATGTTTTTCAGGGGTTAAATGACTTTGGGCCACTGATCTCACACTAAGAATATACAGATAGTGATGCCCCGCATCAAACCCAGGTCCCTTAAGCCTGGCCCAAATGGGTTCTGGGCGTCAGAATTGGCATCAAAGTGGGCAAACAGCCAATTTTCACAGATTTGAATAAGTAACAGATGTTTTTAATGGGTTAAATGACTTTGGGCCACTGATCTCACACTAAGAATACACAGATAGTGATGCCCCGCATCAAACTCAGGTCCCTCCTGCCTGGCCCAAATGCTTCTGGGCATCAGAATTGGCATCAATGTTGTCAAACAGTCAATTTTCACAGATTTGAATAAGTAACAGATGTTTTTAACGGGTTAAATGACTTTGGGCCACTGATCTCACACTAAGAATATACAGAAAGTGATGCCCCGCATCAAACCCAGGTCTCTCCAGCCTGGCCCAAATGGGTTCAGGGCATCAGAATTGGCATCAAAGCGGGCAAACAGCCAATTTTCACAGATTTGAATAAGTAACAGATATTTTTCAGGGGTTAAATGACTTTGGACCGCTGATATCACACTATCAGTACACAGATAGTGATGCCCCACATCAAACCCAGGTCCCTCCTGCCTGGCCCAAATGGGTTCTGGGCATCAGAATGGGCATCAAAGTGGGCACACAGCCAATTTTCACAGATTTGAATAAGTAACAGATGTTTTTAAGGGTTAAATGACTTTGGGCTACTGATCTCACACTAAGAATATACAGATAGTGATGCACCGCATCAAACCCAGGTCCCTCCTGCCTGGCCCAAATGGGTTATGGGCATCAGAATTGGCATCAAAGAGGGCACACAGTCAATTTTCACAGATTTGAATAAGTAACAGATGTTTTTCAGGGGTTAAATGACTTTGGGCCACTGATCTCACACTAAGAATACACAGATAGTGATGCCCCGCATCAAAACCAGGTACCTCCAGCCTGGCCCAAATGGGTTCTGGGCATCAGAATTGGCATCAAAGTTGGCAAACAGTCAATTTTCACAGATTTGAATAAGTAACAGATGTTTTTCAGGGTTAAATTACTTTGGGCCACTGATCTCACACTAAGAATATACAGATAGTGATGCCCCGCATCAAACCCAGGTCTCTCCTGTCATGATACATAATTTGCCCTGTCCTGTATTTCTGTATAACTTTGTTCCTTCATCATCATTTAACTTAGGCTTATGTCAACACAGCTAAAGGACTCCCCATTGTTCTCCTAAGCCGGTGGGGGGTGAGGGGGGGAGGGGGGTAGAACTCACAATACACATTCAGATAGACATCTCGGAGCCATGCAATGGACCAAACCATTGACTAGGAGGTGGAAACCTTTTCTCCCCTACCCTTGGGCTGTTCCCAGTAGCCCAAGGCAAGGGACTTATGCGTGACCAGTGTGTGTTGAGAGATCTCTTGAGAAAAAGGGTGAGGGCTCTTAGCTGCGGCAAGACGTCACGTCGGTCTGTGATTTTGGACTTATTATGGACATCAGGAATAACATGGATATTTGATTTGGTATGCTGCCTGCTTCAATAAATCCCATTGGATTGTTCTTATCCCGGTGGTCTCTTCTTGCTCTGCTGCATACCCCGTCACAAACTGGTGGCAGCGGTGGGATCAGAGCAGAACGAATGGAGGACAACGGCCCATCAACTTCTGGAACCAGAGCCTCAGAGTACAAGAACTGGACTGTGGGGAGCTTACAAACAAAGGCCCGTGAACTGGGGGTCAGCTACAAGGGACTCTCCAAGGAGCAGCTAACTGAGGCTTTGGAAGGAATTCGCCTGCAAGAGGACACTGAGGAAGCACCTCCACGGCAAATGGAGGAAAGGCGACAGGCAGAGGTAAATACCCAAAAAAGTCAGTGGGCTGTGTGGTACGAGGAGGAAATGGCAATGATGGGAGAGGAGGTCTCCATAGACTATAAGATGGAGGTCATGCGAGGAGCTAAGGAGATGGCATTGCTGGAGAGGCAGATAGCTTTGGAAGCAGCAAGAAGCTCCAGACAGACTGTAACCCCAGCACCCACCATGAGGGAACTCCCCAGAGTGTCCCGCAAAGATTTCAAGCCGTTCCAGGAGGCTGCAGGTGACATTGAGGGCTTCTTCCAGGACTTTGAGCATCAGTGTCGATTAATGGAAGTCCCAGAAAGAGAGCGAGTACGACATCTGGTGGGGCTCTTAGAGGGTGGAGCTGCCGCAGCCTATAGAGCTATGTACCCTCGGGGGGACTGTGAGTATGCAGACATTAAACGGACTGTTCTAGAACACTATGCTGTGACCCCAGACACGTATAGGACCCAGTTTCGTACTTTGGCCTGTGATGAGGAGGTGTCCTTCAAGATGTATGCCCACAGACTCAAACAAATATGTCATCGCTGGCTGGAGGGAGAGGAGGCCTTAACTTGGGGGGCCTTCCTCCAGGTCATCTTGAAAGAGCAGTTTTACTTCAAGTGCCCCGCTGAGATCCGAGAATGGGTGAGTGAAAGGAGACCAGCCACTGTGGAGGAAGCTGCAGCTCTAGCGGATGAGGCTCTCACCATCAAGCCTCAATGGAAAAAACTACTACTCAGTGAGAAAAGAACTACCAGCCCCCCGACGATGGCGGCCCCTGGTCCTTCGGCCTCCCATATACACCATCCCAATAGACCATCAACTCATGGTGACCTTCGTGTGACTGGGCCTCGCATTACTCCTGCTCCACCTTCGGGACTACGACGTGGGGGAAGAGTCCCAGAGCGCAGATGTTATAGATGTGGGCAGCCTGGACATCTGCAATTTCAATGTCCAGGTGTTCGGAGACAGGACGGCTACAGACCGCCTTTGCTGGTTCGTTATCTACAGACACTCTCACCAGGAGAAGAGCTGGATTCAGTCCCTGATGACTTGCCAAGTGACTCAGATACCCTGGCTCCCATACCAGGAGTCTATGGGGTGCGAGCCCCAGCCACCTGTTCTTCTGACCTTCAGCACCAACATCTACAGGAGGTCGTGCTGGATGGCCAAAAAGTTTTTGGTTTCCGTGACACTGGGGCTTTTCTCCATAGCCGATCCCCGAGTACTTCAGCCAGAAGCAATTCAAAAGGGACGAGGAATTGCCATTGTATTGGCTGGAGGCACCCAGAGATATATTCCAAGAGCGAGGGTGACCCTGGATTATGGCTTTGGGGCCAAACAATGCGTGGTCGGTGTGATGAGCGGCCTCCCTGCAGAAGTTCTTTTAGGAAATGATGTGGGACATCTGCATTGCCACTTTGTCGGTGCGGTAACCAGAAGTCAAGCCAAGAGAGCAGCAAATGGGGACGCCTACAACTCATCCATGGAAATGAGGCCACCAGAACCGCCGACACAGCCGGTGAGTGATTCTTTTGTGGGGACAATGTGAGTGATACCTGGGATAGAGTTCAGTTTTGACAAGAGGTACATACTGACCCCACCCTAGCTAGTTTTAGAGCACGAGCTGAGATAGGGCAGTTAGGGGAGAACGGGGAAAGAATTATCAGAGAAAATGGACTTTTGTATATGGTTACCAATGCTGCCTCCCCAGATAAGCCCTAGACTTGTAACAAACAGATGATTGTTCCTCAGAAATACAGAATTCCCCTATTACACCTTGCTCATGATATTCCTACTGCTGGCCATCAAGGCAAAACCTGCACCGAGAGACGATTGACTCAAACCTTCTATTGGCCAGGGATTTCTCAGGCAGTGGCGCATTTCTGCCGAACTTGCGATATATGTCAGCGTAGAGGGCGACCCAGAGATCACCCAAAGACAACTCTGCAACTACTCCCTATCATAGAAGAACCATTTCAAAGAGTAGCTGTCGATATCGTTGGGCCTCTGGCTAAACCAAGTAGATCAGGAAAGCAGTACATTCTCACTGTTGTGGACTATGCCACCCAATATCCGGAAGCTGTTGTCATGGGTGCATCGCCACGAGGATCGTCGCGATTGCACATTCTGACTTCTCGCAGCTGAGTTGCTGTTACTTTGTGTTTGGTAGTGAGGGAGTTAATTTTACCTAGCTCTTTGCTAAGACTAGGTCCAGCCTCGCCCGGCTGCTTTTGATTATGTGCTAATTAGCTTCCTTTATATTCCTGCCAGTCTGTGTGTTAAGGGTATGCCACACTAAACAACATCGCTAACGGGATCGCTAAAAAACGTCACTATTTAGCGATCCCGTTAGCGATGATGTTGTGTGCGGCAGCTGCCAGCGACGAGCTTCCTGCTGTGATCTCGCTCGTCGCTGGAATCGTTCCGGACCCTATTTTATCGCCGGCGCTCCCGCTGGGTAAGTATAATCGCTAAGTGTAGCACCTTTTCTTAGCGATTTAGCGGTACTTTTGTACCGCTAAAGTCGTTAAGGAGATCGCTAACCGCGATAGCGTCCTTAACGACATCGCTAAGTTAGGTAGCTACTAGCGATATAGAAACAATCCCGCTAACGATCTCATTAGTATGCGACGCTAACGAGATCGCTAGCGGGATTGTGTAGTGTGGCAGTACCTTTAGATGCCGGTGAAAGCATTCATACAGACTGCAGATAGGATCGGTTCTGAGAAGACTTAAGGGTATGCCACACTGAACAATATCGCTAACGGGATCGCTAAAAAACGTCACTATTTAGCGATCCCGTTAGCGATGTTGTTCAGTGCGGCATCTGCCAGCGACGAGCTTCCTGCTGTGATCTCGCTCGTCGCTGGAATCGTTCCAGACCCTATTTTCTTGTCGGCGCTCCCGCTGGGTAAGTATATATCGCTAGTGTGGCACCTTTTCTTAGCGATTTAGCGGAACTTTTGTACCGCTAAAGTCGTTAAGAAGATCGCTAACGGCGATAGCGTCGTTAACTATATCGCTAAATGTGGCCGCACTTAGCGATATAGAAACAATCCCGCTAGCGATCGCATTAGTATGCGTCGTTATCGTGATCGCTAGCGGGATTGTTTAGTGTGGCAGTACCTTAAAGCTAAGAGCTCCTTTGTTGTTTCTCCTCTCCTTGCTTATAGTTTATCTCCTAGACCTTTGGTGTTCCCTCTGTGTTTATATGTTGTATGAAAGACAGTATTTACTTTATCCCCTGTCTGTCTCGTTTGTCTATACTGTTTGTTAACCTTTACCTGTCCATTCCCTATGGTGGTAATCAGGGTCCTTCTAAGGACTAGATTACAGTGGTCAGGGATTTATAGGAGACAGGGTTTACGCTGGTGGCCTGGACCTCTGTACCATTAACAGTACCTCCAGGTAGAGGGACTAGTCAGGACCCCAGTTTAGGGTCAGCATAGACCCCGCTCCACCTCTAGCCTGAGACAGCGTGAAAAGGATTCAGTATTGACCCACAGGAAATTATGTCAGGTAATACTATGCTATATACACATGTTAATGTTACCTATTTATATGTTATATAGAATGTTGTCCCACTTGATAGATTACTGACATTATTTATTTATATATCTGCTAGACAGCGTGACATTTTCACCGGCCCTACTAAAGATTCTCCCCAGCTACCATGGATCCAGTAGCCCAGCTTGCCCTGCAGTTGCAGAGTTTGTCCATGGAGCTTACGGACATTAAGTCCAAGGTTTTGTCCCCCCCGGAGCAAACCAGATCTGAACCTAAGGTTGCTCTCCCGGACAGGTTCACTGGTGGGCGGGACAAATTTTTTACCTTCCGGGAGGCATGTAAATTGTACTTTCGGCTGCGGCCTCGGTCATCGGGGAGTGAAGAGCAGAGGGTGGGAATTGTCATCTCGCTCTTACAAGGGGACCCTCAATCCTGGGCGTTCTCTCTTCCTCCGGGCTCCCCGGCTCTCCAGTCAGTAGATCGATTTTTTACTGCCCTGGGTCTGGTATATGATGACCCGGATCGGGTCTCCCTTGCTGAAACGAAGTTACGTAAGATACAGCAGGGAGATCGTCCGGCGGAGGAATTTTCTTCTGAGTTCCGTAGATGGGCCACAGATACTCAGTGGAATGACCCAGCTCTTAGGAGCCAGTTTTGTCAAGGGTTATCTGACAAATTAAAAGATGTTTTGGCTCAGTATGATTCTCCTCCGTCACTGGAGGCTGCTATGGCCCTTGCTATTCGCATTGATAGACGGCTTCGGGGAGGTGCAAGGTAACTCCGCCCCCTGTTATTACTCCACCCACTACTAAAGTCCCTTATATGGAGGTTCCCCTGGTCTGTTCTGAGGAACCTATGCAGTTGGGTGGGACATCATTTTGTAGGAGGGAATCGGCGGTGCACCGCAAGACAAGAAGGTGTTTCTTCTGCGGGAGAGAGGGACATTTTGTTGGGGGGTGTCCCTCCCGTGCCTCATTGAGCAAAAAAGTCACCGAAAAACTGTTAATCCCAGGTTGTGTGGTGGACGACAACCTGGGAATAGGTATTTCGTCCCCAGGTCCGTCTCAATTTCTCGTGCCTGCGGAGGTGGTGGTTGGTGCGAGAGTTGAGAGGATTTCTGTTCTTCTTGATAGTGGGTCTGGGGCTAATATGGTGGACGTTCGGTTTGCCCAGGTGCAAGGTATGCAACTGAGTGTATTGGCCAAACCGATCCCTATACTTTCTATTGACGCCAGACCTCTCGGTCAAGGTAGCTTTGTACAAGCTGTTCATAACATAGACCTTCGAGTAGGGGCAATACATAAAGAACAGTTGTCTTGTTATGTGTTGGAGGGTCTTCCTACTCCTATTGTGTTGGGACTTCCCTGGTTGGCTAAACATAACCCAGTGATTGATTGGCAATCCAGAAAGATAAGCCAGTGGGGTGAATTTTGCAAGAATAACTGCATGAACACGGTCATCGGTGCGGTCGTGCCTAGGACTTTGCCTCCTTTTCTGGAGGACTTTGGGGAGATGTTCTCAGAGGAGGGTGTCAAAAGTTACCTCCTCATCGCACGTATGACTGCTCAATAAAATTGCTTCCTGATGCCTTATCTCGTAGTTTCCCAGGGGCCGGAAAGACAGATGACCCGGTTCCTATCCTTCAGGAAGGAGTGGTGGTGTTGGCTGTGTGCTCTGAGCTTGAGGAGGAGGTGTTGGAGGCTCAGGGGGACGCCCCTGTAGGACCTCCAGGGAAACTGTTTGTTCCTAATCAGTTAAGACAAAAAGTTATCGAGGCACATCATAGTTCTGCTTTAGTAGGACATCCAGGGAGTAAAGCAACTGTGGATCTCCTTTCTCGCCGATTTTGGTGGCCTAACTTAAATAAAGAGGTAATAACTTTTGTCGCTCCTGTGGAGTTTGTGCTCGCTCTAAGACCCCACATACCCGTCCATCTGGGGTTCCTGAAGAGGAACGATTCTCGTCGTCACTTGCTTCAGTTTGGAGAGGAGTGCTGAATGGTCTGAGTGCTATGGGGAACCGTTTCAAGCGGAGGTCTGATAGGAGGAGAGTGTCTGGTCCGGACCTAAGTGTGAACGATCTGGTATGGTTGTCTACCAAGAATTTAAAACTCAAGGTTCCCTCCTGGAAACTGGGTCCCAGGTTCATCGGTCCATACAGGATCAGTTCTATAGTTAATCCTGTGGCAGTTCGTCTGGACCTCCCTCCTATGTTTAAAATCCACAATGTGTTCCACAAATCGTTGCTTAAAAGGTACGTGGCGCCAGTTATACCGTCGCCTCTGCCTCCTCCTCCGGTGGTGGTCAATGGTAGCTTGGAGTTTCAGGTGTTGAAGATCATTGACTCACGTCTGAATCGTCGGTCCCTTCAGTACCTGGTTCATTGGAAGGGGTATGGTCCTGAGGAGAGGACGTGGGTCCCTGCGTCGGAGGTTAACGCAGATCGATTGGTTCGGACCTTCCACACAACTTACCCGGGCAGACCTGGCCCTGAGGGTCCGGAGGCCCCTCGTAGAAGGGGGGGTACTGTCATGGGTGCATCGCCACGAGGATCGTCGCGATTGCACATTCTGACTTCTCGCAGCTGAGTTGCTGTTACTTTGTGTTTGGTAGTGAGGGAGTTAATTTTACCTAGCTCTTTGCTAAGACTAGGTCCAGCCTCGCCCGGCTGCTTTTGATTATGTGCTAATTAGCTTCCTTTATATTCCTGCCAGTCTGTGTGTTAGATGCCGGTGAAAGCATTCATACAGACTGCAGATAGGATCGGTTCTGAGAAGACTAAAGGGTATGCCACACTAAACAACATCGCTAACGGGATCGCTAAAAAACGTCACTATTTAGCGATCCCATTAGCGATGTTGTTGTGTGCGGCATCTGCCAGCGACGAGCTTCCTGCTGTGATCTCGCTCGTCGCTGGAATCGTTCCGGACCCTATTTTCGTCGCTGGCGCCCCGCTGGGTAAGTATATATCGCTAAGTGTGGCACCTTTATTAGCGATTTAGCGGTACTTTTGTACCGCTAAAGTCGTTAAGGAGATCGCTAACCGCGATAGCGTCCTAACGACATCGCTAAAATAGGTAGCCACTAGCGATATAGAAACAATCCCGCTAGCGATCTCATTAGTATGCGACGCTAACGAGATCGCTAGCGGGATTGTGTAGTCAGTGGCGTAGCAACTGTTTGTGGCGCCCGGGGCGGCAAATTTTAGGCCACACCCCTAGCCACACCCATTTCACTGGTCACACCCATATCCACGCCCTGACCACACCCACTTAGCACTGCTGATCACACTGTTTCATAAACAATAATTATAAGCACATACCTCTCAACCGTCCCGGTTTCAGCGGGACAGTCCCGATTTCGGGACCCTGTCCGCTGTCCCGGCCAGGCGGTTTACTTTCCGCATTAGAATCGTACATACGGAAACCCCGGGGACCTCCCACACATTCTGGCAGCCACAAGTCACGTTCCATTGCTGACTTCATTTCCCCAGGATGTGAGGATCTCACCAGCTATGAGGCGCTCCATTCAATACCCGGCTCTCACTGAGCGAGACAGGCAGGATCTGGGGATCTCTTCATCTGTTGAACAGATCCCATGTTGAGATCCCCACATCCTGCTTGTCTCGCTCAGGGAGAGTCGGGTATTGTATGCAGCGGTCCGTACAATACCCGGCTCTCACTCCAACAGATCCAGCGGCTCGATGCGTCGCCGTTCTGAAGACTCTCCCGAGAACGAGTTACAGTACCTGCTGCTGTAAGCTGACCGCCGGAAATGAGGTCAGCGGTCATTTCCAGCGTTCAGCTGACTTACAGCACGTCACCTCCGGTGGAACGTGACATGTGGCTGCCAGAACGTGTGGGAGGTCCCCGGGTTTCCGCATGTACGATTCTAATGCGGGAAAGTAAACCTCCCGCCAGGACAGCGGGACAGGGACCCAGCCCTACACAGATAACAGCATTCGCTCCGTCCGCACGCAGACCCATGCACATAATGGCACCCATCCTTCCCCCCTGCAGCCCCAAGCACACAGATCCCGCAAGTAACAGGACCCTTGTACATGCGCGGCTCCGCTCTTTGTGGCCCTGTACACACACGGTTCCGCTCCACACACCTCACACGCACAAGGCTCCGCTCCGTACACCTCGTACACACACGGCTTCGCTCCGTACACCTCGTACACACACGGCTCCGCTCCGTACACCTCGTACACACACGGCTCCGCTCCGTACACCTCGTACACACACGGCTCCGCTCCGTACACCTCGTACACACACGGCTCCGCTCCGTACACCTCGTACACACACGGCTCCGCTCCGTACACCTCGTACACACGGCTCCGCTCCGTACACCTCGTACACACACGGCTCCGCTCCGTACACCTCGTACACACACGGCTCCGCTCCGTACACCTCGTACACACACGGCTCCGCTCCGTACACCTCGTACACACGGCTCCGCTCCGTACACCTCGTACACACACGGCTCCGCTCCGTACACCTTATACACACGGCTCCGCTCTGTACACCTCGTACACACACGGCTCCGCTCCGTACACCACGTACACACGGCTCCGCTCCGTACACCTTGTACACACGGCTCCGCTCCGTACACTTATACACACGGCTCCGCTCCGTACACCTCGTACACACACGGCTCCGCACACACACGGCTCCGATCTGTACACGGCTCCGCACACCTTGTACACACACGGCTCTGCTCCGTACACCTCGTACACACACGGCTCCGCTCCGTACACCTCATACAAACGGCTCTGCTACATCCACACTGTAAACCCAAGTCCCGACCCCCACACACACACACAAACTTACCCTAATCCAGCACCTATGACAACATCACAGCAGAGTCTTGCACACAAGGGGGACACTGATCATCTGACCCCTGACTCCTCCCCTCCTGTGACCTCATCACAGGTCCTGTGGGCACAGAAGACTATAGCAATAGCACTGGAGGACACTGATCATCTGACCCCTGACTCCTCCCCTCCTGTGACCTCATCACAGGTCCTGTGGACACAGAAGACTACAGCAATAGCAGCGTCATTGCTAGCTGCTGTGAGGCTAATGCTGTAGAGACGGAGGGCAAGGAAAGGGTGCCGCCCCCACACACACGTGCCGCCTGGGGCGGACCGCCCCCCCCGCCCCCCCCACGCTACGCCACTGTGTGTAGTGTGGCAGTACCTTTAAGCTAAGAGCTCCTTTGTTGTTTCTCCTCTCCTTGCTTATAGTTTATCTCCTAGACCTTTGGTGTTCCCTCTGTGTTTATATGTTGTATGAAAGACAGTATTTACTTTATCCCCTGTCTGTCTCGTTTGTCTATACTGTTTGTTAACCTTTACCTGTCCATTCCCTATGGTGGTAATCAGGGTCCTTCTAAGGACTAGATTACAGTGGTCAGGGATTTATAGGAGACAGGGTTTACGCTGGTGGCCTGGACCTCTGTACCATTAACAGTACCTCCAGGTAGAGGGACTAGTCAGGACCCCAGTTTAGGGTCAGCATAGACCCCGCTCCACCTCTAGCCTGAGAAAGCGTGAAAAGGATTCAGTATGACCCACAGGAAATTATGTCAGGTAATACTATGCTATATACACATGTTAATGTTACCTATTTATATGTTATATAGAATGTTGTCCCACTTGATAGATTACTGACATTATTTATTTATATATCTGCTAGACAGCGTGACAGCTGTGGCCTTGTCAAGTATTTCTGCAGCCAAGGTGGCTGAGGCCCTGGTTACCATCTTAACCAGAGTAGGATTTCCCAGTGAGATCTTGTCAGACCAAGGCTCCCAGTTCATGTCAGAACTAGTCCAGTGTCTTGACGCACCTGTGGATACGAGCGATTCGAACGACACCGTATCATCCACAAACAAATGGACTTTGTGAACGATTTAACGGCACTCTGAAGAATATGCTGAGGGCCTTCACTGACAGAGATTCAGACTGGGAGAAGTACCTACCCCATCTCTTGTTTGCCTATTGGGAAGTTCCTCAGGAGTCCACCGGGTTTTCCCCCTTTGAACTCCTCTATGGGAGAAAGGTCCAAGGACCCTTAACTCTGCTCAATGAATACTGGGCGGGGCAAGTTGAAGATACAGGAGCCCCTGTTGTCCCTTATGTCCTAAAGCTGCGAGAAACCCTGGCTCAACTTGCTAGTTTAGCCCAGAGTCATGTGCGTATGGCTCAAACCCGACAGAAGACCTGGTATGACCGTAAGGCACGCTATCGGGAGTTTGTAGAAGGACAACAGGTCTTAATGATTATTCCCCATCCACAAAATAAACTGCAGACCACGTGGGAGGGTCCTTTCCGGGTTCTCAAGGAACTAAATGATACCAATTACCTTCTTGCTTTAGATGATCAGGGACTAAGACAAAAGACTGTTCAATTAAGGAATACCACGACCGGAACCTTCCAATGATAGCAAGCTGTCGGCTAGCTTCCGAAGACGGTCACGAGGAAGAGGACTCCCTACCTGATCTCGTGGAAGCCGCGAGGGCTCCTTCCACTGTGGAACAGGTTCGTCTGGGAGATCACCTGGACCCCTTACAGAAAGACCAGATGCTGGGAGTGCTTCAACAGAGACGGGCTGCCTTCTCATCTCAACCAGGTCGAACCACCGTCACCCAACATCATGTGGACACTCAGGGTATCCGTCCCATACAACAGGCTCCTTACCGTGTACCTGAATCAGTTCGAAACACCATGCAGCACGAACTAGAGGAGATGTTACAGCTTGGAGTAATCCAGGCCTCTCATAGCCCTTGGGTCTCTCCTGTGGTGTTAGTACCCAAGAAGGATGGGAGTACTTGATTTTGTGTGGACTACAGACGAATTAATGACCATACTGTCAGTGATCCTTACCCAATGCCAATACTGACGAACTTCTAGACCGACTGGCTGGGTCCCGATATGTCACTACCTTAGATCTCAGTAAGGGATACTGGCAAATTCCTCTGAAGGAGCAAGGGAGAGAACGGTCCGCTTTTATAACCCCCTTTGGTCTGTACGAATTTCTACGCATGCCTTTTGGAATGAAACATGCCCCGGCAACCTTCCAGAGAATGGTAGACCAGATCCTCCGGGGATGTGGGGACTTTGCTTGTGCCTACTTAGATGATATCGCCATCTTCAGCCAGACGTGGGAGGAACATCTGAATCAAGTAGCCGTTATTCTTGACCGGATTCTTGCAGCCGGCCTAACCATTCGACCCGATAAATGCCAATTGGGGATGGGTGAAGTTCAGTACCTAGGGCATAGAGTAGGGGGCGGGAAGCTCCATCCGGAACCTGCAAAAATCCAGGCTATTAGAGACTGGCCTGTACCCCAAACTAAGAAACAAGTTATGGCTTTTTTGGGCACTGCCAGCTATTACCGAAAATTTGTTTCTCATTTTAGCACTGTGGCCAAGCCTCTTACCGACCTGACCAAGAAAACGATGCCTAGGCTGGTAATCTGGACTCCAGCCTGTGAGGAGGCTTTTAACCGGCTGAAGGATGCCCTGGTCTGTGACCCTGTTCTGGCTGCTCCAGACTATAAGAGGCGATTCATTGTGCAGACGGACGCCTCTGCTTATGGATTGGGAGCTGTACTCAGCCAGGTGAATGCAGCGGGGGACGAGCACCCCGTCGCCTACCTCAGCAGGAAACTGCTGGACCGAGAAGTGGCCTATGCAACTGTGGAAAAAGAATGTCTGGCTATAGTGTGGGCCCTCCGGAAACTAAAGCCGTATCTGTATGGACGAGAATTCTCTGTGGTTACTGATCACAATCCCCTCACCTGGCTGAACAGAGCTTCTGGGGACAATGGACGCCTACTACGATGGAGCCTGGCTCTGCAGCCCTATAACTTTACCATACAGTATAGAAGAGATCTTTACCTACATATTGGTAAATAAAATTAAGGATAACCAGATATACAAAAATAGTAATTTCTTTATTGAAAAAGTCATAAAACCTTAATATAATGCTGAAATTGCACAAAATTTAGAAAAAACCGGGGACATACAACCATGGACTCCACAAAACAAAAGTACAGCCAATATCAGAATTACTAATAATTTATACTAGAAGGTAGCAGTATACAGCACTTGTAAAGGGGTATCAAAGTGGACCACTAAAGAACCGGAGGTAACTGATCCAAAGTGCTGCAATATATAACCTCCTATTGTTCATATTTAAAGTACTGACCCAATATACCTTCTAACTGCCAAAATCTAAGATAGTTAAACAGTGTATTTAAACAAATCTTATTACCTTTAGGCTGTTTGTGATAGTCCTGGCGTCCCTGCTGCCCCGACGCGCGTTTCGAAAACCTTCTTCGGGAGGCGTGTCAGGGAAGGGGAGACGCCAGGTTAAATACATCATAGCAGTGATACAATTGGACAGGCAATTATATTCAAAGTTCTCTCATTGGTGATCGCCACTGCACAGGCTGATTAGTCGTCATACCACAGCTGTCCGTTCATTTCTTCTCTCAAAACTAAAGTAAACCTGTATAGGAACGCCCAGTTACAAGAGGCCACCAATCAGTGAAATGAACCTGACATGGCATAATATTTCGTCATCCTTAACTTAGCGCATGCGCAGTGATGTATCACCACCAGAGAAGGAATTAGTACACGCCCCTAAATGTCGCAATATCCAATAGGCGGAGAGGAATAAAACTATCACGTGAATAGCTGTTTTGGCGCATGTGCCGATCCACCAAACCCACATCGCTAAGGGAGAACAGGGGGCGCGGTCAGTGGAAGGAATGGTAAGCGTCAGTGATGACACACACCATTTACTACACCAATAGACAGCAGCCGCTGCTCCAAATGGGTTTGCGATCAGCAGACGCGCTCAGCCAGTAACGCGAGATGTTCCACCTCGGCCCAAATAGAACATCAGGACAGTATATATAATATTAATCAAAAGAAAAAATATGTGAACAAATATCTGCAATACTAAAACAATAATAATAATCCTTAAACCATTTTTACAAACATTTAAAAGGATTTTTAGATACCCAGTATATTGGTATATCAATATCATTTCGTACAGATCATTCAAGGTTGGATGGTCTTGTAATAAAGGTATTTCTTCAGTCCTTTCATGATTTAGACAAAATCAGTCCATTGGATTAGCCTTGCTTTCACGTAGATAAGCCACAGATTGGAGGTGCGCGAAACATTTAAAAACGATGCCTTCCATATATTGATTCACCGTAATGAGAATTTGTATCTAAAGAAACTGAACAAAAATGAATGAATACCAAAAACAAAATATATAAAAACATCAATAAAATAATAGAACCCCCCCCTTACTACTACCAATGCCACCCACATCTATCAATGACGATACAGAAAATTTCTACACAGCCAAAGAATGAAGAATTAAAGGAATGCCCCAAAGCCAAAGCTTTCATTTAGGCCCTGTGGGGCCATAGTCCCCAATCGATATATCCATTGGCACTCCTTCTTGGCCAGTCTTTTATGGATATCGCCTCCCCTAAAGCCCAGGTTTACTATGTCAATTCCTTTAACTGACAACAAATTAGGGTTGCAGGAATGAAATTTCTTGAAATGCCTGGGCAATGTTTTCAATGAGGCGATATCTTGGGAATTTTTGGCCTTGGCAATATCAATACAATGTTCCCGGACCCTTATTTTTAACTCACGACTCGTAAGACCTATATAAATCTTACGGCATGGACATTCACCATAATAGATCACTCCCTTGCTAGAGCAGGTAATATGAGCTCTAATCTGAAATCTTTTAGTATCATTATGATTATTAAATGAAAAACTCTTTTTCATATTAGAACACCCCTTGCAAAGTCCGCATGGGAAAAACCCCTCTTTTTCTTTGTATTTTTGTTGATTTAGCCCTCTTTTTGGGTCATAAGTGCTATGGACAAGGATATCACGTAAACTAGGTGATCTTTTAGCAACCATAGAAGGTTGTGATGGTAGGATCTTCCTCAGAGAATGATCTGTAAATAAGATCTGCCAATGTTTTTGAACAATCCTTTTGAGGTTATACCAGTTGTTTGAAAAATTGGTTATAAATCTTACCTGATTGTCCAGAGTCCCTGATATATTACGCGTTGGTCTGTCTTGAAGTAATTGATCACGAGAGGTGTTTTTAGCTCTAATATATCCTTTTTGGATGATTCTACGGCTGTATCCCCGTTCCTGGAATCTTCCCTTCAAATCTCTTGATTCTTTTTCAAACTGTGAATCTTCAGAACAGATTCTTTTCAGCCGCAGAAACTGTCCAATCGGTATACCATCAATTGTTGCCTTAGGATGTGATGAAGATGCATGTAAAAGTGCATTTGTGGCAGTTGGTTTCCTGTACAGTGTGGTGTTGATAATGCCCTCAGGAGATGCTGAAATTGATAAGTCAAGAAACTCAATGTTTCTTCCAAACTTGTATGTTAAACGGATATTTTGATCATTTTCATTAAGTCTTGCCATGAACAACTTGAGTTCCTGCACCGATCCTTCCCATATAAACATGACGTCGTCAATAAACCTGACCCAGTTCTGAACATGTTCTATACCCGGAGTCTCATTCTCCTGGAAGATGCTCCATTCCCATGCTCCCATAAAAAGGTTAGCATATGAGGGGGCACAAGCCGCCCCCATTGCTGTACCTTGCAATTGGAGATAAATTTTGCTATTAAAGGAGAAGACGTTGTGTGTCAAGACAAACTCTAATAAAATAATAATTAGTTCTGACATGCCTTTATCGATGTTGCTAGCTGTTAGATATCTAGATACGGCTCTCAAGCCATCATGATGTTTAATGGATGAATAAAGTGCTTCAACGTCAGCCGTGACAAATATCATTTCACCAGACAATTGTAGGCCCTCAAGATGTCTTAAAGCTGCAGTAGTGTCTTTTATAAAGGCTGGTAATTGTACAACAAGGGGGCTCAAAAAATGATCAATAATTTTACAAATGGTCTCACACAACCCCTCATTGGCTGACACTATAGGCCTCCCAGGTGGGTCTAGGGGATTTTTATGGATCTTAGGTATGAGATAAAGTGTAGCTAATCTTGGGCACATCTTTTGATGAATATCCAATAACCTTTTTGGGATGATGCCGCCCTCATAAGCGGCCCTGAGGATGTCAACCAGCTCACTTTGGAATTTGGTCAATGGGTTAAAAGTGAGAGCCCTGTATTCTTTATTGTTTTGCAGCAGTCTATCTGCTTGAATCTCATACATACTATTTGGCCAAATCACAACATTGCCTCCTTTATCTGCCACCTTGAAGACGACATCATCCCAATCAGTTAATTCCTTCAATGCCTCTCTTTCCTCAACTTTCAGATTATTGTGAAATCTGCCATTTTTGGTTTTAATTAGATTTTCAATATCCAAGGATACCATCTTGGTAAAGGTGTCAACTGCTGGCACAAGGGAGAGGGGAGGGAATTTTTTAACCTTTCCAATCAAATCACTAGGGAAACTACTTACTGAAGATTCATTTTCTTGTAGCAAGGATTCCAAAACTTCTAATGCTTCCCTCTCCTCATTAGTAAATCCACCATCATCATATTCACCTTTATAATGCAACTTTTTCAAGACAAGCTTCCTTGCAAAAAGATGAAGATCCTTTATTGTGGTAAACGCGTCTAAATTGGATGAAGGAGAAAATGTGAATCCTTTTTGCAAAACCTTTATCTGGGAATTAGTAAGGACATGCGAGGATAAGTTAATTACCTTTACTGAGTCGTTTCTGCCATCAACATCACGTTGGTAAGATCTCTCTGGATTTCTTTTCTTATAGTATTGGCGAGTTCTTGGACCTCTTCTATCATCCCTATAGGTCTCACCACTTTCACTCATAGAGGATAATGAGACAGATGAGGCACTTCTAGAAACATTTCTTGGAGTAATATTTTTACGAATCTGCCAGCGAAAAATTTTATTTGATTGAAAATCATTCAAATCCCGTTCATACTTCTTTCTTTTATCCTGGCTGATAGTACCTTCCCATCTCCCACATCTTTCTCCAAATTTTTTACCATGTCCTGAAAGCTTTCTGCCTTTAATTCTTGTAGCAGTTGTTTTTGTAGAGTTTCAATTTCATTTTCCACTTTTTTCAAGGTACTAACATTTTTTTCAATAATGATATTGATAAATTCAAGGGAGCAATTATTAGCTGCCGTTATCCATCTCTTAATGAGTTCATCATCTTCTAGATCGAAAGTTGGAAAGGTATTAATCCTCAGTCCTCTAGGGACTATTTTCTGTATAACATAACTCTCTAGAGTAACCTTGGTCCACCAAATTTTCATTTTTTTATGTGTGGCATTTCTGTATCGCTTAATAATATCTTGATGTATATTGACAGCGGGAGTAGATGCAAAATCAGATCTTTTTCCAAAAATATCTGAAGCTCTAGTCTGCCAAGAATTTTCTTTGGCTTTAAAATCCATACCTAAGATTCACAGTTTGAAAAAGAATCAAGAGATTTGAAGGGAAGATTCCAGGAACGGGGATACAGCCGTAGAATCATCCAAAAAGGATATATTAGAGCTAAAAACACCTCTCGTGATCAATTACTTCAAGACAGACCAACGCGTAATATATCAGGGACTCTGGACAATCAGGTAAGATTTATAACCAATTTTTCAAACAACTGGTATAACCTCAAAAGGATTGTTCAAAAACATTGGCAGATCTTATTTACAGATCATTCTCTGAGGAAGATCCTACCATCACAACCTTCTATGGTTGCTAAAAGATCACCTAGTTTACGTGATATCCTTGTCCATAGCACTTATGACCCAAAAAGAGGGCTAAATCAACAAAAATACAAAGAAAAAGAGGGGTTTTTCCCATGCGGACTTTGCAAGGGGTGTTCTAATATGAAAAAGTTTTTCATTTAATAATCATAATGATACTAAAAGATTTCAGATTAGAGCTCATATTACCTGCTCTAGCAAGGGAGTGATCTATTATGGTGAATGTCCATGCCGTAAGATTTATATAGGTCTTACGAGTCGTGAGTTAAAAATAAGGGTCCGGGAACATTGTATTGATATTGCCAAGGCCAAAAATTCCCAAGATATCGCCTCATTGAAAACATTGCCCAGGCATTTCAAGAAATTTCATTCCTGCAACCCTAATTTGTTGTCAGTTAAAGGAATTGACATAGTAAACCTGGGCTTTAGGGAGGCGATATCCATAAAAGACTGGCCAAGAAGGAGTGCCAATGGATATATCGATTGGGACTATGGCCCCACAGGCCTAAATGAAAGCTTTGGCTTTGGGGCATTCCTTTAATTCTTCATTCTTTGGCTGTGTAGAAATTTCTGTATCGTCATTGATAGATGTGGGTGGCATTGGTAGTAGTAAGGGTGGGGGTTCTATTATTTTATTGATGTTTTTATATATTTTGTTTTTGGTATTCATTCATTTTTGTTCAGTTTCTTTAGATACAAATTCTCATTACGGTGAATCAATATATGGAAGGCATCGTTTTTAAATGTTTCGCGCACCTCCAATCTGTGGCTTATCTACGTGAAAGCAAGGCTAATCCAATGGACTGATTTTGTCTAAATCATGAAAGGACTGAAGAAATACCTTTATTACAAGACCATCCAACCTTGAATGATCTGTACGAAATGATATTGATATACCAATATACTGGGTATCTAAAAATCCTTTTAAATGTTTGTAAAAATGGTTTAAGGATTTTTATTATTGTTTTAGTATTGCAGATATTTGTTCACATATTTTTTCTTTTGATTAATATTATATATACTGTCCTGATGTTCTATTTGGGCCCGAGGTGGAACATCTCGCGTTACTGGCTGAGCGCGTCTGCTGATCGCAAACCCATTTGGAGCAGCGGCTGCTGTCTATTGGTGTAGTAAATGGTGTGTGTCATCACTGACGCTTACCATTCCTTCCACTGACCGCACCCCCTGTTCTCCCTTAGCGATGTGGGTTTGGTGGATCGCACATGCGCCAAAACAGCTATTCACGTGATAGTTTTTATTCCTCTCTGCCTATTGATATTGCGACATTTAGGGCGTGTACTAATTCCTTCTCTGGTGGTGATACATCACTGCGCATGCGCTAAGTTAAGGATGACGAAATATTATGCCATGTCGGGTTCATTTCACTGATTGGTGGCCCTTGTAACTGGGCGTTCCTATACAGGTTTACTTTAGTTTTGAGAGAAGAAATGAACGGACAGCTGTGGTATGACGACTAATCAGCCTGTGCAGTGCGATCACCAATGAGAGAACTTTGAATATAATTGCCTGTCCAATTGTATCACTGCTATGATGTATTTAACCTGCGTCTCCCCTTCCCTGACACCCTCCCGAAGAAGGTTTTCGAAACGCGCGTCGGGCAGCAGGGACGCCAGGACTATCACAAACACCTAAAGGTAATAAGATTTGTTTAAATACACTGTTTAACTATCTTAGATTTTGGCAGTTAGAAGGTATATTGGGTCAGTACTTTAAATATGAACAATAGGAGGTTATATATTGCAGCACTTTGGATCAGTTACCTCCGGTTCTTTAGTGGTCCACTTTGATACCCCTTTACAAGTGCTGTATACTGCTACCTTCTAGTTAAATTATTATAATTCTGATTTTGGGCGTACTTTTGTTTTGTGGAGTCCCATGGTTGTATGTCCCCGGTTTTTTCTAAATTTTGTGCAATTTCAGCATTATTTTAAAGGGTTTTTAGACTTTTTCAATAAAGAAATTACTATTTTTGTATATCTGGTTATCCTTAATTTTATTTACCAATATGTAGTAAAGATTTTTGTGAGTCCATTGACTAAATAAGGATAGTTGCCCCCACTTATGTAGGGCTTCATTATAGCTAGGACTTAATTGTGAATTACAGTATAGAAGAGGCAGCCAACACTAAAATGCAGATGGACTGTCCAGGCAGGAGGAGCCCAGAGCCCGGGTCAGCCCTGCCTGTGTGTACTTAACAAGCGACCGTAGAGGTCCCCGTACGTACACAAAATTGGAGGGGAAGGAACTGTCATGATACTAGTTTGCCCGTCCTGCATTTCTGTATAACTTTGTTCCTTCATCATCATTTAACTTAGCTTATGTCAACACAGCTAAAGGACTCCCCATTGTTGTCCTAGCCGAGGGAGAACTCACAATACACATTCATATAGACATCTCGGAGCCATGCAATGGACCAAACCATTGACTAGGAGGTGGGAACCTTTTCCTCCCCTACCCTTGGGCTGTTCCCAGTAGCCCAAGACAAGGGACTTATGCGTGACCAGTGTTGTGTTGGGAGATCTCTAGAGAAAAAGGGTGAGGGCTCTTAAGCTGCGGCAAGACCTCACGTCGGTCTGTGATTTTGGACTTATTATGGACATCAGGAATAACATGGATATTTGATTGATATGCTGCCTGCCTCAATAAATCCTGTTGAATTGTTCTTAGCCGGTGGTCTCTTCTTGCTCTGCCGCATACCCCGTCACAGCAATTATCCCTCACCCCCTATCCTGATATGTATGGTCCCCCTCACACCTATTAAACTGCACACATACCAAAAAATATATATACTCAACTTTCATCCCTGTGTGTTGTGAATGGACTTGAAATGAGTCTGAGCAGAGGCTCCCTCTGGTGGTTACAAGCGGTACTGGACTGTGCAGTGAAGATTGTGAGGAGTGGGAATCAGTGTTACTGATGGTCTTATATAAGGGAGTCGCCTTCCCATCAGGTTGCCGGTGATCAATTGTTCTGGTCTCAATCCTTGAGTCCTGTTTCCTTTGTAGCCTGCTGTGTCGTGTCTGCATCTCCGCTAACAGATAAGACATTTTCTTCTTTTTGTTTTTGTGCTTGATTTTTGCATTTTGTCCTGCACTTCTGTGGGGGCCTTCAGGGTCCCCTCCGGGGGCTTTTGCCCTCTCAGTTTTGTTCAGCCACTGATGTTTGTACTTTTGCTTTTTCCAGTTTTTTCAGTGGCTGCTGTTTTGATTTTGTTACACCAGAACTAATTTAGGGGGGTAGAGGTCGTGTGATCTCAGGTGATTTTGAAATTAGTAGAGTTGTGCTTTTCAGGGTTTTTTTGGGATTGCAGTAAGTGCCCTTCCTATCCTTTTCTATTTAGGTAGTTTGGGCCCCAACGTTTGCTCATACTATTTTCTGTCTGTGTCAGTATTTCATCTTGTCTAACCGCCATTACAGTTTGGGGGCTTTCTTTGTTCTTTGGGGATCTGCTCCGGGGGATAGCTTTCCTCTTTCTATCTTTAGGTGTAGTTAGTTTCTCAGGCTGTGACGAGGCGTCTAGGACCAACGTAGGAACGCTCCACGGCTGCCTCTAGTTGTGGTGGTTAGTCAGGGTACTGCAATCTCATAGATTCCAACTTCTCTGGTGTATTGCTTTTTTACCTGCACTCCTCAGCTCCGAAACATAACAGTATCACCGGCCTAAAAATTGAAAATTGTATGGTACTCACAGAAGGGAAAAAATATTGTGAAAGAAAAAAGGGTTTTCAGAGTTGTCAGAGATATTTTCTGTTTGTTTGCATTTTTTTCCCTCTGTATCTCTGTGTAAGGTTCTGTGTACATTTCCTGAAACTCAGTTTGTTCGTCAGCCATTTTACTTTCTGTCTTGCTGCAGCTATCTTGCCCTCAGTCAAAATGGAGTTTCCAGCTTGCATGTTCCCGCCCTGATTCTCTCCTTTTGCTTCTTAAGCACCACAGCTGAGCAATCAGTGCTTCAGAATCTAGCCTGCAGTGAACCTGTGACTTGACTCCTGTAAGCCTTGGACCTTGTACTCCAGCTATTCCTACTGAGGAACTCTGAAGCACTTGTGGACTCTGAACCCTGCTCTTTGAAAGACCCACGTTTGCATGGACTTACGGTAACAGAGAAGAAGATCCTGAATCTGTATTGGGGAGTGATTGCTGAGCTTGGATTACTCTGGGCCTGCTGTGTCTCCTGTTTTCTGTGTCTGCAAACTGTGTGACTATTTCTGCCAACTTGTATGAAGTAATACGACTTTTTATACAAACCTGTGACTCCTGTGTTTTCATCGCACCCAACACAAGACGATATAACTGCACTACATACTTACAAATTCTAAGCCAAAACTTAGTGTCTGCGGTCTGGAAGGTGTGTCTGCTGTACTGTGGATACAGAGTCCGTTGTACTTTCTGTATGACAGTGGTTGTGCTTCTCACAACCTTCCAGGTGAGCAATTCCCTAAGTTTTTCTTTTTGCAGTGTTACCCAGGTAAACACTATTGTTTTTTTTTTTTTTTTCCTTTCTTTTCTCTTTTTTGTCTGCTGTAACCTGTTCAGAGTCTGGTTGAAATTTCTGTATATATGGTTGTACTTTTCACAAAACCTTTCCAGGTGACATTCCCTTAATTTTTTTTCTCTCTGCAGTGTTGCCACAGGTGAACCTATTGTTTTTTTTCTCTCCTCTTCTTCCTAACCTGTCTTAAAAGATTGGAAAAATGGAGGCCCGCAAAAGGAACTTTGCGGAGTGACGATAATTCCTTGCAGATTTGCAGTATAAAGACCCTTTACAAATCTAAGGACCTCAATAATCACAATTTGCAATGTTGCAACTACCCAATTTTGCGCCAGGATTGAGGTTCTAGAGGGCGAGTCCAGGCCCTGCCGAGCCCCGAGTGCTGGATCCCAAGTTCCCCCTTTTCGTTTTGGCGGTGAACGGAAAATTCAGGGGATTTATTAATCAATGCAATTTTTTTTTTTTGCACATCTTCACAATTTCCACTGAACGTCTAAGGTGCTTACTAAATTAGTTGCTTACCAACAAGGCTTTAATGGGGCAAACCTTGATTGAGATAGGATGATTGTTTGAATCACCTTGATATTTTATTTCAGCATGGGGCAGGTTTTGATGACCCCAACGAGGGCAAAGCTGAAGCAGCCATGTTAGCTTTGCGCCAAGGTAAGCATCGGTAGTGAATATGCCTTGGATTTCGGAATGGGCCCTTGATCCACCGGACAGTTCCCCAAAAATCTATTTTCGAAAGGGGTTATCTCCACTGATTAAGGAGAATTGCTGTTCCGACCCTCCCACTGCCGTTAGGTGACTTATTAACTACTGCATCCGTATTGATACTTTGACTGAAGCAGGCAAGAGAGATGGTTCAAAGCAATCGTACAACCTTTTCCTACCTTCCTCTCCAGCTAAGGAACCCCTTTTAGGGGATTACAAGATGAAAATCAGCCAGGGCTTCATACGCCCCTTTCATCTCCTAGGTGCACCCATCTTCTTTGAAAGAAGAAAGTGGATCTTGAACCCTGGTAGACTATAGGGAACTCAAAAGGTTACTATTAGAAACCGTTATCCTTTGCCTTTAATCCCGGTTTTTGGAGAGGTGCACATGCAAAATTTTCTCAAAAACTAGATCTTATGGGGCCTTAATTAGTCCGATTGACCTGGGGGATGAATGGAAGACGCATTCAGGTCACGCTAGGGGACCTTTGAATATTGTTATGCCTTTTGGTTGAGTACCCCCCACCACTTTCCAAAACACTTGGGAATGACATCTTCAGGGATCTCCTAGATACAATTTTCGTGGTAATTTATTTGGATGATATTCTAATTTTTTCTAATCCACAGAGGAACATCATGGACATGTGAGAATGGTCTTGGAACGTCTAAGACAAAATCATCTTTACATCAAACTTGAAAAGTGTGAATTCCATAGGACCGAAATTCAATTTCTGGGGTATGTACTGTCTACACAAGGAATTAGTATGGATGGAAGCAAAACCCAAGCCATCAAGGATTGGCCAAGTCCTAGAAATGTGAAGGAGGTACAGCGCTTCATCGGGTTTTGCCAACTTCTATAGACGTTTCATTAGAAATTTCTCTGAGGTAGTGTCACCTATCACTCAACTTACCCGGAAAGAGTCTAGGTTTTCCTGGACTCCCCAAGCCCCGGAAGCTTTTCCCGTTAAAGATAAATTTACCACTGCACCTATCCTAGTACATCCCAACCCGAGCTTGCCTTCATAATAGAGGTGGATACTTCAGACTATGCCGTTGGAGCTATACTCTTCAGAGAACAGGTGAGAAGAATGTCTTGCATCCCTGTGCCTTCTTTTCCCAGCAGTTGTCTTCGGCTGAGAGGAACTACGATGTGGGCAATAGAGAGTTGTTGGCCATTATTGCCGCCTTCAAAGAATGGAGACACCTTCTTCAGGAGCTGCACAGCAAATAGTCGTCCTGACAGACCATCGTAACCTTGAGTTTATCAGTCGGCTAAGTGCCTGACTCCTCGCCAGGCTCGCTGGAATCTTTTCTTAAACCAATTTAATTATATCATCTTTATAGACCAGGATCGCGCAATGGAAAGGCTGATGCACTCTCTAGGATTTACTCAGCAGAGACACGTCCAATTACTCCTACTAAGACTATTCTTCCTGACTCTAGATTCCTAGGAGTAATTCATAATCAAGACCTACTTAAGGACATCAAGGAAGCATACCATGCGGATTCCTTTTTGGCACAACCCCAAGGGACGTAAGTCTTGTCTTTAAGGATGGTGTGTGGATTCAGGGACAACGTCTGTATATTCCTGAAACAGTCAGATTAAGAGTATTGCAACTCATTCACGATTCCAAGATAGCTGGGCATAGAGGAATTTTAAAGACACAGAATTTCTTTCTCGTTTCTTTTGGTGGCCCACTTGCAGGAAGGATGTTTTGAATTATGTCACTTCATGTGAGGTCTGTGCAAGATGCAAAACACCTCGCTCCTCACCAACTGGTCTGTTACAGCCTCTTCCCACCCCGTCCCTCCCGTGGGGATCCATTTCTATGGACTTCATTGTGGAGTTACCAACCTCTCAGGGAAGAACACCATTCTAGTGGTGGTTGACCGTCTAACAAAGGCAGCTCATTTTATCCCTTGTGTCGGCTTACCCACTGCAAAACAGACATCAGATTTGATGATTAAAGATGTGTTTCGCTTACATGGAGTACCCGGATGAGGTTATTTCGGATCGAGGGGTGCAATTCACTTCTAGGTTTTGGCAAAATTTCTGTGCAGCATTGACATTAAAGTAAACCTTTCTTCTGCTTTTCATCCCCAGACTAATGGACAGACCGAACGAACCAATCAAACCCTGGAGCAGTATCTCCGCTGCTTTATCTGCCACCTACAGGATGATTGGTGGATCTACTTCCATTAGCTGAGTTCTCGTATAACAACTCTGAGTGCCTCCACTAAACAGTCTCCTTTTTACTCTAATCTAGGTTATCATCCTAACATTCTACCACGATTTCCCATAGAAACGCCTTTACCAGCAGTGGCTGAAAGAATCACGTCTTTACAGAAGAATATGGATCTTCTAAAGGAAAATCTGGAATCGGCTCAAGAAAGGTACAAGAAAGCAGCAGATAAATTTCGTAAACCTGCACCAGCTTTCAAGGTAGGAGACTTGGTCTGGCTGTCAACCAGAAATCTTAAGTTAAGGATTCCATCGTCTAAGTTGGGACATAAGTACATTGGACCCTATAAAATCAGTAAAATTATAAGTGCCGTTGCTTGTCGTCTTCAACTGCCCAGAACTATGAGAATCCACCCTGTCTTTCATGTATCCCTACTAAAGGCTGCGACACCCAATACGTTTCCTGGACGTTCCTCTCCTTGCCCTGACCCAGTGCTAGTCGATGGTCAGGAAGAATTTGTGGTGGAAAGGATTTTAGATTCCAGGTTGTATAGAAATCAGTTACAATATCTGATTAAATGGCAGGGCTACCCAGTGGAGGACAACTCATGGGAACCGTCAATAACGTTAATGCTCCTCGCTTGCTCCGTCAGTTTCATCAGAGGTACCCACACAAGCCTGGTCTGAGGTCATCCGGAGGTTGCCCTTAAGGGGGGAGTAATGTAAGGTTCTATGTATATATTCCTGAAACTCAGTTTGTTCGTCAGCCATTTTACTTTCTGTCTTGCTGCAGCTATCTTGCCCTCAGTCAAAATGGAGTTTCCAGCTTGCATGTTCCCGCCCTGATTCTCTCCTTTGCTTCTTAAGCAGCCACAGCTGAGCAATCAGTGCTTCAGAATCTAGCCTGCAGTGAACCTGTGACTTGACTCCTGTAAGCCTTGGACCTTGTACTCCAGCTATTCCTACTGAGGAACTCTGAAGCACTTGTGGACTCTGAACCCTGCTCTTTGAAAGACCCACGTTTGCATGGACTTACGGTAACAGAGAAGAAGATCCTGAATCTGTATTGGAGAGTGATTGCTGAGCTTGGATTACTCTGGCCTGCTGTGTCTCCTGTTTCTGTGTCTGCAAACTGTGTGACTATTTCTGCCAACTTGTATGAAGTAATACAGGACTTTTCTATATCAAACCTGTGACTCCTGTGTTTTCATCGCACCCAAGCACAAGACGCTATATGAACTGTACTACATACATTACAACAGGTGAGAAGAATGTCTTGCATCCCTGTGCCTTCTTTTCCCAGCAGTTGTCTTCGGCTGAGAGGAACTACGATGTGGGCAATAGAGAGTTGTTGGCCATTATTGCCGCCTTCAAAGAATGGAGACACCTTCTTCAGGGAGCTGCACAGCAAATAGTCGTCCTGACAGACCATCGTAACCTTGAGTTTATCAGGTCGGCTAAGTGCCTGACTCCTCGCCAGGCTCGCTGGAATCTTTTCTTAAACCAATTTAATTTTATCATTTCTTATAGACCAGGATCGCGCAATGGAAAGGCTGATGCACTCTCTAGGTGTCACGCTGTCTAATGATATGTGTACGATGTCAGTAAACTATTCTTACAGAAACAACACTCTATACAACATATAGTTTAGCAACATCAGCATGTAAATATAGAATAGATTTACCTGACACGATATCCGTTGAACTCAGGGTTAATCTTGAGGACTTGATACGCTGTCACAGGAAAGAGGAGGACCGGGATCTAACCTGACCCTAAAACTGGGGTCCTAACTAATCCCTCACCTTGGAGGTACTGATAATGGTTCAGAGGTCCAAGTCTCCAGCCTAACCTAGTCTCCTATCAGTCCCTGAACCCTGTAATCAGTCCTAAGAAGGACCCTGATTACCACCAAAGGGATATGGGCTGATCTCTGCTAAATACACAGATTAGACATATAGGACAGACTGGAGAAAACACAGACTCGCATACACACTCAAACACAGAAGGAACATAAATGGTCTGGGATATAAAACTCTAAGCAAGTTGAGCTTAAAACAACTAAGGAGCTCTTTAACTTAAGTCTATACAGATTCAATCCTATCTGTGGTCTGCATGAAGAATTTCACTGGCAACTCCCAAAACAGACAACCAGGGATTTAAAGGAACCAATCAACAAATAATTAATTGCAGCCGGGAGAAACTGAACCCAGTCCCAGAACCGAGCACAGACAGAATTAACTCCCTCACTGCCAAACACAAAGAAACAGCAACTCAGCTGTGAGAAGTCAGAATGTGCAACCGCGACGATCTTCGTGGCGATGCACACATGACACTAGGATTTACTCAGCAGAGACACGTCCAATTACTCCTCCTAAGACTATTCTTCCTGACTCTAGATTCCTAGGAGTAATTCATAATCAAGACCTACTTAAGGACATCAAGGAAGCATACCATGCGGATTCCTTTTTGGCACAACCCCCAAGGGACGTAAGTCTTGTCTTTAAGAATGGTGTGTGGATTCAGGGACAACGCCTGTATATTCCTGAAACAGTCAGATTGAGAGTATTGCAACTCATTCACGATTCCAAGATAGCTGGGCATAGAGGAATTCTAAAGACACAGGAATTTCTTTCTCGTTTCTTTTGGTGGCCCACTTGCAGGAAGGATGTTTTAAACTATGTCACTTCATGTGAAGTTTGTGCAAGATGCAAAACACCTCGCTCCTCACCAACTGGTCTGTTACAGCCTCTTCCCACCCCGTCCCGCCCGTGGGGATCCATTTCTATGGACTTCATTGTGGAGTTACCAACCTCTCAAGGTAAGAACACCATTCTAGTGGTGGTTGACCGTCTAACAAAGGCAGCTCATTTTATTCCTTGTGTCGGCTTACCCACTGCAAAACAGACATCAGATTTGATGATTAAAGATGTGTTTCGCTTACATGGAGTACCGGATGAGGTTATTTCGGATCGAGGGGTGCAATTCACTTCTAGGTTTTGGCAAAATTTCTGTGCAGCATTGGACATTAAAGTAAACCTTTCTTCTGCTTTTCATCCCCAGACTAATGGACAGACCGAACGAACCAATCAAACCCTGGAGCAGTATCTCCGCTGCTTTATCTGCCACCTACAGGATGATTGGGTGGATCTACTTCCATTAGCTGAGTTCTCGTATAACAACTCTCAGAGTGCCTCCACTAAGCAGTCTCCTTTTTACTCTAATCTAGGTTATCATCCTAACATTCTACCACGATTTCCCATAGAAACGCCTTTACCAGCAGTGGCTGAAAGAATCACGTCTTTACAGAAGAATATGGATCTTCTAAAGGAGAATCTGGAATCGGCTCAGGAAAGGTACAAGAAAGCAGCAGATAAGTTTCGTAAACCTGCACCAGCTTTCAAGGTAGGAGACTTGGTCTGGCTGTCAACCAGAAATCTTAAGTTAAGGATTCCATCGTCTAAGCTGGGACATAAGTACATTGGACCTTATAAAAATCAGTAAAATTATAAGTGCCGTTGCTTGTCGTCTTCAACTGCCCAGAACTATGAGAATCCACCCTGTCTTTCATGTATCCCTACTAAAGGCTGCGACACCCAATACGTTTCCTGGACGTTCTTCTCCTTGCCCTGACCCAGTGCTAGTCGATGGTCAGGAAGAATTTGTGGTGGAAAGGATTTTAGATTCCAGGTTGTATAGAAATCAGTTACAATATCTGATTAAATGGCAGGGCTACCCAGTGGAGGACAACTCATGGGAACCGGTCAATAACGTTAATGCTCCTCGCTTGCTCCGTCAGTTTCATCAGAGGTACCCACACAAGCCTGGTCTGAGGTCATCCGGAGGTTGTCCCTAAGGGGGGAGTAATGTAAGGTTCTGTGTACATGTTCCTGAAACTCAGTTTGTTCGTCAGCCATTTCACTTTCTGTCTTGCTGCAGCTATCTTGCCCTCAGTCAAAATGGAGTTTCCAGCTTGCATGTTCCCGCCCTGATTCTCTCCTTTTGCTTCTTAAGCAGCCACAGCTGAGCAATCAGTGCTTCAGAATCTAGCCTGCAGTGAACCTGTGATCTGACCCCTGAAGCCTTGGACCTTGTACTCCAGCTATTCCTACTGAGGAACTCTGAAGCACTTGTGGACTCTGAACCCTGCTCTTTGAAAGACCCACGTTTGCATGGACTTACGGTAACAGAGAAGAAGATCCTGAACCTGTTCTGGAGAGTGATTGCTGAGCTTAGATTACTCTGGCCTGCTGTGTCTCCTGCTTCTGTGTCTGCAAACTGTGTGACTATTTTTGCCAACTTGTATGAAGTAATACAGGACTTTCTATATCAAACCTGTGTCTCATGTATTTTCATCGCACCCAAGCACAAGACGCTATATGAACTGTACTACATACATTACACTCTGGGTGCTGGGGAGGATTTTTTTTTTTCTCTCAATGGAGTTTGCACAGTTGTCTGGCCGTGTGGATCAGCTTGCCACTGAGGTTCGGAGTATTGCTGCCTATCTTGCTAGGTTGCCTGTTGTGGAACCTAGGATTCCCAGGCCAGATTTGTTTTTAGGGGATCGAGCTAAGTTTCAGAATTTCAAAAATAATTGTAAATTGTTTTTTGCCTTAAAATCTAAGTCCTCAGGGAACGCAGCGCAGCAGGTTCAAATTGTCATCTCTCTCCTGCGCGGCGATCCTCAGGATTGGGCTTTTTCCCTGACACCTGGGGATCCTGTTTTGAGTGATGTTGATGCATTTTTTCAGGCTTTGGGGTTATTGTACGATGAGCCTAATGTCACTGATCAAGCTGAAAAAGCCTTGTTGGCATTAAATCAGGGGCTTGATGACGCTGAGTTATACTGTCAGAGATTCCGTAGGTGGGCAGTCCTGACCAAGTGGAATGACGACGCTTTGGCGGCCCTTTTTCGGAAGGGTCTGTCAGATAATGTAAAGGATGTTATGGTGGGATTCTCTGTCACCTCTGGTCTCAATGATTCTATGTCATTAGCGATTCAAATTGACAGACGTTTGCGTGAGCGGAGAAGTATGCGTGGAATGGTGTTGCCTTGTGAACCTGCTTCTGAACCCATGCAGTGTGATAGAGTGGTGTCTGGGGCACAGCGTCATGAGTTTCGAAAGCGCAATGGGTTATGTTTCTACTGTGTGTGTGCCTCTCATGCTATTTCAGTCTGCCCTAAGCGGGAAGACGTTTTGTACGCTCAGTTGTCTTGGGTAGTGTTCAGACTAAGTTTTTATTAACTGTCACTCTGATATGCTCTCTGTCCTCATTTTCTGCTCAGGCTTTCGTTGATTCTGGAGCAGCTATTAACCTGATGGATTATGATTTTGCTAAACGTTGTGGGTTTCCCTTGATACCCCTACAGAAGTCTATTCCCCTACTGGGATCGATTCTACCCCTTTGGCTGAGAATAAACCTCAGTTCTCTACTCAGGTGATAATGAGGGTTGAACCTGATCATCAGGAGTGCTGTAAATTTTTGGTTCTGTATAATCTGCATGATATTATCGTACTGGGCTTCCCTTGGTTGCAGTCTCATAATCCTGTTTTGGATTGGAAATCTGTGTCTGTAACCAGTTGGGGCTGCCAATGTGTAAGGTTCTATGTATATATTCCTGAAACTCAGTTTGTTCGTCAGCCATTTTACTTTCTGTCTTGCTGCAGCTATCTTGCCCTCAGTCAAAATGGAGTTTCCAGCTTGCATGTTCCCGCCCTGATTCTCTCCTTTGCTTCTTAAGCAGCCACAGCTGAGCAATCAGTGCTTCAGAATCTAGCCTGCAGTGAACCTGTGACTTGACTCCTGTAAGCCTTGGACCTTGTACTCCAGCTATTCCTACTGAGGAACTCTGAAGCACTTGTGGACTCTGAACCCTGCTCTTTGAAAGACCCACGTTTGCATGGACTTACGTAACAGAGAAGAAGATCCTGAATCTGTATTGGAGAGTGATTGCTGAGCTTGGATTACTCTGGCCTGCTGTGTCTCCTGTTTCTGTGTCTGCAAACTGTGTGACTATTTCTGCCAACTTGTATGAAGTAATACAGGACTTTTCTATATCAAACCTGTGACTCCTGTGTTTTCATCGCACCCAAGCACAAGACGCTATATGAACTGTACTACATACATTACAAGATTCTGAAGCCAAAACGTTAGTGTCTGCTGGGTCTGGAAGGCTGTGTCTGCTGTACTGTGGATATCAGACGTCCGGCTGTACTTTCTGTGATGACAGTGGTTGTGACTTCTCACAACCATTCCAGGTGAGCAATTCCCTTAAGTTTTTTCTTTTTGCAGTGTTACCACAGGTAAACACTATTGTTTTTTTTTTTTTTTTTTTTATTGTTTTTTTTTTTCTCTCCTCTTCTTCCAGTAATCCTGTTTTAAAAGATCTGGAAAATGGAGGCCCGCATAAAGGAACTTTGCGGAGTGACTGATAATATCCTTGCAGATTTGCAGAATATAAAGACCCGTTTTACAAATCTACAGGACCTCAATAATCACAATTTGCAAGTGGTTGGACAGACTACCCAGGATTTGCGAGCCAGGATTGAGGTTCTAGAGGGGCGAGTCCAGGCTCCTGCCGTAGCCCGAGTGCTGGGATTCCCAAGTTGCCCCCTTTTCGTTTTGGCGGTGAACGTGAGAAATTCAGGGGATTTATTTATCAATGCAATCTTTTTTTTTCTGCACATGCTTCACAATTTCCCACTGAACGATCTAAGGTGCTTACTATAATTATGTTGCTTACCAACAAGGCTTTAATGTGGGCAAACCCTCTGATTGAGACTGAGGATGATTGTTTGAATCACCTTGATGATTTTATTTCAGCCATGGGGCAGGTGTTTGATGACCCCAATCAAGGTGCAACAGCTGAAGCAGCCATGTTAGCTTTGCGCCAAGGTAAGCACTCGGTAGCTGAATATGCCTTGGATTTCAGGAGATGGGCCCTTGATACCACCTGGGACAGTTCCGCCAAAAAATCTATTTTTCGAAAGGGGTTATCTCCACTGATTAAGGATGAACTTGCTCGTGCCGACCCTCCCACTGCGTTAGGTGACTTTATTAACTACTGCATCCGTATTGATACTCGTCTGACTGAACGCAGGCAAGAGAGATGGTTCGAAAGCAATCGTACTAACCTTTTCCTACCTTCCTCTCCAGCTAAGGAACCTTTGAGTAGGATTACACGGGAACCTGAACCCATGCAGGTAGACTCTTTACAACGACGGGTTAGTGATGCACGCAAGGAACATCGTTTTAAGGAGAATCTATGTTTCTATTGTGGTAAGTCAGGGCACTTCATTATAAACTGCCCCAGCCGTTCTCGTAAGACTACTGCAGCACTCATTCATTGTGAGTGTTGCGAGAGGGGATCTGTCAGGTCCGAGCCTCAGGCTCCAGAGAGATCTGCAGCAACAGATCTTGATTTCTCGGACTTAAACTCCGTTACCTCTGAGGACGTTGACTGTGTAAACGCTGCCATTTTTCAAGTTTCCTCAGCGGTGTCCCAGCTGAGTTGTAAGAAAAACAATTCTCATTGCTTTCTTTCCATCAAACTCTGGGTTGACTCAGCTTGGGTGTCTAGCTCTGCTATGATCGACTCAGGGCAAGTGGAAATTTTATGGATGTCTCCTTTGCTCTGAAACAGGGAATACGTTCAGTGAAGAAGGCTACTCCAGTACAGATGGAAACTGTGGATGGCTCCCTGCTGACCTCTGGACCAGTGGATCAGGAAACACAGCCTTTGAGGGTTCTTATGGGTAAAGATCATCAAGAGAAACTGTCCTTTATGCTTATCTCTTCTCCCCACTTTCCCATTATTCTAGGGCTACCATGGCTGCAGGCTCAGAATCCTACCATTAACTGGGAGACCAAGGAATTACACTTTCCAGAGAAACAGATGAGTCCAAAAGTTTCAGCTTGCTCTGTTCCTAAAGGAATCATGTCAGTCCCTGAACTACCAGCTGTATACCAGGACTATGTGGATTTATGTGACAAGAAGAACGCTGACCAGCTTCCTCCTCACCGTCCATATGATTGTCCAATTGAATTATTGCCTGGAGCAGAGATACCTTTTGGTAAGATCTACCCCTGGCGGGGCCCGAGCTAAAGGCTTTAAAGGATTACATAGATGAAAATCTAGCCAAGGGCTTCATACGCCCCTCTTCATCTCCTGCAGGTGCACCCATCTTCTTTGTAAAGAAGAAAGATGGATCTCTGAGACCATGCGTAGACTATAGGGAACTCAATAAGGTTACTATTAGAAACCGTTATCCATTGCCTTTAATCCCTGAGTTATTGGAGAGAGTGCGACATGCCAAAATTTTTTCTAAACTAGATCTTCGTGGGGCCTATAACTTAGTCCGTATTAGACCTGGGGATGAATGGAAGACTGCTTTCAGGTCACGCTATGGACACTTTGAATATCTAGTTATGCCTTTTGGTCTGAGTACCGCCCCAGCCACTTTCCAACACTTGGTGAATGACATCTTCAGGATCTCCTAGATACATTCGTGGTAATTTATTTGGATGATATTCTAATTTTTTCTAACTCCACAGAGGAACATCATGGACATGTGAGAATGGTCTTGGAACGTCTAAGACAAAATCATCTTTACATCAAACTTGAAAAGTGTGAATTCCATAGGACCGAAATTCAATTTCTGGGGTATGTACTGTCTACACAAGGAATTAGTATGGATGGAAGCAAAACCCAAGCCATCAAGGATTGGCCAAGTCCTAGAAATGTGAAGGAGGTACAGCGCTTCATCGGGTTTGCCAACTTCTATAGACGTTTCATTAGAAATTTCTCTGAGGTAGTGTCACCTATCACTCAACTTACCCGGAAAGAGTCTAGGTTTTCCTGGACTCCCCAAGCCCAGGAAGCATTTTCCCGTCTAAAAGATAAATTTACCACTGCACCTATCCTAGTACATCCCAACCCCGAGCTTGCCTTCATAATAGAGGTGGATGCTTCAGACTGTGCCATTGGAGCTATACTCTCTCAGAGAACAGGTGAGAAGAATGTCTTGCATCCCTGTGCCTTCTTTTCCCAGCAGTTGTCTTCGGCTGAGAGGAACTACGATGTGGGCAATAGAGAGTTGTTGGCCATTATTGCCGCCTTCAAAGAATGGAGACACCTTCTTCAGGGAGCTGCACAGCAAATAGTCGTCCTGACAGACCATCGTAACCTTGAGTTTATCAGGTCGGCTAAGTGCCTGACTCCTCGCCAGGCTCGCTGGAATCTTTTCTTAAACCAATTTAATTTTATCATCTCTTATAGACCAGGATCGCGCAATGGAAAGGCTGATGCACTCTCTAGGATTTACTCAGCAGAGACACGTCCAATTACTCCTCCTAAGACTATTCTTCCTGACTCTAGATTCCTAGGAGTAATTCATAATCAAGACCTACTTAAGGACATCAAGGAAGCATACCATGCGGATTCCTTTTTGGCACAACCCCCAAGGGACGTAAGTCTTGTCTTTAAGAATGGTGTGTGGATTCAGGGACAACGTCTGTATATTCCTGAAACAGTCAGATTAAGAGTATTGCAACTCATTCACGATTCCAAGATAGTTGGGCATAGAGGAATTCTAAAGACACAGGAATTTCTTTCTCGTTTCTTTTGGTGGCCCACTTGCAGGAAGGATGTTTTGAATTATGTCACTTCATGTGAGGTCTGTGCAAGATGCAAAACACCTCGCTCCTCACCAACTGGTCTGTTACAGCCTCTTCCCACCCCGTCCCGCCCTGGGGATCCATTTCTATGGACTTCATTGTGGAGTTACCAACCTCTCAGGGGAAGAACACCATTCTAGTGGTGGTTGACCGTCTAACAAAGGCAGCTCATTTTATCCCTTGTGTCGGCTTACCCACTGCAAAACAGACATCAGATTTGATGATTAAAGATGTGTTTCGCTTACATGGAGTACCGGATGAGGTTATTTCGGATCGAGGGGTGCAATTCACTTCTAGGTTTTGGCAAAATTTCTGTGCAGCATTGGACATTAAAGTAAACCTTTCTTCTGCTTTTCATCCCCAGACTAATGGACAGACCGAACGAACCAATCAAACCCTGGAGCAGTATCTCCGCTGCTTTATCTGCCACCTACAGGATGATTGGGTGGATCTACTTCCATTAGCTGAGTTCTCGTATAACAACTCTCAGAGTGCCTCCACTAAACAGTCTCCTTTTTACTCTAATCTAGGTTATCATCCTAACATTCTACCACGATTTCCCATAGAAACGCCTTTACCAGCAGTGGCTGAAAGAATCACGTCTTTACAGAAGAATATGGATCTTCTAAAGGAAAATCTGGAATCGGCTCAAGAAAGGTACAAGAAAGCAGCAGATAAATTTCGTAAACCTGCACCAGCTTTCAAGGTAGGAGACTTGGTCTGGCTGTCAACCAGAAATCTTAAGTTAAGGATTCCATCGTCTAAGTTGGGACATAAGTACATTGGACCCTATAAAATCAGTAAAATTATAAGTGCCGTTGCTTGTCGTCTTCAACTGCCCAGAACTATGAGAATCCACCCTGTCTTTCATGTATCCCTACTAAAGGCTGCGACACCCAATACGTTTCCTGGACGTTCCTCTCCTTGCCCTGACCCAGTGCTAGTCGATGGTCAGGAAGAATTTGTGGTGGAAAGGATTTTAGATTCCAGGTTGTATAGAAATCAGTTACAATATCTGATTAAATGGCAGGGCTACCCAGTGGAGGACAACTCATGGGAACCGGTCAATAACGTTAATGCTCCTCGCTTGCTCCGTCAGTTTCATCAGAGGTACCCACACAAGCCTGGTCTGAGGTCATCCGGAGGTTGTCCTTAAGGGGGGAGTAATGTAAGGTTCTATGTATATATTCCTGAAACTCAGTTTGTTCGTCAGCCATTTTACTTTCTGTCTTGCTGCAGCTATCTTGCCCTCAGTCAAAATGGAGTTTCCAGCTTGCATGTTCCCGCCCTGATTCTCTCCTTTGCTTCTTAAGCAGCCACAGCTGAGCAATCAGTGCTTCAGAATCTAGCCTGCAGTGAACCTGTGACTTGACTCCTGTAAGCCTTGGACCTTGTACTCCAGCTATTCCTACTGAGGAACTCTGAAGCACTTGTGGACTCTGAACCCTGCTCTTTGAAAGACCCACGTTTGCATGGACTTACGGTAACAGAGAAGAAGATCCTGAATCTGTATTGGAGAGTGATTGCTGAGCTTGGATTACTCTGGCCTGCTGTGTCTCCTGTTTCTGTGTCTGCAAACTGTGTGACTATTTCTGCCAACTTGTATGAAGTAATACAGGACTTTTCTATATCAAACCTGTGACTCCTGTGTTTTCATCGCACCCAAGCACAAGACGCTATATGAACTGTACTACATACATTACACAATGTGTTAAAACCAACACTCCTGTTTTTTCTGCCTCCCCCCAGGCTCAGGATGCTCCTGACTTTTTGATTGATTTTTCTGATGTGTCTAGCGAAAGTAAATCTGCATCCTTGCCTCCCCATAGGAGCTATGACTGTGCTATTGAATTAGTGTCGGGTAGTAAATTCCCTAAAGGTCGCCTTTTTAACTTGTCTGTACCTGAACATGACGCTATGCGGTCTTATATCAAGGAATCATTGGAGAAGGGTCATATCAGACCATCCTCTTCACCCTTAGGTGCCGATTTTTTCTTTGTGGCCAAAAAGGATGGTTCATTAAGGCCGTGTATTGATTATCGTCTTTTGAACAATATTACTGTAAAATATCAATACCCGTTACCTTTGATTTCTGACCTGTTTTCCAGGGTGAAAAACGCTACTTGGTTTACCAAGCTTGACCTCAGGGGGCATATAACCTTATTCGCATTAAGCACGGGGATGAATGGAAGACGGCATTCAATACCCCTGAGGGGCATTTTGAGTACCTTGTGATGCCCTTTGGGCTCACTAATGCTCCTTCTGTCTTCCAGTCCTTCATGAATGACATTTTCAGGAATTTTGTGGATAAATTTCTGATTGTTTATTTGGATGATATCTTGATTTTTTCTAATGACTGGGACTCTCATGTGAAACATGTTCGAACTGTATTCCAGATTTTGAGAGAGAATGCTCTGTATGTGAAGGGATCAAAGTGTCTTTTTGGCGTACAGAGGATCTCATTTCTGGATTCATTTTGTCCCCATCTGTTATTGAAATGGACCCTGTCAAGGTTCAGGCCATCTGTGATTGGGTCCAACCTACTTCATTAAAGGCTCTTCAAAGATTTTTGGGTTTTGCCAATTTTTATAGTAATATTATTGGTAATTTCTCGGTTATTGTTAAACCATTGACTGATTTGACCAGAAAGGGTTCTGATGTGGTGAATTGGCCTCCTGAGGCAGTCTCTGCATTTCAGGAACTTAAGCAGAGATTCACTTCTGCTCCTGTTCTACGGCAGCCTGATGTTTCTCTGCCATTTCAGGTGGAGGTTGATGCCTCTGAAATTGGGGCAGGTGCCGTTTTGTCCCAAAAAGATCCAGAGACCTCTAAAAGTAACCCTTGTGCCTTTTTCTCTCGAAAATTTTCTCCTACTGAACGTAATTATGACGTGGGTAATCGGGAGTTACTGGCCATGAAGTGGGCTTTTGAAGAGTGGAGACATTGGCTGGAGGGAGCCAAACATCAGGTGGTGGTCCTCACGGACCATAAGAATCTGGTTTATCTGGAATCTGCCAAGCGACTCAATCCTAGACAGGCCAGGTGGGCCTTGTTTTTCACACGTTTTAATTTTGTGGTTTCCTTTCTTCCTAGCACTAAGAATGTTAAGGCGGATGCCCTCTCGAGGAGTTTCCTTGCGGACTCTCCTGAGTTATCTGATCCTTCTGTTATTTTGAAAGAGGGTGTAGTTCTTTCCGCCATCTCACCCAATTTGAGACTTGCTCTGGAGGGGTGTCAGGAGGATAGGCCCGAGCGCTGCCCTGTTGGAAAATTGTTTGTCCCGGACCAGTGGAAAAAGAGTGTGATGTCTGAGATTCATTGTTCCGCGTTGGCTGGGCATCCCGGAATTTTTGGTACCAGAGACTTGGTTAGTCGGTCCTTTTGGTGGCCTACCTTGTCTCGTGATGTCAGGGAATTTGTGCAGTCCTGGGGACTTGCTCTCGCTCCAAGCCTTGCTCTCGCTCTAGTGGTTTGTTGATGCCATTGCCTGTGCCCAAGAGACCATGAACCCATATCTCTATGGATTTCATTTCCGACCTCCCTGTTTCTCAGAGAATGACCGTCATCTGGGTGATTTGTGATAGGTTTTCCAAGATGATACATCTTGTGCCATTACCTAAGTTGCCTTCCTCCTCTGAATTGGTGCCTTTGTTCCTTCAGCACGTGGTTCGTTTACATGGCATTCCTGAGAACATTGTGTCTGACAGAGGAGTCCAGTTTGTTTCCAGATTTTGGAGGACCTTTTGTTCTAAACTTGGTGTTCAATTGTCTTTCTCCTCGGCGTTTCATCCTCAGACCAATGGTCAAACTGAGAGAACAAACCAGACATTGGAGACTTATCTAAGATGCTTTGTGTCTGCTGATCAGGATGACTGGGTCTCTTTTTTGCCTTTGGCTGAGTTTGCTCTTAATAATAGGGCTAGCTCTGCCACTTTGATGTCTCCATTTTTCTGTAATTTTGGGTTTCACCCTCGATTTTCTTCAGGACAGACGGAGGCTTCTGTCTGTCCGGGTGTTGACTCTGTTGTGGAGCGTATGCAACAGATTTGGGACCAGGTAGTGGAGAGGTTGTCCCTCTCTCAGGAGAGGGCCCAGCGGTTTGCTAACCGGCATAGGACTGATGGTCCTCGGTTTAAAGTGGGGGACTTGGTCTGGTTGTCCTCAAGAAATATTCCTATGAGAGTGGCATCTCCTAAATTTAAGCCTAGGTTCATTGGACCTTATAAGATCATGGAGATTCTTAATCCTGTTTCTTTTCGTTTGCTTCTTCCAGGGACATTTAAGATCCATAACGTGTTCCACAAGTCCTTGTTGAAGAGGTTTGTTGAGCCAGTGGTTCCTACTGCTTTGCCTCCTGACCCTGTTCTGGTTGAGGGCAATCTGGAGTTTGTGGTTGAGAAAATATTGAATTCTCGTTTTTCTAGACGGAAACTCCAGTATTTGGTTAAGTGGAGAGGTTATGGTCAGGAAGACAATTCTTGGGTGTTTGCTTCGGACATCCATGCTAGGAGACTCCATCCGTGCGTATCATAGAACTCATCCTGACCGACCTGGTTGCTCAAGTGAGGGTTCGGTGACCCCTCCTCAAGGGGGGGTACTGTTGTGAATGGACTTGAAATGAGTTCTGAGCAGAGGCTCCCTCTGGTGGTTACAAGCGGTACTGGACTGTCCAGTGAAGATTGTGAGGAGTGGGAATCAGGTGTTACTGACTGGTCTTACATAAGGGAGTCGCCTTCCCATCAGGGTTGCCGGTGATCAATTGTTCTGGTCTCAATCCTTGAGTCCTGTTTCCTTTGTAGCCTGCTGTGTCGTGTCTGCATCTCCTGCTAACAGATAAGACATTTTCTTCTTTTTGTTTTGTGGCTTGATTTTTGCATTTTGTCCTGCACTTCTGTGGGGGCCTTCAGGGTCCCCTCCGGGGGCTTTTGCCCTCTCAGTTTAGTTCAGCCACTGATGTTTGTACTTTTGCTTTTTCCAGTTTTTTCAGTGGCTGCTGTTTTGATTTTGTTACACCAGAGAACTAATTTAGGTGGTAGAGGTCGTGTGATCTCAGGTGATTTTGAAATTAGTAGAGTTGGTGCTTTTCAGGTTTTTTTTTGGGATTGCAGTAAGTGCCCTTCCTATCCTTTTCTATTTAGGTAGTTTGGGCCCCAACGTTTGCTCATACTATTTTCTGTCTGTGTCAGTATTTCATCTTGTCTAACCGCTATTACATGTTTGGGGGCTTTCTATGTTCTTTGGGGATCTGCTCCGGGGCAGATAGCTTTCCTCTTTCTATCTTTAGGTGTAGTTAGTTTCTCAGGCTGTGACGAGGCGTCTAGGACCAACGTAGGAACGCTCCACGGCTGCCTCTAGTTGTGGTGGTTAGTCAGGGTACTGCAATCTCATAGATTCCAACTTCTCTGGTGTATTGCCTTTTTTACCTGCACTCCTCAGCTACCGAAACTAACACCTGTGCTCCAGCGCTGTCCCGTTCTGCCGGAGGCCGGGGAGGAGTGTGGCGCCGGAGTACGCGCATGGCCATACCGCACTGTCCGGCGACATATTGCTGAAGACACACTGCAAATGTGTCTTCAATAAAATGGTGCAGGATAGCGCTATGCGCATGCTCCATTCCGTTCGCACTCATGCCCCGGTCTCCTGTGAGAAGAGAAGCCCCGCAGCAACACTCTTTCTGGTCAGGTAAGTATATAAGTATGGTGCTGGAGATCGCGGTATGCATCCAGTGTCTACGCGTACCGCGATCTCTGGCGTCATACACACTCCTCTTACCTGTAACCGCTGGATGCCGTCTTCTGTCTGGAGGCGGACTGCGCAGTCTATAAAGGCTTCAGAGTGACTCTCCCAGCGTTATATTCTAGATATAATATATATATATAATATGTATATATATTGTAAGCTTTTCAGGGGATATAGCTCTGGGATCGCCGTCCGGGTAGACGGAGTGGCACGGAAACAGTTCATTCACAGACAGCAGTTCTGGTAAAAACTGGCCGCAACCAGTTTTATTAAAGTCCACAGCAAACAGAACATAAGCAAAACGAAATCATAAACATAAGCCCTGGGCTTGTCCAGCCACTTACTACACTTAGATAGATTTCCCTCTCTATCCGGGTCCAGACTCTAACAGCCTGTCCCCAAAACAACACATATGTTCAGTAGTTACCAGCATGGAGTTTCAGAGTCTCCTCCTTGTGTCTGAAGGCATATCCAACGTCCAGACTTGAGAGAGCTCCCCTCCTATTCAGCAGCTATCCGCATGGATTCTCACAGAGACTACTCCTGTGTCCGGGGTACATCGAGCACCCAGACTGAGACAGCTCATACTCCTGGAGACTCCTTCTTGTGCCTGGACTCCTTGTCCAGACTAAGCGAGCTCTCTGTCTGTGTTCGCAGACACCTACTTCTGGTCTCCTAATTAACACCTGAGTAGTTTCAGGCCTGAGCTGCAAGTGTGTAATGAATGTAAGGTGTAGTGACCTTTCTCTACCACTAGGTTTACAAAGCCATACATTTCCCTTATACCAGTCAGCAAAGTACCTAGGTGAAATGTACACCCCATTCATCACACATACCCTCACTGTCTCACAATATATACACATATACATACACACACGTATTATAGATATATATACACACACACATGTATTCTATGTGTATATCTCAATTCTATCTATTATAATCTAAGCTGTCACTCTGTGGATACAATGTACGGGGCAGATCGTTTGCCAGCTTTACATTTGTCTATCTGAAATCCATATATACTGTATATGTGTTTTTAAGAATATTCCGTTTTAAAAACTCTGTGTAAATGATTTAGAACATTTCTCTATGTAGAAGCTCATTTTACAATCGCTGCATTCTGATGTAAATCAGATTATACTCACATAAAAAACGCCTGACACTCATATGACAATTGCATTACACTCATCCGACTCTGCTGCATCAAAATTGGACCGATTTTTAAATCGCTAGTGTGTCTCCAGCCTTACTGTGTATGTAACGGTGGTGTGAGATCATTTAACCCCTGAAAAACATCTGTTACTTACTCAAATCTGTGAAAATTGTCCGTTTGCCCACTTTGATACCAATTCTGATGCCAGAACCCATTTGGGCCAGGCAGTAGGGACCTGGGTTTGATGCGGGGCATCACTTTCTGTATATTCTTAGTGTGAGATCAGTGGCCCAAAGTCATTTAACCCCTGAAAAACATCTGTTACTTATTCAAATCTGTGAAAATTGTCTGTGTGCCCACTTTGATGCAAATTCTCATGCCCAGAACCCATTTGGGCCAGGCAGGAGGGACCTGGGTTTGATACAGGGCATCACTATCTGTGTATTCTTAGTGTGAGATCAGTGGCCCAAAGTCATTTAACCCCTGAAAAACATCTGTTACTTATTCAAATCTGTGAAAATTGGCTGTGTGCCCACTTTGATGTCAATTCTCATGCCCAGAACCCATTTGGGCCAGGCAGGAGGGACCTGGGTTTGATGCAGGGCATCACTATCTGTGTATTCTTAGTGTGAGATCAGTGGCCCAAAGTCATTCAACCCCTTAAAAACATCTGTTACTTATTCAAATCTGTGAAAATTGGCTGTTTGCCCACTTTGATGCCAATTCTGATGCCCAGAACCCATTTGGGCCAGGCTGGAGGTACCTGGGTTTGATGCAGGGCATCACTGTCTGTATATTCTTAGTGTGAGATCAGTGGCCCAAAGTCATTTAACCCCTAAAAAACATCTGTTACTTATTCAAATCTGTGAAAATTGGCTGTTTGCGCACTTTGATGCCAATTCTGATGCCCAGAACCCATTTGGGCCAGGCTGGAGGTACCTGGGTTTGATGCGGGGCATCACTATCTGTGTATTCTTAGTGTGAGATCAGTGGCCCAAAGTCATTTAACCCCTGAAAAACATCTGTTACTTATTCAAATCTGTGAAAATTGACTGTGTGCCCACTTTGATGCCAATTCTGATGCCCAGAACCCATTTGGGCCAGGCAAGAGGGACCTGGGTTTGATGCGGTGCATCACTATCTGTATATTCTTATGTGAGATCAGTAGCCCAAGGTAATTTAACCCTGAAAAACATCTGTTACTTATTCAAATCTGTGAAAATTGACTGTGTGCCCACTTTGATGCCAATTCTGATGCCCAGAACCCATTTGGGCCAGGCAGGAGGGACCTGGGTTTGATGCGGGGCATCACTATCTGTATATTCTTAGTGTGAGATCAGTAGCCCAAAGTAATTTAACCCCTGAAAAACATCTGTTACTTATTCAAATCTGTGAAAATTGGCTGTTTGCCCACTTTGATGCCAATTCTGATGCCCAGAACCCATTTGGGCCATGCAGGAGGGACCTGGTTTTGATGCGGGGCATCACTATCTGTATATTCTTAGTGTGAGATCAGTGGCCCAAAGTCATTTAACCCTGAAAAACATCTGTTACTTATTCAAATCCGTGAAGATTGGCTGTTTGCCCGCTTTGATGCCAATTCTGATGCCCTGAACCCATTTGGGCCAGGCTGGAGAGACCTGGGTTTGATGCGGGGCATCACTATCTGTATATTCTTAGTGTGAGATCAGTGGCCCAAAGTAATTTAACCCCTGAAAAACATCTGTTACTTATTCAAATCTGTGAAAATTGACTGTTTGCCCACTTTGATGCCAATTCTGATGCCCAGAACCCATTTGGGCCAGGCTGGAGGTACCTGGTTTTGATGCGGGGTGTTATGATACTGCAAGCTCCAGTACTTGTGCTGTTCTAGAACTTTCCCCATAGAACTACGACTCCCAGCGTTTTACCAGCACAGAGCAAAGCCCCCTCCCTCTCTCTCTGCAGCTCACTCCTCTCATCCCTCCCACCTCAGGAATCCCTTTGTCTCAAAACCCTGCAGAAAGATCCCATAGCCATTATGAGAATTCATTCTTTTGGTTATAACACGGTGGGAGCTTTCGCCAGAAACACGAAAGGTACGGTTTTGAATCAGGCGTCCATCGGGTGTTGTTCCCGTGGTACTGGTGAACCCGTAACTCCAACAGAACCCGAGAAATGGAATTCTCGGATGCACCATGAACTATCTCACCCAAGTTTGGGCTCATTTGAACCGTCATTTTAAAGTAAGATCATTGATAGGTCTGCCATTATTCTGCTAGGTTCCCAGAAGGCGGTATGAACCTTATGATCTTTCAGAGCTCAAACTATAACTTGTAGCCCGGGGAGGTGGCCAGAAAACCATCCCCTTTTGTGAGGTCAGCAGCCCACATGTATAAGTCCTGCACTTAGCCCCCCTTAGTCTTTTCCAGGCTGTGATGATGTGACTAACAGATCTGCAAATGAACTATGACGTGTGGCTCCTCCCCCAGCCTGTCTTGCCATGATCTAAGTACCATGTAAGTGATTTTCACCTTTAATCCTGTTTTATTTTTAACTGTATTGTACATAACTGTGCTGTCTCAGCTTGTTACCTTTTTTTAAACTATAAGCACTGCCTGCCTTTTAAGGAATAAACCTATAAAATTATTAGTTTGTTTCTCCTGCTCTATAAACGAATTTGCACGTGCCTGAAGTACTACGCTACTGTTTTGGGGTTGCTACGGACCCTCTTGATAAATTGTTCATTAAGTAAATTGTAGCTGGTGGCAGCTAAAAGAAGGGGTGTAAAGTGTTAACCTATTGGGTGGCGTTGGCAGTGACGGAGCGGGTTTTATAAGTGTATTGCCTGGCTGCGGCCCGGAGTAATTATAATTCCCTCACTGCAGCGTGCCCAATAGCCAGCACACATCCAAGTGGCCCGTCTGGCGACTAATTATCCTAGGTGCAGTTCCCTGACTGACCTGAGGGTAAAGGGGGGCGCCATAGAGCTGCAAGTTCCTAAGTGGAAGTGGGATAATTATAAATCCCTGCAGATTATTGGGTCGGACGGCAGCAGCCGTCTTGTGTGTGCGCGTGTTCGTCACATTTGCGGCACGGGGGATCACACGCCGTGATACCCGGGCTACCGTGTGGCGGACCGTGTGCACGTTCGTCACACGGGGCATCACTATCTGTGTATTCTTAGTGTGAGATC
>JARQOD010000002.1:79996863-80089270 GCA_033576555.1 Oophaga sylvatica | reverse complement strand
AGTGGCCCAAAGTCATTTAACCCCTTAAAAACATCTGTTACTTATTCAAATCTGTGAAAATTGTCCGTTTGCCCACTTTGATGCCAATTCTGATGCCCAGAACCCATTTGGGTCAGGCAGGAGGGACCTGGGTTTGATGCGGGGCATCACTATCTGTATATTCTTAGTGTGAGATCAGTGGCCCAAAGTAATTTAACCCCTGAAAAACATCTGTTACTTATTCAAATCTGTGAAAATTGGTTGTTTGCCCACTTTGATGCCAATTCTGATGCCCAGAACCCATTTGGGCCAGGCAGAAGGGACCTGGGTTTGATGCGGGGCATCACTATCTGTATATTCTTAGTGTGAGATCAGTGGTCCAAAGTCATTTAACCCCTAAAAAACATCTGTTACTTATTCAAATCTGTGAAAATTGTCCGTTTGCCCACTTTGATGCCAATTCTGATGCCCAGAACCCATTTGGGCCAGGCAGGTGGGACCTGGTTTTGATGCGGGGCATCACTATCTGTATATTCTTAGTGTGAGATCAGTGGCCAAAGTCATTTAACCCCTAAAAAACATCTGTTACTTATTCAAATCTGTGAAAATTGTCCGTTTGCCCACTTTGATGCCAATTCTGATGCCCAGAACCCATTTGGGTCCAGGCAGGGGGACCTGGTTTTGATGCGGGGCATCACTATCTGTATATTCTTAGTGTGAGATAGTGGCCCAAAGTAATTTAACCCCTGAAAAACATCTGTTACTTATTCAAATCTGTGAAAATTGTGTTAGAACCCTCTTGTTAGGTTTTGTTTCAGTTTGCTGGTCACATGAGTGCTTGTAGCAGATCATAACAGTAAGTCCAGCCAAGAAAAAAAAAAAAAAATCTCTAAGGAAAGATTTTCTGTTTCCATCATGGTCTCGGTTCAGGATTTGGTTCAACGCCTGCAGGGTCTCTCTCTGGAGGTGGCTGAGATAAAGCAACACGTGAGTAGTTGTTCTGGAGCACATTTCGTGGAGCCTAAGGTACGTTTGCCTGATTTATTTTTTGGTGAACAACAAGATTTTTTTTCTTTTAAAAATGCTTGCTTGTTGTATTTCCGTTTGAGACCCAGATCCTCTGGTGATGAATCACAGCGCATAGGGTTCATAATGTCACTTTTGCACAAAGAACCTCAGGACTGGGCCTTTTCTCTGCAGCCTAGTGATCCATGCTTTAGATCTGTGGATAGTTTTTTTTCTGCTTTGGGCTTATTATATGACGATCCTGATCGTGTTTCATCAGCTGAGACAGAATTGAGACGTTTGAGACAGGGATCAGGTAATGTGGAAAAATATTGTACTCACTTCCGAAGGTGGTCCACTCAGGTGGGCTGGAACGATTCAGCTTTGAAAAGTTTATTTCTTGCAGGGTTAAGTGAAAGGGTTAAAGATTTGCTGATTGCTTATTCCACACCTGGTAACTTGCAAGAGGCTATGCAATTAGCCATACGGGTGGATAGGAGACTGTGTGCAAGGGTTAATGAGAGTAAATCTGCCTTGTCAGCTCCAAGTTTGGAGAAGGAATGTACTGACATTGGAGAGCCGATGGAAATTGGAGCAATGACACCTCACTCTCGGGAAAAAGAACGCAGATTTGCTAAGGGCTTGTGTTTCTATTGTGGCAAATCTGAGCATTTTATTAAGAACTGTGCGCTTCGAATGAATAAAGAGAAAAAAAAAATGAGGTCAGTTTCGCCCGTATAGCTTGTTTAAACAATAAAGGTGTCTTTCTTTCTGCTACTACTGCTGATGAGGAGGAATTAATGGAGTTTCGGGTATTTGTGGATTGTGGTTCAACTCTCAATGTGATTGATGGGAAATTTTTGGAAAAACTAAAATTAAAACCCAAACTTCTGTCTTCCCCTATTAATGTGGTGTCTGTGGATGGTTCTCACTTGAAAAATGTTACTCACCATATCTGTGAATTTCCTCTTACTGTTAATGGTATTCATCAAGAGAATTTGGATTTGGTAGTTTTGAATAATTTGCCCTCACCAGTAATTTTGGGGTTACCTTGGTTAAAATTGCACAATCCGGTACTGGATTGGTCTACCAATGAAATTAAGTTCTGGAGTCCCAATTGTTATGACAAGTGTTGTAACGGGCGTATTGCTGCTGTAGTTAAGGGGAGTTACCTGTACCTATTCAGGATTTTTGGAAAGTTTTTTCTGATAAGGAATCGCAGGTATTGCCTCCTCATAGAGATTATGATTGTGCAATTGAATTTGTCCCTGGAGCGACTCTTCCTAAAAGACGTTTATTTAATTTGACTATTCCTGAGAGAAAGGCTTTGGAGGAATACATACAGACAAGCTTGGCCGCCGGTCACATTAGGCCTTTCAAGTCTCCTGTGGCGGTTGGATTTTTTTTTGTTAAAAAAAGGACGGCGGTTTACGGCCTTGTCTAGACTTTCGTGAGATTAATAAGATTACTGTACGCAATCCTTACCCACTGCTATTGATTCCTGATTTGTTTAATCAGTTAGTGGGGGCCAAGTGGTTCTCGAAAATTGATCTTCGAGGGGCATACAATTTGTTGCGCATGAAGGAGGGGGATGATGGAAGACTGCGTTTAACACTCCACTGGGTCATTTTGAGAATCTGGTCATGCCCTTTGGACTTTCCAGTGCTCCGGCATTTTTTCAGAATCTTATTAATGACATCCTTAGACCTTTGATCGGCAGAGGTGTGGTTGTGTATTTGGATGACATTTTGATTTATTCACCGGATTTGGAGTCTCATTGGAGGAGTGTGCGTGAAGTATTACAGTTACTGAGTGATAATTCACTTTTTGCCAAACTAGAAAAATGTGAGTTCGCTGTACAGAGACTTAGTTTTTTGGGCTACATTGTCTCCAGTGAAGGTTTTGGGATGGACCCGGTGAAAGTGCAAGCTGTGCAGGATTGGCCTAGACCTATTGGTGTGAAATCAATACAGAGGTTTTTGGGGTTCGCCAATTATTATAGAAAATTCATAAAAATTTTTTCTGTGATTGTCAAACCTCTGACCGATCTCACCAGGAAAGGTGCTGATGCGGTTCAGTGGACTACTGAGGCCATTGAGGCTTTTGTGTTGCTAAAGGAGAGGTTCAGCTCTGCTCCCATCCTTACGCAGCCTGATGTGACTAAACCATTTTTGGTTGAGGTTGATGCTTCTTCTGTGGGGGCCGGGGCGGTGTTGTCTCAGGAAAAGACGGATGGAGTACATCCCTGTGCTTTTTTTTCAAAAAAATTTTCTGAGTCTGAACTAAATTATGATATCGGTAATCGGGAATTGTTGGCAATTAAACTCGCATTTGAACACTGGCGTCATTTTTTGGAGGGAGCGGAATTTCCCGTTCAAGTCTTCACCGATCATAAAAATCTGATCTACCTTGATGCTGCCAAACGCTTGAATGCCCGTCAGGCTAGATGGGCACTGTTTTTCTCATGGTTTAATTTTACCGTTACTTACATCCCAGGTACTAAAAATGTTAAAGCTGATGCTTTGTCTCGCAGCTTTTCTCCTATGGTGGGTACTGAGGAGGAGGAGGAAAACATCTTGAAAGAGGGGGTTGTCATTGCTGTTTTGGACTCCGTGTTGGAAGATGAGATTCTTAAAGCACAGGAGAATGCCCCATCTAACACGCCGCATGGGAGGTTGTTTGTGCCTGGTACCCTGAGGAGAGATTTGTTTGTTGAATGTCATGACTCTCGGTTGGCAGGTCATCCTGGAATCTCTGAGACCAAGAGACTTGTGGGTCGCAGTTTTTGGTGGCCTGGATGGCAGAAGGAAGTCATTAAGTGGGTGCGTCAATGCACGGTGTGTGCTAGATCTAAGTCTTCTCATACTCCTGCTGCGGGGTTGCTTTGCCCTCTGGAGGTCCCTAGTGCACCTTGGACACATTTGGCTATGGACTTTATTACTGACCTTCCCCCCTCTGAGGGTTTCACTGTCATCTGGGTGGTCGTGGACCGTTTTAGCAAGATGTGTCACTTGGTTCCTTTCATCAAACTGCCCTGCGCTAAGACTCTCGCTAAGGCCTTTGTCAAGGAAATAGTCAGACTGCATGGTGTTCCTACTGACATTGTTTTCTGATAGGGGACCTCAGTTTGTGGCTCGTTTTTGGCGCGCTTTTTGTGACAGGTTGGGAGTTCATTTGTCGTTTTCATCCGGATATCATCCTGAGTCTAATGGCCAGACAGAAAGGAAAAACCAGGATGTTGAGCAGTTCTTGCGTTGTTTTGTGACTGATAATCAAGAGGGGTGGTCTGAGTTTCTGCCACTTGCTGAGTTTGCTCTTAACAACCATACATCCGCTTCTGCTGGTTGTTCGCCTTTTTTTTGTTGTACTGGGAGACATCCGTCATTTGGGTCATTTTCCAAGTTGGGATCGGCTGTACCTGAAGAGGAGAATTTTTCTGGTGTTTTGGAGAGAGTTTGGACTGATGTGCGTGGTAATCTTCAGGAGGCTAACAAAAGATCCAAAGTGTATTTTGATAGAAAACAACAAGAGGTTTTGTTTGCTATTGGTGACATGGTTTGGTTGTCCTCTAAGAATCTGCGCTTGAGGATTCCGTCTAAGAAATTGGGTCCCAAGTTTGTAGGGCCCTTTAAGGTGCTTCAGGTTATTAACCAATCTGCTGTTAAGTTGGAGCTTCCTACCTCCTGGAAGATTAATCCGGTGTTTCATGTTTCTCTCTTGAAAAAAGCTGAGGTCTCAGATGGAGACGTCTCGGCCACTGTTCCCCTGGTGGTGGAGGACGGGCAATATGAGATTTCCCGCATCCTAAATTCTAGACGGTATAGAGGGGGTTTGCAGTACCTCGTCTCTTGGAAGGGTTATGGACCCGAGGATAACTCATGGGTGAGGGCGGATGATGTTTCTGCGTCTAGACTTGTCAGAACGTTTCACAAGAGATTTCCGGATAAGCCTGAGTCCTAGGGGATCCGGAGGATCCTCTTAGAAGGGAGGGTACTGTTAGAACCCTCTTGTTAGGTTTTGTTTCAGTTTGCTGGTCACATGACCTTTTTACCCTATTTAGTCTGGCTCCGCCCTTCTGGCTTTGCTGGACTTCATTGTATTATCAACTCTTAAGCTAGCCGGGTGCTTAAGGTGCCTTACTCTGTCAGTTTTGCTTGATCTGAGGATCTCTTAGTATTTGTTTTCTGTTTTATATTCCCTGCTACACTTTCTGTTAGGAGGTGTCCACCTTTTCACCCAGTCCCTAGATCTTGTAGGGATTCCTCCCTCGCAACTATAGGTCTTCGTTCAGACTAGCTGAGGACTTTAGCGGGTCTGGTTGCAGGATCAGGTTCCCCGTTACATCGTAGGGATCCAGCTTAGTTCTATTGTAGGGACAGAGTTCCCATCTTTCCTTAGTGCTTGTAGCAGATCATAACAAATTGGCTGTTTGCCCACTTTGATGCCAATTCTGATCCCCAGAACCCATTTGGGTCAGGCAGGAGGTACCTGGGTTTGATGCGGGGCATCACTATCTGTATATTCTTAGTGTGAGATCAGTGGCCCAAGTCATTTAACCCCTAAAAAACATCTGTTACTTATTCAAATCTGTGAAAATTGACTGTTTGCCCACTTTGATGCCAATTCTGATGCCCAGAACCCATTTGGGCCAGGCTGGAGGTACCTGCTTTTGATGCGGGGCATCACTATCTGTGTATTCTTAGTGTAAGATCAGTGGCCCAAAGTCATTTAAACCCCTTAAAAACATCTGTTACTTATTCAAATCTATGAAATTGTCCGTTTGCCCACTTTGATGCCAATTCTGTTGCCCAGAACCCATTTGGGCCAGGCAGGTGGGACCTGGGTTTGATGCGGGGCATGACTATCTGTGTATTCTTAGTGTGAGATCAGTGGCCCAAAGTAATTTAACCCCTGAAAAACATGTTACTTATTCAAATCTATGAAAATTGGCTGTTTGCCCACTTTGATGCCAATTCTGATGCCCAGAACCCATTTGGGCCAGGCAGGAGGGACCTGGATTTGATGCGGGGCATCACTATCTGTATATTCTTAGTGTGAGATCAGTGGCCAAAGTCATTTAACCCCTAAAAAACATCTGTTACTTATTCAATCTGTGATTGACGTTTGTTCGCCACTTGATCCAATTCTAGAGATTCCAGAACCCTGAGTCTGGGCCGGCTGGAGGACCTCTTAGATGGGGGCTATTAACCTATTGTGTTTTTTAGTGTTGCTGGTCAATGTCATTTTAACCCTTTTAAAGTCATCTGCTTACTTATTGCATACTCATGAAAATTTAGTGCCGGTTTAGGTGCTTACCTCAGTTTTGGATCGAGCCATATTTGTTTGTCCCTGTACACCATGTTAGGAGGCAGTGTCACCGGTCTAGATGCTGTAGGGTTCTCTGCAACTTAGTCTTCGTAGTACTGACTTAGTCGGTTGCAGATCAGGTCCCGTAATTTAATCCCTGAAACAACATCTGTTACTTGTTCAAATCATAAAATTGGCTGTTTGCCCAATTTGATGCCAATTCTGATGCCCAGAACCCATTTGGGTCAGGCAGGAGGACCTGGTTTGATGCGGGGCATCACTATCAGTATATTCTTAGTGTGAGATCAGTGGCCCAAAGTCATTTAACCCCTTAAAAACATCTGTTACTTATTCAAATCTGTGAAAATTGACTGTTTGCCCACTTTGATGCCAATTCTGATGCCCAGAACCCATTTGGGCCAGGCTGGAGGTACCTGCTTTTGATGCGGGGCATCACTATCTGTGTATTCTTAGTGTAAGATCAGTGGCCCAAAGTCATTTAACCCCTTAAAAACATCTGTTACTTATTCAAATCTATGAAAATTGTCCGTTTGCCCACTTTGATGCCAATTTTGATGCCCAGAACCCATTTGGGCCAGGCAGGTGGGACCTGGGTTTGATGCGGGGCATCACTGTCTGTGCATTCTTAATGTGAGATCAGTGGCCCAAAGTAATTTAACCCCTGAAAAACATCTGTTACTTATTCAAATCTATGAAAATTGGCTGTGTGCCCACTTTGATGCCAATTCTGAAGCCCAGAACCCATTTGGGCCAGGCAGGAGGACTTGTTTTTAATATGGGGCGCCGTGTTTATATGTCTGCAGTGTCATATCTGTGGCCCAGTCATTTAACCCTTTAATTAGTGCCCTCTGGTGCCCACTTTGATGCCCATTTTTGTGCCAGTTTTATAATTTTTGGTGCAAATTTTAAGTGTTTTCACATCAGGGCGCCTCGCTGCAGTGTTTTCTATTATTTTGATGCTTATTTTTTGCTGTTAAACCTATAAAAAACAGAAAAGAAAAATTTGCCGAATAAGAAACCAACTTCAGCCTCGTTGCTCGTCTGAACTCGACCTAAAAGTGGTGAGGACGTCACATGTTGGAAAAGGCCCAATCCCACGAGCAGGAGGACGGGCACGAGCTCCCTCCACGGTTACGCGCCCTGGCGTCTTTCCCTCAGCGATTCTGGGAACAGAAACGGAAGTCCAGCGGAGAAACGAAAGTGACCTGGGACGCAGCCTGGAGAAGAGGCCGCAGCGACGGAGACCCCGCCATGTCCCCGCAGGACACCTGCGAATTCTGCGGCTTGTCCGAGGAAACCGAGAGCACCGGGGAGCTGCAGAGCACGCTGGACGGCACCATAGTGGCGCACTACAACTGCATGGTGAGCGCGGCGGACACTGCGCGGGAAGCGGGGCCGACGGCTGCTGCTGTGTGATGACGGTGACCGGGGAGTGCTGCGGGGCGGCCTGTGAGTCCTCTGTGCGGTCCTGCTGATTGCTCCGGGAGGACGGACGGCAGCGGTGCCTGCAGCCAGTGAGACGTGTGTAATGTCATATTCCTGCCCTACAGCTATGTATGGGCGATAAGGGGCTCAGGGTATATGGTCGTATCGAGGTAATCGCGGGAGGTGGGGTGTATTTGGACGCTTGGTGCGGAGGTGGTATTTGGACGTGCGCTGCAGTAGCGTTATCTGGGTGCACAGTTTGGTGGCATTAATTGGGTACGTGTGGCGGTAACATTATCTAGGCGTGTGGTCTTGTCGTCTGGGTTCACAATGCCGTTGTATTATCTGTTCACTGTTTGAAACCATTGGCTCATTATTTTACCCTGTTTCGAGCATTGCCTAGCTTGGCACTCTGTAGCGTGTGTTGGCACTATTGGGCATGCTAGCTTGGCACTCTGTAGCGTGTGTTGGCACTATTGGGGCACTGACTAGCTTGGCACTCTGTAGCGTGTGTTGGCACTATTGGGACACTGACTAGCTTGGCACTCTGTAGCGTGTGTTGGCACTATTGGGGCACTGACTAGCTTGGCACTCTGTAGCGTGTGTTGGCACTATTGGGCACTGACTAGCTTGGCACTCTGTAGCGTGTGTTGGCACTATTGGGGCACTGACTAGCTTGGCACTCTGTAGCGTGTGTTGGCACTATTGGGACACTGACTAGCTTGGCACTCTGTAGCGTGTGTTGGCACTATTGGGGCACTGACTAGCTTGGCACTCTGTAGCGTGTGTTGGCACTATTGGGGCACTGACTAGCTTGGCACTCTTAGCGTGTGTTGGCACTATTGGGGCACTGACTAGCTTGGCACTCTAGCGTGTGTTGGCACTATTGGGGCACTGACTAGCTTGGCACTCTGTAGCGTGTGTTGGCACTATTGGGGCACTGACTAGCTTGGCACTCTAGCGTGTGTTGGCACTATTGGGGCACTGACTAGCTTGGCACTGTAGCGTGTGTTGGCACTATTGGGGCACTGACTAGCTTGGCACTCTAGCGTGTGTTGGCACTATTGGGGCACTGACTAGCTTGGCACTCTGTAGCGTGTGTTGGCACTATTGGGGCACTGACTAGCTTGGCACTCTGTAGCGTGTGTTGGCACTATTGGGGCACTGACTAGCTTGGCACTCTGTAGCGTGTGTTGGCACTATTGGGGCACTGACTAGCTTGGCATCTACTGTGCAGGGCTACAGTGCTTTTTGTTGGCACTATTGGGGCACTGACTAGCTTGGCACTCTGTAGCGTGTGTTGGCACTATTGGGGCACTGACTAGCTTGGCACTCTGTAGCGTGTGTTGGCACTATTGGGGCACTGACTAGCTTGGCACTCTAGCGTGTGTTGGCACTATTGGGGCACTGACTAGCTTGGCACTCTAGCGTGTGTTGGCACTATTGGGGCACTGACTAGCTTGGCACTCTGTAGCGTGTGTTGGCACTATTGGGGCACTGACTAGCTTGGCACTCTGTAGCGTGTGTTGGCACTATTGGGGCACTGACTAGCTTGGCACTCTGTAGCGTGTGTTGGCACTATTGGGCACTGACTAGCTTGGCACTCTGTAGCGTGTGTTGGCACTATTGGGGCACTGACTAGCTTGGCACTCTGTAGCGTGTGTTGGCACTATTGGGGCACTGACTAGCTTGGCACTCTGTAGCGTGTGTTGGCACTATTGGGGCACTGACTAGCTTGGCACTCTGTAGCGTGTGTTGGCACTATTGGGGCACTGACTAGCTTGGCACTCTGTAGCGTGTGTTGGCACTATTGGGGCACTGACTAGCTTGGCACTCTGTAGCGTGTGTTGGCACTATTGGGGCACTGACTAGCTTGGCACTCTGTAGCGTGTGTTGGCACTATTGGGGCACTGACTAGCTTGGCACTCTAGCGTGTGTTGGCACTATTGGGGCACTGACTAGCTTGGCACTCTGTAGCGTGTGTTGGCACTATTGGGGCACTGACTAGCTTGGCACTCTGTAGCGTGTGTTGGCACTATTGGGGCACTGACTAGCTTGGCACTCTGTAGCGTGTGTTGGCACTATTGGGGCACTGACTAGCTTGGCACTCTGTAGCGTGTGTTGGCACTATTGGGGCACTGACTAGCTTGGCACTCTGTAGCGTGTGTTGGCACTATTGGGGCACTGACTAGCTTGGCACTCTGTAGCGTGTGTTGGCACTATTGGGGCACTGACTAGCTTGGCACTCTGTAGCGTGTGTTGGCACTATTGGGGCACTGACTAGCTTGGCACTCTGTAGCGTGTGTTGGCACTATTGGGGCACTGACTAGCTTGGCACTCTTAGCGTGTGTTGGCACTATTGGGGCACTGACTAGCTTGGCACTCTGTAGCGTGTGTTGGCACTATTGGGGCACTGACTAGCTTGGCACTCTGTAGCGTGTGTTGGCACTATTGGGGCACTGACTAGCTTGGCACTCTGTAGCGTGTGTTGGCACTATTGGGGCACTGACTAGCTTGGCACTCTGTAGCGTGTGTTGGCACTATTGGGGCACTGACTAGCTTGGCACTCTGTAGCGTGTGTTGGCACTATTGGGGCACTGACTAGCTTGGCACTCTGTAGCGTGTGTTGGCACTATTGGGGCACTGACTAGCTTGGCACTCTGTAGCGTGTGTTGGCACTATTGGGGCACTGACTAGCTTGGCACTCTGTAGCGTGTGTTGGCACTATTGGGGCACTGACTAGCTTGGCACTCTGTAGCGTGTGTTGGCACTATTGGGGCACTGACTAGCTTGGCACTCTGTAGCGTGTGTTGGCACTATTGGGGCACTGACTAGCTTGGCACTCTGTAGCGTGTGTTGGCACTATTGGGGCACTGACTAGCTTGGCACTCTGTAGCGTGTGTTGGCACTATTGGGGCACTGACTAGCTTGGCACTCTGTAGCGTGTGTTGGCACTATTGGGCACTGACTAGCTTGGCACTCTGTAGCGTGTGTTGGCACTATTGGGCACTGCCTAGCTTGGCACTCTGTAGCGTGTGTTGGCACTATTGGTGCACTGACTAGCTTGGCACTCTGTAGCGTGTGTTGGCACTATTGGGGCACTGACTAGCTTGGCACTCTGTAGCGTGTGTTGGCACTATTGGGGCACTGACTAGCTTGGCACTCTGTAGCGTGTGTTGGCACTATTGGGGCACTGACTAGCTTGGCACTCTGTAGCGTGTGTTGGCACTATTGGGGCACTGACTAGCTTGGCACTCTGTAGCGTGTGTTGGCACTATTGGGGCACTGACTAGCTTGGCACTCTAGCGTGTGTTGGCACTATTGGGGCACTGACTAGCTTGGCACTCTGTAGCGTGTGTTGGCACTATTGGGGCACTGACTAGCTTGGCACTCTGTAGCGTGTGTTGGCACTATTGGGGCACTGACTAGCTTGGCACTCTGTAGCGTGTGTTGGCACTATTGGGGCACTGACTAGCTTGGCACTCTGTAGCGTGTGTTGGCACTATTGGGACACTGCCTAGCTTGGCACTCTGTAGCGTGTGTTGGCACTATTGGTGCACTGACTAGCTTGGCACTCTGTAGCGTGTGTTGGCACTATTGGGGCACTGACTAGCTTGGCACTCTGTAGCGTGTGTTGGCACTATTGGGGCACTGACTAGCTTGGCACTCTGTAGCGTGTGTTGGCACTATTGGGGCACTGACTAGCTTGGCACTCTGTAGCGTGTGTTGGCACTATTGGGGCACTGACTAGCTTGGCACTCTGTAGCGTGTGTTGGCACTATTGGGGCACTGACTAGCTTGGCACTCTGTAGCGTGTGTTGGCACTATTGGGACACTGACTAGCTTGGCACTCTGTAGCGTGTGTTGGCACTATTGGGGCACTGACTAGCTTGGCACTCTGTAGCGTGTGTTGGCACTATTGGGGCACTGACTAGCTTGGCACTCTGTAGCGTGTGTTGGCACTATTGGGGCACTGACTAGCTTGGCACTCTGTAGCGTGTGTTGGCACTATTGGGGCACTGACTAGCTTGGCACTCTGTAGCGTGTGTTGGCACTATTGGGGCACTGACTAGCTTGGCACTCTGTAGCGTGTGTTGGCACTATTGGGGCACTGACTAGCTTGGCACTCTGTAGCGTGTGTTGGCACTATTGGGGCACTGACTAGCTTGGCACTCTGTAGCGTGTGTTGGCACTATTGGGGCACTGACTAGCTTGGCACTCTGTAGCGTGTGTTGGCACTATTGGGGCACTGACTAGCTTGGCACTCTGTAGCGTGTGTTGGCACTATTGGGGCCACTGACTAGCTTGGCACTCTGTAGCGTGTGTTGGCACTATTGGGCACTGCCTAGCTTGGCACTCTGTAGCGTGTGTTGGCACTATTGGGCACTGACTAGCTTGGCACTCTGTAGCGTGTGTTGGCACTATTGGGGCACTGACTAGCTTGGCACTCTGTAGCGTGTGTTGGCACTATTGGGGCACTGACTAGCTTGGCACTCTGTAGCGTGTGTTGGCACTATTGGGGCACTGACTAGCTTGGCACTCTGTAGCGTGTGTTGGCACTATTGGGGCACTGACTAGCTTGGCACTCTAGCGTGTGTTGGCACTATTGGGGCACTGACTAGCTTGGCACTCTGTAGCGTGTGTTGGCACTATTGGGGCACTGACTAGCTTGGCACTCTAGCGTGTGTTGGCACTATTGGGGCACTGACTAGCTTGGCACTCTGTAGCGTGTGTTGGCACTATTGGGGCACTGACTAGCTTGGCACTCTGTAGCGTTGTTGGCACTATTGGGACACTGCCTAGCTTGGCACTCTGTAGCGTGTGTTGGCACTATTGGTGCACTGACTAGCTTGGCACTCTGTAGCGTGTGTTGGCACTATTGGGGCACTGACTAGCTTGGCACTCTGTAGCGTGTGTTGGCACTATTGGGCACTGACTAGCTTGGCACTCTGTAGCGTGTGTTGGCACTATTGGGACACTGACTAGCTTGGCACTCTGTAGCGTGTGTTGGCACTATTGGGACACTGACTAGCTTGGCACTCTAGCGCGTGTTGGCACTATTGGGACACTGACTAGCTTGGCACTCTGTAGCTTGTGTTGGCACTATTGCGGCACTGACTAGCTTGGCACTCTAGCGTGTGTTGGCACTATTGGTGCACTGACTAGCTTGGCACTCTGTAGCGCGTGTTGGCACTATTGGGACACTGATTAGCTTGGCACTCTGTAGCGTGTGTTGGCACTATTGGGGCACTGACTAGCTTGGCACTCTGTAGCGTGTGTTGGCACTATTGGGGCACTGACTAGCTTGGCACTCTGTAGCGTGTGTTGGCACTATTGGGGCACTGACTAGCTTGGCACTCTGTAGCGTCTGTTGGCACTATTGGGACACTGACTAGCTTGGCACTCTGTAGCGTGTGTTGGCACTATTGGGACACTGACTAGCTTGGCACTCTGTAGCGTGTGTTGGCACTATTGGTGCACTGACTAGCTTGGCACTCTGTAGCGTGTGTTGGCACTATTGGGGCACTGACTAGCTTGGCACTCTGTAGCGTGTGTTGGCACTATTGGGACACTGACTAGCTTGGTACTCTGTAGCGTGTGTTGGCACTATTGGGACACTGACTAGCTTGGCACTCTAGCGCGTGTTGGCACTATTGGGACACTGACTAGCTTGGCACTCTGTAGCTTGTGTTGGCACTATTGGGGCACTGACTATCTTGGCACTCTAGCGTGTGTTGGCACTATTGGTGCACTGACTAGCTTGGCACTCTGTAGTGCGTGTTGGCACTATTGGTGCACTGACTAGCTTGGCACTCTGTAGCGTGTGTTGGCACTATTGGGACACTGATTAGCTTGGCACTCTGTAGCGTGTATTGGCACTATTGGGGCACTGACTAGCTTTGCACTCTGTAGCGTGTGTTGGCACTATTGCGGCACTGACTAGCTTGGCACTCTAGCGTGTGTTGACACTATTGGTGCACTGACTAGCTTGGCACTCTGTAGCGTGTGTTGGCACTATTGGGACACTGACTAGCTTGGCACTCTGTAGCGTGTGTTGGCACTATTGAGAGACTGACTAGCTTGGCACTCTAGCGTGTGTTGGCACTATTGGGGCACTGACTAGCTTGGCACTCTAGCGTGTGTTGGCACTATTGGGACACTGACTAGCTTGGCACTCTGTAGCGTGTGTTGGCACTATTGGGACACTGACTAGTTTGGCACTCTGTAGCGTGTGTTGGCACTATTGGGACACTGACCAGGGTGGATAAAAATCATGATTTTTTTAAAAAAATCAAAAAAATTGGATTTTTTTGATTTAAATAGGATTTTTTAATCAAGTTGTACACAAGCAAAACTTTGTCTTTTTGCAAATCAAATTATTTTACACAAATAAAAATATTAAAACAGTTGATGATTATGAAACCTAATAATTTTTATTTGCACTATTAACCCCTTCACCCCCAAGGGTGGTTTGCACGTTAATGACCGGGCCAATTTTTACAATTTTGACCACTGTCTCTTTATGAGGTTATAACTCTGGAACGCTTCAACGGATCTTCGCGATTCTGAGATTGTTTTCTCGTGACATATTGTACTTCATGTTAGTGGTAAAATTTCTTCGATATAACTTGCGTTTATTTTTGAAAAAAATGCAAATATGGCGAAATTTTTAAAATTTTGCAATTTTCAAACTTTTGAATTTTTATTCCCTTAAAACAGAGAAATATATCACACAAAATAGTTAAGAAATAACATTTCCCACATGTCTACTTTACATCAGCACAATTTTGGAACCAAAATTTTTTTTTGTTAGGAAATTATAAGGGTTAAAAGTTGACCAGCGATTTCTAATTTTTACAGCAAAATTTACAAAGCCATTTTTTTTAGGGACCACCTCACATTTGAAGTCACTTTGAGGGGTCTATATGGCAGAAAATACCCAAAAGTGACACCATTCTAAAAACTGCACCCCTCAAGGTACTCAAAACCACATTCAAGAAGTTTATTAACCCTTCAGGTGCTTCACAGTAACTAAAGCAACGTGGAAGGAAAAAATGAATATTTTACTTTTTAGCCACAAAAATGATCTTTTACAAACTTTTTTTATTTTCACAAGGGTAAAAGGAGAAAATGGACAGATAAGGTTGTTATGCAATTTCTCCTGAGTACGCCAATACTCCATATGTGGGGGAAAACCACTGTTTGGGCACACGGCAGAGCTCGTAAGGGAAGGAGCGACGTTTGACTTTTTCAAACTAAAATTGGCTGGAATTTAGATTGGATGCCATGTCGCGTTTGGAGAGCCCCTGATGCGCCTAAACAGTGGAAACTGTTGTGAATGGGTTTGAGATGAGTTCTGAGCAGAGGCTCCCTCTGGTGGTTACAAGCGGTACTAGTGAAGATTGTGAGGACTGGGAATCAGGTGTTACTGACTGGTCTTATATAAGGGAGTCATTTTCCCATCAGGGTTGCCGGTGATCAATTGTTCTGGTCTGAATCCTTACAAGCGGTACTAGTGAAGATTGTGAGGACTGGGAATCAGGTGTTACTGACTGGTCTTATATAAGGGAGTCATTTTCCCATCAGGGTTGCCGGTGATCAGTTGTTCTGGTCTGAATCCTTCTTTCCAGTTTCCCTTGTAGCCTGCTGTGTCGTGTCTGCATCTCCTGCTATCAGATAAGACATTTTCTTCTTTTGTGTTTGTGCTATATTTTTTGCATTTTGTCCTGCACTTCTGTGGGGGCCTTCAGGGTCCCCTCCGGGGGCTTTTGCCCTCTCTGTTTAGTTCAGCCACTGAGTTTTGTACTTTTGCTTTTTCCAGTTTTTTCAGTGGCTGCTGTTTTGATTTTGTTACACCAGAGAGCTAATTTAGGTGGTAGAGGTCGTGTGATCTCAGGTGATTTTGAAATTAGTAGAGTTGGTGTTTTTCAGGGTTTTCTGGGATTGCAGTAAGTACCCTTCCTGTCCTTTTCTATTTAGATAGTTTGGGTCCCAGCGTTTGCTCATTCTATTTTCTTTCTGTGTCTGTATTTCCTTTTTTACCTGCACTCCTCAGCTACAGAAACATAACAGTATCACCGGCCCATAAATTGTATGGTACTCACAGAAGGGAAAAATTATTGTGAAGGAAGAAAGGTTGTCAGAGTTGTCAGATATTTTTCTGTTTGTTGCATTTTTTTTTTTTTTTTCCCCTCTGTATCTCTGGGTGCTGGGGAGGATCTTTTCTCCCAATGGAGTTTGCACAGTTGTCTGGCCGTGTGGATCAGCTTGCCACTGAGGTTCAGAGTATTGCTGCATATCTTGCTAGGTTGCCTGTTGTGGAACCTAGGATCCCCATGCCAGATTTGTTTTTAGGGGATCGAGCTAAGTTTCAGAATTTCAAAAATAATTGTAAATTGTTTTTTGCCTTAAAATCTAAGTCCTCAGGAAACGCAGCGCAGCAGGTTCAAATTATCATCTCTCTCCTGCGCGGTGATCCTCAGGATTGGGCTTTTTCCCTGATACCTGGGGATCCTGTTTTGAGTGATGTTGATGCATTTTTTCAGGCTTTGGGGTTATTGTACGATGAGCCTAATGTCACTGATCAAGCTGAAAAAGCCTTGTTGGCATTAAATCAGGGGCTTGATGACGCTGAGTTGTACTGTCAGAGATTCCGTAGGTGGGCAGTCCTGACCAAATGGAATGACGACGCTTTGGCGGCCCTTTTCCGGAAGGGTCTGTCGGATAATGTAAAGGATGTTATGGTGGGATTCCCTGTCCCCTTGGTCTCAATGATTCTATGTCATTAGCGATTCAAATTGACAGACGTTTGCGTGAGCGGAGAAGTATGCGTGGAGTGGTGTTGCCTTGTGAGCCAGCTTCTGAGCCCATGCAGTGTGATGGAGTGGTGTCTGGGGCACAGCGTCATGAGTTTCGAAAGCGCAATGGGTTATGTTTCTACTGTGGTGATGCCTCTCTTGCTATTTCAGTCTGCCCTAAGCGGGGAAGACGTTTTGCACGCTCAGTTGTCTTGGGTAGTGTTCAGACTAAGTTTTTATTAACTGTCACTCTGATATGCTCTCTGTCCTCATTTTCTGCTCAGGCTTTCGTTGATTCTGGAGCAGCTATTAACCTGATGGATTATGATTTTGCTAAACGTTGTGGGTTTCCCTTGATACCCCTACAGAAGTCTATTCCTCTACTGGGGATCGATTCTACCCCTTTGGCTGAGAATAAACCCCAGTTTTCTACTCAGGTGATAATGAGGGTTGAACCTGATCACCAGGAGTGCTGCAAATTTTTGGTTCTATATAATCTGCATGACATTATCGTGCTGGGTTTCCCTTGGTTACAGTCTCATAATCCTGTTTTGGATTGGAAATCTGTGTCTGTAACCAGTTGGGGCTGCCAATGTGTTAATACCAACACTCCTGTTTTTTCTGCCTCCCCCCAGGCTCAGGATGTTCCTGACTTTTTGTTTGATTTTTCTGATGTGTTTAGCGAAAGTAAATCTGCATCCTTACCTCCCCATAGGAGCTATGACTGCGCTATTGAATTAGTGCCGGGTAGTAAATTCCCTAAAGGTCGCCTTTTTAACTTGTCTGTACCTGAACATGACGCTATGCGGTCTTATATCAAGGAATCATTGGAGAAGGGTCATATCAGACCATCCTCTTCACCCTTAGGTGCCGGTTTTTTCTTTGTGGCCAAAAAAGATGGTTCATTAAGGCCGTGTATTGATTATCGTCTCTTGAACAATATTACTGTGAAATATCAATACCCGTTACCCTTGATTTCTGACCTGTTTTCCAGGGTGAAAAACGCTACTTGGTTTACCAAGCTTGACCTCAGGGGGGCGTATAACCTTATTCGCATTAAGCACGGGGATGAATGGAAGACGGCATTCAATACCCCCGAAGGGCATTTTGAGTACCTAGTGATGCCCTTTGGGCTCACTAATGCTCCTTCCGTCTTCCAGTCCTTCATGAATGACATTTTCAGGGATTTTGTGGACAAATTTCTGATTGTTTATTTGGATGATATCTTGATTTTTTCTAATGACTGGGACTCTCATGTGAAACATGTTCGAACTGTATTCCAGATTTTGAGAGAGAATGCTCTGTATGTGAAGGGATCAAAGTGTCTTCTTGGCGTACAGAAGATCTCATTTCTGGGATTCATTTTGTCCCCATCTGTTATTGAAATGGACCCGGTCAAGGTTTAGGCCATCTGTGATTGGGTCCAACCTACTTCATTAAAGGCTCTTCAGAGATTTTTGGGTTTTGCCAATTTTTATCGTAAATTTATTGGTAATTTCTCGGTTATTGTTAAACCATTAACTGATTTGACCAGAAAGGGTTCTGATGTGGTGAATTGGCCTCCTGAGGCAGTCTCTGCATTTCAGGAACTTAAGCAGAGATTCACTTCTGCTCCTGTTCTACGGCAGCTGATGTTTCTCTGCCATTTCAGGTGGAGGTTGATGCCTCTGAAATTGGGGCAGGTGCCGTTTTGTCCCAAAAAGATCCAGAGACCTCTAAAAGTAACCCTTGTGCCTTTTTCTCTCGAAAATTTTCTCCTACTGAACGTAATTATGACGTGGGTAATCGGGAGTTATTGGCCATGAAGTGGGCTTTTGAAGAGTGGAGACATTGGCTGGAGGGAGCCAAACATCAGGTGGTGGTCCTTACGGACCATAAGAATCTGGTCTATCTGGAATCTGCCAAGCGACTCAATCCTAGACAGGCCAGGTGGGCCTTGTTTTTCACACGTTTTAATTTTGTGGTTTCCTTTCTTCCTGGCACTAAGAATGTTAAGGCGGATGCCCTCTCGAGGAGTTTCCTTGCGGACTCTCCTGAGTTATCTGATCCTTCTGTTATTTTGAAGGAGGGTGTAGTTCTTTCCGCCATCTCGCCCAATTTGAGACTTGCTCTGGAGGGGTGTCAGGAGGATAGGCCCGAGCGCTGCCCTGTTGGAAAATTGTTTGTCCCGGACCAATGGAAAAAGAGTGTGATGTCTGAGATTCATTGTTCCGCATTGGCTGGGCATCCCGGAATTTTTGGTACCAGAGACTTGGTTAGTCGGTCCTTTTGGTGGCCTACCTTGTCTCGCGATGTCAGGGAATTTGTGCAGTCCTGCGGGACTTGCTCTCGCTCCAAGCCTTGCTCTCGCTCTAGTGGTTTGTTGATGCCATTGCCTGTGCCCAAGAGACCATGGACCCATATCTCTATGGATTTCATTTCCGATCTTCCTGTTTCTCAGAGAATGACCACCATCTGGGTAATTTGTGATAGGTTTTCCAAAATGATACATCTTGTGCCATTAACTAAGTTGCCTTCCTCCTCTGAATTGGTGCCGTTGTTCCTTCAGCACGTGGTTCGTTTACACGGCATTCCTGAGAACATTGTGTCTGACAGAGGAGTCCAGTTTGTTTCCAGATTTTGGAGGACTTTTTGTTCTAAACTGGGTGTTCAATTGTCTTTCTCCTCGGCATTTCATCCTCAGACCAATGGTCAAACTGAGAGAACAAACCAGACATTGGAGACTTATCTAAGATGCTTTGTGTCTGCTGATCAGGATGACTGGGTCTCTTTTTTGCCTTTGGCTGAGTTTGCTCTTAATAATAGGGCTAGCTCTGCCACTTTGATGTCTCCGTTTTTCTGCAATTCTGGGTTTCACCCTCGATTTTCTTCAGGACAGACGGAAGCTTCTGTCTGTCCAGGTGTTGACTCTGTTGTTGAGCGTATGCAACAGATTTGGGACCAGGTAGTGGAGAGGTTGTCCCTCTCTCAGGAGAAGGCCCAGCGGTTTGCTAACCGGCATAGGACTGATGGTCCTCGGTTTAAAGTGGGGACTTGGTCTGGTTGTCCTCAAAGAATATTCCTATGAGAGTAGCATCTCCTAAATTTAAGCCTAGGTTCATTGGACCTTATAAGATCATGGAGATTATTAATCCTGTTTCTTTTCGTTTGCTTCTTCCAGGGACATTTAAGATCCATAACGTGTTCCACAAGTCCTTGTTGAAGAGGTTTGTTGAGCCAGTGGTTCCTGCTGCTGTGCCTCCTGACCCTGTTTTGGTTGAGGGCAATCTGGAGTATGTGGTTGAGAAAATATTGGATTCTCGTTTTTCTAGACGAAGACTCCAGTATTTGGTTAAATGGAGAGGTTATGGTCAGGAAGACAATTCTTGGGTGTTTGCTTCGGACATCCATGCTAGGAGACTTATCCGTGCGTATCATAGAACTCATCCTGACCGACCTGGTTGCTCAAATGAGGGTTCGGTGACCCCTCCTCAAGGGGGGGGTACTGTTGTGAATGGGTTTGAGATGAGTTCTGAGCAGAGGCTCCCTCTGGTGGTTACAAGCGGTACTAGTGAAGATTGTGAGGACTGGGAATCAGGTGTTACTGACTGGTCTTATATAAGGGAGTCATTTTCCCATCAGGGTTGCCGGTGATCAATTGTTCTGGTCTGAATCCTTCTTTCCAGTTTCCCTTGTAGCCTGCTGTGTCGTGTCTGCATCTCCTGCTATCAGATAAGACATTTTCTTCTTTTGTGTTTGTGCTATATTTTTTGCATTTTGTCCTGCACTTCTGTGGGGGCCTTCAGGGTCCCCTACGGGGGCTTTTGCCCTCTCTGTTTAGTTCAGCCACTGAGTTTTGTACTTTTGCTTTTTCCAGTTTTTTCAGTGGCTGCTGTTTTGATTTTGTTACACCAGAGAGCTAATTTAGGTGGTAGAGGTCGTGTGATCTCAGGTGATTTTGAAATTAGTAGAGTTGGTGTTTTTCAGGGTTTTCTGAGATTGCAGTAAGTACCCTTCCTGTCCTTTTCTATTTAGATAGTTTGGGCCCCAGCGTTTGCTCATTCTATTTTCTTTGTGTCTGTATTTCCTTTTTTACCTGCACTCCTCAGCTACCGAAACATAACAGTAAACCCCCACAAGTGACACCATTTTGGAAACTAGACCCCCTAAGGTACTTATCTAGATCTGTTGTGAGCACTTTGAACCCTCAAGTGTTTCACAAAAGTTTATAAAGCCTGGGTGTGAAAAAAAAAAAAATCAATTTTCCACAAAAATGATTTTTTAGTCCCAAATTTTTGAATTTTCCCAAGGAAATTGGACCCCAAAAGTTGTTGTCCAATTTGTCCTGAGGACGCTGATACCCCATATGTGGGGGGGGGGGGAAACTGTTTGGGCGCACGGCAGGGCTTGGAAAGGAAGTAGTAACGTTTTGGAATGCAGACGTTAATGGGGGTCATGTTCCGTTTGCAGTGCCCCAGATGAGCCTAAACAGTTGAAACCCCCCACCAGTGACCCCATTTTGGAAACTAGACCCCCTAAGGAACTTATCTAGATCTTTGGTGAGCACTTTGAACCCCCAAGTGCTTCACACAAGTTTATAATGCCCGGGCATGAAAATAAAAAATCCTATTTTTTTCCCACAAAAATTATCTTTTAGTCACTAATTTTTTATTTTCCCAAGGGTAACAGGAGAAATTGGACCACATAAGTTGTTGTACAATTTGTCCTGAGTACGCTGATACCCCATATGTGGGGAGGAACCACTGTTTAGGGCGCACGGCGGAGCTCGGAATGGAAGGAGCACCATTTGACTTTTTCCAACCAAAATTGGCTGGAATTGAGTTTGGATGCCATGTTGCATTTGGAGATCCCCTGATGTGCCTAAACAGTGGAAACCCCCCACAAATGACCCCATTTGGGAAACTAGACCCCCTAAGGAACTTATCCAGATTTTTGATGAGCAATTTGAACCCCCAAGTGCTTCACACAAGTTTATAACGTAGAGCCGTAAAATTTAAAAATCATATTTTTTCCAAAAAATGATCTTTTCACCCCAATTTTTATTTTTCCAAGGGTAACAAGACTCCAAAAGTTATTGTGCAATTTGTCCTGAGTGCGCTGATACCCCATATGTGGGGGTAAACCACTGTTTGGGTGCATGCAGAGTTTGGAAGGGAAGGAGCGCCGTCTGACTTTTTCAACGCAGAATTGGCTGGACGCCATGTCGTGTTTGGAGAGCTCCTGATCTGCCTAAACAGTGGAAACCCCCATAAATGACACCATTTTGGAAACTAGACCCCTCAAGGAACTTATCTAGATGTGTGGTGAAACTTTGAACCCCCAGGTGTTTCACTAAAGTTTATAACGTACAGCCGTAAAATAAAAAATCTTTTTTTTTTTTTTGCAAACATGATTTTTTCGCCCCAATATTTTATTTTTACAAGGGTAACAGGAGAAATTGGACCCCAAAAGTTGTTGCCCAATTTGTCCTGAGTACGCTGATACCCAATATGTGGGAGAAAACTACTGTATGGGTACACGTTGGGGCTCGGAAGGGAAGTAGTGACGTTTTGGATTGCAGACTTTGATGGAATGGTCTGGGGGCGTCATGTCGCATTTGGAGAGCCCCTGATGCGCCTAAACAGTGGAAATCCCAACAAGTGACCCCATTTTGGAAATAGACCCCACAAGGAACTTATCTAGGTGTGTGGTGAGCGCTATGAAGCCCCAAGTGCTTCACAGAAGTTTATAATGTACAGCCGTAAAAACAAAAAAATAATTTTTTTTTGTACAAAAATGATATTTTCGCCCCCAGTTTTTTATTTCCCAAGGGTAACAGAAGAAATATGACAAATTGCACAATAACTCTTGGGTCCAGAGTACGCTGATACCCCATATGTGGGGATAAACTACTGTTTGGACGCATGGCAGAGCTCAGAAGTGAAGGAGCACCGTTTGACTTTTTCAACGCAGAATTGGCTGGAATTGAGATCAGACGCCATGTCACATTTGGAGAGCCCCTGATGTGCCTAAACAGCGGAAACCCCCCAATTCTAACTCCAACCCTAACCCCAACACACCCCTAACCCTAGTCCCAACCCTAACCACAAACCTAACTCTAACACACCCCTAATCCCAACCCTAACCCTAATCCTAACTTTAGCGCCAACCCTAACCCTAACTTTAGCCGCAACCCTAACCCTAACCCTAATGGGAAAATGGAAATAAATACATTTTTTTAATTTTATTATTTTTCCCTAACTAAGGGGTGATAAAGGGGGTTTGATTTACTATTTATAGCGGGTTTTTATGATTGGCAGCTGTCACGCTAAAAGACGCTTTTTATTGCAAAAATAGTTTTTTGCATCGCCACATTTTGAGAGCTATAATTTTTGCATATTTTGGCCCACAGAGTCATGTGAGGTCTTATTTTTTGCGGTACGAGTTGACGTTTTTATTTGTACCATTTTTGAGCAGGTGACATTTTTTGATCGCTTTTTATTTCGATTTTTGGGAGGTTAGAATGAACAAAAATCAGCAATTCATGAATTTTTTTTGGGGGAGGCGTTTTTATTGTTCCGCGTGTGGTAAAATTGATAAAGCAGTTTTATTCTTCGGGTCAGTACGATTATGGCGATACCTCATTTATATCATTTTTTTATGTTTTGGCGCTTTTATAGAATAAAAACTATTTTATATAAAAAATAATTATTTTTGCATCGCTTTATTCTGCGAGCTATAACTTTTTTATTTTTTCGCTGATGATGCTGTATGGCGGCTCGTTTTTTGCGGGACAAGATGACGTTTTCAGCGGTACCATGTTTATTTATATCGGTCTTTTTGATCGCGCGTTATTCCACTTTTTGTTCGGCGGTATGATGATAAAGCATTGATTTTTTGCTTCGTTTTTTTTTTTTTTTTTTAAGGGGTTCACTAAAGGGGTTAACTAGTGGGACAGTTTTATAGGGGGGGTCGTTACGGACGCGGCGATACCAAATATGTGTACTTTTATTGTTTTGTTTTTTTTATTTACAGGAAGAAATGAATTTATTGGGGAATATATATATTTTTTTTATTTATTTTGGATTTTTTTTTATAACATGTTTATTTTTATTTTTTTTAACTTTTTTACTTTGTCCCAGGGTGGGACATCACTGTATTTGAGCAGATCGCTGGTGTGACAGTGTGCACAGCACTCTGTCACACCAGCGATCGCTCAGGCAGTGCAGCAGGCTTCTCAGTGCCTGCTCTCAGCAGGCACTGAGGAAGCCGCCTCCCTCCAGGACCCCGGCACCATCTTGGATCCGGGTCCTGAGAGGGAGGAAGCCCTCAGAACAGCGCGATCACATCGCGCTGGTCTGAGGGTCTCAGGGGGGTGCGCAGGGAGCCCCCACCCTGCGCGATCCTCCCCTGTGCCCCCAGTACACCGCGATCATGTTTGATCGCGGTGTGCTAGGGGTTAATGTGCCGGGAGCGGTCCGTGACCGCTCCTGACACACAGTCACGGGTGTCAGCTGTGATAATCAGCTGACACCCGGCGGCGATTAGCTGCGCTCCCCTCAGGAGCGCAGCTGATCGCCTATGACGTACTATCCCGTCCATGGTCAGAATGGCACGGGTTTTATGGACGGGATAGTACGTCTAATGTCAGAGAGGGATAAACAATCAGAATTGAACTACAGAGCATCAATTTTATCCCGATGTGTTTCGCAAATGGACACTAATTTTGACCAGTTGTTAATAAACAGTTCCAAGCATTCAGCCAAGGTATTCCATCTAACATCTTGTGGTAGAACCAACTTCAGTCCTCCCATTTCCTTGTAGGTTGCATGTGCAAAATGATTATTGCGGAAATATTTAACAATTTCTACAACATGTTCCTTGACACCCGAAATATGCAGGTCTTTTGCCAAAAGATGCAACAAATGGGCAGAACAACCGTATGTAATGACATTTGTGTCATCCTCATGTGCCAGTTCCGCTCGCATTTTTGCCACATTGCTTGCGTTATCAGTAACTAAGCTCCTTACTTTACATCCAAACTGTTCTTGGCATTGGTGAATTGAGTTCTTAGCAATTTCAAGTAAATATTCAGCAGTATGTGAATTTCCAGATGTGTCGATTGTGTCTGTAATGTAGGTTTCACCATCTTCTGTTGTGACACAAGTGCAAATTATGGGGTCGTTGTGGATGTTGCTCCAACCATCCAAGCTCATGTTAACAACTTTGTCTTTCAAATATTTTGTACAAGCCGCTCTATCTTTGTCGTATACAGCCTGAAGATGTTTTCCTGAGATATCAAATCTACTTGGTGGTTTGTAGCCTGGTCTTATTCCTTCGATCATTTGTACAAACAATGGGTGTTCAACTAGTCGGAAAGAAGAATTGGTTGCAAATATGAATTTAGCAATTAATTCATCAAAATGTTCTTTCTGGCTCGTCGTAGTCTTTAAGAGGAATTTTTCTACACTTTGCACGCAAAGTTTTTTGTTGGGCTGCTTTGTTGAAGTTGTACCCAGATATTGATTGTCACGTGCAGCACAAGCCATATTTGACCCTGAAAGCACAGTAATTAAAAATATAATTCGACTGCGTATTTGAAGAAATATAACGAAAATATTTTGAAACAAACTTTTTGAACAATGTAATGGTCCTCGTCCTATAAGGGCTGTCTCAAAAGTTATGCTACTCAAGTTTCCGGTGAAGTTGCTGTAATACTAGTAATATCAGAGCAACTGAAAAAAATTATGTCACAAAAGTTTTAAAAATGTTTTTTTAAAAAAATGGTCAATTTGGCAGACTTCAAAAGTGAATTGTAGCCTACAATAAAAAAAAATAGGCGTATACACACTCTTTTATTTTTACTTAACGTTAATCTTCTGTGAAATATTGCCTTAACATAAATTTAAATTCTATACTCCAGAACTAGTGCTAGAAATTTTTCTTTTCATAGACTTTAACCATCCCAGTAAAACGTCTGTTAAAATAGGTTGTAATTGCCAGACTTACCACTAGTGCTAGGGTCCTGGTGCATAAGAAGCTGTGGGGGTTCATTGACATTAGTTGTATCACTATCAACATCTTCATTTCCCTTCTGGTTGCAGTTTTCATAATGTGATTTCAAACGGCAAACAAGTCCTTGGATATCCTTTTGACAGTATTTGCACTTTGCTCTCCCACCTTTCTTTCCAAGCTCTGCTGGCATCTCAACAAAATGAACCCAAATAGGGTCTCTCTTACGACCTGCCATGGCTCACGCAGATCACTTCTGAAGTTTGATTGTTACTACAGCCAAGTACTGCTGACTGACTATCCAACAAGTTTGGGCATGTCAACTGAATGGAAAAAGAAACTGAAACCAAGCTACAGAAAGTGAAACCAAGCTAGAAGTGTGGAGTTAATTGAACAATGATTGAAAGTTTTAGATTTTAATCGTGATTTATATTTAAAAATAAACATCTTTTGATTTAAATCATGATTTAAATCATGATTAAAATCCGATTTAAATCGATCTGATTAAATAGAAAAATATTGATTAAATCATGATTTAAATCGTTGATTTAAATCGGCGTGATTTAAATCAATCCACCCTGACACTGACTAGCTTGGCACTCTGTAGCGTGTGTTGGCACTATTGGGCACTGACTAGCTTGGCCTCTGTAGCGTGTGTTGGCACTATTGGGACACTGACTAGCTTGGCACTCTGTAGCGTGTGTTGGCACTATTGGGACACTGACTAGCTTGGCACTCTGTAGCGTGTGTTTGGCACTATTGGGACACTGACTAGCTTGGCACTCTGTAGCGTGTGTTGGCACTATTGGGACACTGACTAGCTTGGCACTCTAGTGTGTGTTGGCACTATTGGGCACTGACTAGCTTGGCACTCTGTAGCGTGTGTTGGCACTATTGGGACACTGACTAGCTTGGCACTCTGTAGTGTGTGTTGGCACTGTTGGGACACTGACTAGCTTGGCACTCTGTAGCGTGTGTTGGCACTATTGGGACACTGACTAGCTTGGCACTCTGTAGTGTGTGTTGGCACTATGTTGGGCACTGACTAGCTTGGCACTCTGTAGCGTGTGTTGGCACTATTGGGACACTGACTAGCTTGGCACTCTGTAGCGTGTGTTGGCACTATTGGGCACTGACTAGCTTGGCACTCTGTAGCGTGTGTTGGCACTATTGGGACACTGACTAGCTTGGCACTCTGTAGCGTGTGTTGGCACTTTGGGACACTGACTAGCTTGGCACTCTGTAGCGTGTGTTGGCACTATTGGGCACACTTGATAGCTTGGCACTCTGTAGCGTGTGTTGGCACTATTGGGGCACTGACTAGCTTGGCACTCTGTGCCGTGGTGTTGGCACTATTGGGGCACTGACTAGCTTGGCACTCTGTGCTGTGTTGGCACTATTGGGCACTGACTAGCTTGGCACTCTGTAGCGTGTGTTGGCACTATTGGGACACTGACTAGCTTGGCACTCTGTAGCGTGTGTTGGCACTATTGGGGCACTGACTAGCTTGGCACTCTGTAGCGTGTTGTTGGCACTATTGGGCACTGACTACTTGGCACTCTGTAGCGTGTGTTGCACTATTGGGACACTGACAAGCTTGGCACTCTGTAGCGTGTGTTGGCACTATTGGGACACTGACTAGCTTGGCACTCTTAGCGGTGTTGGCACTATGGGCATGATAGCTTGGCACTCGTACGGTGTTGGCACTATTGGGCACTGACTAGCTTGGCACTGTAGCGTGTGTTGGATATTGGCAGACTAGCTTGGCATCTGTAGCGTGTGTTGGCACTATGGGGCACTGACAGCTTGCACTCAGGTGTGTTGGCCTATTGGGCACTGACTAGCTGGCACTCTGGTGTTGGCACTTTGGCACTGACAGCTTGGCACTCTGTACGTGTTTGGCACTATGGGACACTGACTACTGGCCTCTGTAGCGTGTGTTTGCACTTTGGGCATGAGCTGCACCTGTAGCGTGTGGCACTTGGGGCATGACTAGCTGCACTCTGTGCGTGTGTTGGCACTATTGGGCACTGACAGCTTGGCCTCTAGCGTGTGTTGGCACTATTGGGACATGACTAGCTTGGCACTCTGTAGCGTGTGTTGGCACTTGGGACACTGACTACTTGGCACTCTAGCGTGTGTGGCACTATGGGACTGACTAGCTTGGCACTCTGTAGGTTGTTGCACTATGGGACACTGATAGTTGGCACTCTGTAGCGGTGTTGGCACTATTGGACACTGACTAGTTGGCACTCTGTAGCGTGTGTTGCACTATTGGCACTGACTAGCTTGGCACTCTGTAGCTGTGTTGGCACTATTGGACACTGACTAGCTTGGCACTCTGACGTGTGTTGCACTATTGGGGCACTGACTAGCTTGGTCTGAGCGTGTGTTGCACTATTGGGGCACTGACTAGCTTGCACTCTGAGCGTGTGTTGGCACTATGGCACTGACTAGCTTGCACTCTGTAGCGTGTGTTGGCACTATTGGGCACTGACTAGCTTGGCATCTGTACGTGTGTTGCACTTTGGGCACTGACTAGCTGGCACTCTGTAGCGTGTGTTGCACTTTGGGACACTGACTAGCTTGGCACTCTGTAGCGTGTGTTGGCACTATTGGGCACTTACTAGCTTGGCACTCTTAGGTGTGTTGGCACTATTGGGCACTGACTAGTGGCACTCTGTAGCGTGTGTTGGCACTATTGTGGACACTGACTAGCTTGGCACTCTGTAGCGTGTGTTGGCACTATTGGGACACTGACTACTGGCACTCTGTAGCGTGTGTTGGCACTTTGGGACACTGACTAGCTTGGCACTCTAGCGTGTGTTGGCACTATTGGCACTGACTAGCTGGCACTCTGTAGCGTGTGTTGGCACTATTGGGCACTGATAGCTTGGCACTCTGTAGCGTGTGTTGCACTATTGGGACACTGACAGCTTGCACTCTTTGGGACACTGACTAGCTTGGCACTCTGTAGCGTGTGTTGGCACTATTGGGGACACTGACTAGCTTTGCACTCAGCTGTGTTGCACTATTGGGCACTGACTAGCTTGGCACTTTTACGTGTGTTGGCACTATTGGGGCACTGACTAGCTTGCACTCTTACGTGTGTTGGCACTATTGGGCACTGACTAGCTGGCACTCTGTAGCGTGTGTTGGCACTATTGGGACACTGACTAGCTTGGCACTCTAGCGTGTGTTGGCACTATTGGGCACTGACTAGCTTGGCACTCTTAGCGTGTGTTGGCACTATTGGGCACTGACTAGCTTGGCACTCTGTAGCGTGTGTTGGCACTTGGGCACTGACAGCTTGGCACTCTTAGCGTGTGTTGGCACTATTGGGACACTGACTAGCTTGGCACTCTGTAGCGTGTGTTGGCACTATTGGGACACTGACTAGTTGGCACTCTGTAGCGTGTGTTGGCACTATTGGGACACTGACTAGCTTGGCACTCTATCGTGTGTTGGCACTATTGGGCACTGACTAGCTTGGCACTCTTAGCGTGTGTTGCACTATTGGGACACTGACTAGCTTGGCACTCTGTAGCGTGTGTTGGCACTATTGGGCACTGACTAGCTTGGCACTCTGTACGTGTGTTGGCACTATGGACACTGACTACTTGGCACTCTTAGCGTGTGTTGGCACTTTGGGACACTGACTAGCTTGGCACTCTGTAGCGTGTGTTGGCACTTTGGGACACTGACTAGCTTGGCACTCTGTAGCGTGTGTTGGCACTATTGGGCAGACTACTGGATCTAGCGTTGTTGGCACTCTGTAGCTGTGTGTTGGCACTATTGGGCACTGACTACTTGGCACTCTCGTGTGTTGGCACATTGGGCACTGACTAGCTGGCACTCTACGTGTGTTGGCACTATTGGGACTGACATGACCTAGTTTGGCACTCTGTACTTGGTTGGCACTATTGGGACACTGACTAGCTTGGCACTCTGTAGCGTGTGTTGGCACTATTGGGACACTGACTAGCTTGGCACTCTGTAGCGTGTGTTGGCACTTTGGACACTGACTAGCTTGCACTCTAGCGTGTGTTGGCACTATTGGGCACTGACTAGCTTGGCACTCTAGCGTGTGTTGGCACTATTGGGCACTGCTACTTGGCACTGTAGGTGTGTTGGCACTTTGGGACACTGACTAGCTTGGCACTCTGTAGCGTGTGTTGGCACTATTGGGACACTGACTAGCTGCACTCTGTAGCGTGTGTTGGCACTATGGGCACTGACTAGCTTGGCACTCTGTACGTGTGTTGCACTATGGGCACTGACTAGCTTGCACTCTAGCGTGTGTTGGCACTATTGGGCACTGACTAGCTTGGCACTCTAGCGTGTGTTGGCACTATTGGGACACTGACTAGCTTGGCACTCTAGCGTGTGTTGGCACTTTGGGCACTGACTAGCTTGGCACTCGTAGCGTGTGTTGGCACTATTGGGACACTGACTAGCTTGGCACTCTGTAGCGTGTGTTGCACTTTGGGACACTGACTAGCTTGGCACTCTAGCGTTGTTGGCACTATTGGGCACTGACTAGCTGCACTCTAGCGTGTGTTGGCACTATTGGGCACTGACTAGCTTGGCACTCTGTAGTGTGTTGGCACTCTAGCGGTGTTGGCACTATTGGGGCACTGACTAGCTTGGCACTCTGTAGCGTGTGTTGGCACTATTGGGACACTGACTAGCTTGGCACTCTAGCGTGTGTTGGCACTTTGGACACTGACTAGCTTGCACTGTAGCGTGTGTTGGCACTATTGGGCACTGACTAGCTTGGCACTCTGTAGCGTGTGTTGGCACTATTGGGCACTGACTAGCTTGGCACTCTGTAGTGTGTGTTGGCACTATTGGGACTGACTAGCTTGGCACTCTAGGTGTGTTGGCACTATTGGGCACTGACTAGCTGGCACTCTGTAGCGTGTGTTGGCACTTTGGGACACTGACTAGCTTGGCACCTTAGCGTGTTGGCACTATTGGGGCACTGACTAGCTTGGCACTCTGAGCGTGTGTTGGCACTATTGGGCACTGACTAGCTTGGCACTCTGTAGCGTGTGTTGGCACTATTGGGGCACTGACTAGCTTGGCACTCTGTAGCGTGTGTTGGCACTCTAGCGTGTGTTGGCACTATTGGGACACTGACTAGCTTGGCACTCTGTAGCGTGTGTTGGCACTATTGGGACACTGACTAGCTTGGCACTCTGTAGCGTGTGTTGCCACTATTGGGAGACTGACTAGCTTGACACTCTGTAGCGTGTGTTGGCACTATTGGGACACTGACTAGCTTGGCACTCTGTAGCGTGTGTTGGCACTATTGGGAGACTGACTAGCTTGACACTCTGTAGCGTGTGTTGGCACTATTGGGACACTGACTAGCTTGGCACTCTAGCGTGTGTTGGCACTATTGGGGCACTGACTAGCTTGACACTCCAGCGTGTGTTGGCACTATTGGGGCACTGACTAGCTTGGCACTCTGTAGCGTGTGTTGGCACTATTGGGCACTGACTAGCTTGGCACTCTAGCGTGTGTTGGCACTTTTGGGACACTGACTAGCTTGGCACTCTGTAGCGTGTGTTGGCACTATTGGGGCACTGACAAGCTTGGCACTCTGTAGCGTGTGTTGGCACTATTGGGGCACTGACAAGCTTGGCACTCTGTAGCGTGTGTTGGCACTATTGGGACACTGACTAGCTTGGCACTCTGTAGCGTGTGTTGGCACTATTGGGGCACTGACAAGCTTGGCACTCTGTAGCGTGTGTTGGCACTATTGGGACACTGACTAGCTTGACACTCTGTATCGTGTGTTGGCACTATTGGGGCACTGACTAGCTTGGCACTCTGTAGCGTGTGTTGGCACTATTGGGACACTGACTAGCTTGGCACTCTGTAGCGTGTGTTGGCATTCTAGCGTGTGTTGGCACTATTGAGGCACTGATTAGCTTGGCACTCTAGCGTGTGTTGGCACTATTGGGGCACTGACTAGCTTGGCACTCTAGCGTGTGTTGGCACTATTGGGACACTGACTAGCTTGGCACTCTGTAGCGTGTGTTGGCATTCTAGCGTGTGTTGGCACTATTGGGCACTGATTAGCTTGGCACTCTAGCGTGTGTTGGCACTATTGGGACACTGACTAGCTTGGCACTCTGTAGCGTGTGTTGGCACTATTGGGGCACTGACTAGCTTGGCACTCTGTAGCGTGTGTTGGCACTATTGGGGCACTGACTAGCTTGGCACTCTGTAGCGTGTGTTGCCACTATTGGGACACTGACTAGATTGGCACTCTGTAGCGTGTGTTGGCACTATTGGGGCAGTGACTAGCTTGACACTCTGTAGCGTGTGTTGGCACTATTGGGAGACTGACTAGCTTGGCACTCTAGCGTGTGTTGGCACTATTGGGGCACTGACTAGCTTGGTACTCTGTAGCGTGTGTTGGCACTATTGGGGCACTGACTAGCTTGACACTCTGTAGCGCGTGTTGTCACTGTTGGGGCACCGTGTACATTCCGCGCAATGTCTACATGTCATGGTTGGTGTGCACTTGAATGGCCGGTCTGATGCCAGCTGACTGTAATCCGACAGCTAGTGAGAATTATCATGCGGCCGTGTTCACATTTGTACGTCTTCACACTTACGACCCATGTGTAGAACATATACGAAAACATATGCAAGTGTATGAACTACAGTACGTCTGAGATTCGACATATGTCATCTACATTTTTATACTTAATTTTTTTACTATTCTCAATAAATAATGGTACAGACAGGACGCGCACACAGTACACGTGAGGACTCTGCTCTACGTTGTTTTGAGGACATTGACAAGTAGTCATATAGACTACACCTTTCATTTTGCAGTTTACAAACTCGCGATTCTAAAAAAAAAAAAAAAAAAAAAAAAAAGCTTCCTTTGTATAGGCTCATAAAGATCTTACTCTTATTGTTCTGGCAGTTGTTACAGCCCCCATGTTTATAGGTGCCTACAATCTTTCTCTCCAGCCATGTACGGTAACTTCTGTTCTACTTTTACGTTGATCCCCTATCCTCAGGATAGGGCATCAATGCCTGATCGTCTGGCACTCGGCACACCCCTCCCCACCCGGCGATCAGCTGTTACCTGTTGCAGCATCGGCCGCTGGCCGGAAGTACTTGCGGAGTTTGGACGTCTGCTTGTAGTGGCCAACATGGAATTCTACACATCCCCCTCCAATTTAGTAGGAGACGGATGTGCAGTAGCAAGCCCCAGCCACTTCAAGTAGATGGCCATGCTCCGCAAGTAAGTAATTCGGTCACCGGCATTGATAACAGCAGATCGGTTGGGTGCCGAGTGTCGGACGATTAGACATTGATGCCCTATCCTAAGAATAGGGCATCAATATAAAAGTAGTAGACAAACTCTTTAATATTCCCCATAGGTCTTGCAGGATGTTCCGTACATCACTATTACAGTTGTCAAAAGTACCAAGAAGATGGATTTTGTTGTCAGTCTCATCCCTTTTTTTGAGGGATAAAAGGGAATTTCGATTCTGTGATAGTGTATGTCTATAGACTTCACCCAAGAATTATTTAAGGTATCCTTTTTGTACAAAGCTTCCTCAGTTCCTCTTGATGATATGGGAGAGGAATGTGATCTAGTTTCTTATAGTATCTAAACACATTGCTTTAATTATCTACTATATAATTATCTTATCCCGTCTGTCTGTCTGTCCAGGAAATCCCGCGTCGCTCATTGGTCCGGCAGAGGCCAATCAGCGCCGCGGGATTTCACAAAAATAATGACGGCCGTTAGCGGCTCATCTGCGGGATGGAGGTCAGCGGGGAGATGACCGGCGCGAGGCGCTCATCTCCCGGCCGCTAGCAGCAGAAGGACCTCGACCGACGGCGCCGCTGACCTCCATGCGGAAGGGAGGACCGGGATACTTCTGCTGCGAGCGCCCGCTCATGTCCCGGGTTCTCGCAGCGGAAGTACCCGCACAGGCAGCGGCGCTGACATCCATGCGGCTAGGATGTCAAGAGAGGACCGGGAGCGGCGCTGCGAGTCGGAATACTTCTGCTGCGAGCGCCCGCTCATGTCCCGGGTTCTCGCAGTGGAAGTAGCCGCATAGGCAGCGGCGCTCTCCTGTCCTCAATAAGCAATATTATGTAATAATAAAGTATTTTACACACAAAATTCTTTGTCCCGGCGTGAAAAGGAACAAATCTACAGACAAACCCGCCCCCAAGCCGTTATTCACTGTGGTACACGAAACAAAATACCCCTGGCTGCAGCAGCAAATAGTCGTCATGTCAGCGGAAACAACAGCCGGCTGCAGCCGGGAAAATTACGTGCTAGCTGTGCGTCGTCTGCGATGTTGTCACAAGCACTATTCACAACGTGACGTCATAACAAAATTCATTCGTTGCCCTGGAGAGATACATAGTAACGTTAATTTAAAGTAGTGCACAACCAATTTAAACGCTGCTTCACTGCTTAGGCGCGCACGGTCGGCCGCACACATATTCTAGAATACCCGATGCATTAGAATCGGGCCACCATCTAGTCCATGATAATGAGGTTCCCCCCTTTATTTTCCTGTTTGTTGTTTTGTTGTCAGATGTCAACGACTGAATTGCACGATAAATATTTGGGTCTAGATTGTTCTGCCAATTCCGCTCTCGTTTTTTATTTTCCAACTCTTCTAATCTCACTGTGGCAAATTAAATAAAGAGATCAATATGAGTTGTTTCACGGGGGGGTCTCTATTTAGTTACCGTACTTCTCTTTTTAAAGGGAGCCTGTCAGCAGGATTGTGCACAGTAACCTACAGACAGTGTCGGGTCAGTGCCGTTGTACTGATTACTGTGATACCTGGGTGATGAAATCCATCAGATCAGTGAGGGATCAGTGACCGCTCAGCAGTCTGCATTATGAATACCTAATCAGAGCACCACATGAAGCCCCCACAGGCCGCCCCAGAGCACGAGCATATCATTAACTCACAGCTGAAAATAAAGATTAAACAACAACCACAAGACAGATTTCATCACCAGGTATCATTGTAATCAGTAAAAAAAAGGGGGAAGCCAGCGCCGCACATGATCAGCATGAAATAACTTAAGTGCATCTGCACATATTAAATTCTAACTGTTTTTCAAAATGAGACATTTGGCAAATAATTGATCAATTCTTTGAGCCACCCCGCCACGACAAGGCATTCTCATATGGGGCAGTCCTACTCTACGTTTTTCATTTTCACTGTGCCATTACGGCCTCCTAAAAATATTAAAAGCATAACTGCAAAAAAAACTGCAAAAGCAAGACTGCACTGCAAAGGTACCTGAAGCATTGCTGGATCACCCCCATGGTGCCAGTAAGACAGATGCAGGTAAAGGCCGACCAGGTCCAGGGATGGACATTTCAGATCTGACCTCCACATTCGCCAAACCAGCAACCACAGATAAAGAGTGAAACAGGCCCAGGCACAGGTGCACAATTATGTATAGCCTGGGGCAGGGCAGGGCTGCTGTATGTGTGTACAGCAGCCTAAGTCAATTAAAAGAAAAAAAAAAAACAGATAAAATAGCATGCATAACCCGGCGCGCACGGCAACTAGTGGTGGTCAGCCACTTACCAATACAAGTAAAAAAAGGGGGAAGCCAGCGCCGCACATGATCAGCATGAAATAACTTAAGTGCATCTGCACATATTAAATTCTAACTGTTTTTCAAAATGAGACATTGTAATCAGCCCCGACCTTACACTGTGTAGGTTATGGCCCCGTCTCACATAGCGACGCACCAGCGATCCCGACAACGATCAGGATCGCTTGGTGTGTCGCTACATGATCGCTGCTGAGCTGCCAAACAGGCAGCGATCAGGACAGCGACACTGCGGGTAACGTCGCCTAGTTACCCGCAGTGTACGTTGGATACCAGCGCGCTGATGCAGGGAACTGGTAACCAAGGTACACGTCGGGTTTCCAGGCGCTGCGCGGTGCCTGGAAACCCGATGTGTACTTTGGTTACCAGCTCCCCTGCAGCAGCGCGCTGGTATCCAACATACACGTCGGGTTTCCAGGCACAGCTCCGCGCCTGGAAACCCGATGTGTACCTTGGTTACCAGCTGATCGCTGGTCTCCTGCCTGTCACACGCAGCGATGCGTGCTGGCCAGCGGGAGACCAGCGATCAAAAAAAAGTACAGGCATTTCTGACACGACCAGCGATTCACAGCAGGGGCCTGATCGCTGGTACGGATCAGACATAGCGAGATCGCTGCTGAGATCGCTGTTTAGCAGCGATCTCGCTAGTGATCTCGCTTTGTGAGACGGGGCCCTTACTGTGCACAGTCCTGCTGACAGGTTCACTTTAAGATCATTGAAAGGACCTCTACAACCTTCTCGCTGTCCTCCATTGATAACTGTATTAGAGTGCAGAAAGCAGAGAATTTGTCATCTTGAATATCAAATTCATCACATTGTTGTTTAGTACAATTTTTGTAGAATTTTCTCCATTTTAATTTTCATGCATATAGGTTCAAATCTTTGATTCATTCAAAGGCACTAAAGAGAGTCCCTTAGGCCGGGGTCACACTTGCGAGAGCAATGCGAGAAACTTGTGCCTCAATACCTGGCACTGCGGCCGGCACTCGGACCAGAGCGTTCAACTGCATAGAAATACATGCAGCCGCACACTCCGGTCCGAGTGCCGGGTATTGAGGTGCGAGACTCGTGCGAGTTTCTCGCAAGTATTATCTCGGCCTTAGAAGGACCCTCTCTGCCTTGGTGAGATGGTGGGATGACAGGTTGATAATGTTATTAACAACTTTAGACATGGCTCAATCCATGTCTACCATTTCATATGTCTGGTTTGTATTTTATACTCTGTATGTATCAGATGTTCTTGTTCTAAAAAAAATATCCTTCCGGTTGTACCATGATGGTTTCTGGATATTTGATATGCACCTTGATTAGATGACCTATATGAGCCTCTTGAGCGAGAATAATTTACATTAGATCTTTGGTGTTGAAAATTTGGTTTCTTCCCTCACTCTCAGTTCCCCCTCTGAAGATGGTATCTCAGATTGTGTATATATATTGGAATTGTTACCAAAATTGTACGCAGTTTTTTCTATAAATTCTATAAGATCTCGTGTAAGTTGATTGTGTTTCCTTTCTTTTATAGAACATTGTAATGTCTCTATTGTCTGTTGTAATGTTGCCTCTGGCTTTTCAAACTCCTTTTATAATTTTTATTTTTTAAATTCCTTCAATCTGTTCTTTGAGGATTTGAGTACATAACTTGAGATTTCCTCTCTTGATCAAGGAGCGAACTCATAAAATGAATGCAACTCTCCGTTGCCTCCTATTCCCATTTAGTTAGGAATTGAGGCGTTCAAGCTCTTCTGGCGGGAATAATATCTAGGACCCTTAGAAATGAGGTAATGTTTCTTATAGTTGTCCAAACTTTTGACTTCCCACCATGAGCGAATATTATCCTCATATATTCCAATGAGAGTAGGAAAAGCAGTTTTTATAGATGGTGTAATTCTAAATGATGGAACCTCTTTGTCCGAAATACCTCCCAAGCATCCTTAAAGGGAACCTGTCACCCCCCCTCAGGGCGTTTTTAAGTAAAAGAGCCACCTTCAGGAGCACTAAGGCTGCATTCTGTGAAGGTGGCTCTTATGTATCTGCTCTCCAGTAATGCCGAAATATTTAGTTTTATAAATAGGTCACCATACCTGTATTAAGTCCCATTGGTATGGCGTCTCCCCCTGTTTCATCCTACTCCCAGCCGTTCATCATCCCCCTGCTGCGTCACTGCACCGCCTCCTCATTTGATTCTCTTGCCGTTACATGCCGGCGGGCGCCTGTTCTGTGGCAACAGTTCTCGGACATGCGCAGTGCGCACTGCCCGGGAACTGACATCAGGCTGTCTCGCCTGAGATGAGCTGCAGACGCTGCCGAGAGAAGAAAACCAGTGGTCTGTATTAACAATATCTCTCTAAGAATCCTGCCATGTCCTTCAGATCTTATTTATCAATTCACTGTTTAATTTACTTGATATCGCCAAACTTAGGGCCCCGTCTCACATAGCGACACACCTGCGATCCTGACAACGATATGCACTTGTCAGGATCGCTGGTATGTCGTTACATGATCGCTGCTGAACTGCCAAACAGGCAGCGATCAGGACATCGACACTGCTGGTAACGTCGCTTAGTTACTTGCAGTGTACTTTGGATACCAGCCCGCTGGTGCAGGGAGCTGGTAACCAAGGTACACATTGGGTTTCCAGGCGCCGCGCGGCAGCTGGAAACCCGATGTGTTCCTTGGTTACCAGCTCCCCTGCAGCAGCGCGCTGATACCCAACGTACACATTGGGTTTCCAGGCGCCACCCGGCGCCTGGAAACCCGATGTGTACCTTAATTACCAGCTGATCGCTGGTCTCCTGCCTGCCACACGCAGCGATGCGTGCTGGCCAGCAGGAGACCAACAATCAAAAAAATGTCCAGGACATTCAGCGACGATCAGTGATACCCAGCAGGGGGGTTGATCGTCGCTGAATGTCACACGCAGCGATATCGCTGGGGAGATCGCTGTTGCGTCACAAAACTAGTGACTCAGCAGCGATCTCGCTAGCTGTGTGTGACGGGGGCTTTATATTCTAAAACACTTACCAGAGCTAATCTGATTGGAGTAATAATTAAAATTAACCTTTGTTCTATACAATTAAAATGCACTAATAGATAAGATGTAAAAGATTTGTTTGACTCTATAGTCTCAAAAGTAGAATTAGGTCAGAAATGATCAGTAATGAAGGAATTTTTACTGCATTTAATCCCAATATACAGGTCTGGCAAACATTAAGAGACCACTGCACAGTTTTGGGCTTCTTTTACATTTACCGTGTTTTTGCGGGCCGTTTATGCGACCGACCGCAATAGATTTCTATGTGGCCGCAAAATCGGCCCTCAAAAATTCCACTGTGTGCCGTATGGCCGTATTTGCGGCCGTGAAAAAAGATCGAGCCTGCTCGATCTTTTTCACGGCGTACAGACACGGCCCTCTTTGAAAATCAGTAAAGCGGCAAAAACAAACGGAAGTTTGTTTTTGTGGTGCATTGTCCCTTCCGTTTTTTTCCCAATACTTCCATACTTGCCGCAAAAAACCCAGTAAGTGTAAAAGTAGCCTTATAAAAATCAGCTTCTCTACATGTCTTGACAGCCATTCCATTCTAGGGTCAGTTGAATTCCAACCAGAGTACACCTCATTCTACTTAATGTGCTTCTGATTAGGTGATCACCTCAACCAAATCTTATTTAACAAAGGAAAGTATAAAAAAAACCACATTGTTCACAATCCTCTTGCAATAGGACAATCTGGATGGCAAAACAAGTGCTAGTAATATCCCAAAAGTAATAGGAATGAAAAAATAACTTTTAACCATGCCAAGGACTTAGAAAAGAGTGAGGAAAAGAAGGGCTCAATTCTGGCTTTACTAGCAGAGGGACACCGTGAGCGTCATGTTGCCTCCATCCTTAAAATTTCTGAGATGGCAGTCCATTACAACAAGGTCAATCAGCAGACATTGGGGACAACAAAGCTACAGACCGGCAGAGGGCGAAAACGACTCTCCACTGATCGGGATGACAGTCATCTTATTCGAATGTCATTCAGCAACCGCAGGATGACATCAAGTTATCTACAAAAGGAATGGCAAATGGCAGCTGGGGTGAAGTGCACAGAAAGAACAGTTTGTAACAGGCTCCTAGAGGCAGGGCTCAAGTCATGTAAAGCTAGAAAAAAAGCCTTTCATCAATGAGAAGCAAAGGAGAGCCAGGCTGAAGTTTGCCAAAGACCATAAGGATTGGACCATAGAGGACTGGAGTAAGGTAATCTTCTCTGACGAGTCTAATTTTCAGCTTTGCACAACACATGGTCGTCTAATGGTTAGACGGAGACCTGGAGAGACATACAGGCCACAGTGTCTTGCACCCACTGTGAAATTTGGTGGAGGATTGGTAATGATCTGGGGATGCTTCAGCAAGACTGTTTTTTCCAGCAGGACAATGCACCATGCCACACAGCAAGGTCAATCAATGTTTGGATGAAGAACCACCACATCAAATCCCTGTCATGGCGAGTCCATTCTCCAGATCTGAACCCCATTGAAAACCTCTGTAATGTAATCAAGAGGAAGATGGATAGTCACAAGCCATCAAACAAAGAAATGCTTAAATTTTTGTACCAGGAGTGGCATAAGGTCACCCAAAAGCAGTGTGAAACACTGGTAGAAAGCATGCCAAGACGCATAAAAGCTGTGATTAAAAATCATGGTTATTCCACAAAATACTGACTTCTGAACTATTCCTGTTGATTCTAAATGATTATGAACTTGTTTTCTTAGCATTATTTGAGGTCTGCAACCACTGCATTTTTTTTTATTTTGACCATTTCTCATTTTTTGAAAATAAATACAAAATTTATTGCTTGGAAATTTGGAGATATGTTGTCAGTAGTTTATAGAATAAAAGAGCAATTTACATTTTACTCAAAAATATACCTATAAAGAGAAAAATCAGACAAACTGAAAATTTTGCAGTGGTCTCTTAATTTTTGCCAGAGCTGTATCTTATTCAAGATTGTTTTTATAGGTACAAACTATCCAGATATCTATCTAGTAGCACAATTTGTTGGGGGATTGTCAATAATTTCACTATAGTCTCTTTGTCTTCAAAGTGCCATATAGACAATTTCATCTAGATGTGCATATAGCTTCGACATATGTGCAAGGATCAACGGTGACACTTAAGAATCCACAGCCGTTAAATAATTATGAACGGTGTCAGTATGGACAAGAGCGCAAACCACTTCTGATAACATGAAAACCAAAAAAGCAAAAAAAAAACAGGAACGGTTAGAATTGTATATTGAAGTAAAAGAACCAAAAATCTATTACTGAAAATTGCCTTTATTGAAACAAGTATGCTGGGTAAGATGTGTGGTGCTAGAACCGCGATGAAGCCCTCATATAGCTCCCCTTGGTATGTATCCCTTTGCAATGGTCATTTGGACAGCATAATAGTTTTGAGACATTAAACACACTACTAGCCCCTGATGATCATGGCAGTTTTCAAAAATTGATGAAACGCGTAGGCAGGGCTGTGGAGGTGGAGTCGGTGTCATGTAAATTGAGGAGTCGGAGGTTTGGCTTACCGACTCCACAGCCCTGGTATGAGGGGGTCGGAGTCGTGGAGTCAGAGTTGGAGTCAGTCAGTGTCATGGAAATTGAGGAGTCGGAGTCAGAGGTTTGGCTTACAGACTCCACCTAGTCCTGCGCGTAGTGATGTTCTCGGATATGGAATAAACTTCCTTAGCTACTTCTAACTGTCTAGATCAGTGTTTCTCAACTCCTGTCCTCAAGGCCCACCAATAGGTCATGTTTTCAGGATTTCCTTAGTATTGCCCAAGTGTTAATTCCACCACATGTGCAATGTGAATGGAAATCCTGAAAACATGACCTATTGGTGGGCCTTGAGGACAGGAGTTGAGAAACACTGATCTAGATGAACCTGACAGCTAATTCTCCATTGCAGGATGTTTGTTCAGCAAGTTCATCCTGTTAGTATAGTAGGCTTGTTTCCTGCACAGCGGCATTTCAGGATGTGTGTCCGAATAGTCTATTGTAACCTGATAGACAATGCTATTATATTTGTGGTCTGGGCAACAGGCTTAAATTATTAACATAATCTAGGAGCCGGGTTACAAGAAGTATTTATAATAAGGCATTGAGGTTGTCACTATGGCTTGATGACAGAAACAGACCATAGCGAACTTATTGACAATCCCCCAACATCTCCATTAACAGCCCTACTTCCACATCTGCATCTCAGCTTCTATCACTAACCACTTCACTAGACCTCTCACAGCTTTCAACCTCTGAGACACACAAGGACGGTAACACCCTTGACCTGGTCTTTGTCCGGCTCTGTTCAATCTCCCACCTAAATAACTCACCGCTTCCACTCTCTGACCACAACATTCTCTCCTTCACGCTCACAAATCCTCGACCACCCCAGCGCACTCCTACCTACCACACATTCAGAAATCTACAAGCCATTAACCCTCAGACACTTTCTGACTCCCTACACTCATCACTGTCCCCAATCTCCTCTTTTTCTTGTCCTTATCTGTCTGTTCATCACTACAATGACACTCTTAAGGTACTGTCACACTAAGCGAGATCGCTAACGAGATCGCTAAAGAGTCACCGATTTTATGACACAGTAGCGATCTTGTTAGCGACGCAGCTGTGTGTGACATGTAGCAGCGATGTGGCCCCTGCTGAGATGTCGCTGATCGCTTATGAACGTTCTGAGCCTTTTTTGGTCGTTGGTATCCCGCTGGTGAGCCTGAATCGCTGAGTGTGACACCCTTTATGAACGACTTTACCAGCGTCGCAGGTGGGACTAGGTTTTCCCAACGACCGCAGAGGTCGTTATACAGATCGCTGATCTCTGATGAGATCTTTGTGTTTGGAAGCTAACTAGCGACCACATAGCGATCGTACTAGCGATCTCGCCAGGTTGTGTCGTTGTCGTGATCGCTAGTGCGATCGCTAAGTGTGACAGTGCCTTTAGAAGCACCCTTGACCAAGTAGCGCCGCTCACTCTCAGAACTTCCAAACACACAGTAAAACAGCCCTGGCTCACATCGCAAACTCAACTTCTTCAGCGATGCTCTAGGAGTGCTGAACGCCTATTGTCACGACGTATAACAGATATATTCAATGATAGCTACCTATATCTAATGTGACATCATTCTAAATTTCATATAATAGAGAAAATCAACATGTATACATAGTATCTGCCAGCAATGTCTTACCTGACATAATATCCTATGTATTGTGGGTCAATACTGTGTACGTGTCACGCTGTCTCTGGATAGAGGTGGACTGGGGTCTATGCTGACCCTGAACTGGGTCCTGACTAGTCCCTCTACCTGGAGGTACTGTTAATGGTACAGAGGTCCAGGCCGCCAGCGTAACCCTGTCTCCTGTAGATCCCTGACCACTGTAATCTAGTCCTGAGAAGGACCCTGATTACCACCACAGGGAATGGGCAGGTCACAGCTTACACACAGTCTAAGACAAACGAGACAGACAAGGGGTAAAGAAAACACAGCCTTGCATACAACACTTCCACTACAGAGGAACACAAAAGGTTAAGGAGATAAACAATAAGCGAGGAGAGGAAAAACCACAACAGGTACTCTTAGCTTAAGTCTTCTCAGAAACGATCCGCTCTGCTGGTCTGAATGAATGCTTTCACCGGCAACTTCCCCAGCAGACCAGCAGGTATATGAAGGAAGCTAATTAACAAAACATCAATCGCAGCTGGTCGAGGCTGGTCAGCCCAGCACCGAGAGAGAAAGAATTAACTCCCTCAGTGCCGAAAAACACCCAGCACCAGAAACTCAGCTGTGCGAAGTCAGGGTGTGCAATCGCGACGATCTCCGCCGCGACACACCCGTGACAGTACCCCCCCTTCTACGAGGGGCCTCTGGACCCTCAGGGCCTGGTCTATCTGGGTGAGTAGTGTGGAAGGCCCGAACCAAACGGTCTGCGTTAATATCCGACGCAGAAACCCACATCCTCTCCTCAGGACCATACCCCCTCCAATGAACAAGGTACTGAAGGGACGGCGATTCAGACGTGAGTCAATGATCTTCGATACCTGAAACTCCAAATTACCATTGACCACCACTGGAGGAGGAGGTAGAGGTGACGGTATAACTGGTGCCACGTACCTCTTAAGCAACGATTTGTGGAACACATTGTGGATTTTAAATGTAGGAGGGAGGTCAAGACGGAAAGCCACCGGATTAACTATTGAACTGATCCTGTATGGCCCGATGAACCTGGGACCCAGTTTCCAGGAGGGAACCTTAAGTTTTATATTCTTGGTAGACAACCATACCAGATCGTTCACACTTAGGTCCGGACCAGACAATCTCCTCCTATCAGCCATACGTTTGTATTGGTTCCCCATAGTGCTCAGATTATTAAGCACTCCTCTCCACACTGAAGCAAGTGACGACGAAAATCGTTCCTCCTCAGGAACCCCAGAAGAGCCCCCCCCATTGAAAGTACAAAACTGGGGGTGAAAACCATATGCCCCAAAAAACGGGGACTTACCAGTGGACTCGCTCCGCCTATTGTTAAGAGCGAACTCTGCCAGAGGCAAGAAAGAAGACCAGTCCTCTTGGTTCTCTGAGACAAAACACCGGAGATATGTCTCTAAGCTCTGATTCAGACGCTCTGTCTGACCATTGGTCTGCGGATGAAAAGCCGAAGAAAATGACAACTGCATCCCCCGACGAGAACAAAATGCCTTCCAGAATTTGGACACAAACTGAGACCCCCGATCCGACACCACATCGGAAGGCAACCCGTGAAGTCTCACAATCTCCCCAATGAACACCTGCGCCAGAGTTTTAGCATTAGGAAGAGCAGGAAGAGCAATAAAATGTGCCATTTTGCTGAACCTGTCAACTACAACTAGTATGACAGTTTTACCTTGAAGACGGAGGAAGGTCCGTAATGAAGTCCATAGACAGATGGGTCCATGGACGCTCTGGGATTTTCAACGGTAAAAGGGCCCCAGACGGACGGGTATGTGGGGTCTTAGAGCGCGCACATACCCCACAGGACGCGACAAAAGTTACCACCTCTTTATTTAAGTTAGGCCACCAAAACCGGCGAGAAACGAGATCTACAGTTGCTTTACTCCCTGGGTGTCCTGCCAAAGCAGAATTATGATGTGCCTCGATAACCTTTTGTCTTAACTGATCTGGAACAAACAGTTTCCCTGGAGGTCCTACAGGGGCGTCCCCCTGAGCCTCCAATACCTCCTCCTCAAGCTCAGAGCATACAGCCGACACCACAACTCCCTCCTGAAGAATAGGAACCGGGTCATCCGTCTTCCCGGCCCCCGGGAAACTACGAGATAAGGCATCAGCCTTTACATTTTTTGACCCAGGACGATATGTGACGACAAAATTAAACCTGGTAAAAAACAACGACCATCTAGCTTGTCTGGAATTCAGACGTTTTGCAGACTCTAAATACAGCAGGTTCTTGTGATCAGTAATGACGGTGACCGGGTGGACTGCCCCCTCCAAAAAGTGACGCCACTCTTCAAAAGCCAACTTAATGGCCAAGAGTTCCCTATTGCCGACATCATAATTCCTCTCGGCGGACGCAATTTTTTAGAGAAGAAAGCACACGGATGCCATTTACCAGGGGACGGACCTTAAGATAATACCGCACCCACTCCTACGTCAGATGCGTCTACCTCCACAATGAACGGTTGTGATGCACCAGGTTGGATGAGTATGGGTGCTGAAGCAAAACATTTTTTCAAGGAGGAAAATGCTTGACAAGCTTTGTCAGACCACCTAGAAAAATCCGTCCCTTTTTTTGTCATGTCAGTGAGAGGTTTGACAACGGATGAGAAATTACGAATAAATTTCCGGTAGTAGTTAGCAAACCCCAGGAAACGCTGCAGTGCTTTAAGATCCTCTGGCCTATCCCATTCAAGCACAGCCTTCACTTTCCCAGGGTCCATACGGAAACCGGAGGCTGACACCAGGAATCCTAAAAACTGAAGTTCTTGTACGGCGAATACACACTTCTCCCATTTGGCGTACAGTTTATTATCTCGCAAGATCTGCAACACTTGTCTCACATGCTCCTGATGAGACACAAGATCCGGCGAGTAAATTAAGATGTCATCTAGATAAATGACAACAAACTGTCCCACTAGGTGGCGAAAGATGTCATTAACAAAATGTTGAAACACCGCCGGGGCAGTAGTCAGACCGAAAGGCATGACAAGGTTCTCATAATGTCCCTCCGGAGTGTTAAACGCCGTCTTCCACTCATCCCCCTCCTTTATCCTAATCAGATTATACGCCCCCCTGAGATCCAACTTAGATAACCATTTGGCGCCCACAATCTGATTGAAGAGATCAGGAATAAGTGGGAGCGGATACGGATCTCGGACCGTAATCCGATTAAGCTCACGGAAATCCAGGCAAGGGCGTAGGCCTCCATCTTTTTTCTTCACAAAGAAGAACCCCGCGGCCACTGGGGAAGATGAAGGTCTAATATGCCCCTTGGCCAGACTTTCCGAAATGTAATCCTTCATAGCTTGCCTCTCAGGACCAGAAATGTTATGTAACCTAGATTTTGGTAACTTAGCATCAGGAAGCAATTTTATAGCACAGTCATATGCGCGATGAGGAGGTAATTCTTGACACCCTTCCTCTGAAAACACATCCTCAAAGTCCTCCAGAAAAGGAGGTAAGGTTCTAGGCACGACCGTACCGATGACCGTGTTCATGCAGTTACTATTGCAAAATTCACCCCACTGGCTTATCTCTCTGGATTGCCAATTAATAACTGGGTTATGTTTAGTTAACCAAGGAAGTCCCAACACAATAGGAGTGGGAAGGCCCTCCAACACATAACAAGACAATAGTTCTTTATGTATTGCCCCCACTCGAAGGTCTATGTTATGCACGACTTGCACAAAGCTACCTTGACCGAGAGGCCTGGCGTCAATAGAGAATATAGGGATAGGTTTGGCCAATACACTCAGTTGCATACCTTGCACCTGGGCAAACCGAGCGTCCACCAGATTAGCCGCGGCCCCACTATCCAGAAGAACAGAAATCCTCTCAGTTCTCGTACCTACCACCACCTCCGCTGGTACGAGAAACTGAGACGGACTTGGGGACGAAATACATACTCCCAGATTGTCGTCCACCACACAACCTGGGATTAATAGTTTTCCGGCGACTTCTTGCTCAGTACAGTACGGGATGGACACCCCTCAATAAAATGTCCCTTTCTCCCGCAGAAGAAACACCTTCTTGTTTTGCGGCGCACCGCCGATCCCCTCCCTCGGAATGATGTCCCTCCCAACTGCATAGGTTCCTCGGAACAAACCAGGGGAACCTCAATATTAGGGACTTTAGAAGGAGGTGGAGTCATCACAGGGGGCGGAGTTACCCCACACCTCTCCCGAAGCCGTCTATCAATGCGAATAGCAAGAGCCATAGCGGCCTCCAGTGACGGGGGAGAATCATACTGAGCCAACACATCTTTTAATTTGTCAGATAAACCTTGACAAAACTGGCTCTTAAGAGCCGGGTCATTCCACTGAGTATCCGTGGCCCACCTACGGAACTCTGAAGAAAATTCCTCCGCCGGACGATCTCCCTGCTGTATCCTACGTAACTTCATTTCAGCAAGGGAGACCCGATCCGGGTCATCATATACCAGACCCAGGGCTGTAAAAAATCGGTCCACTGACTGGAGAGCCGGGGAGCCCGGGGGGAGAGAGAACGCCCAGGATTGAGGGTCCCCTTGTAAGAGCGAGATGACAATTCCCCCCTCTGATCCTCACTCCCCGACGACTGCGGCCGCAGCCGAAAATACAATTTACATGCTTCCCGGAAAGTAAAAAACTTGTCCCGCCCACCAGTGAACCTGTCCGGGAGAGCTACTTTAGGTTCAGATCTGGTTTGCTCCCGGGGGTACAAAACCTTGGCTTTAACGTCCGTCAGCTCCATGGACAAACTCTGCAACTGCTGAGCTAAATGGGCTACTGGATCCATGGTGGCATGGTGGCTGGGGAGAATCTTTAGAGTGGCCGGTGAAAATGTCACAACGTATAACAGATATATTCAATGATAGCTACTTATATCTAATGTGACATCATTCTAAATTTCATATAATAGAGAAAATCAACATGTATACATAGTATCTGCCAGCAATGTCTTACCTGACATAATATCCTATGTATTGTGGGTCAATACTGTGTACGTGTCACGCTGTCTCTGGATAGAGGTGGACTGGGGTCTATGCTGACCCTGAACTGGGGTCCTGACTAGTCCCTCTACCTGGAGGTACTGTTAATGGTACAGAGGTCCAGGCCGCCAGCGTAACCGTGTCTCCTGTAGATCCCTGACCACTGTAATCTAGTCCTGAGAAGGACCCTGATTACCACCAACAGGGAATGGGCAGGTCACAGCTTACACACAGTCTAAGACAAACGAGACAGACAAGGGGTAAAGAAAACACAGCCTTGCATACAACACTTCCACTACAGAGGAACACAAAAGGTTAAGGAGATAAACAATAAGCGAGGAGAGGAAAAACCACAACAGGCACTCTTAGCTTAAGTCTTCTCAGAAACGATCCGCTTTGCTGGTCTGAATGAATGCTTTCACCGGCAACTTCCCCAGCAGACCAGCAGGTATATGAAGGAAGCTAATTAACAAAACATCAATCGCAGCTGGTCGAGGCTGGTCAGCCCAGCACCGAGAGAGAAAGAATTAACTCCCTCAGTGCCGAAAAACACCCAGCACCAGAAACTCAGCTGTGCGAAGTCAGGGTGTGCAATCGCGACTATCTCCGCCGCGACACACCCGTGACACCTATGGAGAAAAACCCACACACCAGAAGACTTCGAAGGTCCACTTTAAATTTATGTTAAGAACTTATAACGCTGCCCTTCACCTCGCCAAACAGACCTACTTCACCACCCTGATCTCACTAGCCAACAACCCCAAGAAACTTTTTGACACTTTTCACTCCCTCCTCAGGCCAAAAGCACAAGCCCCTATCACAGACATTTGTTCTGACGACCTGGCCTCCTACTTTATAGAAAAAATAGATACTATCCGTCAGGAAATCTGCTCTCAACCACCAAGTGTTCTGACTCCCATCCCATTTCCCATCTGCATTTCCCCTGGCTCACTTTCCACATTTGATCCTATCACAGAAGAAGTCTCCAGACTCCTCTCGTCCAACTACATGCACTACCGACCCCATTCCCTCACATCTCCAGTCTTTCTCTCCAGTTGTCACAACTCGCCTAACACAATTCTTTAATCTCTCACTCTCCTCTGGCATTTTCCCATCCTCCTTCAAACACTCCATCGTTACTCCATTACTAAAGAAACCCGCTCTCGACCCTTCATGCACAAACAACTACAGACCGGTCTCCAATCTCCCCTTCATCTCTAAACTTTTGGAGCGCCTAGTCTACTCCCGCCTCACCCGTTACCTCTCCACTCACTCCCTCCTAGACTCTTCACAGTCCGGTTTCCGCCCCCTACATTCGACTGAAACTGTACTCTTCAAAGTGACCAATGACCTTCTGACAGCAAAACGTAACGTTAACCACTCTTGCTCATTCTTCTCGACCTTTCTGCAGCTTTTGACACGGTTGACAACCATCTCCCTCTCTCTAGGCTCCAGTCACTAGGCATTAAGGACACTGCTCTCTCCTGGTTCTCTTATCTTTCTGACCGCTCCTTCAGTGTTTTGTTCTCTGGCTCCACGTCATTTCCTCTTCCTCTTGCTGTCGGGGTATCCCAGGGCTCAGTCCTTGGCCCCCTTCTCTTCTCTGTCTACACGGCCCCAGTTGGACAGACCATCAGCAGATTTGGCTTTCAGTACCATCTTTATGCTGATGGCACACAACTATACACGTCATCCCCCGACCTTACCCCCGCTGTTCTACAGAACGCCACCGACTGTCCGCAGTCTCCAACATCATGTCCGCTCTCTATCTGAAACTTAACCTCTCCAAAACTGAACTTCTTCTGCTCCCCCCGTCTACTAACCTCCCTAAATTTGACATTTCCCTCTCCGTGGGCAGCACCATAATAACGCCCCGGCAGCAGGCTCGCTGTCTGGGTGTTATGTTTGACACCAATCTCTCCTTCACCACCCATATACAATCTCTTGCTCGCTCTTGCCGCCTACACCTAAAGAAAATCTCTAGAATCCACCCTTTTCTCACCATGGAAACAACAAAAACCCTCACTGTCGCCCTGATCCACTCCCGCCTGGACTACTTCAACGCTCTATTACTTGGCCTCCCTGTTACTCGATTATCACCTCTCCATTCCATACTTAATGCAGCAGCCAGGGTCATCCATCTGGCTAATCTGTACTCTGACGCGTCCGCTCTTCGCCAGTTGTTACACTGGCTGCCCATTCATTATAGGATCCAATTCAATGTACTTTTTCTCACCCACAAAGCTCTCCACAGTGCGTCACCCCCCTACATCTCCTCCCTCATTTCTATCGGCCTAACCGACTGCTGCGCTCTGCAAACGACTTTCGACTTTCCTCTGCACTAATCCGTACCTCCCACTCCCGACTCCAAGACTTCTCCCGCGCTGCGCCAATCCGCTGGAATTCTCTACCCCAAGAAATTAGGACTATCCACAATTTGTATGGTTTCAGGCGCTCCCTCAAAACACATTTGTTCAGAGCGGCATATCACATTCACTAATCAAAGTCATTCAACGTGTAAGGTGTGTGTGTGTAGCCCATTCACTATCTCCATCCATCCCTCACTCCCTCAAGATGGCTGGACCATCATTGTAAATACACCATTGTATATACACACCTGTACTTTGTATCTCCCCCACCTCATTGTAGATTGTAAGCTCTCACGAGCAGGGTCGTCTTATTTTGCTTTAATTATTGTATTGTTAACGTTGTTACTTATGACTTGTGTTTTGAAACTGTTAAACTGTAAAGCGCTGCGGAATATGTTGGCGCTATACGAGTATAAATAAAGATTATTATTATTGTGCTACTAGACAGATATATCTGGAAGGTTTGTTCCTATAAAAACAATCAATCTTGAGTAAGTACATATGGATCAGGGTGGATTTGATTTAAATCAAACTGATTTAAATCACGATTTAAATCACTAGTCAGTAAGGCTTGCATATTAAATCAAAGTTTCTACCTAAACTAGTTCTTGCTACTTTAACATGCAAGTAGATGAAGATTTTTAGAATCACTTTTTATATTACTTTTTTCTCCCCAGTTTAATGGGTTAATCATTCATATTTGGACACCACTGTTCTGTTGTACTTAGGAAGGAGAAAAATAATCCTGACCTTAATAACAATTTAAATAGATTTATTCAACTGAAACAATAACAACATCACAGCATAAGTTATTTGCTTAAACAAACATCCATGTTTGTTAACTAATTTGGCTAAACAAAATATATATATATATTTTAAGAAACTTAGACTGTCAGCCCAGCCGACACATGAAAAACTTAAATACTACTGTCCCTGCTGTCCTCTGTAGCTCACTCGTCGTCATCTTCATCATCATCTTCTTTGTTCCTATTCATAATCTGGAAAAGAAAAACAAGCTTTCCTGCTTTATTGGGTCCCAACCGATTTCTCAATTTAGAATGAATGAGTCCAAAGGAAGAGAATATTCTTTCAACACCTGTGCAGAAGAAGCTACTGCTGTTAAAAGTGAAATCATTACTTGAACAGTCTCTAAATCCAAGCGCTTAAGTGACTTCCACCAGTTTACTGGTGTGACCTTCCTTAAAATATCTTCAGCAAACATATATTTCTTGAATGGTTCCCCTTTAGCTCTGAAGTTTATTATAGTTGACATTAAAGATGGATGATTGCTGGATACCCATGTCATAGCTAACTCCTCTTCCTCAGCACTTAGGTTTTGACCCTGATATTGGATATTGACAATATTTGCCAAAAAATGAGCTGGAGTCAGTGCTTGTCCCATTCGTTTGTTTACTGCTTGTAATTTAATTCTGTCCATGTGTAGTTCTGTTTTTAAGTGTTCACTCAGTTCCTTCCAAATTTCAACAGCATCCGCAATAAAACAGCTATTTTTCTGTATTTTGTTTAAAGCTTGAGAGATGGGTTTCAGGAAGTTCAGCATATGTTCAACATTTCTCTTAAGCCCAATGTTGAGGATTTTGGCCGTGACAGTGCCATCTATTTTATCTCGATTTTCTTCACAAAGTGTCATCAGAATAGGCCAGTTTTTGATATACTGCTCAAAACAGTCCACCACAGAGTTCCATCTAACATCTTGTGGGAGCGTTAGCTTGGTTCCACCCATCCTTTTCAGAGCTGCTGCAGCAAAATGATTATTACGGAAGTATTTAGCAATTTCAACAACATTAGCCTTTATTTCTGGAACACTTAAGTCTTTGGCTAAGAGGTGCAGCAAATGAGCACTGCAACCATATGTTATTAGCTTTGTATTCCCTCCCTGCTCTTCTAAATTTCTTCTCATCTTGGATACGTTTGCAGCATTGTCAGTGACCAAACTGCGTACTAGACATTTGAATTTTTGTTCACATGTTGTTATAGCTTTTACTGCCACTTCTTGTAAGTATTCTGCTGTGTGTGCATTTCCTGACATATCAGTTGTTTGTGCAAGGAAGACTTTACCTTCTTCTGTTGTTATACAAGCACATACAATAGGATCATTGTGGACATTACTCCACCCATCAATACTTAGGTTAACAATTTTACCCTCCAGAGCTGTTGCACATTGCTCCATTTCTCTGTCATACACTTGATCCAGCAGTTTCCCTGCAACATCAGCTCTGCTGGGTGGACTGTATCTGGTCTCAGTGACTGAACCATATTAATGAAATGTGGGTTCTCAGTCAGACGGAAAGAAGAGTTCGTTGCATAAATAAACTGGGCAATTTTTTCATCAATCAACTCTTTTTCTAATCTGCTAGTTCTTATCACAAACCTATCTATGGTGGTTCCAGGAGGTAAAGGTTTTTTCTTCCTTTTGGGTGATGGTGATATGTGGCTGTGGGTGTCTGATGATGATGATGATGCTGCTGCTAATGAAGCACTATCCTGGATGGATAACTCTGAAACTGTAGAACAGGATGATGGTGATCTTGGAGGTGGATAGTTTCCAGAATCCATGAATTCCCCTAAACAAAAAAAGTCAATGCTGTTATTTTATTGTTTATGCAATTTCTGCTTATTGTACACAACACAGCACTGCCCCAAAAGGAATATTTGTTTTTCTTCATAACTGTACCAAATGACAGTAACATGCAGTAATAATAAGAAATATAATTTTTCTCACACATGACAGTTCAGTCTTTAGAAATAGGATTCAATAAAAATGTTTACCAACCTGAAGATCCTGCCTGTTCAGATGTGTTTCTTTGGTCATCTTCATCACCGCACTTCTCATGATGTTGCCTCATTCGCGCCACCAGGCCTTGCATCTCTTTGTTGCATCGTTTGCATTTTGCACGCATGCCTGCCTTACCGATAGGCGAAGGAGCTTCATTAAAATATTCCCAAACTGGGTCTCTTTTACGGCCTGCTGTCATTATAAGGAAAGAATGTAATAAACCTCAGATCGTACACACAAACAGATCCAGACTTGTCTGTCTGTGGCTATGCTGCAGTATTGTGCTCAAAGTTTCACTTTCATTTTCTTGTCTGCTTGCCCTTCCTCCTCCTCACACTTAGATTCACATTCTTCTTGTGTTGTGCAGATCTATTCCACTCCAAACAATCAGAAACATATTGTCTAACTTCTTGGACTTGGCACTGAAGGGGTTGATTCTGTATTCATATAGGTTTGTAGAACAATAGGATTAAGGTATTTTTCTCAACTCTGTTCATGTTGTAACATTTTTGCCGTGAAGAAGAGGCTGGGACCTCTGCGGAGTCAAATTCAGTTTTGAGAACTGCGTAAGTAAAGCGAGCGTCTGTGATAATATAGGAGAGAAACTGCCCACTAATCCTACAGAAACCTCTGGAAGAGCATGGCATTGTGAATGTTACACATATACAGCCTTTATTCTACTGAGTTAAACAACTCAGCTTTATCTCATGATGGAAGAACCTTTGGATGGTAAAATATTTTCCTCAAAAAGCAGTTTATTGAAAAAAATCCGATTTAAATCAAAAAAATCCGATTTTTTTTAATTTTTTTAAAAAAATCATTGATTTTTATCCACCCTGATAGGGATTAAAGGTAGGGAAAATGCCTTCTTTACTGATCATTTCTGACCTCGGTACTTCTATTTTTGAGACTACTGAGCCAAAAATGTCTTTTAATCTTCTCCATAAAATAAAGGTTAATTTTTATTACTACAATTGGATTAGTTATTTGAAGGGAAAAATTAGGTTGATTGGCACTTTTGTGTTTGTTTTTTTTTTTTTTCATATTTTTAACCCCCTTAGTGACAGAGCCAATTTGGTACAATTTTTACAATTCTGACCACTGTCAATTTATGAGGTTATAGCAATGGAACGCTTCAACGTATCCCACTGATTCTGAGATTTTTTTTTTTTTATTGAACTTCATGTTAGGGGTAAAAAATTTTCAATATAACTTGCGTTTATTTATGAAAAAACTTAAATTTGGCAAAAATGTTCAAAATTTTGCAATTTTCAAACTTAATTTTTGTACTCTTAAATCAGAGATATGTCACACAAAATAGTAAATAACATTTCCCACGTCTACTAATTTTTTTGTTTTTTTGTTAGGACGTTATAAGGGTTAAAAGTTGACCAGTTTTTTTCGGGACCAACTGTGAGTTTGGGGGGTCAATATAATAGAAAATACGTAAAAGTGACACCATTCTAAAAATTGCACCCCTCAAGGTGCACAAAACCACATTCAGGAAGTTTTTTGACCCTTCAGGTGCTTCATGAGAACTAAAGCAGTGTGGAAGGAAAAAAATGAACATTTCACTTTTTTCAGAAAAAATTTACTTTGGAACCAATTTTTTTTATTTTTACAAGGGTATCAGGAGAAAATGGACCAGAAAAATTGTTGTGCAATTTCTCCTGAGTATGGTGATACCCCATATGTAGGGAAAAGCCACTGTTTGGGCGCATGGCAGGGCTCAGAAGGGAGGGAGCACCATTTGACTTCTTGAATGCAAAATTGGCTGGAATGGTGGCGCCATGTTGCATTTAGAGACCCCCTGATGTACCTAAACAGTGGAACCCCTGCTATTCTAACTCCAACCCTAACCCCAACATACCCCTAACACTAATCCCTAACCATTACCACAACCCTAAGCAGAACTTTAGCCCCAACCCTAATAGAAAATGGAAATAACAAATTTTAAAAATAAAAAAATGTATTTGTGCAATTTTTCCTGAGTGCACCGATACCCAGTATGTGGGGGAAAGCCAGTGTTTGGCCTCATGGCAGGTCTCAGAAGGGAGGGAGCACCGTTTGACTTTTTGAACGCAAAATTGGCGGGCGCCATATCACGTTTGGAGATCCCCCTGATGTACCTAAACAGTGGAAACCCCCCAATTCTAACTCCAACCCTAACACAGCCCCATCCCTAACCCCAACACACACCTAACCCTAGCTATAGCCCCAACTATAACCATAATCCTAGCCCAAACCTAACCCCAACTATAAGCCCAACGATAACCCTAATGGAAAAATGGAAATCAATTTTTTATTTTATTTTTACCTAACTAAGGAAGTGAATAAGGGGCGTTTAACTATTAATTTTTATTTTGATGACTGTGATAGGGTTTATCACAGTGATCAAAATGAACCATTAGGAAAAATTTTCTACTGTTGTCGGGTGCTGGCCGGCAGATTTCAGCTGGTGCAGTGCGCATGCGCCCTGTCTTTTTCTCCCGGAAGAAGATGCCGGCGGCCCGGGTACTTCACGGGGGGGGGGGGGGGGGTTGCAGGGACACCAAAGTGCCGGGGAGAATCAGGGCGATCACATCAGAGAAGAGAGAAATTAAATGGAAAATCTGACTTTTTTTTTTTGCGGTCGCTGTTCTACCAGAACGCTGTTCAACGAACGGTGATCGGAACACTGGGGTCGGTAAAAACTGACCCAAATCGTGTTCTCTGGGGTCTCAGGTAGCCAAGACCCCAGAGAAATTCTGACTCTGGTGGGCGCTTTATACTTATTTCTCAGCGCCGTTAAAAAGCGGCCCTGAGGTATAAGTACCCTTAACTGCCGCCGTTAAAAGGCATATCGGCGGTCGTTAAGGGTTTAAAATGGTTTTACTGTATTTAACCGGTTCTTGACAGCCGACGGTTCATAAGCGTCGGCGCTTGCTGGGCTCTCTGCAGTGCCAACGTTTGAGCGGTCAGTGGTCTCAAAGTGCTCAGGGCCCCCAGGGTCGTGCAATCACTTTGATTCCTGTGCTGAATGGTAGCTCTGACAGGTGACAACATCGGGACCTGATTAGATCAGGTCCCAATGATGTTAACCCTTTATCTTCTAGATGCCGCGATGGCGGCATTTAGAAGATAGCAGAGGGAGACCACTTCAATACTTAACCTCTCCGAGGCCACCCATGATGAGATCTGATCACCGCACTGTCCCGGCAGCCTGAGGTCACTTGGTGACTTCTAGGTATGCCAGCTACAGTGGCTTGTTAGACTCAAAATCACAAAATAAATTAAAAAGAAAAAAATATTAAACCAAATACATTTATGTAAAAACAAAAAAAAGTACACATATTTGGTATTGCTGCGTCCGGAACGAGCCAACCTATTAAACTGTCACACTTGTTAAACACTTCAGTGCACACCTTAAAAAAAAAAAAAAAGCGCAAAAACCTTTGCTTTTTCATCGTACCGCCAAACAAAAAGTAGAATAAAACACGATCAAAAGGTCAAATCAAAATAAAAATGATAGCAATGAAAACGTCATCTTGTCCTGCAAAAAAAAAGCTGCCATACGGCTCCAACAGCAGAAAAATAAAGGTTATACCTCTCAGAATAAAGCGATGCAAATACAATTTATTTTTTGTATAAAAGTTTTTATTGTGAAAAAGCGGCAAAACAAAAAAAAAATATATATCAATGTGGTATCACTGTAATCATACTGACCCGAAGAATAAAGCTGCCTTATCAATTTTACCACACATGGAACAGCAATAAAAAAAAAAACCCATAAAAACAATTCCTGAATTGCTGATGTTTGTTCATTTGGTATCCCAGAAATATGAATAGAAAACGATAAAAAAATGTCATATAGTTGAAAATGGTTCCAATAAAAACAACAACTCGTCATGGAAAAAACAAGCCATCACATGACTCTGTCTGACGAAAAATATGGAAAAATTATAGCTCTCAAAATATGGTGATGCGCAATAAAAAAAATCTTTTATTGTGTAACAGCAGCCAAACATAAAAACCTGATATATATCTGGTATCGCTGTAATTTCACCGACCCTAATCACTTATACCGCACTAGGAACGGAGTAAAAAATAAATAAAATCAATTCTTCATCTGCTGTTTGATTTTTTTATTTTTTTTTCATTCTGCCTCCCAAAGATCATAGTAAGGCTCAGCGCACATTTATCCTGCACTTTGCGCTGAGCGCTTACATCAAAGTTTCCGTGTAAATCTTTGAAATACGTGATTTAGACGGAACCCCCTATGGAAGATTCCCTATAATGAGGCAGATGGAGGCACTGTGGATGCTATAGGACCTGTGATCCATCATCCAGCGGTGTCTGTCTTTTTAGTCATACATAAAAGTGTAGTCCTCCAGTTTTGTGCACCTCTGAAAATAAGGACACCGCTTAACAGAGGCCAGACAGAGTCCAGAGTAACTCTGCTGCCTCGCTATAGTAACAGGATCTCTCAGGGGTTTCAACTGTCACGTCACTCAGAGATTTAGATGGAAACCCCAAAGTAAGTTCTCAGCGTAGAGCGCCGGATAACTGTGATCTCAAACGTTATGTAAAATGTTCCCAATAAAAGCTTCAACTCAATCCACAAAAAAAACAAGTTCTCTCTCAGGTCTGTCATGTTAACGGAAATATAGGGGGCTTCCACATTACTGGTAGTACAAAGGCTCTGGAAAAGCAAAATGGCTCCTTACCCTCCAAAAGAAATTAGCAAATTCTCCACTCCAAAATCCAAATGCCCCCTCCTTTTTGAGCCCCAGTGTGCCTAAACCACGTATAGCGCCCACACGTTTAACATTTCTGTAGTGTTCAGAGCATGCCTAACTTACAGGTGCGTGTCTCCAGAAGCACGGGCTGGGCATAATGTACTGGTGACTGCAAAGTACTGGTCACTACAGCGTACTGGTCACTACAATGGCAGTTTACAATTTTCACTCAGCAACATCCAACATACATTCACTTTTTAGTCCTACCATGCGCCCAAGCAGTTGTTTTTCAACAAATATGGGGTACTCTCCAAACGCGACATGGTGTCCGCTATTGATTCAAGACAATTTTGTATTCCAAAAGTCAAATGGCGCTCCTTCCCTTCCAAGCACTGCCATGTGCCCAAACAATAGTTTTCCTCCACGAACTCAGGAGAAATCGCACAGCAAATTTTATGGAGCATTTTTGTCTGTTACCCTTGTGAAAATGGAAACTAAAGCACTAAAGTAACATTTTTGTGGTAAAAAGTTAAATGTTCATTATTTTCCTTCCACATTCCATTAATTCTTGTGAAGCACCTGAAGGTTAATACATTTCTTGAATGTGGTTTTGTTCGCTTTTAGGGGTGCAGTTTTTAGAATGGAGTGACCTTTGGGTATTTTCTGTCATGTAGACCCCTCAAAGTGACTTCAAATGTGAGTTGGTCCCTTAAAAAAAAGGTTTTGTAAATTTTATGGAAAAATGAGAAATTGCTGGTCAACTTTTAACCCTTATAACGTCCTAACAAAAAAATATATGTTTAAAAAATTGTGCTGATGTTAAGTAGACATGTGGGAAATGTTACTTATTAACTATTTTGTGTGACATGTCTCTGGTTTAAGACCATAAAGATTAAAAATTTGAAAATCATGAGATTTTCAAAAGTTTCGCCAAATTTCCGATTTCAGAAATAAACGCAAGTCATATTGAAAAAAATTTCACCACCGTCATGAAGTACAATGTCACAAAATAAACAGTCTCAGTATCAGTGGGATCCGTTGAAGCATTGCAGAGTTCTAACCACATAAAGTGACAGTGGTCAGAATTGTAAAAATTGGCCCAGTCATGAAGGCAAAAACAGTCTGTGACACAAAAGGGTTAATAGTCCCCTTAGGGGACTTGAAGCTGCGATCGTCTGATCGCTTGTACTGTACATAGTAGTGCATCAGCACAGTGATATAGAGAGAATCCCAATCTACAAATGTCAGCCAAACGCTAACTTTCACAGGAGAATCGTCATGAGAAGCAAAGAGGTCTAGAGCAGTCGGCAGCAGTCATCATGACATCTCATCCGTGTCCTGCAATCGTGTCACAGGCGCACCGATGGGTACGTGGAATGATGCGCCCCTCCCCCCCCCCGCCGGCACGTGTTAATTACCGCTATTAGAGTGGCATTTAACAGGTTAACAGCTGTGTGAGGCGCTCTGCTCCACTTCTCCCTTGGCTGTTAGAGGTACATGATGGCTGATTAAATCAGTGATCTTTTGCCAGGAAAGATACAGGCTCGGCACGCTAGCCCGCATCAAAGTCAGGGATATGACATAAATGTACGTCATATGTCGTGAAGCCATGACATGCCAAGAGGAAACAAAAACCACATTTTCAAAAACGCATATGAGAAAATGCAAATAACTTGCAGGTTAAGAAGTGCTGCAGAAAATTTGTAACATAAAAGACTCATTGTGGGCACACAGCCTTAATTTTTTTTTTTTTTTGTATTTTAAAGCTGTACTCCCCTATGGTGACACAGAAAGACTCGCAAGAGGATACAGAAGGATTTGGATTTAATACTGAAGCTGTGCTCAATGAAATCGGCAGAGGACAAAAACTGGTAAGTTCTTTGCCTTCCTTTTTTAGCCAGTTTTTTTAATTCTATGCTCTATCCAGCGCTAAGTTTCTGTCCCTGTCTATTTTGTTGTTTCCAAAATGAGTCTATAACCGCTATAGTTCAATATTCATTTTCCCAAACTAGGCCCAATTTCCAAGAGAAACCATTTTGCCTTATCAGTATACACAGTAGATGATCAGAGCGCTCATACGTGCCTTGGTTTTTTTTTTTTTTTTCAGTTTCTCTTTGTAAGCTCCACTACTGTGGCCAAGAGGGCAAATCTAATGACTTGCAGTATGTGTAATGAAACCACAGTTATGTGCTGTGAAAATGACTCATTTTGGTTTTCCAATTGTAAAAAAAAATGTCAGCTGTCTGTAATCTTTTGCTAAGGGCTCGTTTAGACATCCATGATCATAGCACTCGTACTGCGATGAACGGTCTGGCCGGGCATCTCCCATCCCGAGCATGACAGCTTCATATATAGAAATATGAGGCTGTCACACTCTGTCCAGTCGGTGCATTGTGATCTGAGATCAGACCAATTATCGTGAACGTCTGAAAGAGTCCTCAGGATTGATTCACACATCTATATTTTATGATCTGAGTACGGACCGCCATGCACCAATCTGCCATGGGTCTCCTGACATGACCAGAACTCGACGGCCTTAGTCATTTATAGTTCAGGTCAGGAGACCCGTAGCCGCTCCATGATCTGTGAATCCTGCCGAGTAATACATCACGTAGGCAGCCTTGTAGGCTTTGGTCACCAGATCGTTATGCATTATTATTGTACTGGGGTGCTATACAGTTCCCCAAGGTGATTAGTACGTCATGGTAGTATACAGCCATCACCTTGCTGTAATGGCCAGGACTAGAGGACTCCAATGCCTACCATGTGTATGCTAAGATGCTGCTTTCAATGGTTGACATAAGGATAGCCTCCATCACTCTTGTACCCCGATCTCTCAAAACAGGGTGTTCATGGTTTGCTATGGCAGCAAGGATCACAAAGCTGTATACACCGTCACACAGTTTTGGCATCACAAAATGTAAAATATAAAAAAAAGTCTTGTCTCTCAGACTCTAGTGACAGAAATACAAATTTGTGTGTATATTATATTTTCTTATTGTGCAGATGTATTTTGGCATAGAAAGGAAATTTGTTATCCCTACAATCATTTTGACGTGCAGAAAAAGTTAGCGTATCCTTTATAGTGAAAATATGCCAAAATTGAAGTTTTTATTAATCTCACAACCTCCAAAAAATGTATTTAACCAAATCAAGACCAGACCACTTTCCCCCCGTTTCTGACCGGGCACATTTTTTTTTCATACATGCAGTTTAAAGGGAATCTGTCACCCCAGTTTTGCCCTATGAGATAGGGCCACCGCCATCAGGGGCTTATCTACAGCATTCTGTAATGCTGTTGATAAGCCCCCGATGTCACCTGAAAGAGAAGAAAAATGAGTTATAAAATACTCACCCAGGGGCGTTCCGGGGGGCGGTCCGGTCCGAAGGGAGTCGCGGTCCGGTTTGGCGCCTCCTGTCTTGTAGCGAAGCTGGCCTCTTCTTTACGTCCCGTCGCGGCTCCTGCGCAGGCGCACTGCTCTGCCCTGGTGAGGGCAGAGCAGAGTACTACAGTGCGCAGGCGCCGGGAAAGGTCAGAGAGATCCGGCACCTGCGCACTGTAGTACTCTACTCTGCCCTCACCAGGGCAGAGCAGTGCGCCTGCGCAGGAGCCGCGACGGAACGTAAAGAAGAGGCCGGTTTCGCTACAAGACGGGAGGCGCCGAACCGGACCGCGACTCCTTCGGACCGGACGGCGGACCGCCCCTAGGTGAGTATTTTATGACTCGTTTTTCTTCACTTTCATGTGACATCGGGGGCTTATCTACAGCATTACAGAATGCTGTAGATAAGCCCCTGATGGCAGTGGCCCTATCTCATAGGGCAAAAATGGGGTGACAGACTCTCTTTAAAGAGTTGTAAAAATGTTGTAATTCAAATAATTCTATTCAGTAATTGTTTTGTATAATTCTGAACATGTGACTAGAGCTGTCCATCAGAATCTTCCAATTAAATCTCTGACTGCGACATTAAAGAGAACCTGACAGCAGGATTGTGTGCAGTAACCTACACACAGTGTCACGTCTGCGCCGTTATACTGATTACAGTGATACCTAGGTTGATGAAATCCATCTTGTGGTTGTTGTGTAATCCTTATTTTCAGCTTTGAGTTAATGATATGCTCCTTCCCCGGGGCGGCCTGTGGGGGTCTTCATGTGGTGCTCTGATTAGTTCTTCATTATGCAGACTGCTGACAGGTCACTGATCCTCACTGAGCTGCCCCCTATTTTACGTAATGAATATCTGTACATACTGAAAATAAAGTTTACACAACAACCACAAGACGGATTTCATCAACCAAGGTATCATTGTAATCAGTGTAAAGCTGGAGTCACACTCGTGCGATAATCGCACTGCACGGACTGACCTGACACCTCTCCTGACCTGAGCAAGACAGCGTGATGGATTACTAATCAGAGGTAAGCTCACGTCAGGAGAGCCGACAGCCAGTATGAGTTTTAGGCCGGGATCACACATGCGCCGAAAACGTCCGACGCTCGCATGTGAAATCCCAGCTCTGGCGCCAGCACTCGGGAGTGGAGCGAGTGGCTGCATATAAATACATGCAGCCAAGCTCTCCATTCCCGAATGTCGGCACCATAGCTGGGATTTCACATGCGAGCGTCGGACGTTTTTGTCGCATGTGTGATTCCGGCCTTACAATGCGATTCTCGCATGTGAAATACAGCAGTCTGTCTCTGCCCTAACGGCTCCGACCTGACACTGTAGGTTACTGAGCACAATCTTGTTGACAGGTTCCCTGTAAAACTGCGTCGGCATGAGGGCGAGTCATTCTAGGCACCCATCAGCACTATCGTAATTACCAAATTGCCGAATGTCAAATAAACCCTAACTAAAAGATCCCTAGACAATAAAAAATAACTTTTAGGCTAAGTGCACACGATCAGGAATAATTGCGTTTTTTTCGCGGTTTTTCCGCTATTTTCCGCGGTTAAACCGCGAACAAAACGCAAGCATTAAGCATTCTATACGTTTTAATTGATTCCGCATGTTTTGTACACATGTTGCGTTTTTTTCCGCGAAAAAAACGCTTAGCGGAAAAAAAAGCAACATGTTCATTAATTTAGCGTAACCGCGGTGATTCCGCCGCCATAGGAATGCATTGAACCGCTTACTTTCCGCATGTGGCTATGCCCACTATGCGCAATGTAAGCGGTTCATGTGCGGATGGTACCCAGGGTCTGGAGCAGAGGAGACTCTCCTCCAGGCCCTGGGTACCATATCCCTGGTAAAACAATAATTAAAATAAAAAATAATGATATTTCTCACCTTCCGGCGGCCCCCGCAGCCTTCCCGCGGCCCCCGCAGCCTTCCCGCCTTCAGCGACGCTCCCGGCAACTTCCGGTCCCAAGAGTCCTTTGCGAGAATCACCCAGATGGCTAGCGGTCTCGCGAGATGCTACGTCATCGGTGTGATTTGTCGCAAAGCACTCCTGGGACCGCGAGTTGCCGGGAGCGTCGCTGAGAGGCGGGAAGGCTGCGGGGGCCGCCGGAAGGTGAGAATATCATTATTTATTATTTTTTTTATTATTTTTACATTAGATCTTTTTCTATTGATGCGGCATAGGCGGCATCAATAGTAAAAAGTTGGTCACACGTGTCAAACACTATGTGTGACTCGTGTGACCAACCTGTCAATCAGTTTTCCAAGCGATGCTACAGATCGCTAGGAAAACGCTAGCATTCTGCAAGCTAATTACGCTTGCAAAACGCTATTATTCTGGCGGGAATCAGCATAAAAAAACGTGCGTATTTCCTGCGGGAGAAGTGCGGGATTGCCGCGGAAATTTCCGCGGCAATTCCGCAACGTGTGAACTTAGCCTAAATGATTAATTATAATGAAAAAATTGTGCTCCACAATAGTTATTGATGTCCTGATTTGATGTATTGCTGGTATACATCAATGTAATAGCTCCTCAAGCAGTGTGATTGTAAACTGCTGGGGGCTATTGGGGGCAATATTGCTGTCCTGAAAGCTAATGATAGGTTCTACATAGGGAAGTACTAAAAATATGTATCCCACAAAGGCTGATAGCCAGCACAATTAATTACTATATCTCGCATAAAGGGAGGAATTCAACAATAACTACCCTCATGTGAGACCATCTATCATTATTAGATCTACACAGTAATAGGGAAGCACTTCCCAATATTTACCACTGTAGTAATAGCCCCCCCCCCAGCAGTTTATAATCACACTGCTCGGCAATTTGGTAATTATTGTATAAAACCCTATTCTGATTCCGGTTGAACTGTATTGGTCATCAGTGCTACCGTGACACAATCAAGGGGTGCTGATGAGTCACTGTAACAGCCAGTGGCCTGTTGAAGACCTCAGTGTTCATTGTCAGGTAGCTCCCTTGAAACCCAGAAAGATTATTGCTGTATCCAGAAAAGTCTGTTGTATAAAAATAATTAACTCGATAGTTAAACACTGTAAACAGGAAAAAAAAAAAAAAAATGGTTGACAAAATGCTGTAAGACGCGATCAAAATGTCAGGGCTCTGGAGTCGGGAGTCATGGAGTCTGAGCCCATTTCGTTAGAGTTGGAGGTTTGGCTTATCGACTCCACAGCCATGAATGTCATAACTATCCCAAAATGGTATCCATAAAAACATTGCCCCCATCCGCCTAGCCATGAGAAAAGCTGATATGGGGTGCTGGTTGTAACACCACCATATTGATTTATAATATATAAAAGTACCTGACAACCCTTTTAAAAAACAAAAAACACTAAAAGCGCTTGTGCCAAGTGTTGAGTAGTTAGCGGAGGCTTGGTATTGGCAAGTGCCATAAAATCCTGTCTCTATCACAATCTGATAAAAAAACAGACTGGGAAAGCTAACCTAAAGTGGGGGCGGGTTCTTTTTCTGCTGTGTTGCTGCATGCTTACGATTGGGCAACTCGTATAGGGGGAAGAAGTACACGCCCCCAATGAAAACTAATAAGGCTATGTTCCCATGATCAGGAAGTGGCAGCGCTTTGGACGCAGCATATTTTCGCTGCGTTCTAATCAAGAAGGTAAATCCGCATGTGTTCACTGAACCATGCTGATTTACCGCATCCAATACATTCTATTGAGGAAATTAGCATCTTCGCAACAGAAATTGGGTGAGTTTACGCAGCGTCAAATAGAAGCACAGTGGGCATGGGATTTCCAGAAGTCCATCCACTGTGCTTGTATTGTACAACGCTGCTATTCCTGATCGTGGACACGTACCCTCACACCCACTTGGACTTAGCAAAAAGTTAACTCATTAGGTCCTAAATACTTTGATTGCTAATATCATCACAAAGGAGAGGCTAAAATAAAAAAAAAGAAACAAAACCCCAAAATGATTTATTCCACCCTGTAGTGATTAATGCATCTGTCCAGTTCAGCTTTAAAAAATTGGTGTCGGGTCCTCTTTTACGCTTTTTATTTGATAATTATTTTTTACTTACTTTTTATAACACACAAGTTTTTATTTGCAGCGATGTTCTTTTTGTAAGAAACGAGGAGCAACTGTCGGCTGTGACGTCAACTCTTGTAAGAAAAGTTATCACTATCCATGTCTAATAAGAGCTAAGGGCAGGCCCATTCCAGATAAATTTATGTAAGTTACTTTTTGTTTTCAACGACATGAGCATAACTACATGTGTATATACAGGGAGGCGGCTACTGGTGGTTTTATAATGTACGTCGATTCTGGCAATTGCTTCTTATAATCTCTCTCAACTTCTAAATATTCATAGACCATCACTTTAGATGGTCGAAATTGTGAAGTCAGATCTTTAGGTTTGCTAAAAAATGTGAATGTAAGGTGCAGAAATCACTGTGTGTGTCAGTGCAATTGCTCGATGGGCTTACAAATGATCACTGTCATTAAAAAATACTTCGTGCAATCCAATAGTACAAACAAAATATAAGAAACTTTGCAAGTATATATTTTCAGTGAAATATGCTGCTTTCTCCCCTTAGCCACTTCTCTCCCCCTAGCCTCATGAACTCTACATCATTTCTGAAAAACTGCTCAAATCTGTTTTGGTTAATTCAAGATAGACTGCCAGCAGAGTGAGGTGTCAGGTTATACACCTTATTACGTTTTATGGAGAACGGAAGTGGGAAGAGAAGTGAGGAGATGTCCGAGGAATGAGAAACCAGGCAGTCACAGACAGATCATGCTGGAGCTTCTTCAAATTTATTTCACTTAAGTGCAGGATTCACAGCAACTCCGCTCAGTTCGGCTGTATAATATCCTCCATGCTGCTGCCTGAGTGCTACAGAGAAGGAGAGCAGGAATTTATCTCTTCGTATGTTACGTGTATGGGAAAGATCTCAGCTAATCTACACTCGCTGAGAGAGAATTGAAAAATTAGAACTGGAGCTTGGAGAAAGGAAAACTGGAGAAATATGCAGCATATAATCGTGCATCAAGACTTTGGTGTTGCACCTTTTGTACCATGTCACTACAATTGCAATAAGTACCATATTTTACCCTAAATTAGTGAATCTTGCCAGTTTAGGTAACATGTCTGGGTTTCGGCTCCCAGATTTAGTATGGCATCAGTGCAAGCTCCGAAAATGAAGACGAGAACCTGGGAGGAATACCAAGACACTTAGCTACCCTTTCTGAAACACCCTCGGTTCCCATTTTGTAAAACCCATCCCGATGGCTTGGCCTCCTCATCTGAGCCACCTGCCTTCTACTCTTAGTAGAGGCGTGGCTAGGGTTTTGGTTTGGGGGGGGGGGCAAAACTTCTGAGTGGGCCCCTAACCAGAGAACCTCAGCAAATGACCGCGCTGTTGCCAAAAATAATCTATATATAAAAAGACCAATATTAATATCACCACCATATGGTCAGTGGTAAATAACACCAGTCCTACAGAACATATCATAGATTACAGCAGGGTTACAGATACTGACTTACCGCTGACGTTCTTTCTGATGGAATCGTTCACTTTTCATGTCTTTTCCATCTGGCCCAGACCGACATGACGACTCCTCCAGCCAGGAGTCGACTGCAGAGAATACAACAAAGACACGTTTCACTTCTCATATTCCGTCCCCATCACCATGTATCCCCAACCTGCAAAAACTCCTTATCCTTTTGATACTCCAATATTGAGCCGCTGCTGCCATATGTGTCCCTTTTACTGCACCTGCTGGGTGGTTCTGTGTGCCCTCTAAATTCTAAAGCAGCCCTCTAGAATATAGTAATGCCGGGTGCAAGTGCCCTAGAAAACAGTGCCCACATTTTGTCCCCTAAAATGTAATATTGCCCTGTGTGTGCCCCTTTGACAGTCACAGTAACCCGAATTCCCTATAACACTTTACATTTAATAATGTCCCAAGTCTCCCCCCTGTACAGCTCCCCTAAACACCGTTTAATGCCCCCTCACTGAATATATACTGACCCCTTAATATCCCCAAACTATTTTATGTCTCCCACACTGTATGATGGCCATGCCACTAGAATCCCCATACTGTATGATGGCCCCCTAGATAGTATCTATATAGCATAATACACCAGATAGTACTCAATACAGTATAATGCACTCCCCATAGGCAGCCTCTGTATTATAATAAAACCCCATAGGCAGAGTCTATAGTATAATGCACTCCCCATAGGCAGCCTCTGTATTATAATGCACTCCCCATAAGGACCCTCTGTAATATAATGCACTCCCACAGGCAGCCTCTATATTATAATGCACTCCCCATAGGCAGCCCCTATATTATAATGCACTCCCCATAGGCAGCCCCTATATTATAATGCACTCCCCATAGGGAGCCTCTGTATTATAATGCACCCCATAGGCAGTCTCTATATTATAATGCACTCCCCATAGGGAGCCTCTGTATTATAATGCACCCCCATAGGCAGTCTCTATATTATAATGCACTCCCATAGGCAGCCTCTGTAGTATAATGCACTCCCCATAGGCAGCCCCTGTATTATAATGCACTCCTCATAGGCAGCCCCTGTATTATAATGCACTCCCCACAGGCAGCCTCTGTAGTATAATGCACTCCCCATAGGCAGCCTCTGTAGTATCATGCACTCCCCATAGGCAGCCTCTGTAGTATAATGCACTCCCCATAGGCAGCCTCTGTAGTATAATGCACTCCCCATAGGCAGCCACTGTATTATAATGCACTCCCCACAGGCAGCCTCTGTAGTATAATGCACTCCCCATAGGCAGCCTCTGTAGTATCATGCACTCCCCATAGGCAGCCTCTGTAGTATAGTGCACTCCCATTACAGAAATAATAAATCCAGTACTCCCCTCTCTTGCTCCCGACTCCTGCGCTGCTCACTGCTCTCCCTCTCTTTTCCTGACAGCGGGTGCTGGGCAGTGATGTCATCGCGCCCGCTGTCAGACGCTGAGAGGGGGATGATGGGAAAGGGAGCGCTCGCTCCTCTCTCAATGCGGTCAGCTGTATCGGCTAGATGACGATACTGCTGACCCTCCGATGACGGGCAGGGGGGCCTACTACTGGCACAGGGCCCCCCACCGCCTGCTCAGGGGCACCGTAGCGGCCGGGCGGCAAAGCAGGGAGATCGATTCTCCCTGCTCTGTCGCAGTGTAACTGTATGGGCGCTCTGTGCATGCCGATACAGTTACAGTAGCGTAGCTCCGGGTGGGCCCTCTCAGAGCGCAGGGCCTGGGCCACCGCCCCATCTGCCCTCCCAGTAGCTATGCTACTGACTCTTAAGGTACTGTCACATGAAACGAGATCGCTAAAGAGTCACCGATTTTATGAAGCAGTAGCGATCTCATTAGCGACGTCGCTGTGTGTGACATGTAGCAGCGATGTGGCCCCTGCTGAGATGTCGCTGATCGCTTATGAACGTTCTGACCCGTTTTTGGGTCGTTGGTGTCCCTCTGGTGAGCCTGAATCGCTGAGTGTGACACCCTTTATGAACGACTTCACCAGCGTCGCAGGTGGGACTAGGTTTTCCCAACGACCGCAGAGGTCGTTATACAGATCGCTGATCTCTGATGAGATCTTTGTGTTTGGAAGCTAACTAGCGACCACATAGCGATCGCACTAGCGATCTCACCAGGTCGTGTCGTTGTTGTGATCACTAGTGCGATCACTAAGTGTGACAGTGCCTTTAGGCATAGATGAGGCAGTTATTTCAGGTCAAGGCCCCCAGCAGTAAGGCCAGGTAATCCAATATAGCAATAACTGTGTTTCATGGGCATACACTCCTAATTGTAACACCATGTTGTGGAATTATGGAAATCACAGAATCGATGAACATGTTAATGATATGCAAATGATACAAAAATGGGATCAACACTTTTAAAACCTCTTGATTTATTCAGTATTGCGTATGAGTGCCACACGCAGAAATCCCTGCACTTTCAGGCAGTATTGGCTCCTATCATTGAAGTTGTTAATGGAGCCAACTTTAAAGATGATAACGCCAAGCTCATGTTTCTTGTGCTACTGTGAGCAACCTGCGTGGTCTAAACATGTTACCATGTCCTGCAGGGTCTCCGGCCTTGGCTACCATTGAGCACCTCTGGGACATTATTGTTTGTGCACAAGGAGCTGCCAGCAGCTGATCTTGATGATTTTGTGCCCAAATGCATTCAGCGTGGCAGAACCTTCCTCGGACAACCATTATTAATAGCAGCCAAGCCGTGTAAGTGCAGTAATTTTTGCATGGGACGTTCATGCTCGATGCTGAATAAATCAAGATGTTTAGAAAACTTACCATTTTTTTACTCATTTAACGTGTGTATCATCCGGTGATTTACGTAATTCCACAACTTTTTCCTTTTTTGGTGTTACACTTTCAGTCTTTAGGAGTGTATGACACCAGCCTTTGAGTAGCACATCATGCAGCACTGTTCTTACTGGCACATCATAGTCTGACATACTGCATTATAAATCATTGGGTCCATCTGGCCCTGTTGGGAAATTAAAAAAGGCTCCAGCTTCCAGAACCAATTGCAGGTAAAATTGTGATGTTATTGTTAATCCAGTAAAAAGATACAAAAATAAATAAAAGGGGGAGACCTCTATTTCAAACATCAAACATTCTTAATCCTGGTTATACCACTGAGGTGTTCCCCTTTTATTTTACTTTTGCAGTGTGTATTTGTGTACATGCGTAAAGCCTGCCCAGCACGTCATTGGTCCATATTACCAAAGTCTCAGCTCTTAAATGTAAACTGACTCTAATTATTGTAATAACTTATTGCTCTAAATTAGACTTATTATAATTGTGCAACACAAATATCCTTTGACTAAAACAATTGACCACTGAAGCAGATTTTGGTTGGATCCATTAGTATAATTTACCCCATATATACACACTCCTTCGTGCTCACCGTCCATCTTTTCAATCTCTGGGTAATTTTGTCATGGTATTTTCCTTGTCATTGATTAATTGCATCTTACTATTATTATGCTTTGTGTTCCATCATGTGTCCTTTTATATTTAAATAAAATTGAGATCTCCTTTGTAGCTTTGACTTGATTTCTCCTTTAATTATTATAATTGTTTTACAGTGTATATTGTAATACGCACAAATATTCATCAAAGTCTAAGGGTAAGTCTTTTTCTTTCGGTTTTCTTTTCTAATATGTTATTGTCTTAACTGATATTTATTGGGTGTATTCACACTATATTCAGAAAAATGTCCTGAATTATACTATAGACATAGAACCCTGATGTATGCAGCTGCATCTGCCATAGACTGCCTTGTAATAAAAAAGTGTATACCCCACGGCTGCACTCACCTTCACAGGTAGAAAAGAAATTGACGTTCTGTTGTGCACAAATGGTGGAATTAAAGAGAATTTGTCATCAGGCTTTTGCCACCTAATCTGAGAGCAGCATAATATAGGGACAGAGACTCTGATTCCAGTGATGTGTCTCTTACTGGGCTACTTGTTTTGATAAACTACGGCAGATAAAATGGTGATTCTATCAGTAGAGGACTGGTAAACCTGATACCATTTAGTTCTGCATACTCATGAGCTCTGCGTAACCCCGCCCCCACCACTGATTTGCAGCTTTCTGCCTATGCACAGTGTACACAGAAAGCTGCTAATCAGTGGTGGTGGCGGGGTTATACAGAGCTCAACATTCAGAGCACTGGTAATGTACAGCAGATAAAACTGTGATTTTATTATGATGATTTCAAGTAGCCAGGTAAATGTCACATCACATTAATTGGGGTCTCTGCTCCAACATTATGCTGCTCTCGGGTGGGGTAGCAAAAACGTGGTCCTCGATTCCTTTCAATGTTCTGCTCATACGTCAGCCTGGATATTTAAATATTTTTTCATGAAAACGTTGTTTTCTCAGTATAGCTGCAGTCAAAGTGAAATAAGGGCCGAAATTTGACAAATTGCTGTGATATTGTATCCTATTGATAATTCTGTGTCATTGAGTCTTTGTTACGTGTCCTATAAGTCTTAGTAGGCTTTTTTTAAGTATGAGTGATCAATAACTCCTTCAAGGGAACGTGTAATCAGAAAATATTCCGTTGTTTTACATCAGGTTTTTATGTTAAATATTCAGATGCATCGGGTGACTTTTCAGCAGTCTCATTATTATCACATAGGTTTGCAATGAATAGATAACACAGGATCCTCCATTTAAAATTGGTGATATCACAGCTCACTTCCTCCCCCTATCTTCAGATCATGCCCAGAACATGGGGGCAGAGACATTCTCTTGCTGCCAATGAGAGGGTGGCTGCTGACAAGAATAGGAGTTATGAGTTTAGCGCTGGCCTTAATGAGAACCTGAACCTGTCCCAGGATTTAGCGCTGTGAGGTAAAGCTATGGCCATAATGAGATTAATCTGACACTTGCGGTGAAGGGATCCGATCTGTTGGTAAATAATCCCACTGCGCACACGCCCCCGCCTCAATGAAATGATGTCGCCGCAGAATTTTAGAATGTAGGCAGTTCACTGAGTAATCAGTGTTCTGTAAAAGATAAAGAGGCAGCTGGTGTGTGTGTGGAGGTGGAGAAGTAGAAGACCCCACCCCGATACATAGAAGACGTCATTGGATGAAAACTTTACAGGATGACCACAGATCGGATCCCTTCATATCAGGTATCAGATTAATCAGCATCACAGCGCCGTTATGGCCATGGCTTTACTTCATAGTGCTAAATCCTGCTGACTGCTTCTCTTTAAGGTACACTGTCTTTTTGCAGATTTTACCTTTCAGCAGAACAACGACCCTAAACATACTGCCAGAGCTACAATGGATGGTTTATACCAAAGCGTATTCATGTGTGTGAATGGCGCAGTCACAGTCCAGACCTAAATACCATTGAGGCCGGAGCCAGACACAACGTATAAAAATCGGTCTGATTGTGTCTGGCGAGAATCGCACTAATGTTCTCCGTATGGTGATCCTTATGTAATCCGTTTGCAATGCGATTTCCTCTCATCTAAGTATCCATGTGACATCCGTATGGCTTTACAGTTCTAACTGATTTTCCCCATTTAATGGCTCAATGGGCTGAAATGAGGAAAATGTGTGCGTATTTGTCGCAAGTCACACTGATGGTATGAAGTCTGAGTTTTTTTTGCACCCATAGACTTGCATTGGCGAGACTCGGCTGATATACGCTGCAAATCACAGCATGCTGATATTTCACTCGCACGTAGAATACGCCCAAGAAAAAAAAATGTGAGCTGACCCATAGATTAACAGTGGTCCGAGTGCTATGCGATGTTTTCTCGCATAGCACTTGTCCGTATTCATCGCTAGTGTGACTCCGGCCTGAGAATCTGTGAAAAGACCTGAAAATTACTGTTCACAGACGCCTCTATCCAGTCTCAGTGAGCGGGAGCGAGTGTGCAAAGAACGGGCAAAGCTGGGAGAGACGGACCCCAAAAGACTTGTAGCAGTAATTGCAGAAAAAGGTGGTCCTAAAAGTATAGACTCAAATATTTAGAAAACCTTGTATCATTTCCTTTACACTTCAAAAATACTTTTTACTTTGGAGTTGGTATCACATATATATATGTATAAAATATATAAATCTATAAACTAAATGTATTCATAAAAGTATGAATACTTTTTCAAGGCAGTGTCTGCACGTGAGGGGCCGCCCTTGTCTCTGTAGGGTCACCTGTCGGCTGCTCTGTTTTTTGTGTACATGGATACAGAAGTGATGTCCCATCTGCAACACATGACTGCTGCAGCCAATCACTGACCTCAGCGGTGGATGCCGAGGTAGACGGCGCAAGACCACTTGGGCCAATGATTGGCTGCAACAATCAACTCCAAAAATGGACAATCCCATTAAATTGTGATTTTCCAGCATTGCCTTGGCTTTTTTGTAAGCTTCCACACCTGAATAATTTTACTTTGTAGATTTTAAAGGGTTATTCTCTTGTTAAATGGGTAAAATTACAAAGTTGCTTGTATGTACAGCATCGGGGCAGCCTGCACTGCACCGACACTGCAGAGACAAAGCTGGCACACCGACGCTGCAGAGACAAAGCTGGCGCACCGACGCTGCAGAGACAAAGCTGGCACACCGACGCTGCAGAGACAAAGCTGGCACACCGACGCTGCAGAGATAAAGCTGGCGCGCCGACGCTGCAGAGACAAAGCTGCTTCTGGGGTTCTCTCTTTAGGCCAGTGGCACAAACCATGCCTTAAGCCCGATATTATATTCTTCAGGAATGCATGGCAAGTAGGAAGTCTGGAGGCAGGGGAGCGATGCGCTTCTGAAGAACGATCATAAGACAACCTCTATAAATAATTATTCATGAATCATTCAGTCTCTCTTTTTGCCACATACCTGGTTGAGTTCTGACCATAGTGTTGTGTTTCTATTTTCCAGACTCGGGGCACCTGCAGGTAAAGTACTTTGTTCATGTAATGTAATGACTAGAATGATCCAACGTGTTTTTTTTTTCAGAGAAAATTTGCTTGCTTTTAATAACTTCCCTTCCAAATTAAAAGGATTGTCCAGAAGAATTTTTTTTACATATATGCACCTCACTTGTCCTCTCCCAAACGGCAATGCCTTGAAAAATATGGGGAAATCTAATCTTCATTTTAGGAAATTCAAGGCAAAAAGGACAAATGTAGTGTTAGAAAGGCCGCATGCTTGTTTTCTGTATAAAATGAACCGACTCCAACTCCTAAAATATATAACACATAGAGTACAGTAGTTCAGTGCAGGATGTGCTGTAAATGTTTTCATAGAATTTCGGGAAGTTATGAAATGTCCTATAAATGTCTGTTCTGTTCCTGATCTGAGCTGTTAGTGGAGATGAATCTGTGCTGCACTGTATGCACATGCTCAGTAGTGAGGCCGGGCTGTGAGGTCCGGAGTCAGAGTTGTCGGCGATTTGGCTTAATGTCTCCACAGCCCTGGTTTTGAGACCAGTGCGTGATTACTAGAAAAGCTAATCTCTATTATTTTTTATATATATATATATATATATTTTTTTTTTTTAATTCATTTCTTTAAGAAAAAATCTGTACTTTCTGACCTCAATTCATCAGATTGCATCAGAATTTTGATGTAAAGTTGCTACATTTCAAGCAATATTTTTCCACAAGTCGAAATTGTGCACAAATTTTACAACTCTTGCCTTTTTTATTTTTTTCCACCAGTCCCGCTCAGTTCCACCATCTTTTTTAAAAAGTTCTGTAAATTAGGCCAGCCCCTGGCTGCAGTAAGTTTTCTGCCGGAGGCACGCAGCAGTTATGAGAGGTGTATGCCTCTTAATGAATTTGTTGTACCTTGCTCTTGCGCGTCACTAAGACTCAATCAAACACCAACAAATCAGTGTAGCTTTCACTACCCCCACTTAACATCGTGGAAAGAAAGGATGCTCGTTCCCCTGCAGCAGACCTCTATCCTTCTTAAATTGCCTGTATTATAAAGTCAGTAACCGCACACAGGCAGAAGATAGGCTCTCATAGCCAAACTTCATACCACATGGAGTAAGATGTAATTATGGTACTTGAAATAATGTGATAAAATAAGGTGATAAATGGCAATGTTTCAGGGTTTAAACCCTTCTTCAGCCATAGGTGAGTCACCAGGCAGACTTGGACGACTGTAGAGGAATGGACAGTCCAGTGTTTTATTCTTCAATGGCAAACCTTAGACGAGTCACCTGGAAGACATGGACGGCTGTGTGGAAGAATAGACAGTCAAGCGTATAGTCTCCATTGGCAGACCAGGGAGCATCATCTTTCCTGTGTGAAGACAGGGCCCCACCATTTCTGTCTTCACTCTTGAAGTGTGACCCTCCCTGGTCTGCCATTAGGGAATACCACCCCAGGCTGTCTGTTCTTCTTCACCTTTGTCCATGTCTTCCTGGTGACTTGTCTATACCTGACGAAGCGTATAAAACACAAAACGTAGCTATTTGTCATTTTATGTCAAGCAATTTTGGTCAATGTGGTGTGAAATTCGGATAGGAGTGTAAACTAATATAACTGTGAAAGCATATCTGTGGGTGAGCGGTTCCTCCTAGGCACTGAACTGTACAAAATATCAGTGACTGTGTTTTTTAGATTGATAAATAGATACCGACAGCTCGTTCATGCTGTCCTGTTCTCTTCACTATTTACGGGGTTGCCCACTACTCGGACAACCCCTTCTCAATCCTTATGTTTACTCTCAGTAAAATAACACTTTTACTCCCCTCCAGTGCTGGTGCTGTTACAGCAGTGTTGGCACTGGCTCTCCTGGGGATCGCGTGACATTATATTATTATATCTCTGCGGCCAATCATCGCTAGCTCGACTACCCACCTTTGGGCAAATTAAGACATCCGGATGAAGTGAGGGCTGCTGCTACTCTCTCTGGGTATATGTGATACATCTGAAGGTGGAGAGAGTGAAGTCAGCAGTGATTGGCCACAGGGGTTGCGTGACATAACAATGTCACGCAATCCCAGGGAGAACCAGTACAGACCGCTGGACCGGAGGCGAGTGTAAGTTATTTTACTGGGGGCAAATATAAGTATTCAGAAGGGGTTGTCCAAGTAGTGAACCTTCATAAACTTTTGTAGTAAGCTAATCTTGGTTGGTAATATAAATGTGATTTTTCTAACAATGTATTCACATTTTTTGTTTTTTTGTTAGACAACCAAAAGAGAAAAAGGCTGCAGAAAGCTACTAGTAGACCAAGGTATTGTTGTCCGCTTTAATTGCTGATCACTGAGGGTTCCCACTACTAGGACCTTCTCCGATCCCGAGAACAGGCCCTTGCCTATGGGACTGCTGGGGTAACTGAACACTGCACTCTGTCTCCAGCGGTGCCATAGACAATGAATAGCACAGAGGTGCCCATTGCTTGACCATCGCACCACTCATGAACTATGAAATTAGCTTGCACACTGTGAAACTTTTTTTTTTGTGAGGTGCTGGTGTAACGGACTATAAAGGTCCTAGACCAGTATAATGAAAATTCACCGCACACTCAAGTGGAATAAATAGCAAAAGTAATGAAATTTATTAGGGTTTTATGCAAGGAAGCAATGATTACATTAAGGGGAAGCGACTACAGGGACGTTTCGACCCCACCGGGGTGTTAGTCATATGTTGTTGTAAAACAAAAGAAATGTATAAACAAAATATGCAATACAAAACCGCAAGTAATATCACAGATAATAACATAAAGTGACTAGAAACAAATAATATGTTTGCCCCGAAGGGGTAAATTGCAATACAGTGTATAACAAAATCAAAATCTAGCAGAGAAAATAGTGAAAAATGCTAAAATAATTTGATAAAGTCTGCAACAATTGTAACAGAGAAATGAAAGCGGAGAGTGGAGTTTTACCTTGGTCTTAGATGTATATGGGAGATAAGGCACCGTGGTGCTTAGTAAAGAGATTGCGTGGTCGAAACAAGCTGAAATGAATGGTGACATGGTTAGAAAGGATGTCCATAGGACAAACAGAAGTCCCGTCACACGCTTCAATGTCCCAGCGATCCCACCAACGATCCGACGTGGATGGGATCGCTGGGACATCGTTAGCTGATTGCTGGTGTGCTGTCACATGGGCAGACTCACCAGCGAGCACGCTGATATCCGGCGCTTAGTTACCCTATGTGTACCCTAGATACCAGCTTCTGCTGTACCGAGCTGGTATCCAGGGTAGAATGTAAGTCCGCAACGACAGGGTCCTCTCCCTCTGTATCAGTCTGTTATTGTAAATTTGTTTACTGTAAACGATATCTATAACTTTGTATGTAACCCCTTCTCATGTACAGCACCATGGAATTAATGGCGCTATATAAATAAACTAGATGGTGGCCCGATTCTAATGCATCGGGTATTCTAGAATACGTATGCGGCCGACCGTGCGCGCCTAAGCAGTGAAGCAGTGTTTAAAAGGGTTGTGCACTACTTTAAATTAACGTTACTATGTATCTCTCCAGGGCACCAAATTAATTTTGTTATGACGTCACGTTGTGAATAGTGCACGTAATTTTCCCGGCTGCAGCCGGCTGTTGTTTCCGCTGACATGACAACTATTTGCTGCTGCAGCCAGGGGTATCTGTAGATTTGTTCCTTTTCACGCCGGGACAAAGAATGTGCTGATTTGTCGCGGACACCTATTTAATGTGGCGCCCAAATCGGTGATTGGTCGCGGGCAGCGTCCGCGATCAATCAACACAGCACTGTTTAACGTTTGCGGCAAGATCAGTGATTGGTCGCGGCCGCAATTTAAATGTGGCGCCCAAATCGGTGATTGGTTGCGGTGAAAGACAGCGACCAATCATCGAATTGTATTGTGAGGACTGGAGAGCGCCGCTGCCTGTGCGGCTACTTCCGCTGCGAGAACCCGGGACATGAGTGGGCGCTCGCAGCAGAAGTATCCGGTCCTCTCTTCCGCATGGAGGTCAGCGGCGCCATCGGTCGAGGTCCTTCTGCTGCTAGCTGCCGGGCGATGAGGCCTCGCGCCGGTCATCTCCCCGCTGCCTCGCCGCTGACCTCCGTCCCGCAGATGAGCCGCTAACGGCCGCATTTTTTTTTGTGAAATCCCGCGGCGCTGATTGGCCGCTGCCGGATAAGAAAATTATATAGTAGATGTCACCTGTGTATTAGATGTTACCTGTGTATTACCTCATATTACTGTGTATTACCTCATATTACTGTGTATTATCTCATGTTACTGTATATTACCTCATTTTACTGTGTATTACCTCATGTCACCTGTGTATTACCGTGTTCAGTAAACATGACAGAAGTACATCAGACACTGTGACTGACAAAAACATGTTCAGTACATCATGGGCAGTTGGTGAGTCACATGACCACATGGGCGGAGTTTGCCCTGTGTCGCTGATGTTACTGTGTATTACCTCATGTCACTGTGTATTACCTCATATTACTGTGTATTACCTCTTATAACTGTGTATTAAATCATGTTACTGTGCATTACCTCATATTATGTGTATTACCTCATGTCACCTGTGTATTACCTCATGTCACTGTGTATTACCGTGTTCAAAATGTGACAGAAGTACATCAGACAATGTGACTGGCAAAACATGTTCAGTACATCATGGGCAGTTGGTGAGTCACAAGACCACATGGGCAGAGTTAGCCCTGCGTCGTGATTGGCCGCGGCCAGACCAATCAGCGACGCGGGATTTCCTGGACAGACAGACAGACAGACAGACGGGATAAGACAATTTTATAGTAATAATAATAATAAGAATAATAAACATCTGGTAAACTAAGCGCTGCGCGAGCGATTCTCGCACGTGGGGCCACAGGCAGCGCACGGGGCCACAGGGGCCACAGGCAGCGCACAGGGGCCCACAGGCAGTGCACAGGGGCCATAGGCAGAGCACAGGGGCCCAGGCAGCACACGGGGCCCCAGGCAATGCACAGGGGCCCTAGGCAGCGCACGGGGCCCCAGGCAGCACACAGGGGCCCCAGGCAGCGCACAGGGCCACAGGCAGCGCACAGGGGCCACAGGAAGCGCACAGGGGCCCCAGGCAGCACACAAGGCCCCAGGCGGCGCACAGGGGCCCAGGCGGAACACAGAGCTACAGGCAGCGCACGGAGCTACAGGCAGCGCACGGGGCCCCAGGTGGCGCACAGGGGCCACAGGCAGCACAGGAGGCCCCAGGCAGCGCAGGGGGCCCCAGGCGGCACACAGGGGCCACAGGCAGCGCACGGGCCCAGGCGACGCACAGGGGCCACAGGCAGTGCACGGGGCTCTAGGCGTAGCACAGAGGCCCAGGCAGCACATGGGGCCCCAGGCGGCGCACAGGGGCCACAGGCAGCGCACAGGGGCCACAGGCAGCGCACGGGGTTCCAGGCAGCACACAGGGGCCACAGGCAGCACAAGGGGCCCCAGACAGCACACGGGGGCCAAAGGCAGCACAAGGGGCCCCAGGCAGCGCACAGGGCCCCAGACAGAGCACAGGGACTCAGGCAGTACACGGGGCCCCAGGCAGCGCACATGGACTCCAGGCAGCACACAAGGCCCCAGGCAGCAACAAGGGGCCCCAGGCAGCGCACAGGGGCCCCAGGCAGCGCACAGGGGCCACAGGCAGCAAAACGGGGCCCCAGGTAGCGCACAGGGGCCCCAGGCAGAGCACAGGGGCCCCAGGCAGCGCACAGGGGCCCCAGGCGGAACACAGGAGTACAGGCAGCGCACGGGGCCCCAGGTGGCGCACAGGGGCCACAGGCAGCACAGAGGCCCCAGGCAGCACATGGGGCCCCAGGCGGCGCACAGGGGCCACAGGCAGCGCACAGGGGGCCACATTACAGCGCACAGGGGCCACAGGCAGCGCACGGGATTCCAGGCAGCACACAGGGGCCACAGGCAGCACAAGGGGCCCAGGAAGCACACGGGGGCCAAAGGCAGCGCACAGGGCCCAGACAGAGCACAGGGGACTCCAGGCGGTACACGGGGCCCCAGGCAGCGCACAGGGGCTCCAGGCAGTACACAGGGCCCCAGGCAGCACACGGTCCCAGGCAGCACACAGGGCCTCAGGCAGAGCACAGGGCCCCAAGCAGCGCACAGGTACCTTAAGGACTTACTAGTCCACTAATTGTACAATTTTATTGAGTAAATAGGGACCACTGCACTGCTATAAGAAATGTATGTGACAAGGTTCCCTGATTTCTACAACAAATGTTAGTGGCCTGATTATTGAAAATTGCCTCAGAGTAAAAACCATTTTTGGTTGTCCATAGCATCAGAGGTCAGCTTTCATACTTGAAACTGCTGAGGTAAAATGAAAAGCTTGGTTGTCGGGGAACTAGAGCAGTCTGTCAGGCAGTGTCACTGTGTGAGGCCTGCTCTTCCTAATCTGCTAGTCACCTTCTAATTTCTGTGTTCGGGAATAACATTAAAGCAGGAAAGATGTATATCTTTGTTTCTGTGTTAGCCAGTAGATAGAAAAATATTTAGAGTTGAGAGTCCTCAGTGGTTGATACCTTTTAATGGCTAACTGAAAAGATGGTAACAAATTGCAAGCTTTCGAGACTACTCAGGTTTCTTCATCAGGCTAGACTAATACAAAATTGAAGAATCACATATTTATACACAACACAGCACAGAAAAAATGCAATAGGTAAGACAAGTGACGTGAAGCAGAATAGTCATTATGGCAGAGGGATGAGCATAAATATTGGAACAGTTCATAGATAAGGAGTTTTGAAAATTTTATTGCCCCCTGATTGGGGTCTGGTAATGTTTTGTGATGTTCTCACAGGGTCTTTGGAGTAAATTCCTTAATTGAGTAAAACGTCATAAAAACCGTGTGACAGGTTCATTCAGCATTAAGAGTGTCAAAGGTCACCATCAATTTGTATTCGCAAACTTTCTGTGTCTCTGAGATGTGAAACTACCTTTCGTACAAGTAATTTCATATCCAACATGCTATGATCAGGGGAACAAAAATGTTTTGCCACAGGTAGATCCATTTTTTTTTCTCTTATTGTGTGGCGATGAGAATTCATTCTTGTTCTCAGTTTTGCCCGGTCTCTCCCAATACAGACCCCCCGTTGGACATTTAGTACATATAATTAGGTACACCACATTAGATGTGAGCAGCGGATATGAAAATTACTTGTACTGAAAGGTAGTTTCACATCTCAGAGACACAGAAGAGTTTGCCATACAAATTGATGGTGACCTTTGACACTCTTAATGCTGGAATGAACTGTCACACGGATTTATGACGTTTTACATCAATTAAGGAATTTTACTCCAAAGACCCTGTGAGAACATCACAAAACATTACCAGACCCCAATCAGGGGCAATAAAACTTTCACACTCCTTATCTATGAACTGTCCAATATTTATATCATCCCTCTGCCATAATGACTATTCTGTTCACGTCACTTGTCTTACCTATTGCATTTTTTCTGTGCTGTGTTGTGTATAAATATGTGATTCTTCGATTTTGTATTAGTCAAGCCTGATGAAGAGACCACCTGAGTAGTCTCGAAAGCTTGCAATTTGTTACCATCTTTTCAGTTAGCCATTAAAAGGTATCAACCATGAGGACTCTCAACTCTAAATATTTTTCTAACATAAAGCAGAATTTCTGAAGGAATTTCCACTGGGTAAATCTGCCCCATAATCTGCCCCTATGGGTGTATTCACACGTGTGAGAGGAGCAGTTAAAAATCGCTGCATTTTTTTTCTCATAGCAAATTTTTACCATACAGTATTATGTAAGGGGCTGGGAGCCAAAAATAGGGCATGTCATTGTTTCTTTCAGCAGCCCTAAAATACAGTATTTCACCAATGTTATTAATTTTATGGGGGGAACTATGCCGTGCTTATTCCAGCAGATTTGCTACAGGTTTGTGGCAATAAGGTGTTTCACACAGGAGTTTCTTGGCGCGAATATTGCCGGACATTTTAGCTTACAAATCACAACCTATTATTTTCAATGGCCGTATTCACAAGGCCACATGACATCACATGGCCACATGACATCACTGGCCACATGGGAATATGCCATGATAACAATGGGTCATGATTTTTAGCGAGAAAATTGTCCGCAATTCTCATGCCAAAAAAATCGCCCCTCTGAAACGGCCCTAATGCTGTGGATTTGCTGCCCCATTGGCTCCATATACAACCCATCCCAGGTTGTGCCATTACTATACACAACATTCATATTCTAACTTTACTTTCTTACAGTCGAACCTGATACACTGCTGTAAAGCTGGCAGCGCTGTTCAAGCACCATGTATTTCCTTCAGGAAATGCCCATCTAGTTATCTGTGATATTACTTGAGGTTTTGTATTGCATATTTATTCGAACGTCCATGACAGCACTACGGAGAGAAGGGGGATCCGCCCTTAGGAACTGGAAACCTACAGATACAAAAAGGGCGGCACCTCTCCAGCATCAGTTGGTTTCCTGTTCCTAAAGGACGGGTTTCCTACAGATGAAGATCTTCAGGAGGACCCAGGCCGGCCGGTCGACCCAGGTAGCGGGGGGGATCTCCTACCTCGACCGGTGCGGAGCCCCTGGAAGCGCCACGGTGGGACCGGGTAGGATTCCACGACAGTGTGCGGAGCAAGTGGAGCAGTATCAGAGGATCCCTGTCTCCCAGCCAGCGCCGGTTGGTAAAGTATCCCCCCCTCTTCCTGGTCCTGGTGCCTGCTCCTGTCTTCTCCTGTGGTCCTGTCATGGTGGGGGCCAAAGGTGGTGCAGCCGAAAAAAAAAAAAAAAATTTTGAATTTTTTTGAATTTCCCGCAGCGCGTCTCTGCTATGACGGCGCAGCGGGGGTTTTTTGAATTTCCCGCCGCGCGTCTCTGCTGGGGACGGCGCGGCGGGGGTTTTTGAATGTCCCGCGCGCGTCTCCTGCTATGGATGGCGCGGCGGGGGGTTTTTTTGAATTTCCCGCCGCGCGTCTCTGCTGGGGACGGCACGGCGGGGTTTTTGAAATCTTCGCCGCGCGCGCTGCTGTGAGCGGCGCTGCGGGGATTTTTGGGATCTCCCGCTCGCTCCCTGCTGGGGGGGGCGATGCGGGGGAGGACTCCGCTCAGGTACCTGGGTGATGCGGTCGGGTTTGCGGGGTCCCCGTGGGTGCGCTGATCCTGGCGGCGTCGGGAAGGGGGGCGGAGTCTCCACTGCTGGAACCGGAAGTGGGTCACGGCCGGCGTTTTTTTTTTAAAATTGGCGCAGCTGCATCATGGCGGGCGGCGCCTGCTGTGGGGGCGGCAGGGAAGTGCAGGGGGAGCTGTGGGGCGGGGAGCAGGAGGGGGTAGACCCTGGCAGCACCTGCTGACCCGGATATCCGGGGGAGGATATAAGGAGCCTATGAAGCTGGGAAAGCGCTTCTGCCCCATTTCTTACAATGGACACTGCAGAAGCTCCCTCAGTACAGCAGGAGAGCCAGCAGCAGCAGACAGAGCGCTCCTCTTCAATGACCAGGGGGCCAGCCGCAGGAGTTCCTCATCTGTGAAAAAGACCCCCTCCCCGTGATCCAGTACCTACTGCTGTATGGACTGGGTAAGAGATCGTCATACTTAGAATACCCAGTAATGCAGTTTTCCCCCATTCTGTGTTCCTTACTAGGGGAAGAAATGTTCGGTGAAAAGCAAGCACAGGGAATGTGCCTTTTGTGCTTGCCCTCTGCCAGACGCTTGCCTAAAGGTTATGCCAGCCGTCACGCGACAGACGGTTAGGGCTTAAAGGGGAGGGTAGGGGCCGGGATGAGATAGTAACCTGCCCCTTCCCTTTTTAGATAGCGGAGGAGACTCCAGATTTCACCGAGAGCCTGAAAGAGATAATAAGGGGGAGATGAAGGCGTCCGTAAGACACGGAAAATCTTCCGGCGTAGGACTGTACCTGTGTTATCTGATTCAGATTCTCCGCTGCCCATGACAAGGGTGAAAGTTGTTTCAGGCCCTCTTCGCCTTCCTCTTCGGCTTCTTCCTCTTCTTCTACAGAAGACGCTACTCGATTTTATTTTCCCTTGGACCAGATGGACAAACTTGTCAAATCAGTTAGGTCCACCATGGGGGGTAGAGGAGGCGAGACCAGAACTCTCAGTACAGGATCTGATGTTCGGTGGTCTAGATCCGAAAAAAACGCAGATTCCTTTCGAAACAGTAGCATCCAAGGCCTTATAGATAGAGAGTGGAAGAAGCCAGAAAAAAGTGGCTCCTTACCCCAAGCGTTTTTTAAAAGGAGATATCCCTTTGAAGAACCCTTGAAGGTAGATGGGATAAGGCCCGAGCTGGATGCAGCAGTGGCGAAGGCTTCCAAAAAATCCTCCATCCCTTCGATGATATGGGGCTTTGAAGATCCACTAGACAAGAAGGCAGACTCCCTTCTTGAAAGGGACATGGGAGATGTCGGCAGGTGCCCTGAGGCCAGCGGTTGCAGCCATTGTACAGCCAGATAATGATGGTCTGGCTAGACCAATTAGAGTCCGTTAGCAGTGGAAACCTCTAGGGGGGTCAATCCGAAAGACCTTGCGATAATTCAGAAGCGGCGGCCCTTTCCTGGTGATTTCCTCGCGGGGCTCAGTAAAAATGGCTGCCAGAGCGGCAGGTCTGTCTAATGCAGCGCGAAGGGCTTGTGGCTAAAAAGTTGGCCGGGCGATATTCAGGCCAGATCTCGCCTCTGCTCCATTCCATGTGATGGCGAATATCTTTTCGTGCAGATGAAGGAAGAGAGCCACAGTAATTCATTATGATGGGTAGGCGGAGCCCAGATCAGGATGTTTTCCTCAGATCAAAAGAGTGTGACTGGCTGGCCCCCAGTCGGGCTCCTCCTACTCAGTCCCGTCTAAGATTTGAGGTCCGAGGATGGTCGTGCTAATGCAGCTCCTCAGAAAATTTTATTATTTTAATTTTCGGACAGGAGACTTGGATCACTAGTTGGTCTAGAGGTCTCAGGGGTATCAGCGTGCTGTACCCAACCTCTCCCTTGGCGGACTGTATTTACTCAAAGTCCCTGCAGAATTCCTTGCCGGCCCTGGGGGATGAGGGGGATTCTCTGGCGGGAAACCAAACCACACGTGCGGCCTGCGTTCTTCGCCCTGGAGGGAAGCATGGGTCGCCAGAAAACCCTGAGGGTCCCTGTGGCGCCTTGGCTGGTGAGTACTCCACAAAATTTTTTAATAATAATTATGTGGAGTGCTTTAGCGTCTGAATGAGCAGCGCTTTTTCTTTGTCAGCGTTACATGTCAGATGCGTCAGCGCTGCTGTGACAGCGCTAATAATGTAATGCAAGTATGCTTCAGCGCTGCTGTGACAGCGCTATACATGTAATGTCAGTATGCGTCAGCGCTGTGTGAAGCGCTAATACATGTAATGTCGTATGCTTCAGCGTGTGTGACAGGTTACTACATGTAAATGTCAGTAAGCTTCAGCGTGCGTGACAGCGTACACATGTAAGTCAGTATGCTTCAGCGCTACTGTGACAGCGCATACATGAAGTGTGGTGATTTTTTGTCCGCAGGCGGGATAGTGCGGACAGGGAGGGAGCAGGAGCGGGGGAGTTCGCGCCTTTATTTGAGTAGAAGGGGGCGTGGCCTATGATCCCGGTCTTTTGAGAGGAAGCGCGCGCTCTGGCTTTTCTCTGCGACCCCCTCCTGTGGCGGCCATTTCAGGCTCCTGGGCTCCCGGACCGCTCCCTCCTCATAAAACACACGGGCTGGGGAGTGTGGTTCCTCACCCCGCAGCCCCAGCGATCGCCTCCTGCAGCTGCAGTCTCATCGGGAGACATAAAAATTGGGGGGGACTCAAAATATATATATATTTTGGGAGTTTGCAATATTAACCCCTTTGAGGGTTATTTTACCTGCTAAATTTGCTGACTGAATTACCGCTGGGGTAACTTGTTTGGTGGAGCGTTAACCTCAGCGTTTGAAAAAAAAAAAAAAAAAACCGCATAGTTTTTTTGCTGGTATTACCGCTTTGACCTGCTCAACGTGAGACATGTCTGAAAGAGTTCAGATGCCGCGGATCACGCCCAGTGCCATTGGGCAACAGATACGCAGACTCCACGGCTAGCGCCGCGGCGACGCGGTGGAAAATTGGATGTATGCTCGACGGTTAATAATTATCTGACCTTTTAGGTCAATATGTGTCTGTAAGCTCTCAGAGGAAGCGAGCAGGCCGTTACCGGCCCCTACACGGAGGAGTCAGAGGTATCGTATTGGGCGAGTTCCCCCTTTTATTTCGGATGGAGAAATATCCGTTCGATGCGGACGAGCCGCAGGGGCGTTCCCCTATGGCGAAGCGTAGGAGGCATTAAATTTAAGCCATGAGAGAAATATCAGTTACCGGAGGAGGTAATAGTCGTCCTGGTAAATAGCACGCTTGTTAGGAGTCCCGTGCTTCGGCACAACATTCCAGCTCTGGGTGAGCTTAATAGTGTAATAGAGGGGAAGTCTATGTCCAGATAAGCGTTTTCTGGAACGCATTTCTTTGATACACTTTATCCTTGCTCTACGGAGTTTAAAGGCAATTGGACCTCTGCCCTGAAGTGGATGTGTCTTTATTAGCTTAATAAATCCTCATACTCCCTATTAAGGGAAAAAAGCGAGTTACAGGAGCCTTTGGTAGAAAGGCGATTGGCGGCAAAAAACAAAGTAGAGGCTGGGGTCATGGATTTCGAGCAGTGCTAGGATCCATGTGTGCTGCTAGAGCTTCTCAAGTGGTTGGCACGCTGAAGACGGAGTTGCAAAATGAAAACTCCGTTTCTGAGATACGGGAACTTGTGAATGGTTGAAACGGCCCGCCGTTAAATCTTTTTTGCCGGTTTTGGATATGGCATTCTGCTGGCCAAAGGCAAGCTTCAGCGGTCACAGTCCCGAAGGCTTTTGGCTCAGACAGTGGGCCGGGGGGGCAGTTTCCAAACAAGGGTTTTTGGCCTTCCCTTAAAGGGTGGCTTTTTTTTGGATCCGACCTCCGAGTGTTTCCGGGGGAGGAAAGGGAAATAGCATTCCACGGGAAAAGGGCCATGGCCTGGTGTCCAGAAAGTGGTGTTATAGTGGTTTGGGGGGGCCTTTTTGGGCCCCGAGGAGATCTAGTCACCCCGTGGGGTGGGTCGTCCTTTTTTTTCCCGGAAAAAATCCCCCAAAAAAAATGTACCCCCGGAAGCGAGTTTCCCCCCGAAAGCGGGAACTTGACAGAAAACCCCAAAGTCGGATTGAGCCAGGGGTCACTCGAGGATTTGAGGGGGGGCGCCGCTTCTTTTCAAGGGCTTGGATGGTCGCGTTCCCCGTTTCCCCGGGTAAGCGGAAGTGCGGCAGGCTATTTTTGGTTTGTTTTAAACCCCCCAAATGTTTTTTGTCAATCTCGGTTCCGTGGGAAACCCCGGGTTGTTGTCGTCTACAGGGAGGTCGAATCGCTATCAAAAGGGTGTAGTGATAGGTTCGTCGAGGACGGGGAAAAGGTTTTTTTATCCCCCTTTTTATTTTCCCCCAAAAAGGGAACAAATTTGCCCGATTTGGATCTAAGCGATTAAACCGGCATGTCCTCCCGGGGGAATTTGCATGGAGTCGCTTCTTTCCTTTTGGGGGCAGCTCTGTCACGAAGATTTTCTGGTGTCAATCGACTTCGCGAGCCTATTTGATTTCCCCCTCGGAAGGTCATCGCGCTTTCTTCGATTTGCCATAGGTCGAATCTTTCCCCAGTTGTGGTCGCGTTGGCTTCCCCTCGCCCCCAAGGGTTTTTTTACAAAAGTTCTGGCGCCCCTCTGGCACCCTTCGAAGACAGGGGATTCGATTCTCCCTTTCTGGACGTTTTTTTATCGTGGCTTTCGGGGGGAGGATTGACGGTCGGGATTTTTCTCTTCAGTTTCTGAAAGACTTGGGTTTTGGCGGTAAATTGGGGAATCGCCCTGGAAACCCCTCGAGGACAATTCTTTTTGGGAAGCATCTCGACACGTTTCGGTCGGTTTTTTTTCCCTACCACAGAAAAACAGTCATGTCTTCTTCGCATTACAGATTATGAATCCTAATGGCATGTCCCTACGGAAGTGTAGGTTTCTGGGATGATGGGGCCCCCATGGAGGAATTCCTTTTCCCATTCCCCACTCCAGGACTCTTCAAAGGTTCATTTGAGTGTGGAACCTTTTCGCAATCGCGGATTGCAGTTCCCAATTCTCGCGCGGGGGGGTTTCTAAAAGGGGTGGTTCGCCCAGGGGCATTCCCCCGGGGGGAATTTTTCCCTTAAGGGTCAGTCAAACCCCGATGCCGCCTGAGGGGGGGGGGTTTGGGGGGAACAATTTGGATTAGGGGTTGGTCACCGGAAGAGTCTGTGTTCCCCGATCAACCCCCCTAAATTGGGGCGTTTTTTTTTTCCCTCCAAATTGGGGACGGTCCCTTTTTGAGCGGTCTGCCAGTCCTGTGCAGAAGACAATGCGACGGCTGTCGGTTTCAATCCCAAGGTGGGAAAGGGTCCGACTCATGTAGAGGTGTCCCGAAATTCTGATTTGGGCAGGGCCCAAAATGTACCAGCCATTCGGCGATTCACTTCCCCAGGGGTTCAGAATATTACAGCGGACTTTCTCAGTCGCAGAAGGGGGCCCCCCCGGGGGAATGGAGCCTCCACCCGGAAGTTTTTGCATATTTTTGCTCTGTGGGGAACCCCCCCAAAAGGATTTGATGGCTTCAGGTCCAATGCCCAAATTCGACATTTGTCCCCGGGACAAAGGGCCGAAGGCTGGTGGCGGTGGATGCTTAGTGGTCGGGGATCAGTTCAAATGTTATGTATTCCCGCCGATATCCTTACTTCCTCTAGTGCTGCGTGGATCAGACTAGAGAGAAAAATTTCCGCTTTTTTTATAGCTCCAGAATGGCCAAAAAAGGGTGTGGTTTTTTGAAAAAAGTCGTGTTGGCGGCACCTCCCCTTTTCCCCCCTCTTTTAAAAGGACTGTTGATCAGGGGCCCCCTTTGTCATCCCGGGCTTGATGTCCCTGGTTTGGGGGGGGTGGTCTTGAGACCGAGATCTTGACCGTAGAGGTTTTTTTGCCGAGGGGATTGTACCTTCGTGCTGCAAGATGTCCGGACTCTAGGATTTTCCCCAAAATTTGGGAAACCTTCTTTTCGTGGTGTTTGGGGTCTTCTCGGAACCCGAGAAAATTTTCCATTTCCAAAATGTTGGCTTTTCTGCAGCATGGGCTAGAAAGGGGGTTTTGGCAGTTAGCACTCTGAAAGGTAGATTTCTGCTCTGCCTTTTTTATTCCGGGAACCCTTGCTTCGAATGAGACGTGATCTTTTTTCCGAGGTATCTCTGTTAAGTTTCCCCCGCGGAAGGACCGTGTCTCCTTGGCGGCTCAACCCCGTTTTGGAGGCTCTTAGCAAAACCCCTTTTTAACCCTTGGTTTTTCTAGCCCTTTTTTTACTTTCTTGGAAGGTGGCTTTCCCCTTTTTGCAGTCCTTTTTTTGAGGAGAGTTTTTAAAAATTTGGGAGCTTTTTTTTGCTGCCCCCTTTTCTGGAGTTTTTTCCGGATGGGTTTTTAGTGCTTGCACTCGGGGTGATTTTTTGCCTAAAGGGTGTCCAAAAATTTATTTAACCGGATTTTGTGTTGCCTTCACTCTTCCGGACCCGAAGAATCGAAGAGGAGATTTACACCATTGGTTTTAGTGCGGGCTTTGAAGTTTTTTCTATTATTACTAAAGGGGGTTTTGTTAAACGGACTCCCGTTTGGGGTTTCCCGGCAGGTCGTCGGCGTGGTAAGAGTTTCCCCAAGGGTTTATAGCTCGTTGGATCCGGTCAGCTTTTTTGGGAAAGCTTCCCGTTTCGGGGGGGGAATCTTGCCGATTAAAATTCGAGCCCATTCCCCGAGAGTGGGGTTTTCATCGTGGGCTTTTCTCAAGGTGCTTCGGCAGTGCAGCTTTGCCGAGCGGGTTTGGGCTCTGTCCACACGTTTACAAGTTTTTAAAAAGTGGACGTCAGTGCTTCGTGATGCAGCCTCGGAGTGGGGCCCTGCAGGCAGCTGTATTTAAAAAGCTGGAAAAAATTGTGTTTAGCGCTGGTTGCGCTTTTTTGTTAAGGTTGTTGGGTTTTGCCTTTGTTGTTTTTTCCACCCTTATTTTTAACTGCTTTGGGACCCCCACAGAAAAAATTTACTGTGGTCTCTTCCTTCACTGCAGCTGAAAACGGATTTTGGTAAAGACTTACCTGTAAAACCTTTTTCAGCGAAGGAAGGAAAAAAAGGACAAGTCCCTCCCGGGGCGAAGGGTTGATGTTTTCAGATGCAGCGCGCCCTTATTGATAGCGATTTTTGGGCTGGGGTCAGGCGAAAAGGCTTGTTCCAGCATCGCCAGTCTGCAGTGTATTTTCCGTGAGTGTACCTGGAAAATCTGTGGTTTTTGGCTTTCTTTGCATGCAAAACCTGTACCTTGTGTTTTTTTCTGAAGTTCCTTAAAAAGGGGTTTAGTTGCTCCGCTGGTGATTTTGGCTCTTTTTCCAAAAGCTTTGATACGACTGGAGTGAGTAGGAGGAGCCGGTGGGGGGGCCAGCCGTACCCCCTTTTTTTGCCGGGTAAATCCTGTCGGGGGCTCCGCCACCCTCAGTAATGAATTACTGTGTTCTTTCCTTCCTTCGTGAAAAGGATTTTACAGGTAAGTTTTAAAAAGGGTTTTTTGGCCCCGGGGGCCTGGACGAACTTTGGAAAAGGCGGGGAGACAAGAAAAAGTTTCCAGTCTTTCGCCCCCCTTTTCCTACAAGAGCCCTTTTTAGCAGAAGGATGTTCGCGCAAAGGTCCCCCGGAGCGAAAAAGGGGGGATGAAAAGAGGCGAAGAGGTACAGGGTTTATTTTTGGGGGGTCCGCGGGGGAAAAAAAAAACCCTGCAATGACTAGCGATGCGGGGGGAGGGCAGATTGATGGCCTTTACCGGCCGGGGTCGGAAAAACCAAACAGTGCTGGACCTTAGTTATAGCTAAGGGGGTGGGTTAGAATTTCCTTGGCCCCCGGGAAAAACTTTAAAATTACCCCCTCAGGTCTTCCCCCGGGAGCGGCCGTTGGATTGGGGAAGTTCAGGAGCTTTGCGCTAAAAAAGTCTTGGGAGGTCCGGAAGAGGGGGGGAAAGGGGGTTTTTTACCCCTCTGTTTTTGACCGTAAACCGGACGGTTCTTTTAAAACAATTTTTAAATTTTTGAAAGCCCTAATAAATTTTGGTTTTTCCCCCCTTTTTAAAATGGAAACGGTCAGCTCAGCAAAAAAAGCTTTTTTTTTAAAATTTTGTTTATGGTGGTGTTAGATCTGAAAGACGTTATTCCCACGCCCCCCGATCCATGTGGACTCAGCGTTTCCTCAGAGTAAGTCCCGAGGGGGGGAACGTGCGCTTTTTAAAATAGCCCCCCCTTCCTTTTGGTTGGCGTTCCCACGAGTATTCACTAAGTTTGTCGGAGGTCATGGCCCATTTTGTGATCTTTTTGATTATAGTTCCTACCTCAGATTTTTTTCATTGGAAAAAAAGGGCCCCGGGATTGCCCCGAGCAATGCAAGGCAATACTACCTTAGAGCGGCTGGGGGGGTAATAAATACAAAAAGTTGTTTGAAAACCGTGAGGGGGAGCAGTTTTGGGCTAATTTAGATTTTCGGAATCAGAACTGTAGTTTACTGTCAGACAAGTTGATTCGTTCGGCACAGGTCCAAACGCTTCCAATAACCCCTCCATGTCTCTTAGGAAGGCCATGTCCCCCTTTTTGGGCCCCTCGTCTGTATTCCTGCGGTTCAGTGGGTCAATTCCACAAGGACGCTGCAGATGAGGTCTTGTTGTTCAAAATTTTCTAGGGGTTCCAGAAGGCCCCCCTATCCTTTTCCCAGGCTATATAAGATCCCCCGGTTGGTGGAAAAAAGGAGACGAACCTTTAAGGGGGTTCCTGGGGGAAATTTTAAAAATCCCGGATAGTACGCAGATGCAAGCCCTCTGGGTGGGGGGCTCATATGGGGGACGTTTGGTTCAGGGCTTTGGGGCTGGATAAAAATTTAAATGTTTTATTAAGGGGTTTTTTAAGGCGGTAGAGTAGCAAAAAAAAAGCCCTTGTTTCTACGGGGGGACCTTCGAGTGCTCCCCGACAATCGTGTCACAGTCGCTTATGTCCCCCCAGGGTGGTATTGTTCCGGGGCCTCTCAGGGGAAATGGAAGGCCCTATCCCGTGCAGAACCCCTTTTTTTTGGCTCTACACTAAGGGGAGAAGAATCCCCAAGGGGATTCTTAACCGCAATCTCCTGAGTAAGGGAAATGGTCTTAAAAAATTCCATCTTCGACCTGATTGTGCAGAGGGGGGTAAAAAGGAGATAGATCTCTTTGTCCAAAAGCCAGGAAAGTGAGACGGTTTGCTCTTGAACCAGAGAACGCCCTCTGGCATTTCGCTCTTTATTAAAGTGGTTTCAAAATAGGTACGCCTTTTTCCCTTTTTCCCCTTATCCCCTAGTGTTGGGAAGGCAGGAAAAACAGGGAGAGGGTAATAGTGTTGCTCCCTTTGGCCGGGGGCTGGTTTTCATGTTCAGGAACATGTCGATAGCGACCGGGGGGTCTGCCGGATATTCCGATTTCTCCCGGTCCGTTCCATCCCAGTAGCGGGGGCCCCCCCCCCGACGGCGTGGATTTTGAACGGTCGTGTGGAGTAAGGGGTTTTTGTAATGTAATTAATCTTTTAAGAGAGAAAAAAGGTTACAACTAGAACTCGTATGTTGGAAAAAATTTCTCCCGAGTCGGGGTGGTTTTCAGGGGACCCAACACCGATAACCCAGATTCTAGAATTCCCCCAAAAAAGGGGCTGGATTAGGTCTTCCACAAACCTTAAGGGAAGTTTAGTTTGGGGGCATTTGTTTTAACATCGCAAATAATTTTGGGTCAGTAGATTCATTAAAGTGCGGGTGGCGAGCCATAGTGAAGAACAGAATCTGCCATGGTTTTTTAAACCCTTTTTCTTATGCTTTAAAAAACCCCCTTTTTAATATACGCAGCACAATAAAAATTCTTTCCCTTAAAAAGCATTCCGGGATTAAAAAACCCGGTAGGGGGGGGGTGACATCCAGGCCTATTTAGACTGTTCCCTTTCATAGGTCCTGAATGACAGAAAATATTAGCCTGAGGCATACTTACTAAGGGTCTTCGCCCCTTCCCCCGAAAAAAGGAATGTTCTCCTTCGTTATCCCAATCCCTAATCAAAAAGGATAAAACCCCCAATTAGATGTT
>JARQOD010000002.1:79902158-79996763 GCA_033576555.1 Oophaga sylvatica | reverse complement strand
ATATCTTTTTGGCCCGGTCCTGGACGAACTTCTGGAAAAGGCAGGGGACGACAAGAAAAAGTTTCCCAGTCTTTCGACTCCTTCCTACAAGAGACCTTTCAGCAGAAGGAGGTTCAGCCGCAGAAGGTCGTCCAGGGAGCGAGCCAAATGGGATGAAAAGAGGCGAAGAGGTACAGGGTTTATGTTTAGGGGTCCGCCTAGGGAAACCAAAAAACCCTCGCAATGACTAGCGATGCCGGTAGGAGGCAGATTGATGGCCTTCTACCCGGCCTGGTCGGAAATCTCAAACAGTAGCTGGATCCTTAGTCTCATAGCTACAGGGCTGCGGTTAGAATTCCCCTTGGTACCTCGGGATAACTTTAAAATTACCCCCTCAGGTCATCCCATCGGAGCAGGCCGCTCTGGAGTTGGAAGTTCAGGAGCTTTGCGCTAAAAAAGTCTTAGTGGAGGTGCCGGAAGCAGAGCGGGGTAAAGGGTTTTACTCCCTCTGTTTTTGATCCGTAAACCGGACGGTTCTTTTAGAACAATTATTAATTTGAAAGCCCTCAATAAATTTCTGGTTATTCACCCATTTAAAATGGAAACGGTCAGCTCAGCAATAAAGCTTCTGTTTGAAAATTGCTTTATGGTGGTGTTAGATCTGAAAGACGCTTATTACCACGTACCGATCCATGTGGAGCATCAGCGTTTCCTCAGAGTAGCAGTCCAGATGGGGGAATCGCTGCGACATTTTCAATATAGCGCCCTTCCTTTTGGCTTGGCGGTTGCCCCACGAGTATTCACTAAAGTTATGTCGGAGGTCATGGCCCACTTACGTGAATCCAATATGATTATAGTTCCCTACCTCGACGACTTTCTTATCATTGGAAAAACGGCAGAGCATTGCCTAGAGCAACTGCAAAGAGCAATATCTACCTTAGAGCGGCTGGGATGGCTAATAAATACCAAAAAGTCTCGTTTGAATCCGATGAGGGTCCAGCAGTTTCTAGGGCTAATTCTAGATTCACGGAATCAGAACTGTAGTTTACGTCAGACAAGTTGATTCGCTTACGGCACCAGGTCCTAAACGCTTCCAATAACCCCTCCATGTCTCTTAGGAAGGCCATGTCCCTTTTGGGCTCCCTCTCGTCTGTATCCCTGCGGTTCAGTGGGCTCAATTCCACACAAGGACGCTGCAGACTGAGGTCTTGTTGTATCAAAATTTTCTAGGAGGTTACCTAGAAGGCCAGCTATCCTTGTCCCAGGCTACTATAAGATCCCTGGATTGGTGGAAAGAGGAGACGAACCTGTCTAAGGGGGTTCCCTGGGAATATGAAATATCCCGGATAGTCACGACAGATGCAAGCCCCTCTGGGTGGGGGGCTCATATGGGGGACGTTATGGTTCAGGGCTTATGGGAGCTGGATCAAATTCAAATGTCTTCTAATATGAAGGAGTTAACGGCGGTAGAGCTAGCGATTAAAAAGCTCCTTGTCTATCTACAGGGTCACCACGTTCGAGTGCTCTCCGACAATCGTGTCACAGTCGCTTATGTCAACCACCAGGGTGGTACTTGTTCCGGTCCTCTCATGGAAGTGGCAAGGCGCCTACTCCAGATAGCAGAACGACACTTTCTTTCTCTAACGGCTCTACACATAAGGGGAGAAGAAAATACCAAGGCGGACTTCTTAAGCCGCAATCTCCTGAGTCAAGGAGAGTGGTCATTAAAGACTTCCATCTTCGACCTGATTGTGCAGAGGTGGGGTCAACCGGAGATAGATCTCTTTGCTACCAAAAGCAACAGGAAAGTGAGACGGTTCTGCTCTCTGAATCCCAGAGAACGCCCTCTGGCAGTGGACGCTCTTCTATTAAAGTAGGATTTCAATCTAGCGTACGCCTTTCCTCCCTTGTCCTTACTCCTCCTAGTGTTGAGGAAGGTCAGGAAAGACAGGGCGAGGGTAATAGTAGTTGCTCCCTTCTGGCCCAGGAGGGCATGGTTTTCATGTCTCAGGAACATGTCGATAGCCGACCCGTGGGTCCTGCCGGATATTCCCGATCTGCTCTCCCAAGGTCCAGTCTACCATCCTCGAGTAGCGGGCCTCCACCTGACGGCGTGGATTTTGAACGGTCGCTGCTGAGAGATAAGGGGTTTTCTGCTAATGTAATTAATACTCTCCTTAAGAGCAGAAAAGAGGTTACAACTAGAATCTACGCTATGACTTGGAAAAAATTTCTCCAGAGCTCGGGGGTGGTAGCAGGGGACCCAACACCGATAACCCAGATTCTAGAATTCCTACAAAAGGGTCTGGACTTAGGTCTCTCCACAAGCACCCTTAAGGTGCAAGTTTCAGCTTTGGGGGCACTCTTCAGTTGCAACATCGCAAATAATTACTGGGTCAGTAGATTCATTAAAGCTGCGGGTAGGTCGAGACCCATAGTGAAGAACAGAATCATGCCATGGGATTTGAACCTTGTTCTTACTGCTTTAACAGAACCCCCTTTTGAACCTATATCAGCAGCATCAATAAAAATTCTTTCCCTTAAAACCGCATTCCTGGTAGCATTAACTTCGGCTAGGAGGGTAGGTGACATCCAGGCACTATCTAGACTGTCTCCTTACACTCAGGTCCTGAATGACAGAATAATACTTAGACCTGATCCGGCATACTTACCTAAGGTGTCTTCCGCCTTCCACAGAACACAGGAAATTGTTCTCCCTTCGTTCATCCCTAATCCATCTAATCAAAAAGAGATAAAACTCCATACTCTAGATGTTAGAAGATGTCTACTGCAATATTTGACAGTCACTGATCCCTGGAAAAGGGACAATGCATTGTTTGTCTCTTTTCAGGGAATTAACAAAGGCCGTAGAATAACAAAAAGCTCATTGGCCAGATGGATTAGGGAAGCAATTTCTCTGGCATACACCTCGAGGGGCAAGCCGACACCTGAGAGGCTAAGGGCGCATTCCACCCGAGCTGTGGCGACTTCATGGGCAGAGAGGGCAGAAGTCTCGATTGACCAGATATGTAAGGCAGCTACGTGGTCTTCTCCACACACGTTTTACACTCATTATAGGTTAGATTTGGGTGCTTCCTCAGACCTTTCTTTCGGACTAAGGGTGCTGCAGGCTGTAGTCCCTCCCTAAGTAATTACTCTCTGTAATTCTCTCCGTAGTGCTGTCATGGACGTTCGAATAAAGTCTTAGTTACTTACCGTTAACTGTATTTTTCGAAGTCCATGACAGCACACTTAGATTCCCACCCATGTTCTATGTGCACTTCTTCCTCTTATATAGTCCACATGTAATAAACAATTGATCAATATTACTGTGTGATGCATAAATTTTTTGCTGTATACCATTTAACCTTGGTAGTCCTCTTATGCTCTGTAATCCAACTGATGCGTGGGAGAGGTGCCGCCCTTTTTGTATCTGTAGGTTTCCTGTTCCTAAGGGGCGGATCCCCTCTCTCCGTAGTGCTGTCATGGACTTCGAAAAATACCGTTAACGGTAAGTAACTAAGACTTTTGTTTATATGTTTCTTTTGTTTTACAGCGATGTACAGTACAGACCAAAAGTTTGGACACACCTTCTCATTCAAAGATTTTTTTGTATTTTCATGACTGAAAATTGTAGAATCACACTGAAGGCATCAAAACTATGAATTAACACATGTGGAATTATACATTACACTTTACAAAAAAGTGTGAAACAACTGAAAATGTCTTATATTCTAGTTTCTTCAAAATAGCCACCTTTTGCTTTGATTACTGCTTTGCACGCAGAAAAGGTGAACGGATATTTTATACATAGATCTTTTCTGTGTTGCCCGTTTTTTTTTTTTGCGGGGCCATTTACTTACATGGGCATTTTTTAGTCCCTTTATGGGACTTGAACTTGCGATCGTCTGATGACTTAACATGTGTTGCATAACAATATTGCAGTACATGGTGTAAATCTTAGGCTATTATGACATTCAGCTAGTGGCTGAGCTTCACAGGAGTATTAAGATGGCTGCTATGGGGGCATTTGGTAGGCTCCCAGCTGCCACTGTAATCTATCGTTGCCCCACAGTTATGTTGTGGGTAGCCCATGGAAGCTGATGCACACGTATATTGACAACTACTCCATTTAAATGCCGCCGTCATTGATTGCGTGGTGTTGCTGCTGCTGTTAGACGGATGCCAGCTGTGTAACAGTCGGCATTACACACGTGGAGAGAGCTTCCTTGTCCTCTCCACACATGCAGTCGCCCCAGCACTAATATAAGATTGTGCTAAGGGGTTAGTATCAGTCACGAAAATGTTCAAAACGGATTATACTGGATTATTTAACTTTCATAAGGTAAAAAAAAAAATTTTTATCCTGGAAAGACAGAGTGCTGGACTCTGATGTCAAATGGTATTGGATGTTTTTAGTTAGATGTTATTAAAGGGAACCTGTCACCAGGTTTTTGCTATGTAATATGAGAGCGACAGAGACCCTGATTCCAGTATGTCACTTACTGGGCTGCTTAGTGTAATTCTGATAAAATCATTGTTTATTCAAAGCCATGACAGCACCCAACGAGAGAGGGGATCCGCCCTTCAGGAACAGGAAACCTACAGATACATAAGGGCGGCACCTCTCCCACGCATCAGTTGGTTTCCTGTTCCTGGAGGACAGGATCCCTGCAGAATCTTTTTTGTTTGATGGACCCAGGCCGGCCGGTCGACCTAGGTAGCGGGCAGTCCCCTACCTCGATCAGGTGCGGGGACCCTGGAAGCCACGGCTGTGTGCGGAGCAGAGGGGAGCGGCGTCCGGAGGATCCCGTCTCCTAGACCAGCGCCGGTAGGTAAGTATGGGGCCCCCTTCCCTGGGTCAGTGTTCTCCCTTCCCCTGCGACCTGGTATGCCCTGCTCTGTTACTCGCCTGCCCGGGGGTCGGTGGCCAGATCAGGCGTCATAATTTCCTCCAGGGTCGCGGGAGGTGGCGTCCGGGCGGTGGTGGTTGGCGGCATCGGGTCCTGGCGCGGCGCCTCCGGGCCGTCGCCCTCGCGCGCTTCCTGTATGCCTTTGAGGGGTAGATGTGACGCGATGCGAGGGCTTGGGGCCGGAAGTCGCGGTGACGGCCTCTGTCGCTTTACGACCCGGCGTCTCCCCGTCTGAATGACTAACAGGCACGAGGGAGAAGAGGCGCGGGATGTGGGAGGGGAGGTGGCGGACCCGGGGCGGGAGGAGCCAAGCCCTGGTCATTAATGCTCACCTGGATATCGGGGGGTGGGCAATAAAAAGGGGCTGGACAGGCGGCAAGACGCTTCGGTTTCATTATGGAGACCCCAGAAGCCTCGGCAGATTGGCAGGACACCCTGTCAGTGGAACGGAAGGGTCCTACCAGGCCCCGCACCAAGCCCCAGCTGAAGCCCAGACGGACGAGCGGCCAGTCCAGCCGCAAAAGTTCCTCCAGAGAAGTGGAGGCATCTTCATCAGCTGCGCCCCCCCGTGATCCGGTACCTTTGCTGCGGACGGGTAAGAGATCTCCGTGAAAATGCACCCGGTGACGCAGTCTTTTTTTCCCCTATGCTTTCTCTTTGTCCGGCAGGGCAAGAAATGTGTGGAAAAATCAAAGCATAGGGAATGTGCCCTTTGCGGTCAACCCCTGCCTGACGCCTACCCCAATAAATTGTGCCTCCCCTGTGTACAGCAGACGGTAGGAAGCTAGCAGGAGGGGGAAAAAGGAGTAGGAGCCGGCGTGGGTTAAGCCTATACCTTACATTTTCCCGCCCCTCCCTACAGGTAGCGGAAAATACCCCGGACTTTAGCTCAACCTTAAGGGACCTGATTAGGACGGAGTTAAGATCATCTAAAGGGAAACGTGGAGCGAGAGTATCAGAGTCGGATTCCCCGACTAGGCCTAGGGAGGACGAAGGTTCGCCAGAATCTATTCTTTCCTCATCCCCTTCTGATGCATCGTCCTCCTCCGAGGAAGATTCTACCCGGTTCTGCTTCCCCGTGAACCAGGTGGACTGATTAGTTAAGGCAGTCAGGTCCACCATGGGGATAGAAGACTCAAAACCAGAACTATCAGTACAGGACTTTATGTTTGCGAGTTTAGACCCCAAAAAACGTAAGGCCTTTCCTTTAAATGACAAAGTTCAGAACCTCATAAATAAGGAATGGAAGAAGCCGGAAAAAAGGGGTTCCTTAACACCGGCATTTAAGCGTAGGTACCCCTTTGAGGACCCCCTAGTGAATTGGTGGGATAAGGCTCCGAAACTCGATGCTGCGGTTGCCAAGGCTACAAAAAAAAATCCTCTATACCCTTTGAGGATATGGCCAACTTAAAAGACCCGCTAGACAAGAAAGCAGATTCTTTTCTCTAAGGCACCTGGGAAATGTCAGCAGGAGCCCTGAGACCAGCGGTGGCCGTCACCTGCACAGCGAGGTCGGTAATGGTTTGGTTGGACCAACTTAAATCGCAGATAAAAGATGGAACTTCCCGTGAATCGATAATAAAAACTCTGCCGATAATCCAGATGGCAGCAGCCTTTTTGGCGGACTCTGTGAGGATGGCGGCCAGGGCGGCAGGTTTATCCAATGCAGCGCGAAGAGCGCTATGGTTAAAATGTTGGCCAGGAGATATTCAGGCCAGATCCCGCCTCTGCTCTATCCCCTGTGAAGGGGAATATCTGTTCGGACCTGTCCTGGACGAACTCTTAGAAAAAGCGGGGGATGATAAGAAAAAGTTCCCCAGCGTACCGAATCCCTCGTACAGACGTCCCTTCGGTAGAAAGAGATTTTATCGTAAAAGATCGTCCAGGGAGCGAGTCACATGGGAAGATAGGAGGAGAAAAGGTACCGGATACATGTTCAACCGGCCATCTAGAGATTCTAAAAAAACCTCCCAATGACTAGCGGCGCCGGTGGGAGGTCGATTGTCAGCCTTCTATCCGGCCTGGTCCCAAATCTCCAACAGCAGCTGGATTCTAGGCCTTGTGGCTTCGGGACTCCGATTGGAATTTCTTAAAATTCCTCAGGATACCTTTAAAATCACTCCTACCCGATCTTCCTCAACAGAACAGGCGGCCTTGGAGTTGGAGTTGCAGGGCTTATGTCACAAAAAAGTCCTGGTAGAGGTGCCAGAGGGAGAAAGGGGTAGAGGCTTCTACTCCCCTCTATTCCTCGTAAGAAAACCAGACGGTTCCTTCAGAACAATAATTAACCTGAAGGCTCTAAATAAATTTTTGATCGTGCGACGGTTTAAAATGGAAACCATTAGATCCACAATAAAACTGTTGTTTAAAAACTGCTTCATGGTGGTATTGGACTTAAAGGATGCATATTACCATGTTCCTGTTCACGCAGATCATCAGCGATTTCTTAGAGTGGCAGTCTGGTTAGAAGGTTCTCTCCGTCATTTTCAATATACGGCCCTTCCATTCGGGGTGGCAGTGGCCCCTCGGGTCTTCACAAAAATCATAGCGGAGGTCATGGCCCACCTACGAGAATTCCAAATTCAAGTAATACCCTACCTCGACGACTTTCTTATTATAGGGAAAACCGAGGACCATTGTCGAGAGCAGCTACATAAGACGATATCTACCCTAGAACAATTGGGATGGCTACTGAACATCACTAAGTCTCGGTTACAGCCCATGAGAATACAACAGTTCCTAGGCCTAACCTTAGATTCACAAAAACAAGAATGTCGTCTGCCACCCGACAAAATAATACGTTTACGTTACCAAATTATTAATGCTTCTAATAACCCCACCATGTCCCTTAGGAAGGCCATGTCCTTGTTGGGCTCTCTCTCTTCCTGCATCCCGGCAGTACAATGGGCGCAGTGGCACACTAGATCTCTTCAGAGCGAGATTTTACACTATGATAAAATTCTTAACGGTCACCTGGAGGGCCAACTGACTCTATCCAGTCCCACAATCATAAACCTTCAGTGGTGGCTGGATAAGGGTAACTTATCTAGAGGAGTGGCCTGGGAGTACAATATAACCCGAGTAATCACCACAGACGCAAGCCCCACGGGGTGGGGGGCTCATATGGGTGATTATATGATACAGGATCAATGGGATCAACACCAGGTGGACATGTCCTCTAACCTAAAAGAATTGTCGGCAGTGGAACAAGCAGTAAAAACATTCCTTATTTATCTACAGGGTCATCATGTGCGGATTCGGCCCGACAATCAGGTCGCAGTGTCGTATATAAATCATCAGGGCGGCACTCGGTCCAAACCCCTCATGCAAGTAGCAGAGCGCTTGTTCCTCATGGCAGAAAGACATTGTCTATCTATAACAGCGCTACATATAAGGGGAAAGGAAAACGTCATGGCCGACTACCTAAGCCGCAACCTTCTGAGGCAGTAAAGAAAGCTATCTTCGACCAAATCACGGAAAATGGGGTCAGCCAGAGGTGGATCTCTTTGTCACCAGAAAGAACAGAAGGGTAAAGCAATTCTGCTCCCTAAATCCCAGAGAGGGTCCACTAGCGGTAGACGCTTTTCTGATAAAGTGGGACTTAGTGCGAGCCTACGCCTTTCCTCCTCTGGCCATGATTCCCCTAGTGATCAGGAAAATCAGGAGAGACAAAGCAAAAATAATTCTGATTGCTCCCTTTTGGCCCAGGAGAACTTGGTTCTCGAGTCTCAGAGCCATGTCTATAGCCCAGGGGTGGGCAATTAATTTTGCCAGGGGGCCCCATGAGAAATTGGGATGGTTTTAGAGGGCCGGACTAATATAATTAACTCCGTTCTACCCAATACTGTATATATATATATATATTATATATATTTTATATATATATATATATATATATATATATACTGTATACTGTATATATACATACCTGCCCATTATAATCATCTTCTCCCCATCATCATCAATGCCTCCCCATTATCAGCAATGCCTGCCCATCATCATCTTCTCCCCATCATCAATGCCTGCCCATTATCATCAATGCCTGCCCATTATCATCATCTTCTCCCATCATCATCAATGCCTCCCCATTATCAGCAATGCCTGCCCATCATCATCTTCTCCCATCATCAATGCCTGCCCATTATCATCAATGCCTGCCCATTATCATCATCTTCTCCCCATCATCATCAATGCCTCCCCATTATCAGCAATGCCTTACCATCATCATCTTCTCCCCATCATCAATGCCTGCCCATTATCATCAATGCCTGCCCATTATCATCATCTTCTCCCCATCATCATCAATGCCTCCCATTATCAGCAATGCCTGCCCATCATCATCTTCTCCCCATCATCAATGCCTGCCCATTATCATCAATACCTGCCCATTATCATCATCTTCTCCCCATCATCATCAATGCCTGCCCATCATCATCATCATCTTCTCCCCATCATCAATGCCTGCCCATTATCATCAATACCTGCCCATTATCATCATCTTCTCCCCATCATCATCAATGCCTGCCCATCATCATCATCATCATCTTCTCCCCATCATCAATGCCTGCCCATTATCATCAATACCTGCCCATTATCATCATCTTCTCCCCATCATCATCAATGCCTGCCCATCATCATCATCATCATCTTCTCCCCATCATCAATGCCTGCCCATTATCATCAATACCTGCCCATTATCATCATCTTCTCCCCATCATCATCAATGCCTGCCCATCATCATCATCATCATCATCTTCTCCCCATCATCAATGCCTGCCCATTATCATCAATACCTGCCCATTATCATCATCTTCTCCCCATCATCATCAATGCCTGCCCATCATCATCATCTTCTCCCCATCATCAATGCCTGCCCATTATCATCAATACCTGCCCATTATCATCATCTTCTCCCCATCATCATCAATGCCTCCCCATTATCAGCAATGCCTGCCCATCATCATCTTCTCCCCATCATCAATGCCTGCCCATTATCATCAATGCCTGCCCATTATCATCATCTTCTCCCCATCATCATCAATGCCTCCCCATTATCAGCAATGCCTGCCCATCATCATCTTCTCCCCATCATCAATGCCTGCCCATTATCATCAATGCCTGCCCATTATCATCATCTTCTCCCCATCATCATCATCATCAATGCCTCCCCATTATCAGCAATGCCTGCCCATCATCACACACAGACAGCACATAAGCACTCTCTCACATACACACACACACACACACACACACACACACACACACACACACACAGCACCGCACTACATAGACACAGACACACAAAGAGACACGTCTTACCTGTCCAGCGTCCCCGCTCTCTGACACAGCCGGCCGCTGAATGATGACGTCATTCAGCGGCCGGCTGTGAGAGGAAGCGCCGGTGGAGCCCGGAGCTGCAGCAGCGGAGGCACGGGAGAGGTAAGTATTGTGCCAGCTGATGCCGGGGCCTGAGACTGCTGGAGTGCCTCCGCGGGCCGGTCACTGACAGCCGGCGGGCCGGATGCGGCCCGCGGGCCGCCCCTTGCCCGGGTCTACTATAGCCGATCCATGGATCCTCCCAGACATCCCGGATCTCCTATCCCAGGGCCCAGTATACCATCCTCAGGTGGCTGGTCTACATCTAACGGCATGGATTTTGATTGGTCACTACTAATGGAAAAGGGGTTTTCTCTAGGCTTGGTGAATACCCTTCTTAAAAGCAGGAAGGAAATTACGACAAAAATTTATGCCAGAATCTGGAGAAAATTCTTACAGAACCCAACAGTTATAGTTCGGGATTCAGTCCCGATAACCCAAATCCTAGAATTTCTACAGAAAGGTCTAGATATGGGTCTTTCCACTAGTACCCTTAAGGTCCAGGTTGCCGCCCTGGGAGCTCTTTTTAATTGCGAGATTGCTAGAAACTACTGGATCAGTAGGTTTATTAAGGCAGCTGCTAGATCCAGACCTATAGTTAGAAATAGGTTTATGCCCTGGGACTTGAACTTAGTTCTTACAGCCATGACAGAGCCCCCGTTTGAACCCATTACGAATGCCTCGATAAAAACTCTTTCCATGAAAGTGGCTTTTTTAGTGGCATTAACATCGGCGCGAAGGGTCGGAGACATTCAGGCACTATCCAGAATACCTCCTTATACACAATTTCAGGAAGACAGAGTTATACTCAGAACTGATCCAGCATACTTGCCAAAGGTAGCTTCCACCTTTCATAGAACTCAGGAGATAGTTTTACCCTCCTTTCTACCCAATCCAACCAACCAGAAAGAACAGAAACTCCATACACTTGACGTGAAGAGATGTCTCTTAGAATATTTGACGGTTACTAACTCCTGGAAGAAAGATGACGCCTTATTTGTCTCCTTCCAAGGCCCTAGGAAGGGCTATAGAGTATCCAAAGCCACACTAGCTAGATGGATAAGTGAAGCCATTTCTTTAGCATACTCCTCAAAAGGGAAGCCGGCACCGGAGAAGCTGAGGGCACATTCCACCCGGGCTGTGGCAACCTCGTGGGCAGAGAGGTCGGAGGTCTCTATCGACCAGATATGTAAGGCCGCTACTTGGTCCTCTCCAAGCACATTCTTTAATCATTATAGATTAGACTTGGGTGCTTCATCTGATCTCTCCTTCGGTGTAAGGGTGCTGCAAGCTGTAGTCCCTCCCTGAGTAGTTATTACTCTCTGTAATTCTCTCGTTGGGTGCTGTCATGGCTTCGAATAAAGTCTTAGTTACTTACCGTTAACGGTATTTTTCAAAGACCATGACATCACCCCTTGTATTCCCTCCCCTTTTATCTCAGCGGCGCCACTTCTTCTTCTTATAAGTTTTCACTTAGAATGAGATACTGAACGCAGTTGTGTTGAATAAAATTTTGTATGTCATTAACCTTGGTGGTCCTCTTGTGCTCTGTAAATCAACTGATGCGTGGGAGAGGTGCCGCCCTTATGTATCTGTAGGTTTCCTGTTCCTGAAGGGCGGATCCCCTCTCTCGTTGGGTGCTGTCATGGTCTTCGAAAAATACCGTTAACGGTAAGTAACTAAGACTTTTATCAGCAGGAAATTATCAGATTATCGCTGCAGGACTAGTTAACCTGCTGCTGCTATGTAGTCCTCCATATTCATGGGCTCTGTATGAACCCCACCCCCAACACTGATTTGCAGCTTTCTGCCTGTGCAGTGTAGCTGGGAAGCTGCCAATCAGTGGTGTGGGTGGGGTTATACAGAGCTCATCATTCAGACAGCTGCTAGATCTGCAGCAGTTAAAACAGTGATTTTATCAAAACTGCATCAAGCAGCCCGGTAAGTGACATATCGCTGGATTTAGTGTCTCTGCCCCTACATTCTGCTCTCAGATGGGGTAGCAAAAACCAAGTGACAGATTCACTACAAGGACAAGGAATGTCAGTGAGATTTTCTTGTACCTATATGTCACATGTAACTTGTAAATCTCGCTGAATGCAAAGCCTGAGGACTGGTTACAATAATTGTTTTATGTTTCAGGAACAGCAATATAAGAAATCGCCGTGATACTGATGGTGAGATCTTTCTCTTCATAATGCAGAATTTCATATTTGTGACTAATGTCTATAATGGAGGTATGACCTAAATACCTTAATGCGTTCGCTGACGTGTTTTACACCTCTGGTAATTTTGTCATTTCCCTTACGTCTTAAAGGGAATCTGTCACCCCATTTTGGGAGTATGAAATTCGGCCACCGCCATCAGGGGCTTATCAACAGTATTCTGTAATGCTGTAGATAAGCCCCCGATGTCACCTGAAAGAGAAGAAAAACAAGTTAGATTATACTCACCCAGGGGCGTTCCGCCATCCGGTCGGATGGGAGACGCGGCCCGGCGCCTCCCAACTTCGAGCGAAGCCCTCCTCTTCTCAGCTTCACGTCGCGGCGCAGGCGCACTGATCTGCCCTGGTGAGGGCAGCGCAGAGTACTGCAGTGCGCAGGCGCCCGGAACGGTCAATGAGGTCCGGCGCCTGCGCACTGCAGTACTCTTCTCTGCCCTCACCAGGGCAGAGCAGTGCGCAGGAGCCGCGACGGGACGCAAAGAAGAGGCCGGCTTCGCTAGAAGATGTGAGGCGCCGAATCGGACCGCGACGCCCATGGGACCCGACCGGACTGCGGACCGCCCCTGGGTGAGTATAATATAACTCGTTTTTCTTCTCTTTCAGGTGACATCGGGGGCTTATCTACAGCATTCTAGAATGGTGTAGATAAGCCCCTGATGGCGGTGGCCGCATCTCATAGTCCAAAAATGGGGTGACAGATTCCTTTAACCAGCCGCACAACAATGGGATTGTTCTGCTCCTCTGGACTAATAGCGAAGATGGCATTATTAATCAAATTAAATACTCATGAGCTAGAGTCTCTGGACCCTTAAGGTGGCCATTGTCGTTCTTGGCTGGCAGCGGTTGTCCTTGGCTGGCAACGGTCATGCTGAAACTTTTATCCTCAACAGCCCCATACTGCTGCAGTCTTTTCCATTTCCCTGAGCAATGACTTGTAAGATGTAGTGACTGTGTAGAGCAACAGGAATAGGGCAGCTGCTGTGAAAAGCTTCAGTATGACTGTTACATGTGAACATAGTCTAAAGGGGCGATTAGCCACTTCTACCTTTTTGTGTTTTTTTTCTTTGTTGTGTGCACTCGGATAGTTGGTATCCTTAGCCTCTTGCCTTTACTGTATGATTTTATTTTAATTTAAAGAGGAGATTCCCCCAGCTTTAGCAAGTTAAACTGACCACATTTTTGAATAGTGGCAGCAGAGACAAATAAAATGTTTGTTTCAGCAGCAGATGGAAGGAAGAGAGCCACAGTCATTACTAGTGGGTAGGCGGAGCCCAGATAGGATTGACACCTCAGATTAAAAAGTGTTGACCGGCCCCTCCAGCTCGGGCTCCTCCTACTCAGCTCTCCAGTTTAAAATTTGAGGTCCCAGAGGATGGTCGCTGCTGGAAGCAGCTCCTCAGAAGATTTTATTATTTTTTATCGGACAAGAGACTTGGATCACCAAATGTGGTCTAGAGGTCTCAGGGGTCTCAGCGCTGCTGGACCCCAACCTCTCCCTTGGCGGATCTGTATTACCCTATATGGTAGTCCCTGCAGAACACTGCCGGCCCGGGGGGATGAGGATGGCTTCCCTGGCGGGGACGCAAACCGCGCTACAGGGGTCACTGCGTTCCCCTCCCTGGGGGGAAGCATGGGCATAGCGCCACAAATCCCTGGGGGTCCCTGTGGCGCTTCGGCTGGTGAGTACTCCACATTTTTATTGATGTGTGTGAGTGATTCAGCGACTGCTGCGGCAGTCGCTGTTACAATATACATGCGGTGACTTGTGTTTTTTTGTCCGCAGGTGGATGCCTGCAGGACATAGGAGCGGGAGAGGAGCTGCGCGCCTTTTTTATTTGAATTTTCGCGCCGCTCTGAGCGCGCGCTTTACTGCAGTCTCCATTTCTGGCTTCCCTCATGGAGCACACAGAGGCACAGCGCGGCGGCCATTACTAAGCAGGCTGAAAGCTCCCTCGGACATCGCTCCCCTCCTCTCCTGGTGAGTCGCTTCTACCCGTCATAGGGCAGAAGTTTAACCCCCTCACCCCCACAGCGCGGGCACCTTTCTGAGGCACAAATGGGTGGCAGACTGCGCTGCCTGCAACTGTTATCCCAGGGGGCTCGCACACCTTTTTCATAAAAAGGTTGTGGGGAGCCTGCGACATTAATATTGCCACTATACGTTCCCGCTAACGATCCCGATAACGACGCATACTATGCGATCGTTTGTGTGATCATTTTTAATGTCGCTAGTAGCTGCCAATCTGGGCGATCTCATTAACAACGCATAAGCGGTTAGCGATCCCCTTAATGACTTTGGCGGTCATTGCGATTTACAAAACAGCGCAATTTTTTAGCGATCTTGTTGAACGTTCTTGTTTAGTGTGGCATAGCTGTCCTGCAGCTGCTGCCTTATAAGAGGCACTTGGGGCTCGCACACTCTTTTCATTATCAAGGTTGTGGGGAGTCTGCGACTTTAACCCCTTCTTAGGCGGTTAACTCTTAATGAGGGACAGCTGGGGTAGCTCTCTCTTTAAGAGCTTTAACCCTTCAGCGTTCGTTTTTTCTTTAAGAAACACACTTTAACCTGCCATATACTGTGCAAGGTCAGAGACCGTCTCCCAGATCTGCTTCAGTCTTATCTGACACGCAGACCTCGACGGCGTCAAGCGCAGCGGTCGGAGGTTCCAGTGGTGTCAAAATGGAGGCCCTCGCTAGTTTCTATGGATGGCCTGTCTGTCTTTCTAGATTATTGAGTGTCAGCTAGATCCTCTCATGGCAGGAAGCGGCACAAGCCGGTGCCTTCCTTCCCGCGTAAGACAAGGAGGATCGGCAAAGGGTCACTCTGCCCCTCTTTTGGGCCGTAAAGAGGTTTTTATTGGAGGCGTTACAGTTACCGGAGGAGGTAACTGGACGTCCTGGTAAGTCGGCCCGGATGTTTTCAGTCACGATCAGCTTTACCATCGCTGGATGAGCTTAATGGGACAGTGGAGAAGGAGGAGCGCTTGTGTCCAGATAATTGAGACACTGTATCCGTGTTCTACGGAGTTGATTGATTGATAATTGATTTCCTTCTCCTGAAGTGAATGTCCCTTTATCCCAGCTTAGCAAAATCTTCCTGTTAAAGGGAAGGCGAGTCTGCAGGATCCGCTGGACAGAAAAACGTAGATGGCAGCAAAATCCATCTACGAGGCTGCGGGTCATGGATTCAGTATCCATGTGTGCTTGTAAAGCTTCCTTGAGCCGGTTGGGCCGTCTATGGACGGCGTGGCAAGATGGATCCCCTCTATCGAGGTAGATGGGCCTTTCAATTTATTGGAGGATACTGCGTCACTGCTATCCAGGGCGCAATCCTCGGCAGTCACAGTCAGAAGAGCACTGTGGCTTAGACAGTGGACCGGGGACGCGGTTTACAAGCAGTCAGCTATTTGAATCTGACCGCACGGGGCTGATTGCCAAGGCAAAGGCAAAAGAAACGGCTTTACCGCAGCGCAGAGCTGTGACTTCTGCGTCTGGCAGGACTAGTGCCGGTAGTTGTCGGCAGTCCTTTCGGTCCAGGAGATGATTCGGTCAGCCCTCTGGGGTTCGGGTCGTCTCTCTCTCTTTTTTTCAAAAAAAAAAAGAATTCCCTGGAAACAGAATTTCCGTTAAGACAAAAAGCCCGCTAAGACGGTCTGATGTCAGGGTATCACTCGAGCGCTCTCGAGTGGGGGGTCGTTTACGCCAATTCAAACCGACTTTGGCTTCCCGCGTGTCGGACACCTGGGTGACACAGGTTGTGTCGGCAGGCTGTTTCATAGAGTTTTCTTTCTCGACCCCCGGACAGTTTTTTGTCTATCTCGCGTTCCGTCAGAGCCCGCTACTGTGGGAGGTAGTTTCCTTTCTGCAGAAAGGTGTGGTGGTTCCGGTTCCGCCGGAGGGCCGGGGAAGAGGGTTTTATTTTAACCTCTTTGTGGTCCCCAAAAAAGAGGACAAATTTCGGCCTTTTCTGGATCTCAAAAGATTGAATCGGCATGTCCACGCCCGGAAATTCCGCATGGAGTCGCTTCGCTCCGTTGTGGCGGCCCTGTCGCAGAACGATTTTTTGTTGTCAACCGACATTAGCGACGCTTATTTGCACTTTCCAATCGGAAGGGCCCACCAACGCTTCCTTCGTTTTTGCCAAGATACCAGTTTGTGGCTCTGCCATTTGGGTTGGTCTCAGCGCTCAGAGTTTCTACAAAAATTCTGGAGCCTCTCATGGCAATTCTTCGAAGACAGGGGGTTTCGATTCTTCCTATCTGGACGACCTTTTGTTTGTGGCGTCCTCAAAGAAGGAGGCAGTGACTGCTTGCAATCTATCCTTCAGCTCCTGGAGGACTTCGGGTGGCTGGTCAATTGGGAGAAGTCGTCTCTGGAACAGTCACAGTCATTCCTGTTTTTGGGAATGCATTTCGACACGGTACGAGCAGTGGTGTCTCTGCCTCCAGTCAAGCAAGCAAGTCTCCTTCGACATGTACAGGTTATGAAGTCTTCGACAGCGTTGTCCCTTCGAAGGTGTATGCGCCTTCGGGGTTTGATGGTGGCGTCCATGGAGGCACTTCCGTTTGCCCAGTTTCATTCCAGGGCCCTCCAAAGGCTCATTCTGAGCCGTTGGGATCTATCGCATGCTTTGCTGGATTGCAGTGTCATCATCTCTCACAGGGTGCGAGAATCCCTAGGATGGTGGTTACGTCCAGGAGCGTTATCCCTGGGGAAGTCTTTCCTCTCTCCGAGGTGGTCGGTCATAACCACCGATGCCAGCCTGAAGGGCTGGGGGGGTGTCTGGAACGATCCCTGGATTCAGGGAGTATGGTCATCGGAAGAGTCTGTTTCTACCGATCAACATCCTGGAATTGAGGGCAATTTTTCCTTTGCCTCCAACACTGGACGGTTCCTTGGAGCGGTCTGCCAGTCCGAGTGTAGACAGACAATGCGACGGCGGTCGCGTTTATCAACCATCAGGCGGGACGAGGAGTTCCAGGCTCATGGTGGAGGTGTCTCGGATCTTGTTATGGGTCGAGACCAGGGTGCCAGTCATCTCTGCGACACATTCCAGGAGTCCAGAATATCACGGCGGACTTTCTCAGTCGCGAGAAGATGGATCCCGGAGAATGGAGTCTTCATCCGAAAATTTTTTGCACTGCTGTGCTCCCGTTGGGGAACTCCCCAAGTGGATTTGATGGCATCCAGGTTCAATGCCAAGTTACCGACCTTCATGTCCATATACAAGGACCCGAAGGCTGTGGCGGGGGATGTTCTGGTGGCTCCGTGGGACCAATTCGAGCTAATCTATGTGTTTCCGCCGATATCTTTGCTTCCTCTGGTGCTGCGTCGGATCAGACTGGAGAGAATCCCGGCTATGTTGATAGCCCCAGATTGGCCAAGGAGGACGTGGTTCTCGACACTGGTGTCGCTTTTGGCAGCACCTCCATTCCCACTTCCTCTTCACCCGGGCCTGTTAACCAGGGGCCCGTTCGTCATCCGGACTTGAAGTCTCTGCGTTTGACGGCGTGGCTCTTGAGGCCAAAATATTGACCCGTAGAGGTTTCTCAGCCGAAGTCATTGCCACTCTGCGAGCTGCCAGAGGTCCGGCTACTACTAAGATTTATCACAAGACTTGGGAAGCCTTCCTTTTTGTGGTGTTCGAGTTCTTCAAGGAACCCGAGGATTTTTCCCATTCCCAATTTGTTGGTCTTTCTGCAGTACGGGCTGTACAAGGGTTTGGCAGTTAGCTCTCTGAAGGATCAGGTTTCTACTCTGTCCTTGCTGTTTCGTAAGGCTATCGCCTCGCGTAGGGATGTACGTTCCTTTTTTCGCGGAGTAACCCGTCAGTTTCCGCCGCGGAAGACGCATGTGTTTCCTTGGCGGCTCAACCTTGTCTTGGAGGCTCTTCGGCATGGGCCTTTTTGAGCCTATGGACTCTACTAGCCCTTCTTTACTTTCTTGGAGGGTTGCCTTCTTAGTGGCGGTCACCTCTTTGAGAAGGGTTCCTGAGTTGGTGGCTCTCTCCTGCTCGCCTTCCTTCCTGGAGTTTTACCCGGATCGAGTAGTGCTTCGCACACGGGGCGACTTTCTACCTAAGGTGGTGTCGCAATTTCATGTAAACCAGGATATTGTGTTGCCCTCGCTTTGCTTGGGTCCGAGGAATGCAAAGGAACGGGCCTTGCACACATTGGATTTAGTGCGGGCCTTGAAGTTCTGTTTGTCTGCTACTCAAAGTTTTCGGAAGTCAGACTTTCTGTTTGTGATTCTAGCAGGTCGTCGGCGTGGTCAACGAGCTTCCAAGGACTCTATAGCTCGTTGGATTCGGTCGGCCATTTTGGAGGCTTACCGATTTAAAGGCGAATCTTGCCCGATTAAGTTTCGAGCTCACTCCACGAGGGCTGTGGCTTCATCGTGGGCCTTTCATCAAGGGACCTCGGCAGCTCAGCTCTGCCGAGCGGCGACCTGGCGTTCCGTCCACACGTTTATAAAGTTTTATAAGGTGGACGTCAGTGCTTCCGCTGATGCGGCCTTAGGACGTAGGGTCCTGCAGAGGCTGTAGTTTAAAGTTCTAGTTAACTTGTATTTGGCGTCTGTTGCCCATTTATCTAGGTTGTTGGGTTTCTCGCTATTTTGGTTTTTTCCCACCCTAGTTTCTGGACTGCTTTGGGACGTCCCACTAGTAATGACTGTGGCTCTCTTCCTTCCATCTGCTGCTGAAAGACGGATTTTGGTAAGAACTTACCTGTAAAATCCTTTTCAGCGAAGGAAGGAAGAGAGACACAGCTCCCTCCCATGGCAGAAGTGTGTTGTTGTTTTCAGATGCGGCGTGACCCTTCTCTGATAGCGATTATCTGGGCTGAGGTCGGCGCGCTAAGGCTCTGTTCCAGCATCGCCAGCTCATCGCAGTAGTCAGGTCCAGTGAGTAGTACCTGGAACTGTGTGTTTTTTTTTGCCTAAATGCATGCATAACCTGTATTCTTGTGTTTTTTTCTCTGAAGTCCTTCAGAAGGGGTTATGTTGCTCTGCTGGTGATATTGCTCTTCCTTAAGCTTGTGTACGACTGGAGAGCTGAGTAGGAGGAGCCCGAGCTGGAGGGGCCGGTCAACACTTTTTAATCTGAGGTGTCAATCCTATCTGGGCTCCGCCTACCCACTAGTAATGACTGTGTCTCTCTTCCTTCCTTCGCTGAAAAGGATTTTACAGGTAAGTTCTTACCAAAATCCGTCTTTTTATTTCTCTTCTTGATTATGGAGATACTAGCTTGTAAAGTTTTAGATTCTAATTTCTCCTTTAACTGATAGGGTGCTAGCACAGATTTGTCTCTGAATGGCATGTACTTTTCCTCTGCATGACAATGTCCAGAGCTGTGTGTTTTTACAAACACCTTTCTGTGCAGGGAAGGGGAAGTAGAGCAAAGCTGACCACACTTATGATTGGCCAATATCATACTCTTAAAAAAAAAAGTGCAGGTCTGTGCCAACGCCACCCCCTTGGTTGAAGGGGAAATTAGTATCTAAACTGTGCAACCCAATATCTCTGTAACAGAGATGAGAAGTTACAAAGTAAAAACTGTTTTCTCCTTCGCCTCATTGGGGGCCACAGACCATGTGTGTATGCTGCTGCCACCAGGAGGCTGACACTAAGTAATATAAAGAAAGTTAGCTCCTCCTCTGCAGTATACACCCTCCTGCTGGCTCCCAGAGAACCAGTTCTTGCTTAGTGTCCGTAGGAGGCACACTGGTCTGGTCTTCAGACCATAATTTTTTATTTTATTTTTGATTCTATTTTTTACTACTTTTTCCAATGACAGGGGTGACTGATCCTTTCAAGGGTCCGATCTCCCCAACCAACAACAGGCGAGCACGTGGAGTTTCGCCTCCACGTATCCTCTCCTGCAACGTGCAAGCCATGCTTGAGCTTTCTTTTAGGGGCGACGGGTCCCTTCTGGGCACCGTTCTCCCTGCACCAGCAACAGACGGGAACATGGCGTGTCGCCTCCATGTACCCCCTTCTGAAGCCAGGCAACAGCCGACAGTGAACCCCAAGCAGTCCCCACTGCTGGGATGTACAGAGGCATCCATGGCGTCCGTGCGGCCCCCACTGCATCACCACTGATAGAACAGCGGTGATGGAAGGAGGCGGATGCCCCCTCTCCACCTCCCTGACAAGGGGATGGTGGATTGAGCGCTCCCTGCACCGTCCACGTGGCACTGGCAGAAAATCTAAACTCTCTGCCCATGCGGCTACCTCCCCATCGCCCTAGATGTACAGCGGCGTTGGCGGGAAGGCAGATGGTCTTTCCCCCTCTTCTCTGACCTCAAGAGTGGGTAGATGGCATCACCGTCTATGCTGCAGCCTGATCATCCGCGGCGGCTTAATGCCGGGACGCGCACTGCTGGTAAGGAGGTCAATGATGGGCTCCTGCAGCAGGGTTTTCAGCGCCCCCACGCGGCATCCCCCTCCCCGGGTAACGCTTCCGCCGGCCGCAGAAATTTAGCCCCCGGCTTGGGCCTATTCATGGAGCAATCCATGAAGCTCCGCCCACTGCACATCATGGCCGTGGCCCCGCCCCTCGACCTGGCTCTACTCGCTCACTGCGAGACTTTGTAGCCTCTACAACTCCCGACGGCCATCTTGGTCCACCCAGCCGGCTACAGGGGCGACAGCTTTGCAGTACATGACGCGGCTCCAGGCAAGGAATGTACCAGTGGCGTTTTTCTAAAGGGGCGCAGTGGATCTGCGGCACAGGACCTGGGTAAGAGCATGATCCTGCAGCTCAGTCCACATTGGTCCTTCATAGGTTAACCCTACATCATTTTGTAGTGGACATTTGAATCTATGCCCACCATTTATGGACACCACTGAACTTGGTAGAGGACATAATGGTCTTAATCGCTCTTACCTCTCTAGAAGGCCCAGGTGATAAGAATGGATCCCCTTTTTTGTGCAGGAGTTCCCCGCCGCTACCGAACCATTTGTATCTAGCCCCCCTGAGCGGGCTTCGCTACAATCCACGGCGACGCTGACCAAAGCAATATAGTCCCTCCTCTATCGTCCGGGACTGTCGCCAACTGACTGGAAGGTCTTATCCGCCCTAGATTACACAGGGGCGACTGATCCCTTAGGGCTCCGCTCTCCCCAAACCTACAACAGGCGGGAACGCGGAGTGTCGCCTCCACGTACCAGCACCCCAACCCCCGCCGCCGAGCCAAGGTTACCTAGATCCCCCGAAATGCATCCGTTGGTGTCCTTGGGTGCAGTCTGTGTCTCTCCCTCACCTGGGACCTGTTGCGGTCAATGTTCCGAGTATGAATAGGATGTTTCCTTGAATTCGGTTTCACCAGAATGGATTATCCTCTACTAATCCGATCCGTAGTACGTCAACTGCCAGTCTAGTTGCCTGCCCTCGTCAGATCGCAGTCACTAAGCAGCGTCAGGCCGGGCAAGTACTGAAATGGTAGACAGGCTGGGAATCCCTGGTCCAGTGGATGATTTCATTTGAAAAAAAAAAAAAAAAAACCCTCCGTGATCCCTCCAGGGATAGGAGCGTTCCCACGACTGTTTCCAGGAACCATGTCAACCGGTCTCTGGAGGTTAACGAGGACTCAGGTTCTGCTCTGGATCATGCAATATCTCCTAGGAGGACTAAACGCCCGTATAGAACTTGTGCCATCCTTCCGGAATTTCTTGCTAGATACTTGGCACAAGGAGCTACCGGATAACGCTTCACTGGTTGAAAGCCCCTTGAAGCAAGGTATTCCTTCCAGCTGATCTACGGTGAGATCCCCCTTTTTAAACAATGTCCTCTGCTGCACAACTTTGCAGAACTACACTGCCTTGCAGCTGCGCTGGTATATACCTGTTACTTTCCTTGCAGTGTACAAGCTACTCCGCTCCGTGACACCTGTGAGCCCAAACGCGGCTTGTGACCCCTAATAAGCTCAGGAGTCCTCCACTGTCACCGAGTCTAGTGTACCGTCCCCTTAAGTGGTCTCCGTCACTGTCGCAATCCATGGCCTCTCTGGCCAAAGTGATTGGATCTCTCTGTAGATTGGGCAGCTCCCATGACTGAGGTAGATGGTTCCTTTCCTACAAGGGATTCATCAGCTAGCAGGGGCCGCAAGCATTCTAGAGACGTGCAGGCGTCTAGAAAACTACTGAGCTATCATGTGCGTTGGTTTCCGCGAGTACCGCTTCTCTCATCAGAGGTGTGTAGCGCTCATCATTCTGAGTATGATTCGGAGGTATACTGGATCTGGTTTTGAAAATTTTCCGGAAAACAGTGGATTCAATTCTGGAGGCCATCAACCAATCTCTGTACGTTGAGTAGAACTCCGGCTCTGCTTCGGATTACGCAATGTCCTTCAAGACGACTAAACTCCTTCATGGTACGTTTTATTCGCCCGGATGGTAGCGTCCGGATAAGCGATTTACTCGGCAGAAACCTCCTGAACCACGAATTTCTTTTCAGACAGCAGGCGTGCATGTGGAGTGTCCTCCATGTATCCACCCCTGCTACGTGGGATACCATGCCGGGTCTGGTTTTCAGTTCAAAATCCTTTTTCATTTTGTTCACCGGATGACAAGAGCGACGGATCCTTTAAAGGTTCCGATCTCCCCACACCGTCAACAGACGAGCACATAGTGTCTCCCCTATGTATCCTCTTCTGCTGCCAGGCCATTGCTGGACATATAGCCCTGTCCACCCGGGGGGCTTGAACTCCGTGGATATACAGAGGTACCCTCCTTTTGGTGTCCGAGCAGCCCCCACTGCATCACCACTGTTTAGCTGATGATTCAAGGTAGCGGACGGTCCCTCTCCAACGCCATGTTAAGGGGATGGTGGATCGAGGGTTCATCACCTTAATTCTGCACCGTCTAAAGACAGCTGTGACATCAAGAGACTGTTTATCCTAACCTGCTGGATACAACTGCGCATTCCACTACCCGGCAGCCTCTCCGGGTACGTGTAAAAAAAAAAAAAAAAAAAAAAAAAGGGATCTGAAGGAAGTTTGGGCTGAATCTCCTGAAGTAGACCCTCCAGTATCCCAGCTGGGAACAGTAACATCCTCCCGGAGGCAGCACAACTTGCCAATCAATTCTCTTGAGCAGAAGACTTCGGGTCCACGCCTCTTTGGATGCAACTACTTACGCGGCGCTGTCAACAGCAAACGCCATTACAATCAGAAGGGCATTATGGCTCACAAGATGGAGAGCGGACTCTGCATCCAAAACAGTCTCCAACATCTCTCCCTTGCCAGAGTGGTCGGTTATTCAGTCAGCGGTTCGGGCCAATACAGGTTGGCCTTCTACGTCCTCCTAATCAGGATGTTCCCCACAGAACAAACGACCGATCCTGGACCTCAAATTTCTAACAGGTTTATTAAGGTCTGCCTTTTTTGGATGGATTCCTCCGTTCGGTTATTACCTCTACAGGAGAGGGTGAAGTTTCTGACATCCATAGTCACTCAGGATGCTTACCTCCACATTCCAATTTTTTTTTTTCCCTCACCAAAGATTTTTGCCATTCGCAAACAGAATTTTCAATTCACAACTTTGCCCTTCGGCCTTGCTACCATTCCCATAGTGTTCACAAGGGTTATGGCAGCTGTCATGTCCATCTTGCACTCTTGGGGCGGGCTCACTCTGTCCTATCTGGGCGATTTTCTAGTCTAGGGACCGTACTTCCGGAACTGCACTGAGTCTGTATGTATCACTTGCGATACCCTGCTTCGCCGGGGCTGGCTGTTAAGCCTAAGCAAGTCTTTCCTTCTACCAGCCCAACGGTTATCCTTTTTGAGGATGTGCCTGGTCACCTCCAGAGGGTTGGTACTTCTCCCTCGAGACAAGGCCTTGGCCCTCCAGCAGGGAGCTCGAGCCCTATGTCTGTCTTCCTCTCATTCCATCCGAGTTGCTATGAGGGTTCTAAAAAAAAAAAAATACTATGGCAGCAATAAAAGCAGTCCCCTTCACTCCGCTTGTCTCTGCGGGTCAGTCTGGCTCTCAGTCAGTGGACTTGAATACTTCCCTCAACTAGGGGAGATTCTTTTTTCCAGCTTTATGTTAGTAGTGTCTGCCGATGGTCAATCTTCTCCATATGACTCAAGGCCTCCGGCCAACTCGGGCTCCCAGACTCTCGATCGACGTTCTGGAGATCAGAGCGATATGACTAACCCTACAGCAGTTCCACTGTCTTCTGGTGGGTCCCCCCATCCAAATTCCGGTGATCGCGGCAGGGCTCATCCCAGGAGTGATAAACTGAGCCGCAGTCTTCCTCAGCCGTCAGGGTCTCGCCACAGGCAAGTGGGAACTTCATCCTAAAGTCTTCCAACAAATCTGTCTTCGCTAGGGCACTCGGATGTAGATCTGATGGCTTCCAAACTGAACGCCAAAGTACTCGAGTTCTGACCCTGGCGGAACTCTCGCAACAAGTTGTGAGCGACTAGTGCTGTAAGACAGCTTCAGCACACATTTTGCCTGGGGCAGGGATCTCGGATACCTTCCCCTTTATTGCAACAAATCTGCAAGTAAGGTTTTTTCACGCAGGGAGTATCTCATGTGGCACTTCACTGTCGCATATCGCTAGATTTTTTTGGGACCTTAACTGGTCCTGGGGGTCTTACAGGAGACTCCTTTTTTTGATCCAGACTGACCTTACGGTCATGGAAGGTCGCACTTTTTTCCTCTGCGGTCACATCAGTCAGGCGATTTTTCGGAGTTCCCGCTCGGTCTTTTCTGACGCCCTTCCTTATTTCCATCAAGGCAGGGTTGTCCTCAGGTCGCTCTAGTCCCTTTTTGCTAAGGTGGTACTGTAATTCCACAAGGTGGAACGGGTTCTCCATACTCTGGACGAGGTGAGAGCTCTCAGAAGGTACGTATTGAGGACAGCATTCTTCCATAGGTCGGACGCTTTATTCAGGTTTCCTTTTAGTCACAGGAAGGGTTTAGCCGCGATCTACTATGATCGACAGGTGGATTCGTTCCACCTTCCGGCACTCCATCTGCGTCAAAGGCCAGCCCATCCTAGCAGGGATCGGGACACACTCTAGTCGATCAATAGTGGTTTCTTGGGCCATTAGGCACCAGGTGTCTGCACAACAGGCCGGCAAGACGGCGGTTTTGTCCAGTCCGCACTCTCTTGAAGCACTATCATGTTCACATCCAGACTCCTGCAGATGTGAGTCTTGGCTGGCGGACTCTACAGGCTGCGGTAGCGCACTTTTAGGCAGTGATTCTGCTGGGCCTGATCTGTTATGTCCCCACCCAGGGACTGCTTTGGGACGTCCCATGGTCTATGTCCCCAATGAGACGAAGGAGAAATAGAGATTTTTGTGTACTCACCGTAAAATCCTTTTCTCTGAGCTAATCATTGGGGGACACCGCATCCACCCTGTTAATGGTTTTGGGCCTGTCCTGTAAATTGTTATGTTATACTCTTACATGTTGTTATTGATCTCCTACTGCTTTTGCACCAAACTGGTTCTCTGGGAGCCAGCAGGAGGGTGTATACTGCAGAGGAGGAGCTAACTTTCTTTGTATTACTTAGTGTCAGCCTCCTGGTGGCAGCAGCATACACCCATGGTCTGTATCCCCCAATGATTGGCTCAGAGAAAAGGATTTTACGGTGAGTACACAAAAATCCCTATTTCTTCAGCTCTGCAGCCACTGTTCCATGATGTGGCTGGTTTAACATGCTAAAACTGAACAGATTACAGAGAGTATTGTAGTGTAACAGTGAAATCCTGACTTTAGTACACATCACCGTAACAGCAAATTATTGAACTCAAGTGGCTTGTGCCATCGCAAAGAGCAGAGCCACCAAGCGCAGTGACTGGATGCAGCGGTGATCATTACTGTAACCATGCCGCCAGACCTAACGCTCAATCTTCAGGAGCACGCGGCCCCTGGCAAGTAGGAAGTCTTGAGGCAGAGGAGCTGTGCACTTCTGAAGACCAGTCATAGGACAGCCCCTCGAAATAATTATTCATGAATCAGTAATTCATTAAGTTGTCACATACCTCAGTGCTGACCATTGTGTTGTGTTTATATGTTACAGACTCAGAGCGCTGTCAGGTAAAGTACTCCATCATTCTAATTATATTACATGAACTAATGTGCTTTGTCCAAAATTAAAAGGATTGTTCAGCAAAATAACATCAGTCAGAAAAAAAAAAAAAGTATGCACCTCCGTGACCTCCCTTGGGTGGAGAATTAGTGAGGTTGAATCATTATTTTTAATCTGTTATACACCATGCTGGGCTGAGCTAGAAATATTTTTTTCTTCGATAGACTACCAATGTTTCATTAATTCATTCTATTACAGAACCACGTTTCCAGCAAATAAGTTATTGCCTTGTGAACTATGAGTCAAATCTGAGCTTCATTATAGGAAATTCAAGCCAAAAAGTACAAATGTGGATTTGGAAAAGTTGCATGCTTGTGTTGTGTTAAGTGCACCATTTGTAGGAACATTTATCTATAGTTTTTATTCATTTTTTTCTTTTAATAAACATCTGTACCCTCTGCCCCCTGATTCATACAGCAGTTTACATCAGAATTCTGGTGTAAAGCTGCTTAAAATTTCGCAAATTTTTTGTGTAACTCGGATTGTTGTAACTTGGCATTTTTACGCCACTTCCAGCTCCACCAAGTTTTCAAAATGTGGGTGGGAGAGGGCCTGGTGTATAACAAATTTATTGTAATTTATGCCACAAAAAGTGTTGAAAATTACGTCAGCCCCCGGCTGGAAGAACGTTTCACGCTTTTCTAAGATGTGTCAAATTCATTAAACGGAATTGATCAGCAGGATTTTGCTACCTGATCTGAGAGCAGAATGAAGTAGGCAAAGAGAAGCTGAATCCAACTATGTATCACTTAGATTACTGGGTTCAGTTGTTCCGACACAATCGGTGCGCTTAGATTTAGCAATGCAGAAGAGCTGAGAAAGCTGCCCCCGCCCACACCAGGCTCTGTATATACAATGTCTATAAATAGTGAGCTGCTTATCACAGAATGGGGCAGAGTTGGAAAAGAGACCGCAGGCCATTTACTCAAAGCAATGATCAATAGATGTTAAAACCTTCAATCTAAGTAAACAACATCCTGACAATTGTCAAATCCCTGAATTCTGTGTTTCAACCCCTACTTCATGTTATCCTTAGATTCAATTTAAGAGGCATATAGCAAATTCATTAAGACACATGCACCTCTTAATAAATTTGGCACAACTTACTCCAGAGCTCCCTTTTATTATGACTGGTGTACAAAACACCAGTTTTAATGCTGCCAGGATAATTTTTAATGTAGATTTTTACATGATTGACCGTCATGTTGCCAAGATAATTTTTACTGCAGAATGAACTCTGTAAAAACAAAAAACAATGGCACAATTGCGTTTTTCTTTTCCCGGAATTTCACAACACTTGACGTTTTCTTTATCGCTTCATAGGTAAACATAGGTAATCATGGGTGTGTGCTGCTGTCACTAGGAGGCTGACATTATCAACAAAAGAATTAGCTCCTCAGCAGGGTGCAGCCACTGACTGGCACAAAGCTTGTCTATTTTCGCTTAAAGGGCCCGTCTCACACAACGATCTCGCTAGCGAGATCGGTGCTGAGTCACTAGTTTTGTGACGCAGCAGCGAGCTCACCAGCGATATCGCTGTGTGTGACATTCAGCGACGATCAGCCCCCCTGCCGGGTATCGCTGATCGTCGCTGAAATGTCTGGACATTTTTTAGCAGCAGATGGAAGGAAGGGAGACACATTCATTACCAGTGGGTAGGCGGAGCCCACACAGGATAGAAACCTCAGATTAAAAAGAGTGTTGACCGGCCCCTCCAGCTTGGGCTCCTCCTACTCCAGCTCTCCAGTCTAAAATTTGAGGTCACAGAGGATAGTCGCTGCTGGAGCAGCTTCTCAGAAATTTTTTTTATTTTAGTCGAACAGAGACTTGGACCGGCAGTGGTCTAGAGGTCTCAGGGGTCTCAGCGCTGCTGGACCCCCACCTCTCCCTTGGCGGATCTGTATTACCCTGTAAGGTGATCCCTGCAGAACCCTGCCGGCCCTGGGGGATGAGGATTGCTTCCCTGGCGGGGACGCAAACCGCGCTTCTGGGGTCACTGCGTTCCCCGCCCTGGGGGGAAGCTACGGGCACAGCGCCACAAATCTCTGAGGGGTCCCTGTGGCGCTCAGCTGGGTGAGTACTCCACATTTTAATGTGTTGTAGCCGCTGCTACATGTATTCAGTGTGGTGATTGTGTACTTTTGTCCGCAGGTGGATGCCTGCAGGACATGGGAGCGGAGAGCGGAGTGAGTCACGTGCTTTTTTTTTTTTAAACCGGCGGGGGGCGTGGCTTCGCGCTTTCCCATTTTTTCGTGGGCAGGAAGCGCTCTGAGCGCGCGCTTTACCCTGCCTTTTCTCTTCCGGCTTCTCTCCTCTAGCGCGGCGGCCATTACTGACGGCCTATTCGGGCTCCTCACTCTCCGCTCTCCCCGACCGACCGAAAGGAACAAGGACACTACACCGCGGCCAGCTGGGTGAGTCGCTTCTACCTGTCAGGGCAGAAGCTTGACCCCCTCACCCCCACAGCGCAGGGCAAGGTACTGTCACACGGAACGCTCCCGCTACGATCACGATAGCGACGCATAATTTTGCGATCGTTTTTTGTGATCGTTTTAATGTCGCTAGTAGCTGCCACAGTGGGCGATCTCATTGACGACGCATAAGTGGTTAGCGATCTCCTTAGCGACTTTGGCGGTCATTGCGATGTACAATTCAGCGCAATATGTTAGCGATCTCGTTGGCGTTCTTGTTTAGTGTGGCATACTTTTGATGCACTGTCCTGCAGCTGTTACCTCATAAGAGGCACCTGGGGCTCGCACACCCTTTTCATTAAACAAGGGTTGTGGGGAGTCTGTGACATTAACCCCTTCTTGGCGGTTAACCCTTTATTGAGAGACAGCTGGGGTAGCTCTCTCTTTCACATTTCGCGTTCAGCCTTACCATCTCTGGATGAGCTTAATGGGGCAGTGGAGAAGGAACGCCTGTGTCCAAATAAACGTTTTCAGGGGACACGGGTTTTTGAGACGCTGTATCCGTGTACGACGGAGTTGATTGATAATTGGATTCCTTCTCCTGAAGTGGATGTCCCTTTATCCCAGCTTAGCAAATCCTCATTACTTACTGTTAAAGGGAAGGCTAGTCTGCAGGATCCGCTGGACAGAAAAACGGAGATGGCAGCGAAATCCATCTACGAGGCCGCGGGTCATGGATTCAGAGCAGTGCTAGGATCCATGTGTGCTTGTAAAGCTTCCCTGAGCTGGTTAGACCGTCTACGGACGGCGTGGCAAGAGGCAGGGCACAATCCTCGGCGATCACAGTTAGGAGAGCACTGTGGCTTAGACAATGGACCGGAGACGCGGTTTCCAAGCAAGGTTTGCTTTCTTTAGCTTACAAGGGTGGTCAGCTATTTGGATCTGACCTCACGGAGTTGATTGCCAAGGCAAAGGCAAAAGAAACGGCTTTACCGCAGCGAAGAGCTGTGACTTCTGCGTCTGGCAGGCATAGTGCCGGTAGTAGTCGGCGGTCCTTTTGGTCCAGGGGACGGTTCGGTCAGCCCTCTTGGGGATCGGGTCGTCCTTCTTTTTCAGGAAAAAAGAACGCTCAGAAATCCCGCACTCCCTGGAAACAGAGCTTCCGCCAAGACAAGCGGGAAGCTGACAAAAAGCCCGCTAAGGCGGACTGACGCCAGGGTCTCACTCGAGGGCTCTCGAGTGGGAGGCCGCCTGCTCCAATTCGAACCGACTTGGGCTTCCCGCGTGTCGGACGCCTGGGTGACGCGGGTTGTGTCGGCAGGCTACTTCATAGAGTTTCTTTCTCGACCCCCAGACAGTTTTTGCCAATCCCGCATTCCGTCAGAGCCCGAGTTATTTGCCGCACTACTGCGGGAGGTCGATTCCCTTCTGCAGAAGGGTGTGGTGGTACCAGTTCCACCGGAGGACCGGGGAAGAGGGTTTTATTCCAACCTCTTTGTGGTCCCCAAAAAGGAGGACAAATTTCGCCCCATTCTGGATCTCAAAAGATTGAATCGGCATGTCCGCACCCGGAAATTCCGCATGGAGTCACTTCGCTCCGTTGTGGTGGCCTTGTCGCAGAACGATTTTTTGGTGTCAATCGACATTCGCGACGCTTATTTGCATGTCCCCATCGGAAGGGCCCACCAACGCTTCCTTCGTTTTGCCATAGGTCAGGACCATTACCAGTTTGTGGCCCTGCCATTCGGGTTGGCCTCAGCACCCTGAGTTTTTACAAAAATTCTGGCTCCTCTCATGGCGATTCTGCGAAGACAGGGGGTTACGATTCTTCCCTATCTGGACGACCTTTTGATTGTGGCGTCCTCAAAGGAGGAGGCGGTGACGGCTCGCAATCTATCCCTTCAGCTCCTGGAGGACTTCGGGTGGCTGGTCAATTGGGAGAAGTCGTCTCTGGAACCGTCGCAGTCAATCCTGTTTTTGGGAATGCATTTCGACACGGTACAAGCAGTGGTGTCTCTGCCTCCAGACAAGCAAGCGAGTCTTCTTCGTCATGTACAGGTTATGAAGTCTGCGACAGCAATGTCCCTTCGAAGGTGTATGCGCCTTCTGGGTTTGATGGTGGCGTCAATGGAAGCAATTCCATTTGCCCAATTTCATTCCAGGGCTCTCCAAATGCTCGTCTTGAACCGTTGGGATCGATCGCAGTTTTCACTGGATTGCAGTGTCATCATCTCCCACAGGGTGAGAGAGTCTCTAGAGTGGTGGTTACGTCCGGAAGCGTTATCCCTGGGGAAGTCCTTCCTTCCTCCGAGGTGGTCGATCATAACCACCGATGCCAGCCTGACGGGCTGGGGGGGTGTCTGGAACGATCTCTGGATTCAGGGAGTATGGTCGTTGGAAGAGTCTGTCCTGCCGATCAACATCCTGGAATTGAGGGCAATTTTCCTTTGCTCCAACACTGGACGGTCCCTTTAAGCGGTCTACCAGTCCGAGTGCAGACAGACAACGCGACGGCGGTCGCGTATATCAACCATCAAGGTGGGACGAGGAGCTTCAGGCTCATGATGGAAGTGTCTCGAATTCTGGTATGGGCCGAGGCCAGAGTGCCAGCCATCTCTGCGATTCACATTCCAGGAGTTCAGAATATCACAGCGGACTTCCTCAGTCGCGAAAAGATGGATCCCGGAGAATAGGAGTCTTCATCCGGAAATTTTTGCACTGCTGTGCTCCCGTTGGGGAACTCCCCAAGTGGATTTGATGGCATCCAGGTTCAATGCCAAGTTACCGACGTTCATGTCCAGGTACAAGGACCCGAAGGCTGTGGCGGTGGATGCTCTGGTGGCTCCTTGGGACCAATTCGAGCTAATCTATGTGTCCCCGCCGATATCCTTACTTCTTCTGGTGTTGCGTCGGATCAGACTGGAGAGAGTCCCGGCTATGTTGATAGCCCCAGATTGGCCAAGGAGGACGTGGTTCTCGACACTGGTGTCGCTTCTGGCAGCGCCTCCACTTCCACTCCCTCTTCGCCCGGACCTGTTAACCCAAGGGCCCGTTCGCCACCCGGACCTGAAGTCTCTGCGTTTGACGGCGTGGCTCTTGAGACCGAAATCTTGACCCGTCAAGGTTTTTCAGCCGAAGTCATTGCCACTCTGCGAGCTGCCAGAGGTCCGGCTACTACTAGGATTTATCACAAGACTTGGGAAGCCTTCTTTTCGTGGTGTTCGGGTTCTTCTAGGAACCCGAGGATTTTTTCCATTCCCAATTTGTTGGCCTTTTTGCAGTACGGGCTGGACAAGGGTTTGGCAGTTAGCACTCTGAAAGGGCAGGTTTCTGCTCTGTCCTTGCTGTTTCGGAAGGCTATCGCCTCGCGTAGGGACGTACGTTCCTTTTTTCTCGGGGTAACCCGTCAATTTCTGCCGCGGAAGGCGCTTGTGTCTCCTTGGCGGCTCAATCTTGTCTTGGAGGCTCTTCAACATGGGCCTTTTAAGCCTATGGACTCTGTTAGCCTTTCTTTGCTCTCTTGGAAGGTTGCCTTCCTAGTGGCGGTCACTTCTTTGAGAAGGGTTTCTGAGTTGGCGGCTCTTTCTTGCTCACCTCCTTTTCTGGAGTTTCACCCAGATCGCGTAGTGCTTCGCACACGGGGCGATTTTCTACCTAAAGTGGTGTCACAGTTTCATGTTAACCAGGATATTGTGTTGCCCTCGCTTTGTCCGGAGCCAAGGAATGCGAAGGAACGGGCCTTGCACACATTGGATTTGGTGCGGGCTTTGAAGTTCTATTTGTCTATTACTCAAAGTTTTAGGAAGTCGGATTCTCTGTTTGTGATTCCAGCAGGTCGTCGACGTGGGCAACGAGCTTCCAAGGACTCTATAGCTCGTTGGATTCGGTCGGCCATTTTAGAGGCTTACCGACTTAAGGGCGAACCCTGCCCGATTAAGATTAGAGCTCACTCCACGAGGGCTGTGGGTTCATCGTGGGCTTTTCATCAAGGAGCCTCGGCAGCTCAGCTCTGCCGGGCGGCGACCTGGCGTTCCGTCCACACATTTACAAAATTTTATAAGGTGGACGTCAGTGCTTCCGCTGATGCGGCCTTAGGACGTAGGGTCCTGCAGGCAGCTGTAGTTTAAAGTTCTTGTGAACTTGTTTTTAGCGCTAGTTGCGCATTTATTTAAGTTGTTGGGAATCTGCCTCTGTTGGTTTTTTGCCCATCCTTAATTTCTGGACTGCTTTGGGACGTCCCACTGGTAATGAATGTGTCTCCCTTCCTTCCATCTGCTGCTGAAAGACGGATTTTGGTAAGACCTTACCTGTAAAATCCTTTTCAGCGAAGGAAGGAAGGGAGACACAGATCCCTCCCATGGCAGAAGTGTGTTGTTTTGTTTTCAGATGCGGCGTGACCTTCTCTGATAGCGATTATCTGGGCTGAGGTCGGCGCGCTAAGGCTCTTTTCCAGCATTGCCAGCTCATCGCAGTGGTCAGGTTCAGTGAGTAGTACCTGGGACTGTGTGTTTTTTTTTTTTCGGCTATATGCATAACCTGTCTTCTTGTTTTTTCTCTGAAGTCCTTCAGAAGGGGTTATGTTGCTACGCTGGTGATATTTGCTCTTCCTTAGCTTGTGTACGGACTGGAGAGCTGGAGTAGGAGGAGCCCAAGCTGGAGGGACCGGTCAACACTCTTTTTATTCTGAGGTGTTCTATCCTGTGTGGGCTCCGCCTACCCACTGGTAATGAATGTGTCTCCCTTCCTTCCTTCCCTGAAAAGGATTTTACAGGTAAGGTCTTACCAAAATCCGTCTTTTTGATCGCTGGTCACCCGCTGACAGGCACGCATCGCTGCATGTGACAGGCAGGAGACCAGCGATCCACTGGTAACCAAGGTACACAGCGGGTTTCCAGGCGCGGGGCTGTGCCTAGAAACCCGCTGTGTACCTTGGATACCAGCGCCCTGCTGCAGGGAGCTTGTAACCAAGGTACACAGCGGGTTTCCAGGCACCGCGCAGCGCCTGGAAACTCGATGTGTACCCTGGTTACCAGCTCCCTGCATCAGGGCGCTGGTATCCAAGGTACACTGCGGGTAACTAGCGATGTTTACCCGCAGTGTCCTTGTACTGATCGCTGCCTGAGCTGCCTGTTTGGCAGCTCAGCAGCGATAATATAGCGATACACCAGCGATCCTGATCGTTGTCGGGATCGCTCGTGTATCGCTATGTGAGACCCAGCCTTAAGGCACTGCCACACTTAGCGATCGCACTAGCGATCACGACAACGACTTAACCTGGCGAGATCGCTATGTGATCGCTAGTTAGATTCTAAACACAACTCATCAGCGATCTGTGATTCCAAACACAACTCATCAGCGATCTGTATAACGACCTCTGCGGTCGTTGGGAAAACCTAGTCCTACCTGCGACGCTGGTGAAGTCGTTCATAAAGGGTGTCACACTCAGCGATTCAGGCTCACCAGCGGGACACCAACGACCAAAAAACGGCTCAGAACGTTCATAAGCGATCAGCGACATCTCAGCAGGGGCCATATCGCTGCTACATGTCACACACAGCTAAGTCACTAACTAGATCGTTACTGCGTCATGAATGGTGACGCAATAGCAATCTCGTTAACGATCTCGCTAGCGATCTCGTTTAGTGTGGCATACCCTTTAGTGTCAGTAAAGCCCGGGTCTCACATAGCGATATACCAGCGATCCCGACAACGATCAGGATCGCTGGTGTGTCGCTACATGATCGCTGCTGAGCTGCCAAACAGGCAGCGATCAGCACAGCGACACTGCGGGTAACGTCGCCTAGTAACCCGCAGTGTACGTTGAATACCAGCGCACTGATGCAGGGAGCTGGTAACCAAGGTACACGTCGGGTTTCCAGGTGCTGCGGGGTGCCTGGAAACCCGCTGTGTACCTTGGTTACCAGCTCCCTGCATCAGGGCGCTGGTATACAAGGTACACATTGGGTTTCCAGGCACAGCCCCGCGCCTGGAAACCCATTGTGTACCTTGGTTACCAGCGGATCGCTGGTCTCCCGCCTGTCACACGCAGCGATGCGTGCTGGCCAGCGGGAGACCAGCGATCAAAAAAATGTCCAGGACAGGGGGGCTGATCGTCGCTGAATGTCACACACACCGATATCGCAGGGGAGATCGCTGTTGCGTCACAAAACTAGTGACTCGGCAGCGATCTCGCTAGTGAGATCGCGTGTGTGAGATGAGGGGGCTTAAGAGCCAGAACCTGATCTGATTCCAGATCCATTTTCTTCCTTAGGTCACCCTGTTGTGTGTTATTAATCTTTTCCCTTTTTGTTTTTCAGAATCTTCTCTTCTGGGCCACAGGGTGAAACATCTCACCCTGATTTCCCATCTAAGCGACCGAGAAAACAGTGTGGTACCATCCACATCGTACCATCTCTGGTTTGCGAGGCAGGATCTAACAAACCCCCTCCCACACTTCAAGCGTGTCTCAGGGCGCTTTGTGGAAGCAGTCCTTACCTTTTACCTAGCCCTCTCCTCGGAGCGGTGTCGGGAGGAAGATGGTTGTCTCCTCAGGGACACATCCTCCCGGGGTCAATACAGTCTTCTGCACCGTCTGGAACCAAGACAATGCGGGTAGGAAGGCTCCTGTTTTAGTGACCCCCTCCTCACCTTGGGGGCTCCTGATGCCATCCTCTGGATTGAGAATAGGAAGTCAGAACTTTGGCCAGACAGATACTCTCCCTCTTCTCTCCACAGTACCTCTTCAAGGAGGCAGCGGGCATTATTAAAGAAATAAGAGAGCCCAGCTCTCTTCCAAACTCAATCTCACGTTGCCTGCTCCCCTGCGTCTAGCATTTTAAAAAAAATGTATGCACAGATCCAGGGAGTCTCGCTCCCACCCCTCCCCAACTGTCATTCACTGTGCCTGTGCCCTCTGCAAAAATAAGTGGCTCATAGGTCAGGCCTCGGCCTTCTGTCCTACTTGCAGGCCACACAGGAGCCCCCCACCGCCCAGGATGAGAACACACCTCCTCCCCCCGAATGGGCTGTTACCATTTCTCAATCGACATCTGACCGAACAAAGGTATACCAGTCCCCTTGTACATGTCCTGGACTGTTAACCTAACCTTCCCGCTGACACCAGTGCTCCGACCGTTTCTCAAGACGAATCGCAGGCTTCCTCCTGTCACCCTCAGCTTGGCAGATCAAGGATAAGGTTCAAGAAGCAGGCTCATTCCAGATCCTTGACTGGTTCCCCTACCACTTCCTCCAGGATGCCTACTGTAGCCCACTCTTCCTCTCCTCTATTTGGGTCCAACCTTGCTTCCGAGTCAGACTCAGATCCTGACACAGACCAAGCCTCCAAGCTCCAGGACCTTGTCGACAGCCTCATCTCTGCCGTCAATCAGACCTTAAATATTAAGGAGGAAGAGTGTCCTCCTCCAGATCACTCTGTCTCATTCAAGAAGGCAAAATGTCCTCCCCGGGTGTTTTCCAACCACAAGCAATTTGAGGAATTTTTACCAAAGAGTGGAAGCACATGGAAAAGTGCTTCCTGGGTAGGAAACGGTTGGATATCTGATATCCTTTCGTGTCCGAGCTCCTCTGCAAGTAGGCAGATTCCCCAGCCGTGATCCGCTAGTTTCAGGCCTGTCTGCCAACACTGCTCTGTTACTCCCTGATGGTTCCTCTCTTAAGGACTCCACTGACAGACAGATCGATGCCCTAGCCAAGTTTGCCTTTGAGGCTGCGGGTGCCACTCTGTCCCGCCTTTGCTTCCACATGGGTAGCTAAGTCTGTCGCTGCCAGCTGTTTCGCCCTCATCACTTACAATATTGTAGCCATGCATAGAATAATCTTGCTCAAGGCTGAAATGCGGACCCAGCATCTAAAAAGTCTCTTATCAACCTCTACTTCCATGGATCATGACTCTTTGGTTCTAAGCTGGATCAGCTCATCTCGGATACCAACGGCTGTAAGAGTACCTCTCTTAACTGGCCTATGCCTTAACATCTATCTACCGGGAGACATCCTCTTCAATTTTGCATTTTTCGCCAGTTTTCCCCAGGACCTCCTCTCAGTGAGACCAGTCTATTACTCAACGAGAGAGAAGGAAGCCGTTGTTCTATCCTGCCCCTGCTTTGCGCCCAAAGGGTCGCTCTGCCAAGCTGTCAGGATCTCAATCTAATAGATTGTCTTCTGCATGACAGGTCACTCCCACTTGGGTAGCCTCTCAGAGTGGGTGGCCGTCTTCTATTCCGGAACACGTGGCTGTCCATAGTCGACGACGCATGGGTCGCAGAGATCACAACTGGCTACACGATAGAATTTTCTTCTCTGCAGATGTTTTTTCATGTCCTGCCCTCCCAAGGTTCCAGCCAAAGTTCTCAGATTCTTTCAGACCATCTCCTCCAGGCAGGAGTCCGTCATGTTAGATCACGCGGATTCTGGCTTTGTCCGAGGGGCACATGCCAGCAATATCCGTGGTGCACATTCCGTGCGTGGACAACTGGGCTACTGACTTCTAAAATGGGATGACAGATTCCCTTTAAGTCGTCAGAGCCTCTCAGGCGAGTGGTCGCTTAACCCCTCTGTGTTCGAACAGATTTGAGTTGGGAGTGCCACACCTCTGACAGATCTGATGGCGTGTCGGAAGAATCGCAAGGTCCCTCGTTTCGTGGCCGGTACCGCGATCCCCTGGTGGTTGGTTACGATGCCCTTGTCATTCCTCTTATCCCCAGACTCGTCAAGAAGATCAAGGTGGAAGGAATTCTAGTCATCTTCGTGGCTCTGGACTGTCCCAGAAGAGTGGTACGCAGAGTTAGTCAACCAATTTGCAAATGTACCCTGGAAACCAGACCTACTCTCTCAGGGTCCCCTCTTCCCCCAGAATTATCGGTCTTTAAATTTAATAGTTTGGCCATTGAACCTGCTCTCCTGATTGAGCCAGACTCCTTGTCCCAGGTCAGACAGACCATGATCAAGGTAAAGAAATACGCATGCTCACGCATTTGTCATAGGACTTGGAAGACAGCCACACAGCTCCCATGTCTTTTTCCCTTCCATCCATCCTGGTGTTCTTACAATCAGGGCTAGAGTCTCGTTTGTCTCTTAGTACCCTCAAGAGTCAGATCTCTGGGCTCTCAATTATGCTTTAACAGAATTTGGCCTCTGGTCAAGACGTTCTTTCAGGGAGTTGCTCGCCTAGTGCCACCGCATCATCCTCCTGTGGAACCTTAACCTTCTGGGACCTCCCTTTGAACCTTTTTAGGTCATCACGTGCTACCTTCTGTCCTGGAAGGTTACCTTTTTAGTTGTGATGACTTCTATCTGATGGGTCTCATAATTAGCAGCTCTTTTGCTGCCTTCCTTTCCTTGTCCTCCACCAGGGCAAGTTGGTCCTAGACCTGTTCCTTGATTCCTTTCTAAGGTTGTCTCCCCATTCCATATCAACAAGGATATTGTCCTTCCTTCATTCTGCATGTCACCTGTCCATCCCCTGGAATGGTCTCTCCACAAGCTGGACCTAGTAAGAGCCTTATGTCTCTACCTCTCAAGGACAGCATCACTTAGACGGGATGCTGTTTTTGTCTTTCCTGAGGGTCATTGTAAAGGACTCCCTGCCTCCAAATCTACTGTCGCCTGCGTTGACTATACTGGAGGCTTATTGAATTAACCCCTTTACCCCGAAGGTTGTTTGCACGTTAATGACTGGGCCAATTTTTACAATTCTGACCACTGTCTCTTTGAGGATATGACTCTGGAACGCTTCAACGGATCTTATCGATTCTGAGTTTTTCTTGTGACATATTGTACTTCATGTTAGTGGTAAAATTTCTTCGATATAACTTGCGTTTATTTATGAAAAAACGGAAATATGGCAAATTTTGCAATTTTCAAACTTTGACATCTCTGTTTTAAGGGAATAAAAAAAAATCACACAAAATAGTTAATAAATAACATTTCCCACATGTCTACTTTACATCAGCACAATTTTGGAACCGATTTTTTTTTTCGTTAGGAAATTATAAGGGTTAAAATTTGACCAGCTATTTCTCATTTTTCCAACAGAATTTACAAAACCATTTTTTTTCAGAGACCACCTCACATTTGAAGTCACTTTGAGGGTCTATATGACAGAAAATACCCAAAAGTGACACCATTCTAAAAACGGCACCCCTCAAGGTACTCAAAACCACATTCAAGAAGTTTATTAACCCTTCAGGTACTTCACAGGAATTTTTAGAATGTGGAAGGAAAAAATGAACATTTACATTTTTAGTAACAAAAATGACCTTTTACAAACAATTTTTTTTTCACAAGGGTAAAAGGAGAAAACGGACAGATAAAGTTGTGCAATTTTTCCTGAGTATGCTGATACCCCATATGTGGGGGAAAACCACTGGGCTTGGAAGGGAAGGAGCGCCGTTTGACTTTTTCAAACCAAAATTGACTGGAATTGAGATTGGACGCCATGTCTCGTTTGGAGAGCCCCTGATGTGCCTAAACAGTGGAAACCCCCCACAAGTGACACCATTTTGGAAGCTAGACCCCTAAGGAACTTGTCTAGATGTGCTTCACACAAATTTATAGTGTAGAGCTGTGAAAGAAATCATATTTTTTCCACAAAAATGATTTTAGTACCCAATTTTTTATTTTCCCAAGGGTAACCGGAGAAATTGGACCCCAAAAGTTGTTGTCCAATTTGTCCGGAGTACGCTGGTACCCCATATGTGGGAAAAAACTGTTTAGGCACACGTCGAGGCTTGGAGGGGAAGTAGTGATGTTTTGGAATGCAGACTTAGATGGTATGGTCTGCGGGCGTCTTGTTCCATTTGCAGAGCCCCTGATGTGCCTAAACAGTAAAAAAAAAAAAAAGTGACAGCATTTTGGAAACTAGACCCCCAAGGAACTTCTCTAGATGTGTCCCCTTTTTGGAACTAATCTGTTTCCTGTAAATTAGTGCATGGAAGTGTGGTACAATTTGAAGCAATCCTTCATACACAGGCCAGGTTTTTCGGGGCAGATGTCGCATTGATAAATGGTGTCCTTGCGTATTCCCCTTTTGTAACACACTCGGCACCTTTTTTGCGGCTTTTTTTTTTTTTCATTTGGCGAGACTACCCCGGAAATGCTAACCTGGTACGATACGAGTACCTTCAGTTCCGGACATACTGGGACCCGCTCCTTAACGAGTGCCAAATATCAGGGCCTTGATCACTACCTCCTGGAACTGAAGGTACGACATATCCGTGTGGCATGCACATCGGGACAGCAGGAAAGCGTTGAGCATTGCCATTTGTACGATGTGCACGGCCAGCTTTTTGTACCACATCTTGGCCTTTCTGAAAGCACTGTACGGTTGGAAGAGTTGATCAGAGAGATCAATGCCCCCCATGTTTTTGTTGTACCCCAGTACTCAGGTTGGTTTGCGGACCTGTGTAGAGGTACCTCGTACAGTGCTGAGGGAGCTACCATCACCGTGTATGGTGGTCAAGAGAAGGACCGACGTACTCGATCCCTAGCCTGGGACCTCAGTGGCTGAAACAATGAGAAAGGCTGCGATTGGCTGTTCAGAATTGAATTGCCAATCACAGCGAACAGGAGGCCGGTTGGGGGGAGTCAGATCCCGAAATGCTGACACCGTCTTCCCTGAGGGAAGAAGGTGTCGGAATTTTAATGCGATCACCGCGACTTAAGTCGCGATGCCGCATTAAAGGGCTTGACGTACTATCCCGTCCCTGGGCATACGGGCCCAGGTCACATGGACGGGATAGTAGGTCGGCTGTCAGAAAGGGGTTAAGGATAGACCACCCCCTCCGGGAGTGAGGGCTCACTCCACCTGTGCGGTGGAGGTCTCTTGGCCTGTTCGCCACCAGACCTCTGCTTCCTAGATTTTCAAGGCCGCTACCTGGTCAATCCCTTCATATTTTCGCAAGATTCTACAGAGTACATTCTTACACCTCAGCTGATGCTGGCCTGGGTAGAAAGGTTCTGCAAGCGGCGGTCATCTGTCGCCCGACCTGATGTGAGCACAATATTCTGTTCCCTCCCTTTGGACTGCTTTGGGACATCCCATGGTTACTTGTGTCTAACAATGAAGCGATTAAAGAAATAATGATTTTTGGCACACACTATAAAATCTTACTTGGAGCCTTCATTTGAGCGACACAGCACCCTCCCTTGTTTGTTCCTCTATTGGTCCTGTGTATAGCTTTTGGTTGGTGCTTCTCCTACTGCTTTTTCACTAACTGACAAGTTTTGGGCCAGTTGGTGAGTGTAACCTGCTGAGGAGGAGCTAACTCTTTTTTCCAGGACGTCCCTCCTGACAGCACCATGGGGACGTCCTCCTCTTTGCTGGGACAGGAAACACACAAGAGATTAAAAGTCCCCTCCCCGCCCCCTTTCCCTCAGTGTGTTTCCTGTCCCTGCATGGAGGGACACACAGGAGACTTACCGGGTTCAGGGGGATCGTAAGGCCACGCCAGATCCTTCCCCCTGTGAAGCAGCCCAGGGCTGAAACTCTCCAGCGGGGAGTCCCTCAGCTCCAAAGACCAGGTGCGGCAGGCCCTGAATAGCGGACGTTCCTCCAGGTGGGAGGCTCTCGTCCGGGACCTCATACTGAGGGGTGCAAGGCGGTTCCTGGTAGGACAGCATCCCGCAGCCTGTCGAGTGCTTAGCGGTGGATACTGTCCATACCTCGGCTGTGACCAGCGTCTGGGGGAGCGGTTCACTTCCGGTTCAGCGTCGCACTTCCGGTGACGTCATATCCGGGAGACGCTCACCGCATGGAGAGCAGACGCTTCCTGGAACGACGAGAGCTGGTGGAGACCATTACAGCACCTAATCGTGAGTATGGGTGCGTGATCTAAAGACATGCCAAGACAGGTGACATATCGCCGCTTCCCCTATCGGCAGGACGCAGTAATTTGGTCAAGCAGCCTACCTTGTTCCTCATGGATACAGACGCGGCAGATGGCGGTGGGGTAAGTGCGCTTGGCGCAAAAAACCCAGCCATAACCTGACAGCCACCCAGGAATCCGACCTAATTAGTTCCTGTCTCTTCTATAGGACAAAGGAACTTCGTCCGCTCCCATAACTACAAAAAAGGCTGGAAAAGCCTTAGCAAAATCAGCCAGGTGTCCGGTGTGTCACAGCAAACTGCCAGATGGCTATGACAGAACCCTTTGTTCTTCTTGTACCTCTAAGGTTATGAGAGATGAACAGCCTTCATTGCTTTCTGAAATGAGGCGCATGATTTCTGAGGAAGTTCAGGCCTCTATATCCACACTTACTCAGCAGTGGCCATGTAGTCCTGGCTCTAGTCGTAAGCGGCCCAGATGGGAGACGGATTCAAGAGAACAAGATTTAAGCTCTGAAAATAGATCAGATTTAGAAGACGCTATTTCGGAGGAAGAAGGAGAACTTCCCCCGACACTCAGGAAAGGAAAAAGAAATTTCTATTTCAACCTGAGGATACTAAGAATCTGATTAGATCTGTACGGAACACCATGGAAGTCGAGGAAACTCCCAGAACACAATCCAGACAGGATTTGATGTTCGGGGGACTTACGTCTCAGAAAGAGACTGTTTTTCCTGTTAGCAATCACATTAAAACAATGATCCTGGAGGAATGGAAGAGCGCTGAACGGCGTCTAGTTTTGTCACGTGACTTCAGGGGAAGACTACCGTTTGAACCTGAAGACGTTAAATTATGGGAAGAAGTTCCGAAAATCGATACCCCAATAGCTAGAGTCACAAAAAAGACTGCCATCCCATTTGAGGACTCCTCTAGCCTACGTGACCCTATGGACAGAAAGGCCGATATTCTCCTGAAGAGAGCCTGGGAAACCTCAGCGGCTCTTATTAGGACTAATATTGCTGCCACCTCTGTAGCCAGATCCATGGTTTATTGGATGAGCCAATTGGAGGATCAGTTATCCAATAAGACTCCTAGAGCTGAGATTTTAGCCTCTCTGCCGGTTATGAATTCAGCCACGGCTTTCCTGGCTGATATGTCTGCAGAATCGGTCAGATTTTCTGCTAGAAACAGCTCCTTATCTAATGCAGCTAGGAGAGCTGTCTGGCTAAAATCATGGTCCGGAGATAGCGCCTCTAAGATGAAATTATGTTCCATTCCATTTTCAGGGCTTAGGGTCTTCGGACCGGCTCTGGATACTATCTTAGAATCAGTATCAGATGCTAAGAAGGGTTTCCCAGAGGATAAACCCCGCCGAGCTCAATCCTTTCGGCGGGGCTCCTGTCTAGAAGACAGTTCGATTCTAGAGGTCAGGGAAGATCAAGCAGAGGATCATATAAGAGTTACCATTCCCAGGGAGGAAAGAACAAGAATACGTTCTTTGGCTCCTCACATAGAACAAGGAGACAATGACGCCAACTTTATTGGCGGACGACTCCGTTGTTTTTCAACAAACTGGGAACTGGTTACTCAGAACCAGTGGGTTCGCAGAACTATAGCGGAAGGTTATCGGATAGAGTGTTACGCTCCGCCACCCGAAAGATATGTTCCCCCTACGGTGATCTCCACAGACTCGGTCATGTGGACAGATCTCCAGGACCTACTAAGGCTTTCTGTCATAATTCCTGTTCCCCAGGCAGAGTTAGGCAAGGGTCACTATTCCTCCCTCTTCACTATCTTAAAGCCGTCCGGAGAATCCCGTACTATAATAAATCTGAAACCCCTAAACTATTGGGTCACATACAAGAGGTTCCGGATGGAATCAATCAGGTCTGCAACCCACCTTATAGACAAGGGCGCGTTCATGTGCACTCTCGATCTGAAGAGTGCATACTACCAGGTCCCAGTTCATCATTCATCACAAAGTCTTCTCAGGTTTGCAGTGCAGTTGCCGACCCGGACCTGCCACTTTCAGTTTCAATGCCTACCCTTCGGGCTGGCCTCGGCTCCCGAATATTCTCAAATTGGTCTCGGAGATTGTGGCCTTTCTAAGAAGCAGAGGTACTATTATCGTTCCATACTTGGACGACTTTCTTATAGTGGCGCGAACAGAATAGGCGCTGGTCGAACACAGAGATCGCTGCATTTCCATACTCAATTATCTGGGTTGGATAATAAATTGGGAAAAGTCAGATCTAGTTCCCGAACAAAAGAAAGTCTTCCTGGGTGTTATACTGGATTCAAGCCGAAGAATCTCTTTCTTACCTCGGAAGAAGCGAGAGTCCATACAGGACGTAATGAAGGTTCTAATGAAGCACCAGCCCTCTATAAGATCTGCCATGAAGGTTCTAGGTCAAATGACGGCTTGCATTCCATGCGTCAGATGGGCACAGTTCCACTCAAGACCCCTTCAGAAAGAGATTCTTTCGTCATGGAATCGGAACTACAGCTCGTTAGACAGGACATTACATCTGTCAAAGACGGTAAAAGAATCTCTCCTTTGGTGGATGCAGCCAGACAATCTAAAGTTAGGAGTAAGATGGTCGACTTCCCCTTACGTAAAAATTACCACGGACGCCAGTTCCTGGGGTTGGGGAGCTCATCTAAAGGGCAGAATACTACAGGGCAGATGGCCAGAAGAAATCCAGTATCGATCCTCAAATTTCAAGGAGCTCTACGCTGTATGGGAAGCCCTAAGAAGGAACCAATCCGAACTCAAAGATCAGCATATCAGGATTTACTCGGACAACATCACAACAGTTTCGTTTTTGAATCACCAAGGAGGTCCCAGACATCGACCCCTTCAACAGTTGGCAGAGATGATATTCACCTGGGCAGAGCAGGTCGTCCTTTCCTTAACGGCAATCCACCTGGAAGGTTCCCAGAATGTAATAGCAGACTACCTGAGCAGAAAGAAGGTGAGTCCTACGGAGTGGGAACTAAACCAGGATATCTTCAGAGATCTATGTCGGAGGTGGGGAACACCTCAAATAGACCTATTTGCAAACAGAAGAAATGCGAAGATTCCCAGGTTTTTCTCCCTGAACCCCTTGGACGATCCAGAGGGATTGGATGCCTTAAGCCAGAAATGGGAAGAACATCTGTTATATGCATTCCCACCTCTAGCGCTCATCCCGGCCGTATTACGGAAGATCAAGGAGGATCGGGCTACAGTAATAATGATCGCCCCTTATTGGCCAAAGAGGAGCTGGTTTTCTCTGCTAACAGACATGTCAATCGAAAACCCCTTAGAGCTGCCTCTGATTCCGGACTTAATCCATCAAGGTCCGATCCATCATCCGGACCCGAAGAGATTACATCTCTCAACCTGGATCCTGAGAGGGTGACCTTGAAGGCCAAAGGCTTATCTGACCAGGTCATAACCACAATCCAGGCCAGTAGAAAGCCAGTCACATCGGCTATCTATCTCAGAATCTGGAAACGCTTCTGTACAGTGAGTGGCGGGTCCGACTTGGTGACAGGCACTCCGGACATTCCTAAGATTTTAGATTTCCTCCAGTCAGGCTTCAACATGGGACTCAGACCCAGTACCCTAAAAGTTCAGATTGCTGCATTAAGCGCCTTCTTAGACTACTCACTAGCTTCTCACCCATGGGTGATAAGATTTGTTAAAGCTATTCAGAGACTACGGCCCACGATTAGACAGTGTCTCCCAGTATGGGACCTTACTCTGGTACTCAGGGCTTTATGTAATGATCCATTCCGCAATAACAGCACAATGCCTATTTCCTTGCTTACCAGGAAAGCAGCTTTCCTGGTAGCCATTACCACAGCTAAAAGAATAAGTGAAATTCAGGCTCTATCCACTAGGGACCCATATTTTCAGGTTAGGGACGACAGCATTCTGTTAAGGTTGGATCCTGCTTTCTTACCCAAGGTTGCTTCAGATAGTAACCGTAGTCAGGAGATTATCTTACCTTCCTTCTGTGATAACCCTTCCAACGAAAAGGAGCTGAGGCTCCATTCGTTGGATGTCAGAAAGGTGGTACTAGACTACATAGACGCCACTAAAGACTGGCGTATAGATTCAAACCTATTTGTCCTCTACGGAGGAATCAGTAAAGGGAAAAAGGCGTCTAAACCTTCTATCGCTAGATGGATTACCTCTTTAATTTCAGAGGCCTATTTAGCTGAAGGGTCAGGACCTCCGGCGGGCCTAAAGGCCCACTCAACCAGAGCATTGGCTGCCTCCTGGGCAGAGAGGGCAGGCGCCTCTCTAGAACAAATTTGTAAGGCGGCAACATGGGCTAGAATTGATACATTCTGCAAACATTATAAAATAGATGTACTTTCTAACCAGCAGACGGCCTTTGGTAGGAAAGTTCTGCAGGCTGTGATCCCACCCTAAGGAGCTTTCTTTGGTACTCCCCATGGTGCTGTCAGGAGGGACGTCCTGGAAAAGGGTCATTAGACCTACCGCTAATTAGGTTTCCAGGAGTCCATCCTGACAGCACTGGTAGCTCCCTCCCTCTTCAATACGTCATATGCTGTAATATGATTTTCAATAATTAAAGTGTTTTGTGCATTATACATGTCATGGTTCTTGATACAACACTGAGGGAAAGGGGGCGGGGAGGGGACTTTTAATCTCTTGTGTGTTTCCTGTCCCAGCAAAGAGGAGGACGTCCCCATGGTGCTGTCAGGATGGACTCCTGGAAACCTAATTAGCGGTAGGTCTAATGACCCTTTTTTCTCCTTCGCCTCATTGGGAGACACATACCATGGGTGTTATGCTGCTGCCACTAGGAGGACACTAAGCTAATACACAAAGAAATTGGTTCCTCCTCCGCAGTATACACCCTCTGCTGGCTCTAGCCTGAACCAGTTCTTGCTTAGTGTCTGTAGGAGGCACTAGGGTCTGGCTTCAGACCCCAATCTTTTCCAATTTATTTCTAATTTTCATTTTTCCAAATTCTTGCTTAACCCCTTCCCGGCAGCAGTCTCCAGGCTCTATTAACAACGCCTGAGCTGACTTACGGGCGACGGGTCACTTAAAGGGCACCGATCTCCCGACACCGACTTACGGACGAGCACATGGTGTATCGCCTCCATGCATCCTCTGCCGCAGCCAGGCCTATGCCGGACATCCAGCCTTGTACCCATCCTAGAGGATTGAACCCTTCGGTTTTACAGAGGCTCTTATGGCACCCATGCGGCCTCCCACTGTGTCGCCACTGACTGAACAGCGACGACGAATGGAGGGCAGATGGTCCCTGTCCACCTCCTTATCAAAGGGTTGGTGGATTGAGGGCTCTCTGCACCGTCCTTATGGCAGCTGTCCTGAACGTTCTCAGTCCAGGTCCTGCGCTGCGGCAGTCTCCAGACCGGGAGGACGCACACCGTAGGTAAGGTGGGCCCTGAACAAAATTCGAGACTCCATGCGGCGTCCGTGCGGCCCCACTATATCACACTCCCCAAGGTTGATGGCGACTGGAGGCTAACAAAACCTCTCCACCTCCCTATCAAGGGGTCGGTGGATTGAGGAGATAATCGGGGCGGATGGTGAGTGGTTTTTCAACCTCCTATGACCGTTGGTACTCGTCTGTCAACGCTATGCAATCTGCCATTTCTGGCGGCATGGACTTATACCTGGGAGCACTGACTAATAGAACGCACGCTTACTCCTAGTGTAATGCGTGTAATGCCCCACTACCGCAAAAGTGCCCCACCGCAATCTGTGCAGTCTGCATCTCGCCTCACCACAATCTGTGCAGTCTCCATCTCCTCACAGGAGTACAACGAGCGGGCAATGCCTCCTTCTTCAGTTTACCTTATGATAAAGGCCCTCTTCCATTCGAGTCTTAAGACAGGGGCCGACAGCAGCAAAGAATGCCCAATTTTCTAGCTAACGTCTCAGTACCTAGTTCCCCAAGCATTCTGCTGTTTTTTTGGTGTACTCGTGCTCCGTTTTCAGCTCTCCCGTCCTTTGAGATTGCAGCATCCATGCCTCAGGATACGAGTCTCAGTCCTTAGAGGCTCTCATCGAACCGGTTAATACAGTTCTGTGAGCCGTACAATGTCAAAACATTAGTCTTTATCTCGCTGAGCCCTTTAAAGGGGCCTAATGTCTTCACAGGGTTTTTATTAATCTCTCTGGGTTTCTGACATAGGTCAGAAATATAGCAGTTACAAATGATTCTCTGAGCTAGGGCCGCTTAATCACGGTACCTTTTTGCCCACACTCTAAACAAAAAGTGGACGGAGTCTCCAACAATGGATCCAATATCGTGGCCGTTTACTAAACTTTACTGTCTTTGACCGACGGCTTGTCTATTAAAATCCCCACTGACCGTCCAATGGCGGGCTGGGGTTATTCCCCGCGGTCAGTCTTTTTAGGTTTCTGGGGCAACTCTCTTCCCTTCCCTCGCCGTCGCCTAGGTGGCCAGAGCCATGAGGGTCTGGACTAGGCCCCTAGCCAAGACCAGTCAAGACAAGATAGCTTGCCTCACTAGGTGGTTAGTCTGCCGGGGATTATGAGTACATGCATCCCTGATATAGCAGACGGTGACGCTCTCATAGCTCCAACAGCGTTACCATTAACAGAGCCCTATAGCTCAGAGAGTGGCGAGCAGATTCTGCCTCAAGGAAATCTCTAGCTTCCTTAAGCTCTTCCATTCCGGGAAGCGCAGACCCTCACGGGCCAAGTTTCTCTGTTCAACAACTCATTGCAGTGTTCGAAAGATTCGGATAGTGTAGGCATCCATCTACACCTGTTTGACAGTTTTGTCTGGTGGTTATTTTCGACCATGGGTCGGAAATCTAGTGGATTCCAGATACCAACATAGAATTCCTGTTCCCCTCGCCAACTCTTTTCCTCCGGACCCGTCTTTTAAGGACACAAGGAACAAGCGGCGCCACCTTATTAGGCCTTTTATGTTCTCCGCATTAGCGGAATTTTTCCTTAATGTTATCCTCTAGTTCCAATCCTTCTCAGCCCGACAAGGATTTCTCCGCCTCGCCATCGCAAACAACCATTTTTTAGTTCACGGCTTTAACCATCGGTCTCGCCTCTGCTCCCAGGCTGTTCACCAGGGTCATGGCAGTTGTTGTTTCTATCCCTTGCCCTCGGGCCATAGTGATTCCACTCTACCCAGACAACCTCCCTCTCAAGAGATCCCCCCTTCAAGACTGCGCTGAGAGGGTCGGCGTCACCGTGGACACTCACTCGCCTAGGGCGGATATAGAACCTGTGCAACCCTTTTCAGCCCCGTCTCAGAGGATCCTCTTTTCAGGCCTGGACACTTCACGAGTCTTTATAATTCTCCTTCACAAAAGGTTTTCTCGGAGCCACGAATCTCAGAAATTTCCTCTCGGCCACCCTCGACTACATCTCCGTCTTCTGTTGCCGACATTGCTTCCAGCGTGGGACGGAAATCCATTCTCTCTGGATCGCTGTTTTTTCTCTGCTTGCGTCTCGATGGTCATTCCCTCCGGATCCAATCAGTCCACGCCACGGCTGTGGCATACATCTGGGGACAGGAGGGCTCACGGAAGCACAGGAGCTATGCCTGACGAAGCTCGCATTTTGCAAGAGGCCGATACAAACCAATTACCTTTTTGGTGGCAGTTCATGTTCTAGGGGTAGGAAATTGGGCTCACTTTTCCTCAGCTGCCAGGGCCTGTTCTCAGCACACTAAATCATTTCCCTGGAAGCCTTTTAGCACGGTTGGCAATTCTGGGTAACGCTGCATATAGTCCTCAACGGCCTCTACGCTAATCGCCAAAGTCCCGGCATTTCTTGTTCCGTTCTGTGACTCAATTGTTCTCGGGTCAGATGACCTGGTGCTTCCGTGGCATCAGTTTCTCTTCTATTACTTTTTATTCGAACGTCCATGACAGCACTACAGAAAGAGGGGATCCGCCCCTTAGGAACAGGAAACCTACAGATACAAAAAGGGCGGCACCTCTCCCACGCATCAGTTGGTTTCCTGTTCCTAAAGGACGGGTTTCCTACAGATGAAGATCTTCAGGAGGACCCAGGCCGGCCGGTCGACCCAGGTAGCGGGGGGGGGATCTCCTACCTCGGCCGGTGCGGAGCCCCTGGAAGCGCCACGGTGGGTCCGGGTAGGATTCCACGACAGTGTGCGGAGCAGGTGGAGCAGTATCCAGAGGATCCCTGTCTCCCAGCCAGCGCCGGTAGGTAAGTATTCCCCCCCTCTCCCCGGTCCCGGTGCCTTCTCCCTGTCCTCTCCTGTGGTCCTGTCATGGTGGGGGCCTCTTAAGGTGGTGCAGACGTGGTTTTTAAAAAAAAAAAAAAAAAAAAATTAAATTTGAATTTCCCGCCGCGTCGCTGCTATGGACGGCGCGGCGGGGTTTTTTTTTGAATTTCCCGCCGCGCGTCACAATGGACGGCGCGGCGGGCGGTTTTGAATTTCCCGCCGCGCGTCACTACTATGGACGGCGCGGCGGGGTTTTTGAAAGTTTAGCCGCGCGGCGCGGCTGGGTTTGGTGGAGATCTCCGCTCGTTTCCCGGCGGGAGACTATACTTACCTCCATCGGTACAGCTGGGTCTGTAGGAGCGCGGGGAAAAGGGGGCGGAGTCTCCACCGCTGGAACCGGAAGTGAGACGCCGGCCGGCATTTTTGAAATTTTTGGCGGCCGCATCATCAGACGGCGCCTGCTGTGGGGACGGCGGGGAGGTGCGGGGGGGGGGGGCCGTGGAGCGGGGAGTAGGAGGGGGTGGACCCCTGGCCAGACCTGCTGACCCGGATATCCGGGGGAGGATATAAGGAGCCTAGGAAAGAGGTAAAGCGCTTCTGCCCCATTTTCGCGATGGACACTGCAGAAGCTCCCTCGGTGCAACAGGAGAGCCAGCAGCAGCAGACAGAGCGCTCCTCTTCAATGGCCAGGAGCACCAGCCGCAGAAGTTCCGCAGCTGTGAAAAAGGCCCCTCCCCGTGATCCGGTACCTACTGCTGTATAATCTGGGTAAGAGATCGTCAGACTTAGAATACCCAGTAATGCAGTTTTTCCCCCATTCTGTGTCTGTTACTAGGGGAAGAAGTGTTCGGTGAAAAGCAAGCACAGGGAATGTGCCTTTTGTGCTTGCCCTCTGCCTGACGCTTGCCCTAAAAGGTTGTGCCAGCCGTGCATGCAACAGACGGTAGGGCATTTGAGGGGGAAGGGCAGGGGCCTGGGATGAGATAGTAACCCCCCCCATGCCCCTTCCCTTTTTAGATAGTGGAGGAGACTCCAGATTTCACCAAAAGCCTGAAGGAGATAATAAGAGCAGAGTTGAAAGCGTCCTCAAGACACGGAGAATCTTCCAGGCGTAGAACTGTACCAGTTTTATCTGATTCAGATTCACCTGCCGCCCATGACAGGGGTGAAGTTGTGTCAGGACCCTCCTCGCCTTCCTCTTCGGCTTCCTCCTCGTCTTCTACGGAAGACGCTACCCGTTTTTGTTTTCCCTTGGACCAGATGGACAAATTTGTCAAATCAGTTAGGTCCACCATGGGGGTAGAAGAGGCGAAACCAGAGCTCTCAGTACAGGATCTGATGTTCGGTAGTCTAGATCCAAAAAAACGGAGATCCTTTCCACTAAACAGTAGCATTCAAGGCCTTATAGACAGAGAGTGGAAGAAGCCAGAAAAAAGAGGCTCCTTACCCCAAGCGTTTTAGCGAAGATATCCCTTTGAAGATCCCTTGACAGGTAGATGGGATAAGGCCCCGAAGCTGGATGCAGCAGTGGCGAAGGCTTCTAAAAAATCCTCCATCCCATTCGATGATATGGGGTCTTTGAAAGATCCACTAGACAAGAAGGCAGACTCCTTCTTGAAAGGCACATGGGAGATGTCGGCAGGTGCCCTGAGACCGGCGGTTGCAGCCACTTGTGCAGCCAGGTCATTGATGGTCTGGCTAGACCAGTTAGCATCCCAGTTAGCAGATGGAACCTCCAGGGGGTCAATTCGGAAGACCTTGCCGATAATTCAGAACGCGGCGGCTTTCCTGGCTGATTCCTCAGCGGACTCAGTAAGAATGGCTGCCAGAGCGGCAGGGCTGTCTAATGCAGCACGAAGGGCATTATGGCTGAAATGTTGGCCGGGCGATATTCAAGCCAGATCTCGCCTCTGCTCCATTCCGTGTGACGGCGAATATCTTTTTGGCCCGGTCCTGGACGAACTTTTAGAAAAGGCAGGGGACGACAAGAAAAAGTTTCCCAGTCTATCAACCCCTTCCTATAAAAGACCTTTCAGCAGAAGGAGGTTCAGCCACAGAAGGTCGTCCAGGGAACGAGCCAAATGGGATGAAAAGAGGCGAAGAGGTACAGGGTTTATGTTTAGGGGTCCACCTAGGGAAACAAAAAAACCCTCGCAATGACTAGCAATGCCGGTAGGAGGCAGATTGAGGGCCTTCTACCCGGCCTGGTCGGAAATCTCAAGCAGTAGCTGGATCCTTAACATCATAGCTACAGGGCTGCGGTTAGAATTCTCCTCGGTACCTTGGGATAACTTTAAAATTACCCCACTCAGGTCATCGCTATCGGAGCAGGCCGCTCTAGAGTTGGAGGTTCAGGAGCTTTGCGCTAAGAAAGTCTTAGTGGAGGTGCCAGAAGCAGAGCGGGGTAAGGGGTTTTACCCCCCTCTGTTTTTGATCCGTAAACCGGACGGGTCTTTTAGAACAATTATTAATTTGAAAGCCCTCAATAAGTTCCTGATTATTTACCCATTTAAAATGGAAACGGTCAGCTCAGCAATAAAGCTTCTGTTTGAAAATTGCTTTATGGTGGTGTTAGATCTGAAAGACGCTTATTACCACATACCGATCCATATGGAGCATCAGAGTTTCCTCAGAGTAGCAATCCAGATGGGGGAATCGCTGCGACATTTTCAATATAGCGCCCTTCCTTTTGGCTTGGCGGTTGCCCCACGAGTGTTCACTAAGGTTATGTCGGAGGTCATGGCCCACTTACCTGAATCAAATATGCTCATAGTCCCCTACCTCGACGACTTTCTTATCATTGGAAAGACGGCAGAGCATTGCCTAGAGCAACTGCAAAGAGCAATATCTACCTTAGAGCGGCTGGGATGGCTAATAAATACCAAAAAGTCTCGTTTGAATCCGATGAGGGTTCAGCAGTTTCTAGGGCTAATTCTGGATTCACGGAATCAGAACTGTAGTTTACCGTCAGACAAGTTAATTCGCTTACGGTACCAGGTCCTAAACGCTTCCAATAACCCCTCCATGTCGCTTAGGAAGGCCATGTCTCTTTTGGGCTCCCTCTCGTCCTGCATTCCCGCGGTTCGGTGGGCTCAATTTCACACAAGGGCGCTGCAAGCTGAGGTCTTGCTGTATCAAAATTTGCTAGGTGGTTACCTGGAAGGCCAGCTATCCTTGTCCCAGGCTGCTATAAGATCCCTGGATTGGTGGAAGAATGAGACAAACCTGTCTAAGGGGGTTCCCTGGGAATATGAGATATCCCGAATAGTCACAACAGATGCTAGCCCCTCTGGGTGGGGGGCTCATATGGTGGACGTTATGGTTCAGGGCTTATGGGAGCAGGATCAAATTCAAATGTCTTCTAATATGAAGGAGTTAGCGGCGGTAGAGCTAGCAATTAAAAAGCTCCTTCTCTATCTACAGGATCACCACGTTCGAGTGCTCTCCGACAATCGGGTCACAGTCGCTTACATCAACCACCAGGGTGGTACTCGTTCCGATCCTCTCATGGAAGTGGCAAGGCGCCTACTCCAGATAGCAGAACGACACTTTCTTTCTCTAACGGCTCTACATATAAGGGGAGAAGAAAATACCAAGGCGGACTTCTTAAGCCGCAATCTCCTGAGTCAAGGAGAGTGGTCATTAAAGACTTCCATCTTCGACCTAATTGTGCGGAAATGGGGTCAACCGGAGGTAGATCTCTTTGCTACCAAAAGCAACAGAAAAGTGAGACAGTTCTGCTCTCTGAATCCCAAAGAACGCCCTCTGGCAGTGGACGCTCTTCTATTACAGTGGGATTTCCATCTAGCCTACGCCTTCCCTCCCCTGTCCTTACTCCCCCTAGTATTGAGGAAGGTCAGGAAGGACAGGGCAAGGATTATAGTAGTCGCTCCTTTTTGGCCCAGGAGGGCATGGTTTTCATGTCTCAGAAACATGTCGATAGCCGACCCGTGGGTCCTGCCGGATATTCCCGATCTGCTCTCCCAGGGTCCAGTCTACCATCCTCGAGTAGCGGGCCTCCACCTGACGGCGTGGATTTTGAACGGTCGCTGCTGAGAGATAAGGGGTTTTCTGCTAATGTAATTAATACTCCCCTTAAAAGCAGAAAAGAGGTTACAACTAGAATCTACGCTAGGACTTGGAAGAAATTTCTCCAGAGCTCGGAGGTGGTAGCAGGGGACCCAACACCGATAGCCCAGATTCTAGAATTCCTACAAAAGGGTCTGGACTTAGGTCTCTCCACAAGCACCCTTAAGTGCAAGTTTCAGCTTTGGGGGCACTCTTCAGTTGCAACATCGCAAATAATTACTGGGTCAGTAGATTCATTAAAGCTGCGGGTAGGTCGAGACCCATAGTGAAGGTGAGAGTCATGCCATGGGACTTGAACCTTGTTCTTACTGCTTTAACAGAACCCCCTTTTGAACCTATATCAGCAGCATCAATAAAAATTCTTTCCCTTAAAACCGCTTTCCTGGTAGCATTAACCTCGGCTAGGAGGGTAAGTGACATCCAGGCACTATCTAGACTGTCTCCTTACACTCAGGTCCTGAATGACAGGATAATACTTAGACCGGATCCGGCATACCTACCTAAGGTGTCTTCCGCTTTCCACAGAACACAGGAAATTGTTCTCCCTTCGTTCATCCCTAATCCATCTAATCAAAAAGAGATAAAACTCCATACTTTAGATGTTAGAAGATGTCTACTGCAATATTTGGCAGTTACTGATCCCTGGAAAAGGGACAATGCATTGTTTGTCTCTTTTCAAGGAATTAACAAAGGCCGTAGATTAACGAAGAGCTCATTGGCCAGATGGATTAGGGAAGCAATTTCTCTGGCATACACCTCGAGGGGCAAGCCGGCACCTGAGAGGCTAAGGGCGCATTCCACCCGAGCTGTGGCGACTTCATGGGCAGAGAGGGCAGAAGTCTCGATTGACCAGATATGTAAGGCAGCTACGTGGTCTTCTCCACACACGTTTTACACTCATTATAGATTAGATTTGGGTGCTTCCTCAGACCTTTCTTTCGGACTAAGGGTGCTGCAGGCAGTAGTCCCTCCCTAAGTAGTTATTACTCTCTGTAATTCTCTCTGTAGTGCTGTCATGGACGTTCGAATAAAGTCTAAGTTACTTACCGTTAACGGTATTTTTCGAAGTCCATGACAGCACGCTTACATTCCCACCCGGGTTCTATGTGCACTTCTTCCTCTTATATAGTCCACATGTAATAAACAATTGATTAATGTTAGTGTGATGCATAAAATTTTTTGCTGTATACCATTTAACCTTGATAGTCCTCTTATGCTCTGTAATCCAACTGATGCGTGGGAGAGGTGCCGCCCTTTTTGTATCTGTAGGTTTCCTGTTCCTAAGGGGCGGATCCCCTCTCTCTGTAGTGCTGTCATGGACTTCGAAAAATACCGTTAACGGTAAGTAACTTAGACTTTCTCCGCTTCTTCTGCTGACTCCAAGTGTCTTCCTGAAGCTCAAGGCGGAGGGAATCTCACTGTTTTTCGTTGCCCCACACTGACTACGCCGAGCGTGGTATGCGGTTCTGGTGCAACTAGTTCCCTCCCCCCGCGGTTACCTAACCGTCCAGACCTTCTTTTTCAAGAGCGCTTTTACCGCCAGGACTCGAGAGTGCTGAGCTTAACAACCTGGGCATTGAGCGCCACGCGTAGCGTTCGCCGTTATCGTCAATGTCCAGAAATTTACTTTCAGGCGTATTTACCATCAGTTTTGGGAAAGCCTATTTCTCTTGGTATTTTCAACAACTACAGTTGTTTCTCACTTGTGTTTGCCATTTTGTCCATATTGGAGTTCCTCCAAGAAGTTGCCATTCAAGCCTGGCACTGTCTTCTCTCAAGGTTATACATCCTGTTTTTAAAAGAATACCTTCCAAAGCTCAGGGGCCTTCGGAGCCTTGGAGTTTTTTTGATCGGATTTCAGGTGCTTTTACAAGTGGCCTTCCTGAAGCTCCGGTAATCACTCTTCCTTCTTGGGAAGCTCCCTTTCTTGTGGCTGTAACAGACATCACGTGGATTTCGGAATTGACTGCTTTGTCTCTCAAACTTCCATTCTTGTCCTTCAACAGTGCAAGGTAGTGTTCAGGACTTCTCTGGCCTTATGGCCTAATGTTGTTTCATCCTTTCATCAGAATAAGAACATAGTATTGCCCTCGTTCTGTCCACCTCCGGTTCATCGTACTGGAAAGGCTCTCCATCCTTTGGGTTCAGAGAGAGCACTTAGGAAATCCACTTCCGAAACAGCGTCTTTCTCCAAATCGGATTCCCTCTCTATTTTTCCAGGAAGACATAGAAAAGGCCTACCTGTCCAAATCTACAATTACTGCTCTGCAGTTCCAGAAACTTTCCGAGTCTGAGGTCGCATATGCCTGCGAGCCTCAGTGTAAACTTCACTATGTCAGTGGAGGCGTCCTGGGCCATTTGGCCCCCGGATGTCGATACAGCAAGTTTGCAGGGCTGCAACTTGGTCCAGTCTTCTCACGTTAGTCAAGCATTACAACAGTTATCCTTAAGCCTTTTCAGAGGCTGCCCTTGGCAGATAATTTCTGCAATCGACAATAGCGCATCTGTAGACCAGATTATTCGTTGCGTATATTAAGGTTTCAGCTGTCGTGCTGTTTTCCCACCCATGGACTGCTTTAGGACGTCCCATGGTATGTGTCTCCCAATGAGGCGAAGGAGAAACAGGGATTTTTGTGTACTCACCGTAAAATCCTTTTCTCCGAGACGCTCATTGGGAGACACAGCACCCACCCTTTTTTACTCTAACGACTTCTGCTTGTCTCTTTCTTTCGATGTGGTGATCACTCATATTATTGACAGGGATCTTACCTGGATATGTTAATCTTCTACTGCTTTTTGCACCAAACTGGTTCAGGCTAGAGCCTGCAGAGGGTGTATACTGTGGAGGAGGAGCCAATTTCTTTGTGTATTAGCTTAGTGTCCTCCTAGTGGCAGCAGCATAACACCGATGGTATGTGTCTCCCAATGAGCGTCTTGGAGAAAAGGATTTTACGGTGAGTACACAAAAATCCCTGTTTTTGCCTAGTGTCAGCCTCCTAGCAACAGCAGCATACACCCATGGTTACCTATTTTCCCCCCAATAAAGGCTCCAAGAAACAAACTTTACGGGGTGTACCAAAAACCTTTCTTTTTCCCATTTTTCAATACATCATTTGTTCAGATTAATGGCATCATTCCAAGCTACAACTTGTCCAGTAAAAGAAAAAAAACAATACCTACGGCCATGTCAACAGATATAAAAAGGAGATTGATCTTGGAACAAGTGAAGGCAAAACATAGTCAAACTTCACTGCTCACTAAAGGGTCAATGTCCTGCTTCTCTTATAGAATCTTGACATTTTATTGAGTGACCAAAACTGAAATAATACTTATGCCATACTATTCATTGCTAAAAAAAATTTGTAGACTTCTCTAAAGAGCCAACAGCCATAATCTGGCATCCAACGGTGTATGAGGTCGACACAAGCACAGAGATGTGACCTGCTTCATGCAATAGTGTTGGCTCCGTTTCAATCACTGAAACCACACTGACTATGTCAAATATGGTTTCAGCCGGAATATTATTGGCTTTTAACATGAATGTGTTTTATCTAAATATGTATTGACTTTTTTTTCTTTGTATAGAGAGGCAGAAAGAGAACAAAGCTGCAGAATACGACAGGTAGAGCAAGGTAAGGTTGCAGTTTAGTTAAAGGGTTTTTGCCAAGTTTAAAAGTTATCACCTTTAATTATCTGCAAATAAGAGGAGCGAGTACGGGGTCCAAGTTCTTGCAGTTTTGGCAATATTTTGCAAGATGGGGAAAAAAACAAACATTTTTTTCCTGTGATAGGCATTTTTATGAGTCGCTGGTCTAGTATGGTGACTACATCAATGACCTGTTTACGATTTGGAGCACTGATGTGGTCACATACCAGTCTTTATTGATCACCTATATAGCAACTCCATCAATTTAAAATTCACATCAGAGGTACATTTTCTACTTTTTATTTATACGTTAAAACTGATTTGAAGACTGGATCGATTGCCAAAATAACGCATCGGGAATCAAGAGCAGGCAATAGTTTGCTATGTGTGGGATCAAAAGTCGTTTCTTTCGGTGGGTTAGTAAGAGCAAGAAGAAATTGCTCTGCTGACTCTGGGAACTGGTAACAAAAAAAAAGTGTGACAAACTGACACATCGCAGTAATCATACATGGTTAATTAATTCCCAAACAAGAAAGGTGAATAATTGAGTTGGAGACAATGTTAAAAAAAAAAAAAAAAATACGGGTAGCACTAGGAATAATAAAGAAGTAGAAAATGACTATCATTAGGATGGTATAATGATGATTCAATGAAACGGAGAGAGACACAGTTATTAGAAAATAAAATTCTTCTGGCAGCTGTTTATGTGGACCCGAGTCATCGTATATTGCTGGGTGATCAACAGCTTACTAAAGGAAAAGAAGCTTTGCTTGAGGTAGCAGTTAGGATGAGTGGGCTACAGGATGGCCAAGAGCAAAAGGACTCGGGTCTTGCCAGTGCTGCTGCTGTTCCTTCATCCTCATCAGATGAGGAGTTTGATTTCGACAAGTATTTGGACGACATGGACCAGGCAAAGCGTTGGCGCAGGGAAAAAGATTCCACTCCCATAGAAAACAGATTGACCATATTTCAGCAAAATTTTGACTTGCTCTCAAAGAAGTAGAGTTCAATCGTTCATCAAAGCTGACTGTGCACGAGGCAATTCCTTTATATCCTGAAATTGTTAGAGATGTTGCCCATGTGGTTACTGCTTTGCCACCAACCCAAGTTAGTGTACAGAGGTTGTTCTTTAGCCTTAAAATAGGTCAGATTTGAGGTCATCTATGAAGGAGGATCTGATGGAGGCGATACTATTTCTCAGAACAAATTCATAGACTGCACAAATGCTATTTAGTACGTTTTTGTTGAAAACTGTTTTTTCCACTTACTCCATAGTGTAAAATAAACTATAAATATGCAAAAGTTTTTTTGTTCTAAAGTTTTTTCCAATAAATATATTTTATGTTCTATCTAAATGGCTTGATTATTGTATCATAATAATGATTAAAAGCCTGATGTTACCATTTTACTACAGTAAATTTATCATTTAAACTTAAACATGAGCCATGTATGAAGGAGTCTGAGTTGAAGTCAGAGGTTAGGCTTACCGACTCCACAGCCCTGGAGCTTACAATTCAAATAGCATACAGTCATGGACAAAAGTTTTGAGAATGACACAAATATTAATTTTTACAAAGTCTACTGCTTCACTTTTTCTAATGGCAATTTGCATATACTCCAGAATGTTATAAAGAGTGATCAGCTTAACAGCAATTACTTGCAAAGTCAATATTTGGCTAGAAAATGAACTTTATCCCCCAAAACACATTTCAACATCATTGCAGCCCTGCCTTAAAAGGACTCTTTTCAGTGATTGCTCCATTAACACAGGTGTGGGTGTTGATGAGGACATGGCTGGAGATCAATCTGTCATGATTAAGTAAGAATGACACCACTGGACACTTTAAAAGGAGGCTGGTGCTTGGCATCATTGTTTCTCTTCTGTTAACCATGGTTATCTCTAAAGAAACACGTGCAGTCATCATTGCAATGCACAAAAATGGCCTAACAGGGAAGAGTATCGCAGCTAGAAAGATTGCACCTCAGTCAACAATCTATCGCATCATCAAGAACTTCAAGGAGAGAGGTTCCATTGTTGCCAAAAAGGCTCCAGGGCGCCCAAGAAAGACCAGCAAGCGCCAGGACCGTCTCTTAAAAGTGTTTCAGCTGCGGGATCGGGCTACCAGCAGTGCAGAGCTTGCTCAGGAATGGCAGCAGGCAGGTGTGAGTGCATCTGCACGCACTGTGAGGCGGAGACTCTTGGAGCAAGGCCTGGTCTCAAGGAGGGCAGCAAAGAAGCCACTTCTCTCCAGAAAAAACATCATGGACAGACTGATATTTTGCAAAAGGTACAGGCAGTGGACTGCTGAGGACTGGGGTAAAGTTATTTTCTCTGATGAATCCCCTTTTCGATTGTTTGGGACATCAGGAAAACGCCTCATTCGGAGAAGACAAGGTGAGCGCTACCACCAGTCTTGTTTCATGCCAACTGTTAAGCATCCTGAAACCATTCATATGTGGGGTTGCTTCTCAGCCAAGGGAATCAGCTCTCTCACAGTCTTGCCTAAAAACACAGCCATGAATAAAGAATGGTACCAGAATGTCCTCCAAGAGCAATTTCTCCCAACCCTCCAAGAGCAGTTTGGCGATCAACAATGCCTTTTCCAGCATGATGGAGCACCTTGCCATAAAGCAAAGGTGATAACTAAATGGCTCAGGGAACAAAACAGAGATTTTGGGTCCATGGCCTGGAAACTCCCCAGATCTTAATCCCATTGAGAACTTGTGGTCAATCATCAAGAGACGGGTGGACAAACAAAAACCTAAAAATTCTGACAAAATGAAAGTATTGATTGTGCAAGAATGGACTGCTATCAGTCAGGATTTGGTCCAGAAGTTGATTGAGAGCATGCCAGGGAGAATTGCAGAGGTCCTGAAGAAGAAGGGTCAACACTGCAAATATTGACTTGCTGCATTAACTCATTCTAACTGTCAATATAAGCTTTTGTTACTCATATGTTTTCAATTATATTTCTGTCTGTGATAAAAACATCTGTCAAACACACATAAAAACCAGAGGGCAGCAGATCATGTGAAAATATAATATTTGTGTCATTCTCAAAACTTTTGGCCATGACTGTACATTATTATATAGATATGATGAGGCTGATATACTTTCTTTGAAAGTTCATGTCAGAATGACTGTATAATCGGGATATTAAAATGAGCAACATTTTCATACAAAGCTTATACAGGATTATTTCACCTGAAAGAAATTAAAATATTTTTGTGCTGAAAAGATGAAGTTCTGGACTTTTTTTTTTAAATGCTACAATGTTACGCGTATGTATTGTATGTTTATATTGGATGTTATTAAAGCAAAGAAACATCAGGAAGTTATACCTGTACACATGTCACACGAAATCTTCGCAGAATTTGGAACCTTGAAGTTTGTTTCACTAATTATATCTTATATTTCAGGAAGAATGATGTCAGAAATCCGTATGATAATGGTGAGATCTTTCTCCTCATAATACAGAATTTAACATTTGTGACTGTAATATTTATAACAGATGTATTACCTAATTACTTTAACCTTTTAAGAACCAAGCCATTTTGTAGGTTAATGACCAGGCCAATTTTTACAGTTCTGACCACTGTCACTTTATGTGCTTATAACTCTGGAACGCTTCAACGGATCTTGGCAATTCTGGGAATGCTCTCTCATGACATATTGTACTTCATGTTAGTGGTAAAATTTCTTTGATATAACTTGCGTTTTACTTATGAAAAAAACGGAAAAATGGCGATAATTCAGAAAATTTTGCAATTTTCAAACTTTAAATTTTTATGCCCTTAAATCAAAGAGATATGTCACAAAAAATAGTTAATAAATAACATTTCCCACATGTCTACTTAACATCAGCACAATTTTGGAACCAACATTTTTTTTTTGTTAGGAAGTTATAAGTGTTAAAAGTTGACCAGCGATTTCTCATTTTTACACCAAAATTTACAAAACCATTTTTTTTTTAGGGACCACCTCACATTTAAAGTGACTTTGAGGGGTCAATATGACAGAAAATACCCAAAAGTGACACCATTCTAAAAACTGCACCCCTCATGGTGCTCAAAACCACATTCAAGAAGTTTATTAACCCTTTAGGTACTTCACAAGAATTGAAGCAATGTGGAAGGAAAAAATGAACATTTAATTTTTTTTCCCCAAAATTTTTCTTTCAACACAATTTTTTTAATTTTGTCAAGGGTATCAGGAAAAAATGAACCACAATATTTGTTGTATAATTTCTCCTGAGTAAACCGATACCCCATGTGTGGAGAAATACCAATCTTTAGGCGCACGGCAGTGCTCAGAAGGGAAGGACCATCATTTGAGATTTTGAATGTCAAATTGACAGCGGACACCATGTCGCGTTTGGAGAGCCCCTTATGTACCTAAACAGTGGAAACCCCCCATAAGTGACCCCATTTTGGAAACTAGATCCCCCCCAAGGAACTTATCTAGATGTGTGGTGAGCACTTTGAACCCCCAAGTCCTTCGCAGAAGTTTATAACGTAGAACCGTGAAAATAAAAAAATCATATTTTTTTCCACAAAAATGATCTTTTTGCCCCCAATTTTTTTTTATTTATAAGGGTAACTGGAGAAATTAAACCCCAAAAGTTGATGTGCAATTTGTGCTGAGTACGCTGATACCCCATATGTGGGGGGGAACCATTGTGATCACCTTACTGCGATCTTTGGGATTCAGAATGAACAAATCCACAAAAGGTGAAGAATTGGTTTTCTTTTTTACGCCGTTCCTCGTGCGGTATTATTGATTAGGCGACTTTATTCCTCGGATCGGTGCAATTACAGCGATACCAGATTTACATCCTTTTTTCATGTTTAGCTTCTGTCACACACTAAAAGACGCTTTTTTGGAAGAATTTTTTGTAAGAAATTTTTGCGTCGCCGTATTTTGAGAGATATAATTTTTCCATATTTCGACCGACAGAGTCATGTGACGGCTTGTTTTTTGTGGGACAAGCTGACGTTTTTATTGGTACCATATTCAGGCACATAACATTTTTTGATCGCTTCCTATTCCGATTTTTGTGGAGGCAGAATGAACAAAAACCAGCAATTCAGGAATTTTTTTTCCTCCGTTCCGCATGTGGTAAAATTGATAAGGCAGCTTTATTCTTCGGGTCACTACGATTACAGCGATACCTCATTTATATCTTTTTTTTTTTATGTTTTGGCGTTTTTTACACAATAAAAACTTATATAGTAAAAATAATTATTTTTGCATCACTTTATTCTGCAAGCTATAGTCCAGTCAAAATAAGGAAAAAAAAAAAAAAACCTTTACCCTGAACAAATTCCAAGAAAGCGTTGTTTTTTTTTTTTTTTAGTAGTATTACATGTAGGGGAAAAACATACTAAAAGTTTACCAATATAGGGTTACCACAAAGGGTCCAAATGTGACGTCAAAGAATATGGCCGCCAAAGCTGTAAAATGTTAAATGCGACTCGCCTTTCAGTGTATATCATATTTCTTTTACAATTACTACTATTATATTTATTATGGTGCTTGAAGGTTCAAGCAACATATTGTAATCCGATTTCTTATATTTTCTTCTTCTTCTTCTCCGCGTTTTCTGCAATTAATGCGGCCCGAACCGCTCGGTGCAGAGACCCCGTTCAGGCGGCGTTTCAAAGCCTCGGTGGGGACAGGTGTGCTATGTATTTTTGGAGTCGATCCGATTTTTAGTTTTTTAAAAATCGCATTTAAGCAAAAATTTTCCCATAGGAATTAATGGCGACCTTTCCATGACCCCCAACTGACATGGATTGAAGCCACAGCACAGGTGCAGTGACTTACAAAGATGGCAGCTATGCAAATGCAGCTTCCTCACATGACCCATATCAGCTAATAGAAGCTGACAGATCGCTGATTCAAGGTCTTAAAGGCGCAGAGCAGTGCCCCAGGCAGCACACAGGGGCCCCAGGCAGCACACATGTGCCAAAGTGGCTACCAAGTGGCCAAAGTGGCTACCAAGGTGCTGTATGTGCCAAAGTGGCTACCACATGTGGCCAAAGTGGCTACCGAGGTGCCGAATGTGCCAAAGTGGCTACCAAGTAGCCAAAGTGGCTACCGAGGTGCCGAATGTGCTAAAGTGGCTACCAAGTGGCCAAAGTGGCTACCGAGGTGCCGAATGTGCCAAAGAGGCTACCAAGTGGACAAAGTGGCTACCATGCAGCCAAAGTGGCTACCAAGGTGCCGAATGTTCCAAAGTGGCTACCAAGTGGCCAAAGTGGCTACCGAGGTGCCGAATGTGCCAAAGTGGCTACCAAGTTGCCAAAGTGGCTACCGAGGTGCCGAATGTGCCAGTGGCTACCAAGTGGCCAAATTGGCTACCGAGATGCTGAATGTGCCAAAGTGGCTACCAAGTGGCCAAAGTGGCTACCGAGGGGCCGAATGTGCCAAAGTGGCTACCAAGTGGCCAAAGTGGCTACTGAGGTGCCAATGTGCCAAAGTGGCTACCAAGTGGCCAAAGTGGCTACCGTGGTGCAGAATGTGCCAAAGTGGCTACCAAGTGGCCAAAGTGGCTATCAAGGTACCGAATGTGCCAAAGTGGCTACCAAGTAGCCAAAGTGGCTACAGAGGTGCCAAAGTAGCTACCAAGTGGCCAAAGTGGCTACCATGGTGCCGAATGTGTCAAAGTGGCTATCAAGAGACCAAAGTGGCTACCAAGGTGCCAAATGTGCTAAAGTGGCTACCAAGTGGCCAAAGAGGCTACCGAGGTGCCGAATGTGCCAAAGTGGCTACCAAGTGGCCAAAGTGGCTACCGAGGGGCCGAATGTGCCAAAGTGGCTACCAAGTGGCCAAAGTGGCTACTGAGGTGCCAATGTGCCAAAGTGGCTACCAAGTGGCCAAAGTGGCTACTGAGGTGCCAATGTCAAGTGGCTACCAAGTGGCCAAAGTGGCTACCGTGGTGCAGAATTTGCCAAAGTGGCTACCAAGTGGCCAAAGTGGCTACCAAGGTACCGAATGTGCCAAAGTGGCTACCAAGTAGCCAAAGTGGCTACAGAGGTGCCAAAGTGGCTACCAAGTGGCCAAAGTGGCTACCATGGTGCCGAATGTGTCAAAGTGGCTATCAAGAGACCAAAGTGGCTACCAAGGTGCCAAATGTGCTAAAGTGGCTACCAAGTGGCCAAAGAGGCTACCGAGGTGCCGAATGTGCCAAAGTGGCTACCATGGTGCCGAATGTGTCAAAGTGGCTACCAAGTGGCCAAAGTGACTACCAAGGTACGGAATGTGCCAAAGTGGCTACCAAGTAGCCAAAGTGGCTACAGAGGTGCTGAATGTGCCATAGTGGCTACCAAGTGGCCAAAGTGGCTACCGAGGTGCCGAATGTGTCAAAGTAGCTACCAAGAGACCAAAGTGGCTACCAAGGTGCCAAATGTGCTAAAGTGGCTACCAAGTGGCCAAAGAGGCTACCGAGGTGCCGAATGTGCCAAAGTGGCTACCAAGTGGCCAAAGTGACTACTGAGGTGCCGAATGTGCCAAAGTGGCTAGCAAGTGGCCAAAGTGGCTACCAAGTGGCCAAAGTGGCTACTGAGGTGCTGAATGTGCCAAAGTGGCTTCCAAGTGGCCAAAGTGGCTACTGAGGTACAGAGTGTGCCAAAGTGGCTACCAAGTGGCTTAAGTAGCTACCGAGGTGCCAAATGTGCCAAAGTGGCTACCAAGTGGCCAAAGTGACTACCAAGGTGCCGAATGTGCCAAAGTGGCTACCAGGTGGCCAAAGTGGCTGCTGAGGTGCCGAATGTGCCAAAGTGGCTACCAAGCAGCCAAAGTGGCTACCAAGGTGCTGAATATGCCAAAGTGGCTACCAAGTGGCCAAAGTGGCTACTGAGGTGCCGAATGTCCCAAAGTGGCCAAAGTGGCTACCGAGTGGCTGTGTGCACCAAAGTGGCTACCAAGGATTCTTGCATACCAAAATGGCTACCAAGGGGCCAAAGTGGCTAACAAGGGGCCCCGCACATCAAAGTGGCTACCAAGGGGCCATATACAACCCATCCCAGGTTGTGCCATCGCTATACACAATATTCATATTCTAACTTTACTTTCTTACAGTCGACACCTGATACACTGCTGTAAAGCCGGCAGCGCTGTTCAAGCACCATGTATTTCCTTCAGGAAATGCCCATCTAGTTATGGTGCTTGAACCTCTAGGTTCAAGCAACATATTGTAATCCGATTTCTTATATTTATTGTGCTTTGTAAAAAGCACTATATTGTTATTCACATTATTCTTTTTCCGTGTTCTTCTTTTTCTCCAGATTTGCGCAATTAATACAGCCCGAACCGCTCGTTGTACAGACTCCGTTCAAACAAGGTTTTGAAGCTAGCTGCCGTGACAGGTGTGCTAAGTATTTTTGGAGTCGATCGGATTTTTTGATTTTAACCCTTTACATTTGAAAAAAAAAATCTTCCCATTGGAATGCATTGAGTTTGAACTTAAATGTACGTCTCGGGCTTGGAATTTTTTAAAATCGAAAAATGATATTTTTCCTCCGACTGTTAACCCCCTGAGGACATTTTTGTAGAAAAAAATTTTGCCACCTCAAAACGTGCGTAAAAAAATGGCGTAAAAATAAATTGCCATAGGAATTAATGGCCCCATTGTAATCAATGGGCTCCCATATAAATCAATAATATAGCTGTGAGGCGTTTGTAAGGACCAACTACCACACCAGCTATAAATAACCCGGTTGCTAGGTGACAACCCATGAACTATAGTGACCCCGGGTATTAGGTGGCACAGCCATGAATTTTAATGACCTGAACTGGAAACACAAACTCCCATAGGAATTTAAATAGCCATAGATTATTGCGGAGGCTGCCATGTATGCAAATCTAGCATCATCACATGACCTTATTGGCCAATAGAATCTTGTAGGTACTTCATTCACGGCCTAACTGGGATACACAAGGTCACATGACAACTACTGGCCAATGGAAGCTCCCAGGTTCTAATGTTGTTGCCTCACTGAACTGACAGTCAAATATTTCTTCTCCAGAACGTCCCAGGGCCCTGCAATTTTGGCCCCCAAACATCACAGGGGCCCCGCAATGTTGGCCCCAAAACGTCACGGGGCCCCGCAATGTTGGCCCCCAAACGTCACGGGGCCCCGCAATGTTGGCCCCCAAACGTCACGGGGCCCCGCAATGTTGGCCCCCAAACGTCACGGGGCCCCGCAATGTTGGCTCCCAAACTTAACGGGGCCCCGCAATGTTGGCCCCCAAACATAACGGGGCCCTACAATGTTGGCCCCCAAACATAACGGGGCCCCGGAATGTTGGCCCCCAAACATAACGGGGCCCCGCAATGTTGGCCCCGCAATGTTGGCCCCCAAACCTCACGGGGCCCCGCAATGTTGGCCCCCAAACGTCACAGGGCCACGCAATGTTGGCCCCTAACGTCACAGGGCCCCGCAATGTTGGCCCCCAAACATAACGGGGCCCCGCAATGTTGGCCCCCAAACGTCATGGGGCTCCGCAATGTTGGCCCCCAAACGTCACGGGGCCCTGCAATTTGGCCCCCAAACATCACGGGCACCGCAATGTTGGCCCCTAAACGTTACAGGGCCCCGCAATGTTGGCCCCCAAACGTCACAGGGCCCCGCAATGTTGGCCCCCAAACATCACGGGATCCCGCAATGTTGGCCCCCAAACATAACGGGCCCCGCAATGTTGGCCCCCAAACGTCACGGGGCTCCGCAATGTTGGCCCCCAAACGTCACGGGGCCCCGCAATGTTGGCCCCCAAACGTCACGGGGCCCCGCAATGTTGGCCCCCAAACAACACGGGGCCCCACAATGTTGGCCCCAAACATCACGGGGCCCCGCAATGTTGGCCCCCAAACATCACGGGGCCCCGCAATGTTGGCCCCCAAACATCACGGGGCCCCGCAATGTTGGCCCCCAAACATAACGGGGCCCCGCAATGTTGGGCCCGCAATGTTGGCCCCCAAACGTCACGGGGCCCGCAATGTTGGCCCCCAAACATAACGGGGCCCCGCAATGTTGGCCCCGCAATGTTGGCCCCCAAACCTCACGGGGCCCCGCAATGTTGGCCCCCAAACGTCACAGGGCCCCGCAATGTTGGCCCCCAAACGTCACGGGGTCCCGCAATGTTGGCCCCCAAACGTCACGGGGCCCCGCAATGCTGGCCCCCTAGATGGGGAAAAGGAGTCCCTAGACAGCCCTATAGAGCCGTCTCTATGCTTTCCCTGAGATGGGCGGAGCCACTCCCCTAAACAGGCACCCCCCACCAGGACCTCTTGGCCAATCATAGTAATGCCAGTAACAAAGATGGCTACAGCATTACTATGATGCTATGCCATTCCAGCAAGTTTATTGGCTGTAAAACAGGCGCCAAACTTGCTGGGCAGGCATCCGAGCTTCCTGCCCGAATACATGAGGTGTTCTGCAGAGTTCCGAGCATGTCCGAGCACCCCGATGCTCAAGGGTTAACGGAGCATGTCCGAGCATGTTCGCTCAACACTACCGGGCACCAATTCAAAGCACAATCTGTAGTTCCTTCAGGAAATACACATCTAGTTTCTTCTTCTTCTTCTCCGCGTTTTCTGCAATTAATGCGGCCCCAACCGCTCGGCGCAGAGTCTCCGTTCAGGCGCGTTTCAAAGCCCTCGGTGGGGACAGGTGTGCTATGTATTTTTGGAGTCGATTCGATTTTTAGTTTTTAACAAAAATCGCATTTTATGCAAGAATTTTTCCATAGGAATTAATGGTGACCTTTCCATGACCCCCAACTGACATGGATTGAAGCCACAGCGCAGGTGCAGTGACCTTACAAAGATGGCAGCTATGCAAATGCAGCTTCCACACATGACCCGTATCAGCTAATAGAAGTACAGATCGCTGATTCAAGGTCTTATAGGTGCAGCGCAGGGCCCCAGGCAGCACACAGGGGCCCCAGGCAGCACATGGAGCACCACGCAGCACACAGGGGCCACAGGAAGCACACGGGGCCCCAGGCGGCGCACGGGGCTACAGGCAGCACACAGGGGTCACAGGCAGCGCACGTGGCCCCAGGCAGAGTACCGGGCCCCAGGCGGCGCACAGGGGTCACAGGCGGTGCACAAGGGCCCCAGGCGGCGCACAGGGCCCCTGGCGGCGCACAGGGGCCACAGGAGGTGCACAGGGGCCACAGGCAGCACACGGGGCCCCAGACAGCGCACAAGGGCCCCAGGCGGCACACAGGGCCCACAGGAGGCGCACAGGGGCCACAGGCAGCGCACGGGGCCCCAGGCAGCGCACAAGGGCCCCAGGCAGTGCACAGGGCCCCAGGCAGTGCACAGGGCCCCAGGCAGCGCAAAGGGGCCACAGGCAGCACACGGGGCCCCAGGCAGCACACAGGGGCCCCAGGCAGACCACGGGGCCCCAGGCAGAGCGCAGGGGCCACAGGTAGCGCACAAGGGCCCCAGGCAGTGCACAGGGCCCCAAGCAGCGCACAGGGGCCCCAGGCAGTGCACAGGGCCCCAAGCAGCGCACAGGGGCCCCAGGCAGCACACGGCCCAGGCAGCACACGGGCCCCAGGCAGTACACAGGGGCCCCAGGCAGCACACAGGGGCCACAGGCAGGGCACGTGGCCCCAGGCAGAGCGCAGGGACCACAGGCAGCTCACGGGGCCCAGGCAGAGCACAGGGGCCCCAGGCAGAGCACAAGGGGCCCCAGGCAGAGCACAGGGGCCCCAGGCAGAGCACAGGGGCCCCAGGCAGCACACGGGCCACAGGCAGGGCACTTGGCCCCAGGCAGAGCGCAGGGACCACAGTCAGCTCACGGGGCCCTAGGCAGAGCACAGGGGCCCCAGGCAGCGCACAGGGGCCACAGGCAGCACACAGTGGCCACAGGCGGCGCACGGGGCCCAGCGGCGCACGGGGCCCCAGGCGGCGCACAAGGGCTCCAGGCAGTGCACGGGGCCCCAGGCAGCGCACTGGGGCCACAGGCAGCACACGGGGCCCCAGGCAGAGCACAGGGGCCCCAGGCAGCACACAGGGGCCACAGGCAGCTCAAGAGGCCCCAGGCAGAGCACAGGGGCCCCAGGCAGCACACAGGGGCCACAGGCAGCTCAAGAGGCCCAGGCAGAGCACAGGGGCCCCAGGCAGCGCACAGTGGCCACAGGCAGCGCACGGGGCCACAGGCAGCGCACAGGGGCCACAGTCAGAGCACATTGGCCCCAGGCAGCGCACGGGGCCCCGGGCAGCGCACAGGGGCCACAGGCAACACACAGGGGCCACAGGCGGCGCACGTGGCCCCAGGCAGGGCACGGGGCCCCAGGCAGCGAACGGGGAAACAGGCAGATCACGGGGCCCCAGGCGGCGCACGGGGGCCACATGCGGTGCACAGGGGCCACAGGCAGCGCACGGGGCCCCGGGCAGCGCACAAGGGCCCCAGGCAGTGCACGGGTTCCAGGCAGTGCACAGGGGCCACAGGCAGCACACGGGGCCCCAGGCAGAGCACAGGGGCCCCAGGCAGCACACGGGGCCCCAGGCAGAGCACAGGGGCCCCAGGCAGCACACAGGGGCCACAGGCAGCGCACGGGGCCCCAGGCAGAGCACGGGACCCCAGGCAGAGCGCAGGGGCCCCAGGCAGCGCACGGGCCCCAGCAGAGCACGGGGCCCCAGGCGGCGCACAGGGGCCCCAGGCGGCGCACGGGGCCCCAGGCAGCACACGGGGCCCCAGGCAGATCATGGGGCCACAGGCAGCGCACAGGGGCCACAGGCAGCACACGGGGCCCCGCAGAGCACAGGCCCAGGCAGCGCACGGGGCCCAGGCAGAGCACGGGGCCCCAGGCAGAGCACGGGACCCCAGGCAGAGCGCAGGGCCCCAGGCAGCTCACGGGGCCCCAGGCGGCGCGCGGGGCCCCAGGCAGAGCACGGGGCCCCAGGAGGTGCACAGGGGCCACAGGCGGCGCACGGGGCCCCAGGCAGCGCACGGGACCCCAGGCAGATCATGGGGCCACAGGCAGCGCACAAGGGCCACAGGCAGCACACGGGGCCTCAGGCAGAGCACAGGGGCCCCAGGCAGCACACGTGGCCCCAGGCAGTGCACAAGGCTCCAGGCAGAGCAAGGGGCCCCAGGCAGAGCACAGGGGCCACAGGCAGCTCAAGAGGCCCCAGGCAGAGCACAGGGGCCCCAGGCAGCACACGGGGCCACAGGCAGAGCACATTGGCCCCAGGCAGCGCACGGGGCCCCTGGCAGCGCACAGGGGACACAGGCAACACAGGGGCCACAGGCAACACACAGGGGCCACAGGCTGCGCACATGGTCCCAGGCAGCGCACGGGGCCCCAGGCAGATCACGGGGCCCCAAGCGGCGCACAGGGGCCACAGGCAGTGCACAGGGGCCACAGGCAGCGCACAAGGGCCCCAGGCAGCGCACAAGGGCCCCAGGCAGCACACAGGGCCACAGGCAACACACAGGGGCCACAGGCAACGCACGGAGCCCCAGTCAGTGCTCAGGGGCCACAGGAAGCACACGGGGCCCCAGGCGGCGCACAAGGGCCCCAGGCAGCGCACAAGGGCCCCAGGCAGTGCACAGGGGCTCCAGGCAGCGCACAGGGGCCACAGGCAGCACACAGGGGCCACAGGCAGCGCACGTGGCACCAGGCAGCGCACGGGGCCCCAGGCAGAGCACAAGGGCCCCAGGCAGCGCACAAGGGCCCCAGGCAGTGCACAGGGGTCACAGGCAGCACACGGGGCCCCAGGCAGAGCACAGGGGCCCCAGGCAGCACACAGGGGCCACAGGCAGCGCACGTGGCACCAGGCAGCGCACGGGGCCCCAGGCAGCGCACAAGGGCCTCAGGCAGCGCACGGGGCCCCAGGCAGAGCGCAGGGGCCCCAGGCAGCTCACGGGGCACCAGGCAGAGCACAGGGGCCCCAGGCAGAGCACAGGGGCCCCAGGCAGCACACAGGGGCCACAGGCAGCGCACGGGGCCACAGGCAGCGCACAGGGGCCACAGGAAGCGCACGGGGACCCTGGCATCGCACAGGGCCCCAGTCAGCTCACAGGGGCACCAGGCAGCTCACAGGGGCACCAGGCAGAGCACGGGGCCCCAGGCAGAGCACGGGGCCCCAGGCAGAGCACGGGGCCCCAGGCAGAGCACGGGGCCCCAGGCAGAGCACGGGGCCACAGGCAGAGCACGGGGACCCTGGCATCGCACAGGGGCCACAGGCAGTGCACAGGGCCCCAGGCAGCTCACAGGGGCCCCAGGCAGAGCACGGGGACCCTGGCAGCGCACAGGGGCCACAGGCAGCGCATGGGGCCCCAGGCAGCTCACAGGGGCCCCAGGCAGAGCACGGGGCCCCAGGCGACGCACAGGGGCCACAGGCAACGCACGGAGCCCCAGTCAGTGCTCAGGGGCCACAGGAAGCACACGGGGCCCCAGGCGGCGCACAAGGGCCCCAGGCAGCGCACAAGGGCCCCAGGCAGTGCACAGGGGCTCCAGGCAGCGCACAGGGGCCACAGGCAGCGCTGTTCAAGCACCATGTATTTCCTACAGGAAATGCCCATCTAGTTTATTATTATTATTATTATTATTCTCCGCGTTTTCTGCAATTAATGCGGCCCGAACCGCTCGGCGCAGAGACCCCGTTCAAGCGGCGTTTTGAAGCCCTCGGTTGGGACAGGTGTGCTATGTATTTTTGGAGTCAATCCGATTTGTAGTTTTTCAAAAAAAGCGCATTTTAAGCAAAAATTTTCCCATAAAAATTGATGGCGACCTTTCCATGACCCCCAAATGACATGGATTGAAGCCACAGCGCAGGTGCAGTGACCTTACAAAGATGGCAGCTATGCAAATGCTGCTTCCACACATGACCCGTATCAGCTAATAGAAGCTGACAGATCGCTGATTCAAGGTCTTAAAGGCGCAGCGCAGGGCCCCAGGCAGCACACGGGGCCACAGGCAGCACACAGGGCCCCAGGCAGAGCGCACGGGGCCCCAGGAAGCGCACGGGTCCCCAGGCAGCACACAGGGGCCCCAGGCAGCACACAGGGGCCCCAGGCAGCACACAGGGGCCCCAGGCAGCACACAGGGGCCCCAGGCAGCACACCGGGGCCCCAGGCAGCACACCGTGCCCCAGGCAGAGCACAGGGGCCACAGGCAGTGCACGGGGGCCACAAGCAGCGCACATGGCCCCAGGAAGCACAAAGGGGCCCCAGGCTGAACACGGGGGCCTCAGGCAGCACACGGGGGGCTTCAGGCAGCACACGGGGGCCTCAGGCAGCACACGGGGGCCTCAGGCAGCACACGGGGGCCTCAGGCAGCACACGGGGGCCTCAGGCAGCACACGGGGGCCTCAGGCAGCACACGGGGGCCTCAGGCAGCACACGGGGGCCTCAGGCAGCACACGGGGGCCTCAGGCAGCACACGGGGGCCTCAGGCAGCACACGGGGGCCTCAGGCAGCACACGGGGCCTCAGGCAGCACACGGGGGCCTCAGGCAGAGCACAGGGGCCCCAGACAGCGCACATGGAGGCAGAGACAGCGCGCAAGGGGGCGGAAGAGACTGTCTCTGCCCCCCTGTGCGCTGTTTCTGCTCTCCTATGCGCTGCCTGGGAAGCCGTTCGCTGTCTCTGCCCTGTGTGCTGCATGGGACTCCGTGTGCTGCCTGGGAACCCTTTTGCTGTCCCCTGTGCACTGCCTGGGAACCCTTTTGCTGTCCCCTGTGCACTGCCTGAGGCCCCCATGTGCTGCCTTGGACACCATTCGCTATCTCTTCCCCCCGTGTGCTGCCTGGTTCCCTTTCTTACAGTCGACACCTGATAGATACACTGCTATAAAGCTGGCAGCACTGTTCAAGCACCATGTATTTCCTTCAGGAAATGCCCATCTATTTATTTAATGATTTATTTATCTTCTATTCTTTTACAGAGCTGAGAATGATGGAAAGTCAAGAAACTTGCCCCTTATGTAGCCATGAAGTAGAAGATGACGGAGAAAGAGTGGTGATTGGTGCGAAAGGAGCTGAAGGGATCAATAAAGCCAGTATTGAGAGGGGCGTTCGCACTGTGGTAGCTGCTGGAGCAGTGGTGCACAAGAGATGTCGTATGAACTACATAAACAAGAAGCAAATAGACTTGCATAAGAAAGCTACTTCCGTTCATCGTTCACCTGCCAAGAGAGGTACACGGGTGTCTACTGGATCCTATGATAGCACGACGCAGTGTTTGTTTTGTGGACATGAAGTGGTGAAGACAAGATCTAGTAGTGATTTCGATGACTATAGCTTTGTTAAAACGGATGGATTTGGAAGGTCCATCTTGTCACATTGCAAACAGCGTAATGATGACTGGGCAATCACCAAGGGAGAATGCGCACTTTGGGAAGGACTTACATGCTGCAGACTGTATCATCGTTCATGTGACATAAACTTTAGGACAAATTACGGAATTCCTATGCGTCATGGTGGTGGATCTACTACAAAGAAACCGCGGAAGGTAGGGAGGCCGATGAACATGAACCAAGAGCAAGCGTTCTTGAAATTGTGTACATTTCTCGAGGACAACGATGAAGAGCAACTGACTGTCACAGATCTTGCAAAGAAAATGACAGAGTATCTTGTGGAAGGAGACAGTGTTGCCTATAGTAATAAATGGCTGAGGTATAGGCTGGAGGAGAGGTATGGCGATTCGCTATTCATTGCAGAGTGTGATGGGTTGCCTAACATTGTAACATTCCGTGAAAAGACTAGAATATTCCTGAGGGACTATTTCTGTGGTCAGGAAATGGATGAAGAAGCCCAGAAGAGAGCCATCATAGAGACTGCGGCCAAACTAATCAAGAGCGATATCAAGTCTAACATCCCATCTTCAACCGATGAATATCCGAAGACCTTTTCACCTTTCTCTGATGAAGCGTCTCTTCGCAACATTATCACTGGTGTCAATGCAAATAAGGATGTGAATGTCCATAACCTGTTCACCATTGGCAGAGAAATAGTGGCAACAATGGAGGGTCAATCACTGTTTTCTGTTAAGTACAAGCGGTCAATGAAAGCCAAAACCCTGGCATCCAGTGAGGCTATTGAATTTGCTAAGGACAAAACAATAGACTCCGCTCTTTTGTTCCAAAGGTTTCTTGCGGTGTCTCAAACTGCTGATCTTTCCCTTGATGAGGTGATGGCCTATGAACTTTCACCATACCCACCATCCCTCTTTGAGGCAAAACATCTCTTACGCAAACCAAACAAAGCACAACTGATGGGTGCTATAAAAGAACAGAGTTCAGATGATGCAGTACTCAAGGATGTACCAGAAGTGGAACATTATGTTCTTGACGGAGGTTCTCTTCTCCATCGACTGAAGTGGTCAGAAGGAAAGACATATTGTTCAATCGCTGAAGACTATGCATCTTTCACACTAAAGCACTATCGTAAGGCTACGATAGTATTTGATGGTTACATTGGAGGACCAAACACTAAGGACATTACCCATCAGCGACAGCACAAAAAACGAACAAGTAACAAAGTGAACATTGCTGAAGGAATGAAATTTGTTGGGAAAAAGGAGGACTTCCTTTCGAATGTGGAGAACAAACAGTCTCTTATCAATCTCGCTTCACAGCGCATGAATGACAGAGGTTGCCACGTAATACAATCAGAGGGGGATGCAGATGTGGAGATTAAGGCAGCATTGTCAATGTCATCCAACAAATGTACTAGTCTCATTGATCTTTTGGTGTTGTTACTTCATCACGCGTCAACCAGCGATGGCAACAAGCTTTATTTCTACTCTGATAAAGGGAGTCCTGCAACAGTATACGACATTAAGGTTATGAAGAAGTTCCTTGGAAACCATGTCTGCAGCAGTCTTCTGTTCCTTCATGCATTCACGGGTTGCGATACCACTTCTGCGGTTTTTGGAATCGGAAAAAAAACTCTGTCTACACAAGGTTTTGAAGGGAGACTCGGTCTTAAATAGCTGTGCTAAAATCTTTTCCACACCTAACAAAAACAGAGCTGAGATTGAAGACGCTGGGTGTAAAGCGATGGTGGCATTGTTCAGGGGCAAACTGTCTGCAATGAGGTATTCTACTCTCTGCAAAAAAGTTGGTTCAGCCAAAATCTTTGTTACACTTGAACAACTGCCACCGACCTCCTCTGCAACGAAGTATCATGCCCTTCGGAGTTACCTCCAAGTGATGCTTTGGATGGACAATGGTGAGGCCATGGACACTACTGAATGGGGATGGGAATTTGCAGAACAACAGTCTAGTTCCAGTGATGATGGATACTTCACCCGCGCCAGAAACACTTCTGAAAATAATTCACTGCAATTGTTCTCGTGGTTGTAGTGCACTTGCAAAAGACACGGACTTACCTGTTCACGGGTATGCGAACCATGTCAAGAAGGGCATTGTGACAATATGAGTGAGGAAGCAGTGTCTAATGATGAAAATAGTGACTATTGACCTGACACGCTTAGTGATGAAGTAGGTCTTAAAATGCACTGTGTATTAATTCAATAATTTCTAGAAATGTACATGTATGTCATGACGTCATTGATGACGTCATGACCTCGCCTGTCCATGTAGTTAGTATAAAAATTTGTATAAAAATTGTTATATGAAAATAAATAGTATACAAAATGCAAACTCTTCTGTAACCTACAGCCACAGCTTTGAAATAGGGAAATATTCGTTATTTTTAGTGCGACGGCTGTCATCGTCTTATGACGTCATAGTTAGGACCTTTGTGGTGATCAATTTTTGGAAAACTTCTAATATGTTGTTCCCCACATGAAATAGTAATTAAAAAAATCATAAAACGCTTTCTTGGAATTTGTTCCGGGTTAAACTGTATTTTGACTGGACTACTATAACTTTTTTATTTTTTCGCTGATGATGCTGTATGGCGGCTTGTTTTTTGCAGGACATTTTCAGCGGTACCATGTTTATTTATATCCGTCTTTTTGATCGTGTGTTATTGCACTTTTTCCAAGCGGTATGATGATACCGCTTGGAAAAAGTATAATGTACTACTTTTTTTTTTTACGGCTTTCACTGAAGGGGTTAACTAGGGTTACTCTTTTATAGATGGGATTTTTACAGACGCAGCGATACCAAACGTGTATTTTTTTGTTTCGTTTGTTTTTACATAAAAATGTGTATTTTTTTTAGAATTTTTTTTTTTAATATTTTTTTTTAACAATTTTTTTTAAAAAATGTTTTTTTTTACCTAGTCCCTTTATGGGACTTTCACCTTTTCACTTTTGTTGCAGGTATAATATATTGCAATGCTCCAGCATTGCAATACATTATACCAATGGAGAAAGGCTTTCCGTAGCTAGATGACCCGGAGGTTGTCATGACAACCCCCGGGTCATCAAGGCAGAGATCGGGCCCTGCAATTACATCGCGGGGACGCCGTTCTGAGGCAGAGGGAGCTCCCGACCCTCTGCCTCCCCCCTGAACGCTGCGATCGCGCTCGATCGCAGCAGTCAGGGGGTTAACAGCCAAGGGCGGCGCGGACGCCGCTCCCAGCTGTCAGTGTAGGAAGCTCGTCCACCGCTGAGCTCCTGCACTGATCGCGCTGGAGATGCTGAAATTTCAGCATCTCCTGCCCGATCGCTGCTGTTTTTGGTCAGTTAGATTGACTGACCAATCACAGCGCAGTAGGTGCGGGGACCAACTGCAAAGGTCCCCGCAACGCTTGCCGTGCCTGTCAGCTGTCATAGACAGCTGTCGGCACTGAACTACCACTGCGTGTATACACGCAGTGGTAGTTAAAAGGCAGGACGTGCACAGTCCGTCCTGGTGCCGGAACTGACACCCGGCCATGACGGACTGTGCACGTCAATGGACAGTAAGGGGTTAAATGGGTTATCCAGGACTATTTACTGTAACTTTATTTTACTACGGGCCGGCTAGAACTAACAGGCAGGCAGTTGCTAACTACTGGTGTGTTGTGCCTGGTGCTGATCTTTGCCGGCACAGAGCGGTAACGGACAGCTTCTGCAGCATTTCAGCTTCCACTGACGTCACATGGACATAGCGGGGACTTCTCTTCCGCTCTGCTCTGTTGACAGGGCGTGATTGCTGACGTCATATTGATTTACAACCTGCTGCCCAACTGCGGGGAGCCGGCTGTCAATCGCCATGCTGTCGACAGAATGTCGACAGAGCAGCACAATGTAAAGAAGAGCTTCTCTGTTGATATGGAGCAGCTGAATTGACAAGCAGCGCAGTTGGTGAACGCTCTAATCTTGCCCCCGGGTAGAACAGGCAGGTAGTTGGCTCTGTTGGGAACCAACTGCCTGTTCGTTTTTAGGCTGATAGTAAAAAAAAATAAAAATATATTAGACTGGATAACCCCTTTAATACTTTGCTGGTCGGTTTTGCACCTTTCGTAATTTTTAACACTTATCACTTGTTCTTGTAAAACCTGAATGATAATAAACTATAATATTAGAATATGCAAGAGACACAGTCTATTTCACTTAGGATTGTATGTTAAGGGTTTTCCACTGGTAGAAAAAGTGGTCCAATGCCGATCAGATAATAGTAAGACAAGCAAATAGAGATGACTCTCACCCTCCCTCCTCCCAGGAACTGCTCCCCACCGCTGCTCCGGTATCTGGGATTTGGCTGCAGCGGTGACGTCTGGATTGAAGCCAACAGCAACACACACATCAGCCCACGTTACCAATGCAGCCACAATACAGGCACCGTATCAGTACCCGGGAGCCGGCACTGTATCGACGGAAGGCGATTACTGTCTCTATTTGCTTATCTTACTATTATTTGATTGGTTGCGGTCCACTTTTCTGGAAACTCTTTTTAGGGGGTATCTAGACAGTTTCTCTTTCACTCTTTCAGCACCCCCAGAAGATCCAGTCGGAGGATGTTAATGCTAGCAATGACAACCCAGCCATCTATGGTAGTGTAAAACTGAAGTATTATGGTGTATTATACCAGTGATCAGACAATTGAAGCTACAGCTGGTGCAGAGAAAAGCGGCCAAGGTTAATAAGGGAATGGGTGGACTGCAATGCGAGCACAGGTTATCAAATGGGGTTATTCAGTTTGGAATAACGAAGGCTTAGTTACAGATCTTATTACAGTGCACAAATGTGAGGGGACAGTACAGAGATCTTTCTACACCTAGAACTGTGACGGTAACGAGCCATCCTCTGCGTGGGTTTAGTCATAATTACTGACGGAGATTCTTTACTGTAAGAGCAGTGACTCTATGGAACTGTCTGCCACATGATTTGATCATTTTTGATAAACTACAAAAGTTCAAGGGGTTCCTGGATGCCTTTCTTGAAATAAAATATAATACAGATTATGTGTACTAGATTTTGTCATGGGACATTGATCCCAATATCGTGTCTTATTGCAGTTTGTGGAGTGCGGAAGGAATTATTCCCCTAATATGGGTGCCATTGGCATCCTCCATATTGGCATCATCCTCATGGGGGTTTTGCCTTCCTCTGGATCAACATGTTAGTCTATGAGTTGAACTAGATGGACTTATGTCTGCCTCAACCTAAAAAACAAAACACAAAAATGATGAAACTGTGTATGAATCTTTACGTCACATAATGGGGGAAAAAAAAAGAAAAATCTTAAAAAAAAATCCTCAAATGATAATAGTAAAAATGGAATTAATAAATAAACAAAAAGCTCACATAATTGATATCCCTGCATCCAGAGCTATAAAAACTGTCACTATTTACGGGTGTGTTGAAACAAAACAGTTGTGGCTGTTAACCCATTCTCACAATCTTTGACGTACTTGTATGCCAAGTCATGTCCCTGCCTTTCATACGGGCTCACATACCAAGCTCACCTCTTTCCACGTACATGACGGCTGATTTAACCCCTTTCTGACAACTGACGCAATATTCCATCCATGCGATCTGGGCCTATCTGACCAGGTACGGAATATTACTTCATCGCGATCGGCCGCGCACACGGGGGGTGCGCGGGCAATCGCCGCCGGGTGTCAGCTGATTCTGACAACTGATACCCGGCACTAGGTGCCAGGACAGTCACAGACCGCTCCCGGCACATAATGTTCAGTGTAAACTGAGGGTCCTGGTCCAATTTTTGTTTTGCCCATTCTGCAAATTCAGCGCTTCGATCTGGGTCATCCTCGTCGAGATGCTGCAGCAGCTGGATTTTGTAAAGGTGCCATTTGTGAGTAGCTAATATCCGCCGACGGGATGTTCGACTGACGCCACTCTCCAGTGACATGTGGCAAGTGCTACGCTGTGGGCTCTTGCTGAATGAAACTAGGACAGCCACTGATGTTTCTTCATTAGTGACAGTTTTCTTGCATCCTCATTTTGGCAAATCCAACACTGAACCTGTTTCACGAAATTTGGCGAGCAGTTTGCTAACTGTAGCATGGGAGATGGGTGGTCTCGTAGGGTGTTTGCATTGAAATCTGCTGCAATGACCCGGGTACTGCGTTCACCAGACATCAACACAATTTCTATCCGCTCCTCATGTGTTAACCTCTGCCACATGTCAATGGCTGTAAACAAAGAGAAACTTGTAAATAACTCATGAAAGAATAAAGTTATGTTAAAACCAAGCACACCATTGTTTTTCTTGTGAAACTCTCAATAAGTTTGATGTGTCACATGACCCTCTTCCCATTGGAAAAAATAAAGTTGGATCCAAAATGGTCGACTTCAAAATGGCCGCCATGGTCACCACTCATCCTGAAAAGTTTTCCCCCTCCCATATACTAATGTGCCACAAACAGGAAGTTGATATCACCAACCATTCCCATTTTATTTTAGTTGTATCCATATAAATGGCCCACCCTGTATATAATATGAGTTTCACTTTTTGTATTGAACTGAAATAAATTAACTTTTTGATGATATTGTAATCTTGTATCTGTTTTATCTCTTTGTGAGTTTTTCTAACACCATTCCATCATATTCAGGACCGTTTCTATGAGATAACATTATTTCTGTTTATTATTATGCAGATGATCCATATACTGCCATCATGCAGAATGTGCAAACCGTTGATGAGCGAGAAACTACATTCCTACTAGCGATTCATTCCACTGTTGAAATTGACGACAGTGAGGTCAGTACTTTTCAAAGTGACGTTTAGCATCTTAAAGTAACCGTCTGAGATATCCAAAAACATATCAACATAATTCCTGTGGTTACCGATATAAGATAATAGTAAGTATCCCCAACGTAGACAAATTAGTAGTTAGGTGAATAACTAGTAAATGCTGCCAAAAAAACTCAGAGGTATGTAAAAATAGAAATACAATTTATTATCACAATATTTATTTGTCTCCCATAAAAAAAATGAATCGATAAGTAAACCTGAAACAGATTTACTTTTTGATTTAATGTTTTTTAATGTGTGATAATTTATAATTAAGTTTATATTCTATTTTAACACTTCATTCCTCTTTCGTGATTTTTTTTTGGATACTTTGTATCCTTTTTGGCTGCACTTAAAGTAACAGTCTGTATTATAGACAAGACCTGTCATCAAAATTCTTCTGTTTGTCGTTTGAAACCATCTACAAGTTTGTTGTTAAAAGCACATACCACTAATCTGATTATTAAAAGTACATACCACTAATCTGATTATTAAAAGTACATACCACTAATGTGATTATTAAAAGCATATACCACTAATGTGATTATTAAAAGCACATACCACTAATCTGATTATTTAAAAGTACATTACCACTAATGTATTATTAAAAGCATTATACCACTTAATGTGATTATTTAAAGCCTACCTAATTGATTTTAAAGCACAAACGTTAATTGATTATTAAAAAGCACATACACTAATCTGATTATTAAAAGCACATACCACTAATCTGATTATTAAAAGTACATACCACTAATGTGATTATTAAAAGCATAATACCACTAATGTGATTATTAAAAGACATACCACTAATCTGATTATTAAAAGTACATACCACTAATGTGATTATTAAAAGCACAAACCACTAATCTGATTATTAAAAGCACAACGACTAATGTGATTATTAAAAGCACATACCACTAATCTGATTATTAAAAGCACATACCACTAATCTGATTATTAAAAGCACAAACGATTAATGTGATTATTAAAAGCACATACCACTAATCTGATTATTAAAAGCACATACCACTAATCTGATTATTAAAAGTACATACCACTAATGTGATTATTAAAAGCATATACCACTAATGTGATTATTAAAAGCACATACCACTAATTGATTATTAAAAGCACAAACGACTAATGTGATTATTAAAAGCACATACCACTAATCTGATTATTAAAAGCACAAACGACTAATGTGATTATTAAAAGCACATACCACTAATCTGATTATTAAAAGCACATACCACTAATCTGATTATTAAAAGCACATACCACTAATCTGATTATTAAAAGTACATACCACTAATCTGATTATTAAATGTACATACCACTAATGTGATTATTAAAAGCACAAACCACTAATCTGATTATTAAAAGCACATACCACTAATCTGATTATTAAAAGTACATACCACTAATGTGATTATTAAAAGCACAAACCACTAATCTGATTATTAAAAGCACAAACTACTAATCTGATTATTAAAAGCACATACCACTAATGTGATTATTAAAAGCACATACCACTAATCTAAATATTAAAAGCACATACCACTAATGTGATTATTAAAAGCACAAACCACTAATCTGATTATTAAAAGCACAAACTACTAATCTGATTATTAAAAGCACATACCACTAATCTGATTATTAAAAGCACATACCACACTAATCTGATTATTAAAAGCACATACCACTAATCTGATTATTATATCATCTGAGAGTTAGCTTTTCCAATCAGAATACTGCATTTTGCAGACTTTGAGCCAGCAAGGTAAGCATGGAAATTTCAGCTCCAAAGTCACAGGATTGTGTCTGTAAATAATATTTTGTACCTAAGTATTCTGCTTTAATGTACAGTTTAAATCAAAATGATTCAACACTCATTGCAGATTAGGTTCAGTAGCAAAATTTTAGAAACGTTCTGCTGTTTGCAATAAACCAAAAGAACAATTTACATTTCTTAACACAAAGTATCAAGTGGTTTATCTAAATTAAACACAAAATGGCGCTTGCCATGACTACTGCTTGCGGTCTCAGTTACTTAACCCCTTCATGTCAAGTATCTTTAGTACTTAACAGAGCACATTTGGCTGTTATGACCTGCTGCAAATGTGATGCATATCCAAACACCAGTTTCTGGCTGTGTTCCTGATGAATTTTAGCTTATTCCTCTTAGGGTCCGGTCACACTCTTCAATGTCCCAGCGATACGACGTGAATGGGATCGCTGGGACATCGTTAGCTGATCGCTGGTGAGCTGTCACATGGGCAGACTCACCAGCGATCAGGACCAGCGAGCACGCTGCTATCCAATGTACACATCGGGTAACTAAGCACCGCGCGGCACCTAGTTACCCGATATGTACCCTAGATACCGGCTCTCAGCTTCTGTTGTAGAGTGCAGAGAGCCGGTATCCAATGTACATATCGGGTAACTAAGCAACGCGCAGCACCTAGTTACCCGATATGTACCCTAGATACCGGCTCTCAGCACTCTACAGCAGAAGCTGGGAGCCGGTAAACAGGGTACATATCGGGTAACTAGGTGCCGCGCGGTGCTTAGTTACCCGATATGTACATTGGATACCAGCTCGCTGATCGTTGGTCTCCCACTATCACACGCAGACCAACAATGAAATAATGGTCCAGGACATTCAACGACGATCAGCGATACCCATCAAGGGGGCTGGTCGTCGCTGCGTGTCACACTAAGCGAGATCGCTGGCTAGGTCGCTGTTGCGTCACAATATCGGTGATGCTTCAGCGATCTCGCTTAGTGTGACGGGGGCTTTAGGTAATGGTGTCCAGTTCACTAATCTTTTAGTTGGTCAAGAGAGTGGTCCAGCAAGATAAGAGAAAAGCTCATTGCTTGTACAAACAAGGAAAAAGTTGCAAAGAGACAGCAAAGGCACTGAAAGTTCCTAGTGAAACAGTTGGAAGCATAAATCACAAGTTAAAAGTTAGAGGAACACTGGCTATATTATACTTGGATGTGGCAGTCAGATAAATGTATCACTGACTGCCACCAGATTCCTGAAGAAGTTGATGGTCAAAACCCCTCAAGTGACCAGAAAAGACCTGCAGCATGATTTGGAGGCAGCAAGCAATGAGGTTTCTGTGTGCACATCAAAGGCATGTACTGAACATTGAATGTCTCCATGCCACAACTCTTAAGACTTACTACACCTCTACAGGCACAAAACTAAACTGAAAGAAATGGACTGGAGTCAGGTTGTTATGCATGCAAAATAGGAGCATGTTCACACTGGCCAAAAAAACAGTCAAAACACATGACAGCAACTAAAGCCTGCAGCATATGGAGGGCAAGATAGATTCAGTTAAGCATCAGGAAATCATAGGAGAAAACACTGTCTTCTGTGAGGATGCTGAAGTTTGTGCATTGTTGAACCTTTCGAAAGGACAATGAGGTATTGTTGAAATCATAGTGCACCAAGACTATTGGTCAGTCGTCAGTCACCTGACTTGAACCCCATAGAAAATATTTTGTGAGATTTGAAGAATGCAGTTACATTGAAACCCAAGAAAATTAGCGAACTGTAGGCCATTGCCTCAGGAACACTGCCAGAAGCTTGTGTCTGGCTATGCATTGTTTGCCGCACATCGTAACATCCTAAGGTGCTCTACTAAGTTTTAAACCCTTGACCCCCAAGGGTGGTTTGCACTTTAATTACCAGGCCAATTTTTACAATTCTGAGCACTGTCTCTTTATGAGGTTATAACTCTGGAACTCTTCAACTGATCTTCGCGATTGTGAGATTGTTTTCCCGTGACATATTGTACTTCACGTTAGTGGTAAAATTTCTTCGATATAACTTGCGTTTATTTTTGAAAAAAAAATGCAAATATGGCGAAAATTTTGCAATTTTCAAACTTTGAATGTTTATTCCCTTAAAACAGAGAAATATGTCACACAAAATAGTTAAGAAATAACATTTCCCACATGTCTACTTTACATCAGCATAATTTTGGAACCAAAATTTGTTTTTGTTAGGAAATTATAAGGGTTAAAAGTTGACCCAGCGATTTCTCATTTTTACAACAAAATTTACAAAGCCATTTTCTCCTTCGCCTCATTGGGAGACACAGACCACGGGTGTTATGCTGCTGCCACTAGGAGGACACTAAGCTAATACACAAAGAAATTGTCTCCTCCTCCACAGTATACACCCTCTGCTGGCTCTAGCCTGAACCAGTTCTTGCTTGGTGTCTTTAGGAGGCACTAGGGTCTGACTTCAGACCACGACTTTATTTCAGCAGCAGATGGAAGGAAGGGAGACACAGTCATTACTAGTGGGTAGGCGGAGCCCACACAGGATAGAACACCTCAGTTTAAAAAGAGTGTTGACCGGCCCCTCCAGCTCGGGCTCCTCCTACTCCAGCTCTCTCCAGTCTAAAATTTGAGGTCACAGAGGATAGTCGCTGCTGGAGCAGCTCCTCAGAAATTTTTTTATTTTTATCGGGACAGAGACTTGGACCCCCGTGGTCTAGAGGTCTCAGGGGTCTCAGCGCTGCTGGACCCCCACCTCTCCCTTGGCGGATCTGTATTACCCTTTAAGGAGGTCCCTGCAGAACCCTGCCGGCCCCGGCGGATGAGGGTTGCTTCCCTGGCGGGGACGCAAACTGCGCTTCTGGGGTCACTGCGTTCTCCGCCCTGGGGGGAAGCTACGGGCACAGCGTCACAAATCCCTGGGGTCCCTGTGGCGCTCAGCTGGGTGAGTACTCAACATTTTAATATGTGTTTTGAGTGCTTCAGCGACTGCTGCGGCAGCCGCTGCTACATTTTTCATGTTGGTGATGTGTGTTTTTTGTCCGCAGGTGGATGCCTGCAGGACATGGGAGGGGAGAGCGGAGGAGTCGCGCGCCCTTTTTTTGAAGCCGGCGGGGGCATGGCTTCGCGCCTTCCCGGTCTTTCGCGGGCAGGAAGCGCTCAGAGCGCGCGATTTCTCCCTGCCTCTCTTCTTCCGGCTTTCTCTCCCAGCGCAGCGGCCATTACTGAAGGCTGCCTCGGGCTCCTCACTCTCCTCTCCTCCCGACAACCGAAGGAACACTGCACCGCGGCCAGCTGGGTGAGTCGCTTCTGCCTGTCAGGGCAGAAGCTTAACCCCCTCATCCTCACAGCGCAGGGCACCTTTCTGAGGCACAATTTGGTGGCAGACTGCGCTGTCCTGCAGCTGTTACCTCATATAGAGGTCCTTTTTTAGTCTGGGGCTCGCACACCCTGTTCATTTAACAGAGGTTGTGGGGAGTCTGCGACATTAACCCCTTGATAGGAGGTTAACCTTTAATTGGAGGACAGCTGGGGCAGCTCTCTCCTTAAGAGCTTTAACCCTTCAGCGTTTGTTTTTCTTTCCCTTAAGAAGCCACACTGTTCCAGTTACTGACAGGTTTAACCTGCCATATACTGTGTGAGGGCATGTCAGATCAGGGTCCAGGAGGTGCCGACCGTCTCCCAGGTCCGCTACAGGATCAGTCTCGCATATCTGACACGCAGGATTCCTCGACGGCGTCAAGCGCAGCGGTCGGAGGTCTCAGTGATGTCAAAATGGAGGCCCTCACTCGTTCTATTGATGGCCTGTCTGACCTTCTAGGTTATTGGGTGTCAGCTAGATCCTTCATGGCAGGAAGCGCCACAGGCCGGTACTATCCTTCCCGCGTAGCGACTCGGAGATCTCTGGTATGGAAGGGAGACATTACAGTTCCCCTTCAAGCTCGGATGGGGAGATGTCCGATTCGGATAAGGAGGATCGCCAGGGACACTCTGCCTCTTTTTTGGGCCGTGCAGAGGCTTTTATTGGAGCCATGAGAGAGGCGTAACAGTTACCGGAGGAGGTAACTAGACGTCCTGGTAAGTCGGCCCGGATGTTTCAGGAGTCGCATAGGTCGCGATCGGCATTACCATCTCTGGATGAGCTTAATGGGGCAATGGAGAAGGAACGCCTGTGTCCAGATAAGCGTTTTCAGGGGACACGGTTTTCTGAGACACTGTATCCGTGCTCGACGGAGTTGATTGATAATTGGATTCCTTCTCCTGAAGTGGATGTCCCTTTATCCAGCTTAGCAAATCCTCTTTACTTCCTGTTAAAGGGAAGGCGAGTCTGCAGGATCCACTGGACAGAAAAACGGAGATGGCGGCGAAATCCATCTACGAGGCCGCGGGTCATGGATTCAGAGCGGTGCTAGGATCCATGTGTGCTTGTAAAGCTTCCCTGAGCTGGTTGGACCGTCTACGGACGGCGTGGCAAGATGGATCCCCGCTATCCGAGGTAGATGAACTTTTCAAGTTGTTGAGGATGCAGCCCGATATGGCAGTGATGCAGGTTTGGATACTGCCTCACTGCTGTTCAGGGCGCAATCCTCGGCGGTCACAGTCAGAAGAGCACTGTGGCTTAGACTGTGGACCGAGGACGCGGTTTCCAAGCAAGGTTTGCTATCTTTAGCTTACAAGGGTGGTCAGCTATTTGGATCTGACCTCACGGAGCTGATTGCCAAGGCAAAGGCGAAAGAAACGGCGTTACCGCAGCGAAGAGCTGTGACTTCTGCGTCTGGCAGGCCTAGTGCTGGTAGTAGTCGGCGGTCCTTTCGGTCCAGAGGACGGTTCGGTCAGCCCTCTTGGGGATCAGGGCGTCCTCTTTTTCAGGAAAAAAGAACTCTCAGAAATCCCGCACTCCCTGGAAACAGAGCTTCCGTCAAGACAAGCGGGAAGCTGACAAAAAGCCTGCTAAGGCGGACTGACGCCAGGGCCTCACTCGAGGGCTCTCGAGTGGGAGGTCGCCTGCTCCAATTCGAATTGACTTGGGCTTCCCGTGTTTCGACGCCTGGGTGACGTGGGTTGTGTCGGCAGGCTACTTCATAGAGTTTTCTTTCTCGACCCCCGGACAGTTTTTGTCAATCTCGCATTCCGTCAGAGCCCGAGCTATTTGCCGCTCTACTGCGGGAGGTCGATTCCCTTCTGCAGAAGGGTGTGGTGGTACCGATTCCGCCGGAGGACCGGGGAAGAGGGTTTTATTCCAGCCTCTTTGTAGTCCCCAAAAAGGAGGACAAATTTCGCCCCATTCTGGATCTCAAAAGATTGAACCGGCACGTCCGCACCCGGAAATTCCGCATGGAGTCGCTTCGCTCGATGGTGGCGGCCCTGTCACAGAACGACTTTTTGGTGTCAATCGACATTCGCGACGCTTATTTGCATGTTCCCGTCAAAGGGGGGGCCCCCCAACGTTTCCTTCGTTTTGCCATAGGTCAGGACCATTACCAGTTTGTGGCCCTGCCATTCGGGTTGGCCTCAGCGCCCAGAGTTTTTACAAAAATTATGGCACCTCTCATGGCGATCCTTCGAAGACAGGGGGTTACGATTCTTCCCTACATGGACGACCTTTTGATTGTGGCGTCCTCAAAGGAGGCGGTGACGGCTCGCAATCTATCACTTCAGCTCCTGGAGGACTTCAGGTGGCTGGTCAATTGGGAGAAGTCGTCTCTGGAACCGTCGCAGTCAATCCTGTTTTTGGGAATGCATTTCGACACGGTACGAGCAGTGGTGTCTCTGCCTCCAGACAAGCAAGCGAGTCTTCTTCGACATGTACAGGTTATGAAGTCTTCGACAGCAATGTCCCTTCGAAGGTGTATGCGCCTTCTGGGTTTGATGGTGGTGTCGATGGAAGCAATTCCTTTTGCCCAATTTCATTCCAGGGCTCTCCAAATGCTCATTTTGAACCGTTGGGATCGATCGCAGTTTTCACTGGATTGCAGTGTCATCATCTCCCACAGGGTGCGAGAGTCTCTGGATGGTGGTTACGTCCGGAAGCGTTATCCCTGGGGAAGTCCTTCCTTCCTCCGAGGTGGTCGATCATAACCACTGATGCCAGCCTGACGGGCTGGGGGGGATGTCTGGAACGATCTCTGGATTCAGGGAGTATGGTCGTTGGAAGAGTCTGTCCTGCCGATCAACATCCTGGAATTGAGGGCAATTTTCCTTTGCCTCCAACACTGGACGGTCCCTTTAAGCGGTCTACCATCCGAGTGCAGACAGACAACGCGACGGCGGTCTCGTATATCAACCATCAAGGTGGGACGAGGAGCTTCAGGCTCATGATGGAAGTGTCTCGAATCCTGGTATGGGCCGAGGCCAGGGTGCCAGCCATCTCTGCGATTCACATTCCAGGAGTTCCGAATATCACAGCGGACTTCCTCAGTCGCGAAAAGATGGATCCCGGAGAATGGAGTCTTCATCCGGAAGTTTTTGCACTACTGTGCTCCCGTTGGGGAACTCCCCAAGTGGATTTGATGGCATCCAGTTCATGCCAAGTTACCGACGTTCATGTCCAGGTACAAGGACCCGAAGGCTGTGGCGGTGGATGCCTGGTGGCTCCGTGGACCAATTCGAGCTAATCTATGTGTTCCCGCCGATATCCTTACTTCCTCTGGTGTTGCGTCGGATCAGACTGGAGAGAGTCCCGGCTATGTTGATAGCCGCAGATTGGCCAAGGAGGACGTGGTTCTCGACACTGGTGTCGCTTCTGGCAGCGCCTCCACTTCCACTCCCTCTTCACCCGGACCTGTTAACCCAAGGGCCCGTTCGTCACCCGGACCTGAAATCTCTGCGTTTGACGGCGTGGCTCTTGAGACCGAAATCTTGACCCGTCAAGGTTTTCAGCCGAAGTCATTGCCACTCTGCGAGCTGCCAGAGGTCCGGCTACTACTAGGATTTATCACAAGACTTGGGAAGCCTTCTTTTCGTGGTGTTCGGGTTCTTCTAGGAACCCGAGGTTTTTTTTCCATTCCCAATTTGTTGGCCTTTTTGCAGTACGGGCTGGACAAGGGTTTGGCATTAGCACTCTGAAAGGGCAGGTTTCTGCTCTTCCTTGCTGTTTCGGAAGGCTATCGCCTCGCGTAGGGACGTACGTTCCTTTTTTCGCAGGGTAACCCGTAATTTCCGCCGCGGAAGGCGCTTGTGTCTCCTTGGCGCTCAACCTTGTCTTGGAGGCTCTTCAACATGGGCCCTTTGAGCCTATGGACTCTGTTAATCTTCCTTACTCTCTTGGAAGGTTGCCTTCCTAGTGGCGGTCACTTCTTTGAGAAGGGTTTCTGAGTTGGCGGCTCTTTCTTGCTCGCCTCCTTTTCTGGAGTTTCACCCAGATCGCGTAGTGCTTCGCACACGGGCGACTTTCTACCTAAAGTGGTGTCACAATTTCATGTTAACCAGGATATTGTGTTGCCCTCGCTTTGTCCGGAGCCAAGGAATGCGAAGAAAACGGGCCTTGCACACATTGGATTTAGTGCGGGCTTTGAAGTTCTATTTGTCTATTGTAACGGGTTCTGGTGGTGGAACTACTGACGAGACAGGTCAGGTTGGTGGAACCACATAGCTTTATTATACAAGAGATTTTACTTGTAAGAGAGCGGGTGGCACCTGGGAAAAGGGCAGGGATTCACGGCAGAGGATATAGGTAGTTTCTGGACAGGCAGGTTTGTCACAGCAAGTGACCAAGGAAGTCTCTGGGCAGGCAGGTTGTAACGGTAAGTAACCGAGGCAGTCTCTGGACAGGCAGGTTGTCACGGCAAGTGACCAAGGCAGTCTCTGGGACAGGCAGGTTGTCACGGCAAGTGACCAGGCAGTCTCTGGCAGGCAGGTTGTCACGGCAGGTGACCAGGCATCTCTGGGCAGGCAGGTTGTCACGGCAAGTGACCAGGAAGTCCTAGACAGGCGGTTGTCACAGCAAGTGACCAGGCAGACTCTGGGCAGGCAGGTTGTCACGGCAAATGACCAGGCAGACTCTGGGCAGGCAGGTTTTCACGGAAAGTGACCAGGCCAGTCTCTGGGCAGGCAGGTTGTCACGGCAAGTGACCAGGCAGACTCTGGGCAGGCAGGTTGTCATGGCAAGTGACCAGGCAGTCCTCTAGACCGGCAGGTTGTCACAGCAAGTGACCAGGCAGTCTCTAGACAGGCAGGTATATACGACCTGATATGGTGGAGCCTCCGGTAGGCTGCAGTCGGATGGCAGAGAACGCTCGCCAGGGGAGCAGGCAAGAGCCGGGGATCTCTGCAGATGATGTCCGAACTTCAGGATGGAGCTGCAGTCGGATGGCAGATGATCGCTCCAGGTGAGCAGGCAAGAGCCGGGGATCTCTGCAGATGATGTCCGAACTTCCGGATGGAGCTGCAGTCGGATGGCAGATGATCGCTCCTAGGTGAGCAGGCAAGAGCCGGGATCTCTGCAGATGACGTCCGAACCTCTGGATGGAACTGCGACGGATGGCAGACAGGCAAGCCGACAGGTAACAGGCAGGTAACTGGAATCAGGAGCTGAAGGCTGAAACAGAGTTAGACTGCACAGGAACAACATTGCTCGGGCACCTACATTAAGGAGGAAGCCCTTAATATAGGGTGGAGTCCTCCAGCATTGGCTGGAGGCTGATTTGGAAAATGCGCGCGGCTCCTTTAAGAGCGGGGGAAGGGTGCGGCGCCGCCCTAAGGCCAGTAGCAGGGAAGGAGCGCGCGGGACCAGCAGGGCGGAAGGGAGACGTCATAGGCGCGAGGGGGTGGGAGCACTGGGACGCTAAGGCGGGGTGAGAGAGGGACGTCCCTGTCTGGCAGCAGGCAGGACGCGGCGCTACACTATTATCAAAGTTTTGGGAAAAGCGGATTTCTGTTTGTGATTCCACAGGTCATCGATGGGCAAGAGCTTCCAAGGACCTATAGTCGTTGATTCGGTGGGCCATTTTAAGGTTTTACCACTTAAGGGGAACCTCCCGATTAAATTCAGCTCACTCACGAGGTGTGGGTTCACGTGGGTTTTAAACAAGGGCCCGGCGCTCAGCTCTGCCGGGTGGCGCCCCTGGGTTTCGCCCCACACATTTACAAAATTTTATAAGGTGGACGTCAGTGCTTCCCCTTTGATGGGGGCCTTAGGACGTGGGGGTCTGCAGCCAGCTGTAGTTTAAAGTTTCTTGTAAACTTGTTTTTAGCGCTAGTTGCGAAATTTATTTAAGTTTTGGGAATCTGCCTCTGTTGGTTTTTTGCCCACCCAATTTCTGGACTGTTTTGGGGGGAGGGCCCACTGGAATGAATGTGTTTTCCCTTCCTTCCATTTGCTGCTGAAAGACGGTTTTTGGGAAGACCTTACCTGAAAACCTTTTCAGCGAAGGAAGGAAGGGGACCACAGATCCCTTCCCATGGAAAATTTTGTTTGTTTTGTTTCAATGCGGAGTGACCCTTCTCTGATAGCGATTTCGGGCTGAGGTCGGGCGCTAAGGCTCTTTTTCCAGCATTGCCGCTCACCCCGCATTGGTCAGGTTCAGTGGTGTACCTGGGACTGTTTTTTTTCGGTTATATCTTAACCTGTCCCCCTTTGTTTTTTCTCTAAAAGGCCCTTCAGAAGGGGTTTGTTGTTTACGCTGGTGATATTTTGCTCTTCCTTACTTGTGTACGGACGGAGAGCTGGAGTAGGAGGACCCCAAAGTTTGGAGGGGCGGTCAACATCTTTTTAACCCTGAGGGGTTCTATCCTTTGTGGGCTCCCCTACCCCCGGTAATGAATGTGCCCTCCCTTCCTTTCCTTCGCGGGAAAAGGATTTTACGGGTAAGGTCTTACCAAAATCCGTCTTTTATCGTTTTGGTTTTTTTTTACAGGAATAAATGAATTTATTGAATAATATTTTTTTTTTTTTTCCTTTTTTGGGTTTTCATTTTTTTTAAATTTTTTTTCTTTGGGCCAAGGGGGGCTTTACGTTATTAAAAACCAGATCGCTGGTCTCACAGGCCCGTGCTGCAGGGTTCCGTGCAGCACCCGGCGGCCATTTTGGATTTGGGGTCTTGCGGGAGGAAGGCCTCAGAACGCGGAATCCCCATCACGGGTCTTCTGCGGGCCCAGGGGAGCAACGCAGGGAGCCCCTCCCTGCGCGAGCCCCCTTGCCCCCGTACAAACGCGATCATTTTTTTCGCGGTGTGCCCGGAGTTAAGGGGCCGGGAGGGGGTCCTGACCGCCCCTGGCACATAGGCCGGGTGTCCCCCCGGGAAACGCTTCCGATCGCTTCGACGTACTGTCCCGTCCATGGGCAGATTGGCACGGGTTTCATGGGGGAAAAGTAAGTCGGATGGCAGAGAGGGGTTAAAAAATTGTAAGAAGGGCCTGAATAATTCTGAAAAATCCAATTAGTCAGTAAAAGTGTCATTTTCCAACTTTTCATGGGGGGCATGGGAAAAAGGGGTTTATGGCCCCCCTGAAGGCTGACACTAAGAGTACATCTTAGAAAAAAAAACGAAATCCTCCCCAACACCACACCCGGCAGCCCCCCACCCAGCTATTCAGTTTTGCTTATATAGGGCACAGAAGTTTTACTCCCATTTGCTAAGTTCATACCTTGGGGTATCCTTGTCCAGTGGACCCGACTTGTAAGTCATTGCACAGGACTGCCCCCTGGGCAGAGTGATTTGGGGCCACCGGAGTACCCCCGGATCTGAGGAACCTCCATCAGGTCTTTGAAGGTCTCATTCCCTCCTTTCTGCAGTTAAATTTCTCCTTTTGTTGTTCCGTGGGGTCAGACTATGGAACCCTAGTGATCTCAAGGATAGGGCTTTACAACCAAGAAGCAGGCTCTCAGCAGGATTAAGTGAATGGAGGTGCACATGTCAATCTCCACTAAAAATCATTCTCTATGTGACTATGAAATACTGAGACGATACACAACTTTCTCTAGCAGTCCCATAGACAATGAATTGTGTGGTGGCAAAAAGGCGCACTCTACCTAAGGAGGGCACAGAACCTTGGGGTTGCTAGTACTATGGATAGGGGATAACTTAATTATTTTTGGGAATAACCCTTTAAAAAACTTTAATACTGTAATTGAACAACCCAAAAACGCCTTTTTCACTGGGGATGGAAGGAAGAGAGCCACAGTTTTCATTATGGTGGGTAGGCGAGGCCCAATCAGGATGTCACCTTTAGATCAAAAGGTTTCTGATGGTGGCCCCTCCAGTGGGCTCCTCCTACTCAGCTCCAGTCTAAGATTTGAGGTCCAGGGGATGGCCGCTTTGGAAAACAGCTCCTCGAAGATTTTTTTATTTTTATCGGACAAGAGGGCTTGGGGCATGATCTGAAAGGTCTCAGGGTCTCAGCGCTGCTGGACCCCACCTCTCCCCTGGCGGATCTTATTTTTACATAAATAGGCCCTGCAGAAACCTGCCGGCCCCTGGGGATGAGGGAGCTTCCCCTGGCGGGAAAGGGAAACCACACGTGCGGTCACTGGTTCCTCGCCCTGGGGGAAGCATGGGGATTTGCGCCAGAAACCCCTAGGGTCCCTGTGGCGCTTTGGTGGTGAGTACTCCCCCACAAAATTTTTATTATTAAAAGTGTGAGTGCTTTAGCGTCTGATGGCAGCGCTATTACATGTATATCAGTAGCTTCAGCGCTTGCGGGACAGTACTATTACTGTTTTTTTCAAATGTATCTCCCCATCTCTCCCTTGGCGATCTGTAACTACATAACGTCCCTGCAGGGAAACTTTGCCGGCCCTGGGGGGGTGAGGGAGAAGTTTCCCTGGCGGGGGCGCAAACCACCTTGGGGGGGCCCGGGGGTTCCGCCCTGGGGGGAAGCATGGGGATAGGGGGCCCGAAACCCCCCCGGGGGTCCCGTGG
>JARQOD010000002.1:79774967-79902058 GCA_033576555.1 Oophaga sylvatica | reverse complement strand
TATTTGCATGTTCCCGTCGGGGGGCCCACCAACGTTTCCTTCGTTTTGCCATAGGTCAGGACCATTACCAGTTTGTGGCCCTGCCATTCGGGTTGGCCTCAGCGCCCAGAGTTTTTACAAAAATTATGGCACCTCTCATGGCGATCCTTCGAAGACAGGGGGTTACGATTCTTCCCTACATGGACGACCTTTTGATTGTGGCGTCCTCAAAGGAGGCGGTGACGGCTCGCAATCTATCCTTCAGCTCCTGGAGGACTTCAGGTGGCTGGTCAATTGGGAGAAGTCGTCTCTGGAACCGTCGCAGTCAATCCTGTTTTTGGGAATGCATTTCGACACGGTACGAGCAGTGGTGTCTCTGCCTCCAGACAAGCAAGCGAGTCTTCTTCGACATGTACAGGTTATGAAGTCTTCGACAGCAATGTCCCTTCGAAGGTGTATGCGCCTTCTGGGTTTGATGGTGGTGTCGATGGAAGCAATTCCTTTTGCCCAATTTCATTCCAGGGCTCTCCAAATGCTCATTTTGAACCGTTGGGATCGATCGCAGTTTTCACTGGATTGCAGTGTCATCATCTCCCACAGGGTGCGAGAGTCTCTAGGATGGTGGTTACGTCCGGAAGCGTTATCCCTGGGGAAGTCCTTCCTTCCTCCGAGGTGGTCGATCATAACCACTGATGCCAGCCTGACGGGCTGGGGGGGATGTCTGGAACGATCTCTGGATTCAGGGAGTATGGTCGTTGGAAGAGTCTGTCCTGCCGATCAACATCCTGGAATTGAGGGCAATTTTCCTTTGCCTCCAACACTGGACGGTCCCTTTAAGCGGTCTACCAGTCCGAGTGCAGACAGACAACGCGACGGCGGTCTCGTATATCAACCATCAAGGTGGGACGAGGAGCTTCAGGCTCATGATGGAAGTGTCTCGAATCCTGGTATGGGCCGAGGCCAGGGTGCCAGCCATCTCTGCGATTCACATTCCAGGAGTTCAGAATATCACAGCGGACTTCCTCAGTCGCGAAAAGATGGATCCCGGAGAATGGAGTCTTCATCCGGAAGTTTTTGCACTGCTGTGCTCCCGTTGGGGAACCCCCCAAGTGGATTTGATGGCATCCAGGTTCAATGCCAAGTTACCGACGTTCATGTCCAGGTACAAGGACCCGAAGGCTGTGGCGGTGGATGCTCTGGTGGCTCCGTGGGACCAATTCGAGCTAATCTATGTGTTCCCGCCGATATCCTTACTTCCTCTGGTGTTGCGTCGGATCAGACTGGAGAGAGTCCCGGCTATGTTGATAGCCGCAGATTGGCCAAGGAGGACGTGGTTCTCGACACTGGTGTCGCTTCTGGCAGCGCCTCCACTTCCACTCCCTCTTCACCCGGACCTGTTAACCCAAGGGCCCGTTCGTCACCCGGACCTGAAATCTCTGCGTTTGACGGCGTGGCTCTTGAGACCGAAATCTTGACCCGTCAAGGTTTTTCAGCCGAAGTCATTGCCACTCTGCGAGCTGCCAGAGGTCCGGCTACTACTAGGATTTATCACAAGACTTGGGAAGCCTTCTTTTCGTGGTGTTCGGGTTCTTCTAGGAACCCGAGGATTTTTTCCATTCCCAATTTGTTGGCCTTTTTGCAGTACGGGCTGGACAAGGGTTTGGCAGTTAGCACTCTGAAAGGGCAGGTTTCTGCTCTGTCCTTGCTGTTTCGGAAGGCTATCGCCTCGCGTAGGGACGTACGTTCCTTTTTTCGCAGGGTAACCCGTCAATTTCCGCCGCGGAAGGCGCTTGTGTCTCCTTGGCGGCTCAACCTTGTCTTGGAGGCTCTTCAACATGGGCCCTTTGAGCCTATGGACTCTGTTAATCTTTCCTTACTCTCTTGGAAGGTTGCCTTCCTAGTGGCGGTCACTTCTTTGAGAAGGGTTTCTGAGTTGGCGGCTCTTTCTTGCTCGCCTCCTTTTCTGGAGTTTCACCCAGATCGCGTAGTGCTTCGCACACGGGGCGACTTTCTACCTAAAGTGGTGTCACAATTTCATGTTAACCAGGATATTGTGTTGCCCTCGCTTTGTCCGGAGCCAAGGAATGCGAAGAAACGGGCCTTGCACACATTGGATTTAGTGCGGGCTTTGAAGTTCTATTTGTCTATTGTAACGGGTCTGGTGGGTGGAACTACTGACGAGACAGGTCAGGTTGGTGGAACCACATAGCTTTATTATACAAGAGATTTTACTTGTAAGAGAGCGGGTGGCACCTGGGAAAAGGGCAGGGATTCACGGCAGAGGATATAGGTAGTTTCTGGACAGGCAGGTTTGTCACAGCAAGTGACCAAGGAAGTCTCTGGGCAGGCAGGTTGTAACGGTAAGTAACCGAGGCAGTCTCTGGACAGGCAGGTTGTCACGGCAAGTGACCAAGGCAGTCTCTGGGACAGGCAGGTTGTCACGGCAAGTGACCAGGCAGTCTCTGGGCAGGCAGGTTGTCACGGCAGGTGACCAGGCAGTCTCTGGGCAGGCAGGTTGTCACGGCAAGTGACCAGGAAGTCTCTAGACAGGCAGGTTGTCACAGCAAGTGACCAGGCAGACTCTGGGCAGGCAGGTTGTCACGGCAAGTGACCAGGCAGTCTCTGGGCAGGCAGGTTGTCACGGCAAGTGACCAGGCAGTCTCTGGGCAGGCAGGTTGTCACGGCAAGTGACCAGGCAGACTCTGGGCAGGCAGGTTGTCATGGCAAGTGACCAGGCAGTCTCTAGACAGGCAGGTTGTCACAGCAAGTGACCAGGCAGTCTCTAGACAGGCAGGTATATACGACCTGATATGGTGGAGCCTCCAGGTAGGCTGCAGTCGGATGGCAGATGATCGCTCCCAGGTGAGCAGGCAAGAGCCGGGGATCTCTGCAGATGATGTCCGAACTTCAGGATGGAGCTGCAGTCGGATGGCAGATGATCGCTCCCAGGTGAGCAGGCAAGAGCCGGGGATCTCTGCAGATGATGTCCGAACTTCCGGATGGAGCTGCAGTCGGATGGCAGATGATCGCTCCTAGGTGAGCAGGCAAGAGCCGGGGATCTCTGCAGATGACGTCCGAACCTCTGGATGGAACTGCAGACGGATGGCAGACAGGCAAGCCGACAGGTAACAGGCAGGTAACTGGAATCAGGAGCTGAAGGCTGAAACAGAGTTAGACTGCACAGGAACAACATTGCTCGGGCACCTACATTAAGGAGGAAGCCCTTAATATAGGGTGGAGTCCTCCAGCATTGGCTGGAGACTGATTTGGAAAATGCGCGTGGCTCCTTTAAGAGCGGGGGAGGGTGCGGGCGCGCGCCCTAAGGCCAGTAGCAGGGAAGGAGCGCGCGGGACCAGCAGGGCGGAAGGAGGACGTCATAGGCGCAGAGGGGGCTGGGAGCACTGAGGACGCTAAGCGCAGGTGAGGAGAGCGACGTCCCTGTCTGGCAGCAGGCAGGGACGCGGGCGCTACATCTATTACTCAAAGTTTTCGGAAGTCGGATTCTCTGTTTGTGATTCCAGCAGGTCATCGACGTGGGCAACGAGCTTCCAAGGACTCTATAGCTCGTTGGATTCGGTCGGCCATTTTAGAGGCTTACCGACTTAAGGGCGAACCTTGCCCGATTAAGATTCGAGCTCACTCCACGAGGGCTGTGGGTTCATCGTGGGCTTTTCATCAAGGAGCCTCGGCAGCTCAGCTCTGCCGGGTGGCGACCTGGCGTTTCGTCCACACATTTACAAAATTTTATAAGGTGGACGTCAGTGCTTCCGCTGATGCGGCCTTAGGACGTAGGGTCCTGCAGCCAGCTGTAGTTTAAAGTTCTTGTAAACTTGTTTTTAGCGCTAGTTGCGCATTTATTTAAGTTGTTGGGAATCTGCCTCTGTTGGTTTTTTGCCCACCCTTAATTTCTGGACTGCTTTGGGACGTCCCACTGGTAATGAATGTGTCTCCCTTCCTTCCATCTGCTGCTGAAAGACGGATTTTGGTAAGACCTTACCTGTAAAATCCTTTTCAGCGAAGGAAGGAAGGGAGACACAGATCCCTCCCATGGAGAAGTGTGTTGTTTTGTTTTCAGATGCGGAGTGACCCTTCTCTGATAGCGATTATCTGGGCTGAGGTCGGCGCGCTAAGGCTCTTTTTCCAGCATTGCCAGCTCATCGCATTGGTCAGGTTCAGTGAGTAGTACCTGGGACTGTGTGTTTTTTTCGGTTATATGCATAACCTGTCTTCTTGTTTTTTCTCTGAAGTCCTTCAGAAGGGGTTATGTTGCTACGCTGGTGATATTTGCTCTTCCTTAGCTTGTGTACGGACTGGAGAGCTGGAGTAGGAGGAGCCCAAGCTGGAGGGGCCGGTCAACACTCTTTTTAATCTGAGGTGTTCTATCCTGTGTGGGCTCCGCCTACCCACTGGTAATGAATGTGTCTCCCTTCCTTCCTTCGCTGAAAAGGATTTTACAGGTAAGGTCTTACCAAAATCCGTCTTTTATCGTTTTGGTTTTTTATTTACAGGAATAAATGAATTTATTGGATAATATTTTTTTTTTTTTTCCTTTATTTTGGATTTTCATTTTTTTTACTTTTTTACTTTGTCCCAGGGTGGGACATCACTGTATAATACCAGATCGCTGGTCTCACAGGCAGTGCTGCAGGCTTCCGTGCAGCACCCGGCGGCCATTTTGGATCTGGGGTCTTGCAGGGAGGAAGGCCTCAGAACAGCGCGATCACATCACGCTCTTCTGCGGGCCTCAGGGGAGCACGCAGGGAGCCTCCTCCCTGCGCGATGCTCCCCTGTGCCCCCGGTACACTGCGATCATTTTTGATCGCGGTGTGCCAGGAGTTAATGTGCCGGGAGTGGTCCGTGACCGCTCCTGGCACATAGTGCCGGGTGTCCCCCGGGAGCGCTTCCGATCGCTTCGACGTACTGTCCCGTCCATGGGCAGATTGGCACGGGTTTCATGGACGGGATAGTAAGTCGGATGGCAGAGAGGGGTTAAAAACGCTTGTCATGAAGGGCATGAATAATTCTGAAACTCCAATTAGTCAGTAAAAGTGTCATTTCTCAGACTTTTCAGTGGGGGACATGGGAATAAGGGGTTATATGCTGCCACCTGAAGGCTGACACTAAGAGTACATCTTAGAAAAAAGCTGACTCCTCCCCAACAGCCTACACCCGGCAGCCGCCACCCAGCTATTCAGTTTAGCTTAGTATAGGTCACAGAGTTGACTCCCAATAGCTAGGTTCATACCTTGGCTATCCTTGTCCAGTGGACCCTGACTTGTAAGTCATTGCACAGGACTGCCCTCCTGGGCAGAGTGATCTCTGGGCCACCGTAGTAGCCCCCTGGATCTCAGGAACCTCCATCAGGTCTTTGAAGGTCTTCAGTACTCTCCTTTCATGCACGTTAAATTTCTCCTTTCTGTTGTTCCGCTGGGGTCAGACTATTGGAACCCCTAGTGATCTCAAGGATAGGGCTTTACAACCTGAAGAAGCAGGCTCTGCAGCATGGATTAAGTGAATGGAGGTGCACATGTTCAATCTCCACTATAATCATTCTCTATGTGACTACTAGAAATAGCTGAGTACGATACACAACTTTCTCTAGCAGTCCCATAGACAATGAATTGTGTGGTGGTCAAAAAGGCGCACCTCTACTCTAAGGAGGGGCTACAGAACCTTGGGGTTGCTAGTACTATGGATAGGGGATAACTTAATATTTGAGGAATAACCCTTTAATTCTTTAATACTGTAATTGAACAACTAAATCGCCTTTTCAGCTGCAGATGGAAGGAAGAGAGCCACAGTATTCATTACTGATGGGTAGGCGGAGCCCCAGATCAGGATGTCACCTCAGATCAAAAGAGTGCTGACTGGCTGGCCCCTCCAGCTCGGGCTCCTCCTACTCAGCTCCAGTCTAAGATTTGAGGTCCAGAGGATGGTCGCTGCTGGAAGCAGCTCCTCAGAAGATTTTATTATTTTTATCGGACAAGAGACTTGGACATGAGTCTGAAAGGTCTCAGGGGTCTCAGCGCTGCTGGACCCCACCTCTCCCCTGGCGGATCTGTATTTTACATAAATAGTCCCTGCAGAATCCTTGCCGGCCCTGGGGGATGAGGAGAGCTTCCCTGGCGGGACGCAAACCACACGTGCGGTCACTGCGTTCCTCGCCCTGGGGGGAAGCATGGGCATAGCGCCAGAAACCCCTGAGGGTCCCTGTGGCGCTTTGGCTGGTGAGTACTCCACACAAAATTTTATTATTAATGTGTGAGTGCTTTAGCGTCTGATGGCAGCGCTATTACATGTATATCAGTATGCTTCAGCGCTGCGGTGACAGTACTATTACATGTTTATCAGTGTATCTCACCAGTCTCTCCCTTGGCGGATCTGTAACTACATAATCGTCCCTGCAGAATCTTGCCGGCCCTGGGGGATGAGGAGAGTTTCCCTGGCGGGGGCGCAAACCACACGCTGGGGTCACTGCGCTTCCCGCCCTGGGGGGAAGCATGGGCATAGCGCCAGAAACCCCTGGGGGTCCCTGTGGCGTTTCGGCTGGTGAGTACTCCACATTTTGGTAAAATGTGTGTGAGTGTTTTAGCGACTGCTGCGGCAGCCGCTGTACATATATATGCCGGTGACTAGTTTTTTCTATGTCCGCAGGAGGATGCCTGCAGGACGAGGGAGAGGGGAGTACGCGCTCTTTTTATTTTTTGAATTTCGCGCCGCTTCTGAGCGCGCGCTTTACTGCAGCCTCCATTTTCGGCTCCTCTACATGGAGCACATGGAGGCAGAGCGCGGCGGCCATTGCTGATAAAGCGCTGCAAGCTGAAAGCTCCCCGGATCGTTCTCCTCCCCTCCCGGCAAGAATACGTGACCAGCTTGGTGAGTCGCTTCTAGCCCGCCGGGCAGAAGCTTAACTCCTTCACCTCCACAGCGCGGGCGCCGTCTGGGGCACTACTGAGTGACAGATTGAGCTGTCCTGCGGCTGTTCTCGCATAAGGGGCTCGCACACTCTTTTAATATTAATAAAGAGGCTGTGGGGAGTCTGCGACATTAATGCTGCCACTATACGTTTCCGCTGACGATCCTGATGGCGTCGCATAATATTGCGATCGTTTGTGTGTCATTTTTAGTGTCGCTGGTGGCTGCCAATCTGGGCAATCGCATAGGCGATTAGCGATCTCCTTGACAACTTTGGCGGTCATTGCGTTATAAAAAACAGCGCAATTTTTTAGCGATCTTGTGGAACGTTTTTCTGTTTAGTGTGGCATGGCTGTCCTGCAGCTGCGACCTTATAAGAGGGCCTGAGATTCGCACACCCTTTTTTCATTATCAAGGTTGTGGAGAGTCAGCTACTTTAACCCCTTCTTAGGCGGTTAACTCTTAATGGGAGACAGCTGGGGTAGCTCTCGCTTTAGAGCTTTAACCCTTCAGCGTTTGTTTTTTATTTAAGTACTGCTCTGGTTACTGACAGGTTTATCCTGCCATATACTATGCAAGGGCATGTCAGAGACCCTCTCCCAGATCCGCTACGGATCAGCATCGCGTATCTGACACGCAGATCTCGACTCATACACGGTCAGAGGTTCCAATGGTGTCAAAATGGAGGCCTTCACTGGTTTCTATTGATGACCTTTTAGGTTATGGAGTGTCAACTAGATCCTCTCAAGGAAGCGACACAAATCGGTGCTTTCCTTCTCGCTTAGCGAAGAAGTCCGATTCGGTCAAGGAGGATCGGCAGGGACACCCTGCCTCTCTCTCAGGGGCCGTACTAAAATTTCTGTGGAAGCCATGTGGACGTTACAGTTACCGGAGGAGGTAACTAGTCGTCCTGGTAAGTCGGCCCGGATGTTGCAAGGGTCGCATGGGTCGCGACGACCTTACAAACTATCCGTTTTTCTACGGAGTTATTTGTTAATTGGACCCCTTCTCCTGAAGTGAATGTCCCTTTATTCCAGCTTAGCAAATCTTCCTGGTAAAAGGGAAGACGAATCTGCAGGACACGCTGGACAGAAGAACGGAGATGGCAACAATTTCCATCTGTGTAGCCGTGGATCATAGATTCGGTATTAAGGATCTAGGTGTACTTGTTAAGTTCCCCTGAGCCGGTTGGACCGTCTAAGGACGGCGTGGCAAGTTTCCCTCTATCAAGGTAGATGGGCTTTTCTAGTTGAAGGATAATGCGTCACTGCTATCCAGGGCGCAATCCTCGGCAGTTACAGTCAGAAGAGCACTGTGACTTGGATGGAACGCAGTTTTCCAACAGGGTTTGCTATCTTCAGCTTAGAAAGTGGTCAGCTATTTGACTGACCTCACGGAGCTGATGCCAAGGCAAAGGCAAAAGAAGCAGCTTTACCGCAGCGCAGAGCTGTGACTTCTGCGTCTGGCAGGACTTGTGCCGATAGTTATCGGCAGTCCTTTTCGGTTCAAGGGATGATCTGACCAACCCTCTGGGGGTTTGTGTCGTCTCTCTCTTTTTTTAAAAAAAAAAAAAAAAAAAAAAAAAAAAAAAAGGGGGGAATTCTCAGAAATTCCGCATACCCTGGAAACAGAACTTCTGTTAAGGCAGAAGCTGGCAAAAAAAAAAAAAAAAATTCGCTAAGGCGGACTGACTTCTGACATTCCGTCAGAGCCGAGCATGAAGTCGCTTCGCTCAGTTATGGCAGCCCTGTCGCAGAACGATCAATCGACATTCGCGACGCTTTTTGGCATGTTCCCATCGGAAGACCTCACCCAGGTTGTGGCTCGACCATTCGGTTTGGCTTTAACGCCCAGAATTTTTACAACGATTCTGACGCCAGAATCTCATGGCAATCCTTCAAAGACGGGGATTTACGATTCGTCCCTATTTGGACGGCCTTTTCGGTTGTGGCTTCAAAGGAGAAGTCGTCTCTGGAATCGTCGCAGGCAATCCTGTTTTTGAGGATGCATTTCGACATGGTACGGGAGGGGTTGTCTCTACCTCCAGACAAGCAGGCATGTCTGCTCCAGCATGTACAGACTATGAAGTCTGCGACAGCAGTGTCCCTTCGGAAGGTATGCGCCTTCTGGGTCTGACGGTGGCGTCCATGAGGTTTTTTCCGTTTGTCCAATTTCATTCCAGAGCTCTCCATAGGCTCATTCTGAGTCGTTGGGATCAATCGCAAGGTTCGCTGGATTGCAGCGTCATCATCTCTCACAGGGTGCGAGAATCCCTAGGATGGTGTTTATGTCCAGGAGCGTTATCCCTGGAAAGCTTTTCCTCCCTCCGAAGTGGTCGGTCATAACCACCGATGCCAGCCTGACGGGCTGGGGGGGTGTTTGGAACAATCTCTGGATTCAGGGAGTATGGTCATCGGAAGAGTCTGTTCTTCCGATCAACATCCTGGAATTGAGGGCGATTTTCCTTTGCCTCCAACATTGGACGGTCCCTTTGAGCGGTCTGCCAGTCCGAGTGCAGACAGACAACGCGACGGCTGTCGCGTATATCAATCACCAAGGTGGGACAAGGAGTTTCAGACTCATGGTAGAGGTGTCCCGAATTCTGATTTGGGCAGAGGCCAGTGTGCCAGCCATTTCGGCGATTCACATTCCAGGGGTTCAGAATATTACAGCGGACTTTCTCAGTCGCAGAAGGATGGATCCCGGGGAATGGAGCCTCCACCCGGAAGTTTTTGCACTACTGTGCTCTCGCTGGGGAACCCCCCAAGTGGATTTGATGGCATACAGGTCCAATGCCAAGTTACCGACGTTCATGTCCAGGTACAAGGACCCGAAGGCTGTGGCGGTGGATGCTCTAGTGGCTCAGTGGGATCAGTTCGAGCTGATCTATGTATTCCCGCCGATATCCTTACTTCCTCTAGTACTGCGTCGGATCAGACTAGAGAGAATTCCAGCTATTTTGATAGCTCCAGACTGGTCAAGAAGGGTGTGGTTCTCGACAATAATGTCGCTGTTGGCGGCACCTCCTTTTCCACTCCCTCTTCAACCGGACTTGTTGACTCAGGGGCCCGTTTGTCATCCGGACTTGATGTCCCTGCGTTTGACGGCGTGGCTCTTGAGACCGAAATCTTGACCCGTAGAGGTTTCTCAGCCGAGGTCATTGCTACCCTTCGTGCTGCAAGAAGTCCGGCTACTACTAGGATTTACCACAAAATTTGGGAAACCTTCTTTTCGTGGTGTTTGGGGTCCTCTCGGAACCCGAGAAAATTTTCCATTCCCAACCTGTTGGCTTTTCTGCAGCATGGGCTAGACAAGGGTTTGGCAGTCAGCACCCTGAAAGGTCAGATTTCTGCTCTGTCCTTATTGTTCCGGAGAACCATTGCTTCAAATAGAGACGTGCTCTCCTTTTTCCGAGGTATATCTCGTAAGTTCCCGCCGCGGAAGGCACCCGTGTCTCCTTGGCGGCTCAACCTTGTTTTGGAGGCTCTTCAGCATAAACCTTTTGAGCCTATGGTTTCTGCTAGCCTTTCTTTACTTTCTTGGAAGGTGGCTTTCCTTGTTGCAGTCACTTCCTTGAGGAGAGTTTCTGAGTTGGCAGCTCTTTCTTGTTCGCCTCCTTTTCTGGAGTTTTTTCCGGATCGTGTAGTGCTTCGCACTCGGGGTGATTTTTTTGCCTAAAGTGGTGTCACAATTTCATGTCAACCAGGATATTGTGTTGCCTTCATTCTGCCCGGATCCGAAGAATGTGAAAGAGCGTGCTTTACACACATTGGATTTAGTGCGGGCCTTGAAGTTTTATCTATCTATTACTCAAGGTTTTCGTAAGACGGACTCCCTATTTGTGGTTCCAGTCGGTCGTCGGCGTGGTCAACGAGCTTCCAAGGATTCTATAGCTCGTTGGATTCGGTCAGCTATATTGGAAGCTTACCGTCTTCAGGGTGAATCTTGCCCGATTAAGATTCAAGCCCATTCCACGAGGGCTGTGGCTTCATCGTGGGCTTTTCACCAAGGTGCTTCAGCAGTGCAGCTCTGCCGGGCGGCGACTTGGCGCTCTGTCCACACGTTTACGAAGTTTTATAAAGTGGACGTCAGTGCTTCCGCTGATGCAGCCCTCGGACGTAGGGTCCTGCAGGCAGCTGTAGTTTAAAGTTCTGGATGAACTTGTGTTTAGCGCTGGTTGCGCTTTGTTGTTAAGGTTGTTGGGTTTCTGCCTCTTGTTGGTTTTTTCCCACCCTTATTTTTGAACTGCTTTGGGACGTCCCATCAGTAATGAATACTGTGGCTCTCTTCCTTCCATCTGCAGCTGAAACACGGATTTTGGTAAGAACTTACCTGTAAAATCCTTTTCAGCGAAGGAAGGAAGAGAGACACAGCACCCTCCCAAGGCAGAAGTGTGTTGATGTTTTCAGATGCAGCGCGACCCTTATCTGATAGCGATTATCTGGGCTGAGGTCAGCGCGCTAAGGCTCTGTTCCAGCATCGCCAGCTCATCGCAGTAGTCAGGTTCCGTGAGTAGTACCTGGAACTCTGTGGTTTTTGGCTTTCTTTGCATGCATAACCTGTATCCTTGTGTTTTTTCTCTGAAGTTCCTTCAGAAGGGGTTATGTTGCTCCGCTGGTGATCTTGGCTCTTTTCCTAAAAGCTTTGGTACGACTGGAGCTGAGTAGGAGGAGCCCGAGCTGGAGGGGCCAGCCAGTCAGCACTCTTTTGATCTGAGGTGACATCCTGATCTGGGGCTCCGCCTACCCATCAGTAATGAATACTGTGTCTCTCTTCCTTCCTTCGCTGAAAAGGATTTTACAGGTAAGTTCTTACCAAAATCCGTGTTTTATTTGTGTCATCCCATAAACCATATCCACATGGTAGGTAATGTATGCCTACTGAGATCCCTTCTGATCACAAGAATGGGGGTCTCGAAGTGTGACCCCTTTCACAGAAACTGTTAATTAACTGTCTATAAGAATTATTGTTAAACTGTAGTGCAGTGGTCATGCATGCTGAGATACGCTTCCTTCACGTAGGTCACTTTATGACCCCCCCCCATTTCCAGATCAGTGGCAATTTCATCTGCTGGACTCCTATCAATCGTATATTTCTTATCTATGGATGTGTGATAAATGTTTATTGGACAAGCCTGTGTTAACTGTAGTATATGCCACATTGAGACTGCAGAGAAAGTAAAGTTATTTTAATTACCGTAGTATCCAGGATTATTTAGCTTAGAAAGTAAAGTGTAAAACATCTCTCTGTGAACAAGATATAATAAGAGATAGTACAAATGTTAATGAATATATTCTCTGTAAAGCACTGGGTGTAACAAATTCCATCTTTTCCATTTACAGGAAGCTCTTCCGTCCACGTCTGGCCAGCCGTAAGTTTTTATAGTATAAATATGCAAGGGTGTATTCACATGTTGCAGTTTTTGCTGCAGAAATTTCTGACTGTCCTATTCTTCTGAATGACATTTGCAAAAGTTTCTACCATTTCACGCTACCGAATGGGTTGTATTGGCTGCAAGCACATGAATTTCTTTAACTTCTGCAGATTACCCTTGTAAATCCACACTAAGATTGTGCAAATAGTGAAATGCAGAATATATTGTAAACTGATTTGCATGCTCCAGATTTGCTAGATAGTTTGTGAGCCTGTTACAATTATAACAAATTGAGTTAAAGCTCTATTTATATCATGTTTAGCCATACAAGCACGGTGGCTCAGTGGATAGCACTGCAGCCTTGCAGCGCTGGAGTCCTGGGTTCGAGTCCCACCAAGGACAACATCTGCAAGGAGTTTGTATGTTCTCCCCGTGTTTGCGTGGGTTTCCTCCGGGTACTCCGGTTTCCTCCCACACTCCAAAAAAAACATACTGATAGGGAATCTAGATTGTGAGCCCCATCGGGGACAGTGATGATAATGTGTGCAAACTGTAAAGCGCTGCGGAATATGTTAGCGCTATATAAAAATAAAGATTATTATTATACATCAGATGCATATGTCAGTATATTAAAAAGTATACACATGTACCTATGGGAATATAAATGCAAACTGGGTAATTGCCCATGGCTCCCACTCCTTTGGGGGACCCCAGTGTCTACAGCAGGAGCAACACTAATAATTCTAGTACCGTCGTAGCTTCTAATGTGGAGGCTGCTTCGGGACCTTTGGTGATATCACGATCATGTGAGTGGCAATGTGACCATGATGTCACCACAGGTGTTCTCTGCGGGAGTCATAAGAATTGAAGAGGAGATGGACTAGGTGTAAGTCCTCTAGTGTGTGTGTCTGTCTGTTTTTGTTTCTATCGGTATGGTGTCTCAGTTTGTGTGATTGTGCCAAGAATGTATGATCTGCTGGTGGTATATATTAGTGACAACATCAGAATGTAAGAGCTCCCTGTGGTATGTATTAGTGAGGACATCAGAATGTATGAGCTCCTGATGGTAAATATTAGCGAGGACATCAGAATGTATGAGCTCTTGGTGATATATATTAGTGACGACATCAGAATGTATGAGCTCTTGGTGGTATATTTTAGTGAGAACATCAGAATGTAAGAGCGCCCGGTGGTATATATTAGTGAGGACATCAGAATGTATGAGCTCCCGGTGGTATATATTAGTGAGAACATCAGAATGTAAGAGCTCCCGGTGGTATATATTAGTGAGAACATCAGAATGTATGCGCTCCCAGTGGTATATATTAGTGAGGACATCAGTATGTACGAGCTCCTGATGGTAAATATTAGCGAGGACATCAGAATGTATGAGCTCCCGGTGGTATATATTAGTGAGAACATCAGAATGTAAGAGCTTCCGGTGGTATATATTAGTGAGGACATCAGAATGTATGCGCTCCCGGTGGTATATATTAGTGAGGACATCAGAATGTATGAGCTCCTGATGGTAAATATTAGCGAGGACATCAGAATGTATGAGCTCGTGGTGGTATATATTAGTGACGACATCAGAATGTATGAGCTCTTGGTGGTATATATTAGCGAGGACATCAAAATGTATGAGCTCCTGATGTTAAATATTAGTGATGACATCAGAATGTATGAGCTCCTGGTGGTATATATTAGTGGCAACATCAGAATGTATGAGTTTCCGGTGGCATATATTAGTGAGGACATCATAATGTATGAGCTCCTAGTGGTATATATTAGTGGCAACATCAGAATGTATGAGCTCCTGGTGGTATATATTTGTGAGAACATCAGAATGTATGAGCTCTTGGTGGTATATATTAGTGACAACATCAGAATGTATGAGCTCCTCATGGTATATATTTGTGAGAACATCAGAATGTATGAGCTCTTGGTGGTATATATAGTAAGGACATGAGAATGTACGAGCCCCCAATAGTATATATTAGGCCAGCGTCACACTGGCGAGTTTCATGTGAGTAAGCCGCTCAACTTTCTCGCATCAACACCCGGCATGGCCGCCCGCTCTCGGACCAGAGTGTGCGGCTGCATAGAAATACTTGCAGCCGCACACTCAGGTCCGAGAGCGGGCGGGCGGCCGTGCCGTGTGTTGATGCGAGAAAGTCGTGCGACTTACTCGCATCAAACTCGCCAGTTTGACGCTGCCCTTAGTGAGAACATCTGAATGTATGAGCTCCTGGTGGTATATATTAGTCAGGACATCAGAACGTAAGAGCCTCCTGGTGGTATATATTAGTGACAACCTCTGAATGTATGAACTCCTGGTGGTATATATATTAGTGAGAACATCAGAATCTATGAGCTTCTGGTGGTATATATTAGTGACAACATCAGAGTGTATGAGCTACTGATGGTAAATATTAGTGAGGACATCAGAATGTATGAGCTCCTGGTGGTATATATTATTGAGAACATCAGAATGTATGAGCTCCCTGTGGTATATATTAGTGAGGACATCAGAATGTATGAGCTCCCGGTGGTATATATTAGTGAGAACATCAGAATGTATGAGGTATAAATTAGTGAGGACATCAGAATGTATGAGCTCCTGGTGGTATATATTAGTCAGGACATCAGAATGTATGAGCTCCCGGTGGTATATGTTAGTGAGGACATCAGAATGTATGAGGTATAAATTAGTGAGGACATCAGAATGTATGAGCTCCCGGTGGTATATGTTAGTGAGGACATCAGAATGTATGAGGTATAAATTAGTGAGGACATCAGAATGTATGAGCTCCTGGTGGTATATATTAGTCAGGACATCAGAATGTAAGAGCCTCCTGGTGGTATATGTTAGTGAGGACATCAGAATGTATGAGGTATAAATTAGTGAGGACATCAGAATGTATGAGCTCCTGGTGGTATATGTTAGTGAGGACATCAGAATGTATGAGGTATAAATTAGTGAGGACATCAGAATGTATGAGCTCCTGGTGGTATATATTAGTCAGGACATCAGAATGTAAGAGCCTCCTGGTGGTATATATTAGTGACAACCTCTGAATGTATGAGCTCCTGGTGGTATATATATTAGTGAGAACATCAGAATCTATGAGCTTCTGGTGGTATATATTAGTGACAACATCAGAATGTATGAGCTCCTGATGGTAAATATTAGCGAGGACATCAGAATGTATGAGCTCTTGGTGGTATATATTATTGAGAAGATCAGAATGTATGAGCTCCCGGTGGTATATATTAGTGAGGACATCAGAATGTATGAGCTCCCGGTGGTATATATTAGTGAGAACATCAGAATGTATGAGCTCCCGGTGGTATATATTAGTGAGGACATCAGAATGTATGAGCTCCTGGTAGTATATAATAGTGACAACATCAGAATGTGTGAGCTCCTGATGGTATATATTAGTGACAACATCTGAATGTATGAGCTCCTGGTGGTATATATTAGTGAGAACATCAGAATCTATGAGCTTCTGGTGGTATATAAGTGACAACATCAGCATGTATGAGCTCCTGATGGTATATATTAGTGAGGACATCAGAATGTATGAGCTCCTGATAGTAAATTCAGTGAGGACATCAGAATGTATGAGCTCCTGATGGTAAATATTATCGAGGACATCAGAATGTATGAGCTCTTGGTGGTATATATTAGTGACGACATCAGAATGTATGAGCTCTTGGTGGTATATATTAGTGAGGACATCAGAATGTATGAGCTCCTGGTGGTATATGTTAGTGAGGACATCAGAATGTATGAGGTATAAATTAGTGAGGACATCAGAATGTATGAGCTCCTGGTGGTATATACATTAGTGAGAACATCAGAATCTATGAGCTTCTGGTGGTATATATAAGTGACAACATCAGAATGTATGAGCTCCTGGTGGTATATATTAGTGAGGACATCAGAATGTATGAGCTCCTGATGGTATATGTTAGTGACGACATCAGAATGTATGAGCTCTTGGTGGTATATATTATTGAGAACATCAGAATGTATGAGCTCCCTGTGGTATATATTAGTGAGGACATCAGAATGTATGAGCATCCGGTGGTAATATTAGTGAGAACATCAGAATGTATGAGCTCCGGTGGTATATGTTAGTGAGGACATCAGAATGTATGAGGTATAAATTAGTGAGGACATCAGAATGTATGAGCTCCTGGTGGTATATATTAGTCAGGACATCAGAATGTAAGAGCTCCTGGTGGTATATGTTAGTGAGGACATCAGAATGTATGAGGTATAAATTAGTGAGGACATCAGAATGTATGAGCTCCTGGTGGTATATTTAGTGAGGACATCAGAATGTATGAGGTATAAATTAGTGAGGACATCAGAATGTATGAGCTCCTGGTGGTATATATTAGTCAGGACATCAGAATGTAAGAGCTCCTGGTGGTATATATCAGTGACAACTCTGAATGTATGAGCTCCTGGTGGTATATATATTAGTGAGAACATCAGAATCTATGAGCTTCTGGTGTATATATTAGTGACAACATCAGAATGTATGAGCTCCTGATGGTTAATATTAGCGAGGACATCAGAATGTATGAGCTCCTGGTGGTATATATTAGTGACGAACATCAGAATGTATGAGCTCCTTGGTGGTATATATTATTGAGAACATCAGAATGTATGAGCTCCCGGTGGTATATATTAGTGAGGACATCAGAATGTATGAGCTCCGGTGGTATATATTAGTGAGAACATCAGAATGTATGAGCTCCCGGTGGTATATATTAGTGAGGACATCAGAATGTATGAGCTCCTGGTAGTATATATAAGTGACAACATCAGAATGTATGAGCTCCTGATTGTATATATTAGTGGACACATCTGAATGTATGAGCTCCTGGTGGTATATATATTAGTGAGAACATCAGAATCTATGAGCTTCTGGTGGTATATATAAGTGACAACATCAGCATGTATGAGCTCCTGATGGTATATATTAGTGAGGACATCAGAATGTATGAGCTCCTGATAGTAAATTCAGTGAGGACATCAGAATCTATGAGCTTCTGGTGGTATATATAAGTGACAACATCAGAATGTATGAGCTCCTGGTGGTATATATTAGTGAGGACATCAGAATGTATGAGCTCCTGATAGTAAATTCAGTGACGACATCAGAATGTATGAGCTCCTGATGGTAAATATTAGCGAGGACATCAGAATGTATGAGCTCTTGGTGGTATATTTTAGTGAGGACATCAGAATGTATGAGCTCCTGGTGGTATATGTTAGTGAGGACATCAGAATGTATGAGGTATAAATTAGTGAGGACATAGAATGTATGAGCTCCTGGTGGTATATACATTAGTGAGAACATCAGAATCTATGACCTTCTGGTGGTATATATAAGTGACAACATCAGAATGTATGAGCTCCTGGTGGTATATATTAGTGAGGACATCAGAATGTATGAGCTCCTGATGGTATATATTAGTGAGGACATCAGAATGTATGAGCTCTTGGTGGTATATATTATTGAGAACATCAGAATGTATGAGCTCCCTGTGGTATATATTAGTGAGAACATCAGAATGTATGAGCTCCCGTGGTATATATTAGTGAGAACATCAGAATGTATGAGCTCCCGGTGGTATATGTTAGTGAGGACATCAGAATGTATGAGGTATAAATTAGTGAGGACATCAGAATGTATGAGCTCCTGGTGGTATATATTAGTCAGGACATCAAATGTAAGAGCCTCCTGGTGGTATATATTAGTGACAACCTCTGAATGTATGAGCTTCTGGTGGTATATATTAGTGACAACATCAGAGTGTATGAGCTACTGATGGTAAATATTAGCGAGGACATCAGAATGTATGAGCTCCTGGTGGTATATATTAGTGACGACATCAGAATGTATGAGCTCTTGGTGGTATATATTATTGAGAACATCAGAATGTATGAGCTCCCTGTGGGATATATTAGTGAGAACATCAGAATGTATTAGCTCCCGGTGGTATATATTAGTGAGAACATCAGAATGTATGAGCTCCCGGTGGTATATGTTAGTGAGGACATCAGAATGTATGAGGTATAAATTAGTGAGGACATCAGAATGTATGAGCTCCTGGTGGTATATATTAGTCAGGACATCAGAATGTAAGAGCCTCCTGGTGGTATATATTAGTGACAACCTCTGAATGTATGAGCTTCTGGTGGTATATATATATTAGTGAGAACATCAGAATCTATGAGCTTCTGGTGTATATATTAGTGACAACATCAGAATGTATGAGCTCCTGGTGGTATATATTAGTCAGGACATCAGAATGTAAGAGCCTCCTGGTGGTATATGTTAGTGAGGACATCAGAATGTATGAGGTATAAATTAGTGAGGACATCAGAATGTATGAGCTCCTGGTGGTATATATATTAGTGAGAACATCAGAATCTATGAGCTTCTGGTGGTATATATTAGTGACAACATCAGAATGTATGAGCTCCTGGTGGTATATATTAGTCAGGACATCAGAATGTAAGAGCCTCCTGGTGGTATATGTTAGTGAGGACATCAGAATGTATGAGGGTATAAATTAGTGAGGACATCAGAATGTATGAGCTCTGGTGGTATATGTTAGTGAGGACATCAGAATGTATGAGGTATAAATTAGTGAGGACATCAGAATGTATGAGCTCCTGGTGGTATATATTAGTCAGGACATCAGAATGTAAGAGCCTCCTGGTGGTATATATTAGTGACAACCTCTGAATGTATGTGCTTCTGGTGGTATATATATTAGTGAGAACATCAGAATCTATGAGCTTCTGGTGGTATATATTAGTGACAACATCAGAATGTATGAGCTCCTGATGGTAAATATTAGCGAGGACATCAGAATGTATGAGCTCCTGGTGGTATATATTATCGAGGACATCAGAATGTATGAGCTCTTGGTGGTATATATTAGTGACACATCAGAATGTATGAGCTCTTGGTGGTATATATTAGTGAGGACATCAGAATGTATGAGCTCCTGGTGGTATATGTTAGTGAGGACATCAGAATGTATGAGGTATAAATTAGTGAGGACATGAGAATGTATGAGCTCCTGGTGGTATATACTTAGTGAGAACATCAGAATCTATGACCTTCTGGTGGTATATATAAGTGACAACATCAGAATGTATGAGCTCCTGGTGGTATATATTAGTGAGGACATCAGAATGTATGAGCTCCTGATGGTATATGTTAGTGAGGACATCAGAATGTATGAGCTCCTGATAGTAAATTCAGTGAGGACATCAGAATGTATGAGCTCCTGATGGTAAATATTAGCGAGGACATCAGAATGCATGAGCTCTTGGTGGTATGTATTAGTGACGACATCAGAATGTATGAGCTCTTGGTGGTATAAATTAGTGAGGACATCAGTATGTATGAGCTCCTGGTGGTATATGTTAGTGAGGACATCAGAATGTATGAGGTATAAATTAGTGAGGACATGAGAATGTATGAGCTCCTGGGGGTATATACATTAGTGAGAACATCAGAATCTATGACCTTCTGGTGGTATATATAAGTGACAAGATCAGAATGTATGAGCTCCTGGTGGTATATATTAGTGAGGACATCAGAATGTATGAGCTCCTGATAGTAAATTCAGTGAGGACATCAGAAGGTATGAGCTCCTGATGGTAAATATTAGCGAGGACATCAGAATGTATGAGCTCCTGGTGGTATATATTAGTGACGACATCAGAATGTATGAGCTCTTGGTGGTATATATTATTGAGAACATCAGAATGTATGAGCTCCCTGTGGTATATATTAGTGAGGACATCAGAATGTATGAGCTCCCGGTGGTATATATTAGTGAGAACATCAGAATGTATGAGCTCCCGGTGGTATATATTAGTCAGGACATCAGAATGTAAGAGCCTCCTGGTGGTATATGTTAGTGAGGATATCAGAATGTATGAGGTATAAATTAGTGAGGACATCAGAATGTATGAGCTCCTGGTGGTATATGTTAGTGAGGACATCAGAATGTATGAGGTATAAATTAGTGAGGACATCAGAATGTATGAGCTCCTGGTGGTATATGTTAGTGAGGACATCAGAATGTATGAGGTTATAAATTAGTGAGGACATCAGAATGTATGAGTATAAATTAGTGAGGACATCAGAATGTATGAGCTCCTGGTGGTATATATTAGTCAGGACATCAGAATGTAAGAGCCTCTGGTGGTATATGTTAGTGAGGACATCAGAATGTATGAGGTATAAATTAGTGAGGACATCAGAATGTATGAGCATCCTGTGGTATAATTTAGTGAGACATCAGAATGTATGAGGTATAAATTAGTGAGGACATCAAATGTATGAGCTCCTGGTGGTATATATTAGTCAGGACATCAGAATGTAAATGTAAGAGCCTCCTGGGGTATATACTAGTGACAACCTCTGAATGTATGAGCTCTAGGTGGTATATAATTAGTGAGAACATCAGAATCTATGAGCTTCTAGTGGTATATATTAGTGACAACATCAGAATGTATGAGCTCCTGATGTAAATATTAGCGAGGACATCAGAATGTATGAGCTCCTGGTGGTATATATTAGTGACGACATCAGATGTATGAGCTCTTGGTGGTATATATTATTGAACATCAGAATGTATGAGCTCCCGTGGTAATATTAGTGAGGACATCAGAATGTATGAGCTCCCGGTGGTATATATTAGTGAGAACATCAGAATGTATGAGCTCCCGTGGATATATTAGTGAGGACATCAGAATGTATGAGCTCCTGGTAGTATATATAAGTGACAACATCAGAATGTATGAGCTCCTGATGGTATATATTAGTGACAACATCTGAATGTATGAGCTCCTGGTGGTATATATATTAGTGAGAACATCAGAATCTATGAGCTTCTGGTGTATATATAAGTGACGAACATCAGCATGTATGAGCTCCTGATGGTATATATTAGTGACAACATCAGAATGTATGAGCTCCTGGTGGTATAATATATTAGTGAGAACATCAGAATCTATGAGCTTCTGGTGGTATATAAGTGACAACATCAGCATGTATGAGCTCCTGATTGGTATATATTAGTGAGGACATCAGAATGTATGAGCTCCTGATAGTAAATTCAGTGAGGACATCAGAATGTATGAGCTCCTGATGGTAAATATTATCGAGGACATCAGAATGTATGAGCTCTGGTGGTATATATTAGTGACGACATCAGAATGTATGAGCTCTTGGTGGTATATATTAGTGAGGACATCAGAATGTATGAGCTCCTGTGGTATATGTTATGAGGACATCAGAATGTATGAGGTATAAATTAGTGAGACATCAGAATGTATGAGCTCCTGGTGGTATATACATTAGTGAGAACATCAGAATCTATGAGCTTCTGGTGGTATATATAAGTGACAACATCAGAATGTATGAGCTCCTGGTGGTATATATTATGAGGACATCAGAATGTATGAGCTCCTGATGGTATATGTTAGTGAGGACATCAAATGTATAGCTCCTGATAGTAAATTCAGTGAGGACATCAGAATGTATGAGCTCCTGATGTAAATATTAGCGAGACGTCACAATGTATGAGCTCTTGGTGGTAATAATAGTGACGACATCAGAATGTATGAGCTCTGGTGGATATATTAGTGAGGACATCAGAATGTATGAGCTCCTGGTGGTATATGTTAGTGAGGACATCAGAATGTATGATGTATAAATTAGTGAGACATGAGAATGTATGAGCTCCTGGTGGTATATACATTAGTGAGAACATCAGAATTAGACCTTCTGGTGTAAATATAAGTGACAACATCAGAATGTATGACTCCTGGTGTATATATTAGTGGACATCAGAATGTATGAGCTCCTGATGGTATATATTAGTGAGGACCTCAGAATGTATGAGCTCCTGATAGTAAATTCAGTGAGGACATCAGAATGTATGAGCTCCTGATGGTAAATATTAGCGAGGACATCAGAATGTATGAGCTCTTGTGGTATATATTAGTGAGGACATCAGAATGTATGAGCTCCTGGTGGTATATGTTAGTGAGGACATCAGAATGTATGAGGTATAAATTAGTGAGGACATCAGAATGTATGAGCTCCTGGTGGTATATACATTAGTGAGAACATCAGAATCTATGACCTTCTGGTGGTATATATAAGTGACAACATCAGAATGTATGAGCTCCTGGTGGTATATATTAGTGAGGACATCAGAATATATGAGCTCCTGATGGTATATATTAGTGAGGACATCAGAATGTATGAGCTCCTGATGGTAAATATTAGCGAGGACATCAGAATGTATGAGCTCCTGATAGTAAATTCAGTGAGGACATCAGAATGTATGAGCTCCTGGTGGTATATATAAGTGACAACATCAGAATGTATGAGCTCCTGGTGGTATATATTAGTGACGACATCAGAATGTATGAGCTCTTGGTGGTATATATTAGTGAGGACATCAGAATGTATGAGCTCTTCGTGGTATATGTTAGTGAGGACATCAGAATGTATGAGGTATAAATTAGTGAGGACATCAGAATTTATGAGCTCCTGGTGGTATATACATTAGTGAGAACATCAGAATGTATGAGCTTCTGGTGGTATATATAAGTGACAACATCAGAATGTATGAGCTCCTGGTGGTATATATTAGTGAGGACATCAGAATGTATGAGCTCCTGATGGTATATATTAGTGAGGACATCAAAATGTATGAGCTCCTGATAGTAAATTCAGTGAGGACATCAGAATGTATGAGCTCCTGATGGTAAATATTAGCGAGGACATCAGAATGTATGAGCTCTTGGTGGTATATATTAGTGACGACATCAGAATGTATGAGCTCTTGGTGGTATATATTAGTGAGGACATCAGAATGTATGAGCTCCTGGTGGTATATGTTAGTGAGGACATCAGAATGTATGAGGTATAAATTAGTGAGGACATCAGAATGTATGAGCTCCTGGTGGTATATACATTAGTGAGAACATCAGAATCTATGAGCTTCTGGTGGTATATATAAGTGACAACATCAGAATGTATGAGCTCCTGGTGATATATATTAGTGAGGACATCAGAATGTATGAGCTCCTGATATTAAATTCAGTGAGGACATCAGAATGTATGAGCTCCTGGTGGTATATGTTAGTGAGGACATCAGAATGTATGAGGTACAAATTAGTGAGGACATCAGAATGTATGAGGTATAAATTAGTGAGGACATCAGAATGTATGAGCTCCTGGTGGTATATACATTAGTGAGAACATCAGAATCTATGAGCTTCTGGTGGTATATATAAGTGACAACATCAGAATGTATGAGCTCCTGGTGATATATATTAGTGAGGACATCAGAATGTATGAGCTCCTGATATTAAATTCAGTGAGGACATCAGAATGTATGAGCTCCTGGTGGTATATGTTAATGAGGAGATCAGAATGTATGAGGTATAAATTAGTGAGGACATCAGAATGTATGAGCTCTTGATGGTAAATATTAGTGAAGAAATCAGAATGTATGAGCTCCCGGTGGTATATAATAGTGACGACATGAGAATGTATGAGCTCCTGATGGTAAATATTAGTGAGGATATCGGCGTGTAAGAGCTCCTGGTAAGTATACAGTCATGGCCGAAAGTGTTGGTACCCTTGAACTTGTTCCAGGAAATTTAAGTATTTCTCCAACAAAATTATTGCAATTACACATGTTTTGTTATATACATGTTTATTTCATTTGTGTGTATTGGTACAGCACAAAAAAAATAGGAAATAAAAAGGAAATATGACATCATTTTACACAAACCCCAAAAATGGCCCGGATAAAATTGTTGGCACCTTTCCAAAATTGTGAGTAAACAACTTTGTTTCAAGTATGTGATGCTCGTTCAAGCTCATCTCTGGCAATTAATAGTGGGTAATTTGAAAATCATACCTAAAACCAGATAGAAAGGGGAGAAGTTTACTCAATCTTTGCATTGTGTGTCTGTGTCTGCCACACTAAGCATGGAGCTCCTTTTTTATTTTTTTGTATGGTTGTCATGAAGGAGTCAGTGTTACTCTGAAACGTGTTGACAATAAACCAGCATTTTATACGCAAAAGTAGATGTCATTTTTCCAGTTAGGGCAGAATACTTTGATTGCCCTTGCAATTTTTTTCCCTGACACTGTCGTATGGAAGCTGCAGAATCTTGACTACAAGTCTTTTTTTTTTTTTTTTTAACCAACTTTTTATTGATTTTCTTGCATACAATATACAAATTGTTAATAGAAAGGATAAGTATTAGCATATAAAAATATATCAAACATCGTAATAACTATCAAGGAGTCTCACTAAATTCACAAAATCCTTACAGTTTGCCTCTATCACCTCCTCCTCCTTATATAGTCTTCCTTCCTATTTTCCTCCTCCCAACCTTCAACAGTTTCCTATGTCTTAAATCCAACCTTACTAAACAACCCTATCACTTCCCCCCTTCTCTGCCACTCCCTATTGCTGTCATCTTTCCTTGCTCCTCACCACCACTTTCTCTAGCATGAGCGTTTTTTTTTCATCTGGCTTATCACCTCTTCTCTCGAGGGAATTTCTCTCGCCAACCATTTCTGGAGAATTGTCCTTTTACTTATCATGACTATATCGTGGAAGAGAGATGGTATTGTGCCCCCTTCTTTATCTCTTCCCTCCTGATGATAATGGAATAGCCAAGCCATTGGTTCCAGCTCCATGTTCCTATTCCAGATTGTTCGAACCAACCCCTGAACTTGCTTCCAAAATCCCTCAATTTTTCCGCACTGCCAAATCCCATGATATAAGTCCGTTCTTTCCGTACCACATTTCGGACATTTCATCAGTTTGTCTTGTTGCCTAATATTCAAAAAATTTAAACCATATAAAGCCCTATGTATAAGTCTATATTGAGTGTCTCTCCAGATTTCGTTTACGATCTTCTTCCTCATCTCCATCCACCCATTCAAGATTTTTTCTTCTCCTTCTTGGTCTCCCAACTGCTTGTCCCGTCCCTCTAAAAATTTTCCCTGGTATGTTGGGAACTAATGCTTCTCTCAAATCCCTATAGAGACCTGAAATGGTAATCTCACGGATGTCCTTTAATAAAATTGTGTCCAAGTGGTTCACCTCATATTCATTGTTTATGTTGAGTACTTTCCTCATTATCCCATGCTTTATCTGTTCATACTGGAGAGTCTGAAACAGGCGCAAATCATATTTCTCTCTTATTTCCCCACACGTCATCCATCTCCGCTCTGTATCATGCATCAAGTTCCTAAGTCCTTATCCCCTTCTCCCTCCACTCTCTAAACAGGTCATTGTCCCTCCCCTGTGGGAAATCTGGGCTTGCCCAGATGTTAATGAATTTCAAAATATTCCATGCTAGCCCAAACTTTTTCCTAACCGCCTTCCAGGTCATAACTGTGTCCCTACATAGCAATGAGTGTTTAAGATTGGGTGGTAAATTTGGTATGGATGTATGTAATATTGATCTCAGGTCCCATGGCTTACAGAATTCGGCTTCTAAAGTCCAATCAGAATGTCTACTTGTTTGTCTAATCCAGTCAATTGCATGTCTCAAAATGCAAGCCAAGTTATAACCTCTAATGTTTGGTAGCCTGATCCCCCGTCCTCTCCGTTGGTAGCATTAATTTATTAGCGTTAATCCTCGGTCTCTTTCCCTTCCACAAAAAGTGAGAGAATGCCTTCATCAGTCTTTTTACGTCTGTATGTTTGAGAAGTAATTGGATTGTCTGCATGGGGTAAAGGAGCCTAGAAAAGCTCATCATTTTTATCAGATGATTTCTTCCCAAAAGGGTAAAGCGGAAGATTAGCCCACCCCTGCAGTTCTTTCTCTATACGTTCGATTAGTGGGGAATAATTTAAGGAATATAAAGCTTTTGGATCCCTCCCCACCAGTACTCCCAAGTATTTAATTGTTTTTCTGGCAATAGGAATGTCATATAGTGAGCCTCTCTCTCTCCTCTCTTTTTTCGCCCAAAAAGAGTATTTCACTTTTTTCTTTAAGTCTGAATCCTGCCAATTTCCCGAACCCCTAAATTTGTGCTATAACTTCAGTAAGTTGTGTTTTGGGCCGGCTCATAAACAGGACAATATCATCAGCAAACAATGCCGAACACAATGCCCTTCCCCCCACTTTGATCCCTTCAAACCATCGACCATCATTCAAACGTCTGGCCAGTAGTTCAGTAGCTAAATTGAATAACAAAGGTGACATCGGGCAACCCTGCCTTGTTCCCTTTAACAAAGGAAACGTTCTTGATAAGAATCCCGGGTGTTCACCCTAGCATGAGGATTTGCGTACAGCACCTTAACAAAGTTTCTAAAGGCTCCATGCAAACCCAAATGATCTAGCACCTGTTCCAGCCATGGCCACCTCACATTGTCAAATGCTTTTTCCGCATCCAAGTGACCAAGGCTGGAATTTATCCCCCTTTCCGCTTAGCTATGTCAATTGCCAATATTACTTTCCTAATGTTTGTCACTGCCGAGCGTCCCTTAACAAATCCCGCCTGGGGGAGATCTATAATCTCTGGCAATATCGATGGCAATCTATTAGCCATCAACGTTGCCTAAACTTTCAGATCCTGGTTGATTAATGAGATGGGCCTATAACTAGTTGGGTCCTCTAAATTCTTTCCTGCTTTAGGGATGAGCTTAATGTATGCTGTATTAAGGGTAGCCGAGACTCGCTCTCCCCCTAATATCTTGTTAAATAACTCCTTAAATACAGGTAAGATTTGTTCCTTTAAAATCTTGAAGAAACTGCCATTAAACCCGTCTGGCCCCGGGGCTTCCGTTGAACTCATCTCTCCTATGACTTCCCCTATTTCTTCCTCTGTCACCTACCCATTCAATATCTGTAGATGCTCCTCCGTAAACCTAGTCATTTGCGTTCCTCTCGTCCCCCCCCCCTCTTCGCTTATTCCTCCTCTTTGTATAGATGTGCATAAAAGTCTCCCAGGATATCATTTATTTCCTTCGGATCTGTTGTTTTGTTTCCCATAGCATTCCTCAGTGCCATTATATGAGTCATTGGTCGCCTTCCCCTTGCCAAGTTTGCCATTCATTTTCCTGCCTTATTCCCGTAGCGCACTAAAGGACCATATATGTAATTAGGTACGTTTAAAAATATTTTCAGCTGCAGATGGAAGGAAGAGAGCCACAGTCATTACTAGTGGGTAGGCGGAGCCCAGATAGGATTGACACCTCAGATTAAAAAGAGTGTTGACCGGCCCCTCCAGCTCGGGCTCCTCCTACTCAGCTCTTCAGTTTACAATTTGAGGTCTCAGAAGATAGTCGCTGCTGAAGCAGCTCCTCAGAAGATTTTATTATTTTTTATCGGACAAGAGACTTGGATCACCAAATGTGGTCTAGAGGTCTCAGGAGTCTCAGCGCTGCTGGACTCCCACCTCTCCCTTGGCGGATCTGTATTACCCTAATGGTGGTCCCTGCAGAACCCTGCCGGCCCGGGGGATGAGAATGGCTTCCCTGGCGGGGGCGCAAACCGCGCTGCAGGGGTCACTGCGTCCCCCGCCCTGGGGGGAAGCATGGGCATAGCGCCAGAAACCCCTGGGGGTCCCTGTGGCGCTTCGGCTGGTGAGTACCTCACATTTTTACCTCACATTTTTATTAATGTGTGTGTGAGTGTTTAAGCGACTGCTGCGGCAGCCGCTGTACATTACATGTCGGTGACTGTGTTTTTTGTCCGCAGGTGGATGCCTGCAGGACATAGGAGAGGAGTGCGTGCCTTTTTATTTGAATTTTCGCGCCGCTCTGAGCGCGCGCTTTACTGCTGTCTCCATTTCCGGCTTCCCTCATGGAGCACACGGAGGCACAGCGCGGCGGCCATTAAAGAAGCAGGCTGAAAGCTTCTTCTGGCTCTTCTCCCTCCTCCCCTCCCGGCAAGATGTTACACTGTTACCAGCTGGGTGAGTCGCTTCTAGCCGCGGCAGAAGCTTAACCCCTTCACCCCCACAGCGCGGGCGCCTTCTGGGGGCACTAATGAGTGACAGACTGCGCTGTCCTGCGGCTGTTATCGCATAAGGGACTCGCACACTCTTTTCAATAATAAAGAGTTGTGGGGAGTCTGCGATTTTAATACTGCCACTATACGTTCCCACTAACGATCCTGATAACGACGCATACTAATGCGATCGTTTGTGTGATCATTTTTTAATGTCCTAGTAGCTGCCAATCTGGGCGATCTCATTAACATCGCATAAGCGGTTAGCGATCTCCTTAACAACTTTGGCGGTCATTGCGATATACAAAACAGCGCAATTTTTAGCGATCTTGTGGAATGTTTTTCTGTTAGTGTGGCATAACTGTCCTGCAGCTGCTGCCTTATAAGAGGCACTTGGGGCTCGCACAACTTTTTCATTATCAAGGTTGTGGGGAGTCTGCTACTTTAACCCCTTCTTAGGCGGTTAACTATTAATGCTGGGGTAGCTCTCTCTTTAAGAGCTTTAACCCTTCAGCGATTGTTTTTTCTTTAAGAAACACACTGTTCTAGTTACTGACAGGTTTAACCTGCCATATACTGTGCAAGGACATGTCAGATGCGGACTATCTGACACGCAGACCCCGACAGCGTCATGCGCAGCGGTCGGAGGTTCCAGTGGTGTCAAAATGGAGGCCCTCGCTAGTTTCTATGATGGCCTGTCTGACCTTCTAGGTTATGGAGTGTCAGTTAGATCCTCTCAAGGAAGCGACACAAATCGGTGCCTTCCTTCTCGCGTAGCGAAGATGTCCGTTTCGGACAAGGAGGATCGGCAGGGACACTCTGCCTCTCTCATGGACCATACTATTGGAGCCATGAGGGCGTTACAGTTACCAGAGAGAGGTAACTAGGCGTCCTGGTAAGTCGGCCCGGATGTTTCAGGAGTCGCATAGGTCGCGACGGCTTTACAATCTGTATCCGTTTTCTACGGAGTTGATTGTTAATTGGATCTCCTGAAGTGAATGTCCCTTTATCCTGGTAAAGCAAGGCGAGTCTGCAGGACCTGCTGGACAGAAAAATGGAGATGGCAACAATATCCATCTGCGAGGCCGCGGGTCATGGATTCAGTATTAAGGATCTATGTGTACTTGTAAAGTTTCCCTGAGCCGTTTGGACCGTCTACGGACGGCGTGACAAGATGGATCCCCTCTATCGAGATAGATGGGCTTTTCAAGTTGAAGGATTCTGCGTCACTGCTATCCAGGGCGCAATCCTCGGCAGTCACAGTCAGAAGAGCACTGTGGCTTAGACAGTGGAACGCGGTTTCCAAGCAGGGTTTGCTATCTTTAGCTTACAAAGTGGTCAGGTATTTGAATCTGACCTCACAGAGCTGATTTCTGAGGCAAAAGAAACAGCTTTACCGCAGCGCAGAGCTGTGACTTCTGCGTCTGGCAGGACTAGTGCCGGTAGTTGTCGGCGGTCCTTTCGGTCCAGGGGATGATCTGGTCAACCCTCTGGGGTTTGGGTCGTTCCTCTCTTTTTTAAAAAAAAAAAAAAAAAAAAAGGGGGGAATTCTCAGAAATTCCGCATACCCTGGAAACAGAACTTCCATTAAGACAGAAGCTGGCAAAAAACCCGCTAAAGCGGTCTGACGTCTGGGTCTCACTCGAGCGCTCTCGAGTGGAGGGTCGTTTACTCCAATTCAAACCGACTTGGGTTTCCCGTGTGTCGGACGCCTGGGTAACACAGGTTGTGTTGGCAGGCTACTTCATAGAGTTTCTTTCTCGACCCCCGGACAGGTTTTGCCAATCTCGCATTCTGTCAGAGCCGAGCTATTTGCCGCTCTACTACGAGAGGTCGATTCCCTTCTGCAGAAGGGTGTGGTGATACCGGTTCCGCAGAGGACCGGGGAAGAGGATTCTTATTCCAACCTCTTTGTGGTCCCCAAAAAGGAGGACAAATTTCGCCCTATTTTGGATTTCAAAGATTGAATCGGCATGTTTACGTCCCGAAAATTCCGCATGGAGTCTCTTCGCTCCGTTGTGGCAGCCCTGTCGCAGAACGTCTTTTTGGTCAATCGACATTCGCGACGTTTATTTGCATGTTCCCGTCGGAAGGGCTCACCGGCGCTTCCTTCGTTTTGCCATAGGTCAGGACCATTGCCAGTTTGTGGCTCTGCCATTCGGCTTGGCCTCGGCGCCCAGAGTTTTTACAAAAATTCTAGCGCCCCTCATGGCAATTCTTCGAAGACAGGGGGTTACGATTTCCCTACCTGGACGACCTTCTGATTGTGGCGTCCTCAAAGGAGGAGGCAGGGACGGCTCGCAATCTATCCCTTCAGCTCCTGGAGGATTTCGGGTGGCTGGTCAATTGGGAGAAGTCGTCTCTGGAAGTCAATCCTGTTTTTGGGAATGCATTTCGACACTGTACGGACGGTGGTGTCCCTTCCTCCAGACAAGCGGGCATGTCTCTTTCGACATGTACAGATTATGAGGTCTACGGCAGCAATGTCCTTTCGGAAGTGTATGCGCCTTCTGGGTTTGACGTCCATGGAGGCACTTCCGTTTGCCCAATTTCATTCCAGGGCCCTCCAAAGGCTCATTCTGAGTCGTTGGGATCGATCGCAAGCTTCTCTGAATTGCAGCGTCATCATCTCTCACAGGTTGCGAGAATCCCTAGGATGGTGGTTACGTCCAGGAGCGTTATTCCTGGGGAAATCTTTCCTCCCTCCGAGGTGGTCGGTCATAACCACCGATGCCAGCCTGACGGGCTGGGGGGGGGTGTCTGGAACGATCTTTGGATCCAGGGAGTATGGTCATCGGAAGAGTATGTTCTACCGATCAACATCCTGGAGTTGAGGGCAATTTTTCCTTTGCCTACAACACTGGACGGTCCCTTTAAGCGGTCTACCAGTCCGAGTGCAGACGGACAACGCGACGGCGTTGCGTATATCAACCACCAAGGCGGGACAAGGAGCTCCAGCCTCATGATGGAGGTGTCTCGGATCCTGCTATGGGCCGAGACCAAGGTTCCAGCCATCTCTGCGATCACATTCCAGGAGTCCAGAATACCACGGCGGACTTCCTCAGTCGCGAGAAGATGGATCCTGGAGAAAGGAGTCTTCATCCGAAAATTTTTGCGCTGCTGTGCTTCCGTTGGGGAACTCCCCAAGTGGATTTGATGGCATCCAGGTTCAAATGCCAAACTACCGACCTTCATGTCCAGGTACAAGGACCCGAAGGCTGTGGCGGTGGTTGCTCTGGTGGCTCCGTGGGACCATTTCGAGCTAGTCTATGTGTTTCCGCCGATATCTTTACTTCCTCTGGTGCTGCGTCGGATCAGACTGGAAGAGAATTCCGGCTATGTTGATAGCCCCGGATTGGCCAAGGAGGACGTGGTTCTCGACACTGGTGTCGTTTTTGGCGGCACCGCCATTCCCACTTCCTCCTCGCCCGGACCTGTTAACCCAGGGGCCCGTTCGTCATCCGGACTTGAAGTCTCTGCGTTTGACGGCGTGGCTCCTGAGACCGAAACCTTGACCCGTAGAGGTTTTTCAGCCGAAGTCATTGCCACTCTGCGAGCTGCCAGAGGTCCGGCTACTACTAAGATTTATCACAAGACTTGGTCTTTTCGTGGTTTCGAGTTCTTCAAGGAATCCGAGGATTTTTTTCCATTCCCAATTTGTTGGCTTTGCTACAGTACGGGCTGGACAAAAGGTTTGGCAGTTAGCACTCTGAAAGGTCAGGTTTCTGCCCTGTCTTTGCTTTTTCGGAAGGCTATCGCCTCGCGTAGGGACGTACGTTCCTTTTTTCGCGGAGTAACCCGTCAGTTTCCAATGCGGAAGGCGCCTGTGTCTCCTTGGCGGCTCAACCTTGTCTTGGAGGCTCTTCAGCATATACCTTTTGAGCCTATGGGTTCTGCTAGCCTTTCTTTAATTTCTTGGAAGGTTACCTTCTTAGTGGCGGTAACCTCTTTAAGAAGGGTTTTTAAGTTGGCAGCTTTTTCCTGCTCGCCTCCTTTCCTGGAGTTTTACCCGGATCGAGTAGTGCTTCGCACACGGGGCGATTTTCTACCTAAGGTGGTGTCGCAATTTCATGTTAACCAGGATATTGTGTTGCCCTCGCTTTGCCCGGGCCCAGGGAATGCAAAGGAACGGAACTTGCACAAATTGGATTTAGTGCGGGTCTTGAAGTTCTATTTTGTCTATTACTCAAGGTTTTCGAAAGTCAGATTCCCTGTTTGTGATTACAGCAGGTCGTAGGCGTGATCAACGAGTTTTCAAGGACTCTATAGCTCGTTGGATTCGGTCGGCCATTTTGGAGGCTTACCGTCTTAATGGCGAACCTTGCCCGATTTAAGATTCGAGCTCGCTCCACGAGGGCTGTGACTTCATCGTGGGCCTTTCATCAAGGGCTTCGGCAGCTCAGCTCTGCCGAGCGGCGACCTGGCGTTTCGTCCACACATTTACAAAGTTTTATAAGGTGGACATCAGTGCTTCCGCTGATGCGGCCTTAGGACGTAGGGTTCTGCAGGCAGCTGTAATTTGAAGTTTTTAGTTAACTTGTATTTGGCGCCTGTGGCGCATTTATCTAGGTTGTTGGGTTTCTGCCTATTTTGGTTTTTCCCACCCTAATTTTTGGACTGCTTTGGGACGTCCCACTAGTAATGACTGTGGCTCTCTTCCTTCCATCTGCAGCTGAAAGACGGATTTTGGTAAGAACTTACCTGTAAAATCCTTTTCAGCGAAGGAAGGAAGAGAGACACAGCTCCCTCCCATGGCAGAAGTGTGTTGTTGTATGTACAGATGCAGCGTGACCCTTCTCTGATAGCGATTATCTGGACTGAGGTCGACGCGCTACGGCTCTGTTCCAGCATTGCCAGCTTATCGCAGTAGTCAGGTTCAGTGAGTAGTACCTGTAACTGTGTGATTTTTTTTGCCGAATGCATGCATAACCTGTACTCTTATGTTTTTTCTCTGAAGTCCTTCAGAAGGGGTTATGTTGCTTCGCTGGTGATATTGTTCTTCCTTAAGCTTGGGTACGACTGAAGAGCTGAGTAGGAGGAGCCCGAGCTGGAGGGGCAGGTCAACACTTTTTAATCTGAGGTGTCAATCCTATCTGGGCTCCGCCTACCCACTAGTAATGACTGTGTCTCTCTTCCTTCCTTCGCTGAAAAGGATTTTACAGGTAAGTTCTTACCAAAATCCGTCTTTTATTGAAAAAACATTTAAAAATCAGAGAACCAATTGACAATGAGTAATTAGCTAGGTGCCTCAAATAATAGGGAAACACACGCCAGAACACTCACTTGAATGTTCATATATAGAATATAGAGCGGGTGATTGAATAATGTTTAACACCACTGGAATACAAAGGTATCAGCTATTGCAATATGTCACACCATCCACATCTAGGTACAATTAGATTCTATAGATAAATTGAAAAGGTGCAAGTGCCTATCAGTAATGAAGTTAATTTAATACATTTGCCTAGTATGTCCAAAGGTGTGGGGAGGGACATATGTCAGTGATTGCATAGCATATATAAGCATGTGAAGAAAATATAGGGTGCATATAGTGCTAGCAGCATAAATGTAACACAATGTATGGGTCCCAAAAATTACCCATTTCATACATTTGGATGGATAGATAGATACATTGTATAAGTATAATACGCTTGACCATCCATATGCAGGGTATGTGGGATAATGACTATCAGGCTGCATTCAAATTATAATAAATGAATCCCAACATGATTACCTATATCACTGTGGTGTGCGACAACCAGACCGCTCCAGGTGCTACTGGCGTTTTCCCACCCAGACACACGTTTCGTTGCTTCTTCCTCAGGGGCGTGTATGGGATAACAGATCATGTGATCATAAATAGAGGTGTATGGCCAATCAAATACATCCATAGTAAATGGCCTCTGAAACAGCTGAGCCTCATGCGCAGAGTGTCTCGACATTATTGTGGCGCACTGGCCATTGTGCGCATGTCCACATATGGAGTCATCGGCCTTTGGTAGGCGGGGCGCAGAGATGCAGCGCAGTCACTGATGATGGCGGTGTGTATCAGTGCACCATGTGACTGGAGAGCGTAGGACCCCGAACATCTCCAAATGTTTAACGCGCACTATCAAGACAATTGCTTAAAGGGCACTGACGAGGTTCATGAGCCATCGGATATAAGTATATAAGGGGGCATGGTATTGATCATTATAAAGACAAACATATATCAGGGTGGATTGATTTAAATCACGCCGATTTAAATCAACGATTTAAATCATGATTTAAATCAAATGATTTTTTTCTATTTAAATCAGATCGATTTAAATCGTGATTTTAATCATGATTTAAATCACTGATTTAAATCAAAAGATTTTTTTAATATAAATCACAATTAAAATCTAAAACTTTCAATCATTGTTCAATTAACTCCACACTTCTAGCTTGGTTTCACTTTCTGTAGCTTGGTTTCAGTTTCTTTTTCCATTCAGTTGACATGCCCAAACTTGTTGGATATTCAGTCAGCAGTACTTGGCTGTACTTCAGAAGTGATCTGCGTGAGCCATGGCAGGTCGTAAGAGAGACCCTATTTGGGTTCATTTTGTTGAGATGCCAGCAGAGCTTGGAAAGAAAGGTGGGAGAGCAAAGTGCAAATACTGTGAAAAGGATATCCAAGGACTTGTTTGCCGTTTGAAATTACATTATGAAAACTGCAACTAGAAGGGAAATGAAGATGTTGATAGTGATACAACTAATGTCAATGAACCCCCACAGCTTCTTATGCACCAGGACCCTAGCACTAGTGGTAAGTCTGGCAATTACAACCTATTTTAACAGACATTTTACTGGGATGGTTAAAGTCTATGAAAAGAAAAATTTCTAGCACTAGTTCTGGAGTATAGAATTTAAATTTATGTTAAGGCAATATTTCACAGAAGATTAACGTTAAGTAAAAATAAAAGAGTGTGTATACGCCTATTTTTTTTTTTATTGTAGGCTACAATTCACTTTTGAAGTCTGCCAAATTGACCATTTTTTTAAAAAAACATTTTTAAAACTTTTGTGACATAATTTTTTTCAGTTGCTCTGATATTACTAGTATTACAGCAACTTCACCGGAAACTTGAGTAGCATAACTTTTGAGACAGCCCTTATAGGACGAGGACCATTACATTGTTCAAAAAGTTTGTTTCAAAATATTTTCGTTATATTTCTTCAAATACGCAGTCGAATTATATTTTTAATTACTGTGCTTTCAGGGTCAAATATGGCTTGTGCTGCACGTGGCAATCAATACCTGGGTACAACTTCAACAAAGCAGCCCAACAAAAAACTTTGCGTGCAAAGTGTAGAAAAATTCCTCTTAAAGACTACGACGAGCCAGAAAGAACATTTTGACGAATTAATTGCTAAATTCATATTTGCAACCAATTCTTCTTTCCGACTAGTTGAACACCCATTGTTTGTACAAATGATTGAAGGAATAAGACCAGGCTACAAACCACCAAGTAGATTTGATATCTCAGGAAAACATCTTCAGGCTGTATACGACAAAGAAAGAGCGGCTTGTACAAAATATTTGAAAGACAAAGTTGTTAACATGAGCTTGGATGGTTGGAGCAACATCCACAACGACCCCATAATTTGCACTTGTGTCACAACAGAAGATGGTGAAACTTACCTTACAGACACAATCGACACATCTGGAAATTCACATACTGCTGAATATTTACTTGAAATTGCTAAGAACTCAATTCACCAATGCCAAGAACAGTTTGGATGTAAAGTAAGGAGCTTAGTTACTGATAACGCAAGCAATGTGGCAAAAATGCGAGCGGAACTGGCACATGAGGATGACACAAATGTCATTACATACGGTTGTTCTGCCCATTTGTTGCATCTTTTGGCAAAAGACCTGCATATTTCGGGTGTCAAAGAACATGTTGTAGAAATTGTTAAATATTTCCACAATAATCATTTTGCACATGAAACCTACAAGGAAATGGGAGGACTGAAGTTGGTTCTACCACAAGATGTTAGATGGAATACCTTGGCTGAATGCTTGGAACTGTTTATTAACAACTGGTCAAAATTAGTGTCCATTTGCGAAACACATCGTGATAAAATTGATGCTAATATACGAAGCAAAGTATAAAATCTTGGCGTGAAGAGAAATGCCGAGGACCTTTTGGAAAGGTTTAAAGCCAATATCTATTGCGTTGGATAAAATGCAGAAAGATACTGCAACCATAGCTGATGCCACAGAAGTTTGGAAAGAATTATAAGGTTCGCTAGATCGCTTGAACCTCTCAAACAATGTAAAGGTTGCAATACACCACCGCAAGGACCAAGCATTAAAAGAAGAACACTATTTAGCCAATATCTTGCATCCCATCTACAGAGGGAAAAAACTATCTGAGGCGGAAATCAATTCTGCAATGGAGTGGCTCGCCAATACTAACCATGACATTGTGGCAACTGTGCTGAAATTGAAGTATGAATCTGCACCATTTCAAAAATACATGTTTGCAGATAACGTCGTTAATGAACTAAAACCACTGGACTGGTGGAAGTCGCAATCACTTGTTCTTCCAGCGAAGATAATAAATGTAGCTACTCAGCTACTGACTGCATCGGCTTCATCGGCAGGAGTAGAGAGATTGTTTTCTTCATTTGGTTTTGTGCACACAACAGTCCGAAACCGCTTAGGAACTGCTAAAGCAGGACAACTAGTTTTCCTATTAAAAGTCCTAAATAAACAGTAGGCTTAAAGGACTGATGTATTCACTGAAGATGTTTGCTTACTTCAAACGTTAGAGATAGGCTATTGTTAAAAAGTACTTACTCTCTGTAGTTCAATTCTGATTGTTTAATAGTGCAAATAAAAATTATTAGGTTTCATAATCATCAACTGTTTTAATATTTTTATTTGTGTAAAATAATTTGATTTGCAAAAAGACAAAGTTTTGCTTGTGTACAACTTGATTAAAAAATCCTATTTAAATCAAAAAAATCCGATTTAAATAAAAAAAATCCGATTTTTTTTGATTTTTTAAAAAAAATCATGATTTTTATCCACCCTGACATATATATGCTTTGCCGATACAGATAACAATAGTAACCAAATCAAATCTCTTGAAACCATGGATGCGAACACTTATATACATAACTATGATGTTATTCCTAACATATATGGCTTTCAATAATAACAAATCAACCTGCGCAGCATGAAGGTAAGTATAAACATATGCTGCGAACATAGGTGACAACAGTATAAATAAAGCCACGCATTATAAAGCCGCAGATATATAAATACATGCACATATACGTAAATATATACTCTCTCAGAATGTGCAGTATTTCTCATACTATCTGCAGCTCCCACCGTAGAAATAGTATTAGATAAGAGTATGCATATATATATACACATTGTCAGATGTCATAATACCATCAATGATCATTAGGAATTACGGATCATAAGGAGCCCGCATTATCGCATCCATGGTTATGATGTTGATCGAGATTCTTATTGGACCACGAATGTCTTTCTTCATTGAGTCCTTGTGATTGGCATATCAAGATGTTTCAGAACCAAAATATATATCAGGAATTCCAATATCAAGGCAAGACATCAACCGTTATACAATGAGTGTCTAAGTAAGTAAGAAATGACAATTAGGTTCAGAGATACTAAAACATTTACTAAAACTTAACCCAATATAAACAGCAAAAAAAAAAGGCAGCAACACTCACCTGCCCAGATCTCAGAACAAATGCACTACAGGATGCAGCCAGCCCATTAAAGCAAGATGTTAGCAGCACAGGTGCAAAATACCAGATTAAACAGCCACTCTCCACATACCCATCCAAGGAGGGGGTGACTGCCCAGTATACAATTGCACAATAGAAGCCCGCATAGGGCGCCGTTCAAACAAGGATACTGCACAGTGTCTGGTTCACAGCCTATTAATCACGCCCCTACTATTCGACTAGGCTGGCTGGCCAGTACACCCTCAAATCGCACCAGTGTGAACACCCCTCATGCGAGACCAGACGTGCCTGGGCCTGGCTGCACCCCGAAAAATAAAATGCAAAAAATACAAAAATAGTGGGGTATTAGTTAATATTTTGTCCAAAATACGTAAGCTTGTAACCTGCGCCAAAGGTCCCCACGCTTACAAGTCCTACTCTACACTATCCAGCAAAGTCACTAAAGGAGACTCAAGGTCTCCAAAAATTCAATATAAACAGCAAAAAAAAAAAAGGCAGCATCACTCACCTGCCCAGATCTCAGAACAAATACACTACAGGTTGCAGCCAGCCCATTAAAGCAAGATGTTAGCAGCACAGGTGCAAAATACCAGATTAAACAGCCACTCTCCACATACCCATCCAAGGAGGGGGTGACTGCCCAGTATACAATTGCACAATAGAAGCCCGCATAGGGCGCCGTTCACACGAGGATACTGCACAGCGTCTGGTTCACAGCCTATTAATCACGCCCCTACTATTCGACTAGGCGGGCTGGCCAGTACACCCTCAAATCGCACCAGTGTGAACACCCCTAATACCCCACTATTTTTGTATTATTTGCACTTTATTTTTCGGGGTGCAGCCAGGCCCAGGCACGTCTGGTCTCGCATGAGGGGTGTTCACACTGGTGCTATTTGAGGGTGTACTGGCCAGCCCGCCTAGTCGAATAGTAGGGACGTGATTAATAGGCTGTGAACCAGACACTGTGCAGTATCCTTGTGTGAATGGCGCCCTATGCGGGCTTCTATTGTGCAATTGTATACTGGGCAGTCACCCCCTCCTTGGATAGGTATGTGGAGAGAGGCTGTTTAACCCTACCATGCATATCCCGGGCCTTTTAGGCCCGGGAACTTTTGTTTTGCAAAAATTCTGAAAGGTTTTTAAACTTAGAATTTGAAACTCTAGGTATTCCTCAGGTCAGTAGTTGTGTGTAATTTCCAGTTGTTTATATATTTTTATGTGATGGGGTTTTTTTTATATAATTTTTTTTTTGGAAAACTACAGCTTTACATATCCCGGGCCTTTTAAGCCCGTATTAGGTTTATCATATACTCATCAGTTTATTTGTCTTTTTTTGCTATTTTCTGCAAGATTACTCTACTACCTCGTCCAGTGATGATTCTGGTGATGAAGAAGAAATGGATACAGCAGAAATTACACAAAGAACATCTAAAACTAATGTATTTTGGGACAGTACTCCTACAGAATCTGGATGTATTCCTACACATAATATTCTTAGACAAACTGAAGGTGTTGTAGGAATTCTAGAATACTTATCCACTAAAGATGTTTTCTGTAAAATTTTCTCTATGATATTGCAGATGAGGTGGTTTTATGCACAAACTCTGAAGGAAGACGTATTGCTTCTGGAAAGAAAAAAACTTGGAAAGATATCTCACGAGATGAGCTTTATGCTTATATTGAACTAACACTTCTGGCAGGGTGTCAAAAAGCATATGATGTACCTATCAGAGAATTACTTCTGGACCAACATTCAGATCCTTACTAAAAAGCAACGATGTCGGTGAATAGATATGAAGATATTCGGAGAGTGCTTCGATTTGATGATAAGCGAACTCGTCCTACGAGGTTGGAAACGGATCAACTAGCGCCTATTAGTTACATTTGGAATATTTTTATCCGGAATTGTACCAAGCTCTACAATCCTGGTGAAAATGTAACTGTGGATGAGCAACTCGTAGCCTTCAGAGGACGTTGTAAGTTCATTCAATATATGCCTAGCAAACCAGCCAAGTATGGACAGAAAATATTCTGGATGTGTGACTCTGCCACTTATTATTGGATAAATGGACTTATCTACTGTGGAAAAGAACTTGGCGCACCAGTGCACAGAAACCTTGGTGCCGACATTGTAAAATAACTTGCACTACCCATTTACAATTCTGGTAGAAACATAACAATGGACAATTACTTCACAAGTGTAGAACTTGGCAATTTTTTGCTTGTAAAACAACTTACAGTGCTTGGTACTATGAGGCCAAATCGACTAGATATTCCTCCGGTGATGAAGCACAGTCCACAGAGAGAACTTTATGACAGTGTCTTTGGGTTCAGCGACAAATCAACAATGGTCTCTTACAAAGCTAAGAAGGACAAATCCGTTACATTACTCAGTACAATGCATCATGATGCCATTGTTGAATAAAATACCCGGAAAAAAAAACCTGAAATCATCATGTACTATAATAAAACTAAAGGAGGTGTGGACAAGATGGATGAAATGATTGGGGAATACACATGCAAAAGTTTGTAAAGAACATTCTTTAGAGAAGATAACATGCGAAAATTGTGATGAAGAGTAATAAAATTGAAAAGTTAGAAACGAAAACTAGTTGCAGGTTTTGTTTACTTGAATTTACATGTTATTTCTCTTTATAACACTCACTAATTGTGTGCATTTGTCATATCTGACTTTACAATTTTGAAATAAACTCAAAAAATGCCTACTTATTTTTTGTCAATTCCTTCCATAAAAGTTGCAAACGGGCCTAAAAGGCCCGGGATATGTAAGAGTGTAGATTCCGAATGTCATGCATCGTAGCGTTAATCTGGTATTTTGCACCTGTCCTGCTAACATCTTGCTTTAATGGGCTGGCTGCATCCTGTAGTGCATTTGTTCTGGGATCTGGGCAGGTGAGTGTTGCTGCCTTTTTTTTTTTTGCTGTTTATATTGAATTTTTGGAGACCTTGAGTCTCCTTTAGTGACTTTGCTGGATAATGTAAAACTTAACCCATACTACTAAAAGATACCACGGTAAACAATATAATGAAAATTAGCAATTTATAGAAATGCACTGAATCCAAAATTCATAAGCATTGGCCGGTGTTGATGTCCGACCCTATATTACAGAAATGTCTCCCGGAAAGGCCATCCATAACAGCCAGGCGGTCCAAGAACCTTAAGGATCTGTTTGTGAAAAGCCACTATGAGCCACCTAGAAATAACGAAGACTCCAACTGGTTGGCCATCAAAGGCTTTTTTCAATGTGGCCACTGTAAGGCCTGTAACAACTTGGAAAAGAGCAAAACATTTACCAATGCCAAAAAAGATAAGAGTGTGTACTATCAGACATCATCTATCATGCCACTCGAAGGGAGTCATATATTGTGCTCAATGTTCCTGTGGCAAAATCTATATTGGATTGACCACCAGAGAATTACGGGTCAGGACTAGGGAACACATAAGGGACATAGACAAAAGTGCAAATGCCGAAGATCCATCGAGCCTCAAAACTCTCCCCAAACATTTCTTTATCCACCATCACAGCAACTCTAGTTTATTGAAAATAAAGGGGATTGATCAGGTTTCCTTGGGGGTTAGAGGCGGCGATCTGGGTAAGACTTTAGCCCAGATGGAGAGCAAATGGATCTTCAGACTGGGCACTCTAGCTCCACATGGTCTGAATGAGAATTTTGGATTCAGTGCATTTCTATAAATTGCTAATTTTCATTATATTATTTACCGTGGTATCTTTTAGTTGTATGGGTTAAGTTTTAGTAAATGTTTTAGTATCTCTGAACCTAATTGTCATTTCTTACTTAGACACTCATTGTATAACGGTTGATGTCTTGCCTTGATATTGGAATTCCTGATCTATATTTTGGTTCTGAAACATCTTGATATGCCAAATACAGGACTCAATGAAGAAAGACATTCGTGGTCCAATAAGAATCTCGATCAACATCATAACCATGGATGCGATAATGCGGGCTCCTTATGATCCGTAATTCCTAATGATCATTGATGGTATTATGACATCTGACAATGTGTATATATATATGCATACTCTTATCTAATACTATTTCTACGGTGGGAGCTGCAGATAGTATGAGAAATACTGCACATTCTGAGAGAGTATATATTTACGTATATGTGCATGTATTTATATATCTGCGGCTTTATAATGCTGGCTTTATTTATACTGTTGTCACCTGTGTTCGCAGCATATGTATATGTTTATACTTACCTTCATGCTGCACAGGTTGATTTGTTATTATTGAAAGCCATATATGTTAGGAATAATATCATAGTTATGTATATATGTGTTTGCATCCATGGTTTCAAGAGATTTGATTTGGTTACTATTGTTATCTGTATCGGCAATGCATATATACAGTGGTGGCCAAAAGTATTGGCACCCCTGCAATTCTGTCAGATTCTTCCTGAAAATGATTGCAAACACAAATTCTTTGGTATTATTATCTTCATTTAATTTGTCTTCAATGAAAAAACACAAAAAGAATTGACCTAAAGCCAAATTGGATATAATTCCACACCAAACCTAAAAAAAGGGGGTGGACAAAAGTATTGGCACTGTTTGAAAAATCATGTGATGCTTCTCTAATTCGTGTAATCACCAGCACCTGTAACTTACCTGGCACCTAACAGGTGTTGGCAATAACTAAATCACACTTGCAGCCAGTTAACATGGAATAAAGTTGACTCAACCTGTGTCCTTGTGTGTACCACATTGAGCATGGAGAAAAGAAAGAAGACCAAAGAACTGTCTGAGGACTTGAGAAACCAAATTGTGAGGAAGCATTAGCAATCTCAAGGCTACAAGTCCATCTCCAAAGACCTGAATGTTCCTGTGTCTTCCATGCGCAGTGTCATCAAGAAGTTTAAAACCCATGGCACTGTGGCTAACCTCCCTAGATGTGGAAGGAAAAGAAAAATTGACGAGAGATTTCAAGCTGCCCTGCAGTCCGAGGGTACAGCAGTGTCAACCCGTACTATGCGTCTGCGTCTGAATGAAAAGGGACTGTATGGTAGGATACCCAGGAAGACTCCACTTCTTACCCCGAGACATAAAAAAGCCAGGCTGGAGTTTCCCAAAACTTACCTGAGAAAGCCTAAAACGTTTTGGAAGAATGTTCTCTGGTCAGATGAGACAAAAGTCGAGCTTTTTTGGGAAAAACCATCAACATAGAGTGTACAGGAAAAAAAAGAGGCATTCAAAGAAAAGAACACGATCCCTACAGTCAAACATGGCGGAGGTTCCTTGATGTTTTGGGGTTGCTTTGCTGCCTCTGGCACTGGACTGCTTGACCATGTGCATGGCATTATGAACTCTGAAGACTACCAACAAATTTTGCAGCATAATGTAGGGCCCAGTGTGAGAAAGCTGGGTCTCCCTCAGAGGTCATGGGTCTTCCAGCAGGACAATGACCCAAAACACACTTCAAAAAGCACTATAAAATGGTTTGAGAGAAAGCACTGGAGACTTCTAAGGTGGCCAGCAATGAGTCCAGACCTGAATCCCATAGAACACCTGTGGAGAGATCTCAAAATGGCAGTTTGGAGAAGGCACCCTTCAAATATCAGGGACCTGGAGCAGTTTACCAAAGAAGAATGGTCTACAATTCCAGCAAAGCATTGATGGTTACCGGAAGCGGTTGTTCGCAGTTATTTTGGATAAAGGTTGTGCAACCAAGTATTAGGCTGAGGGTGCCAATACTTTTGTCTGGCCCATTTTTGGAGTTTTGTGTGAAATGATCAAGGATTTGATTTGTGCTTCATTCTCTTTTGTGTCTTTTTCCTTGCAAGCAAATTAAATGAAGATAAAAATAGCAAATAATTTGTGTTTGCAATCATTTTCTGGAAGAAACTGAGTATTGTCTGACAGAATTGCCAGGGTGCCAATACTTCTGGCCACCACTGTATGTTTATCTTTATAATGATCAACACCATGCCCCCTTATATACTGATATCCGATGGCTCATGAACCTCGTCAGTGCCCTTTAAGCAATTGTCTTGATAGTGTGCGTTGGACATTTGGAGATGTCCGGGGTCCTACGCTCTCCGGTCACATGGTGCACTGATACACACCGCCGTCATCAGTGACTGCGCTGCATCTCTGCGCCCCGCCTACCAAAGGCCGATGACTCCATATGTGGACATGCGCACAATGGCCAGTGCGCCACAATAATGTCGGGACACTCTGCGCATGAGGCTCAGCTGTTTGAGAGGCCATTTACTATGGATGTATTTGATTGGCCATACACCTCTATTTATGATCACATGATCTGTTATCCCATACACGCCCCCTGAGAAAGAAGCAACGAAACGTGCGTCGGGGTGGGAAAACGCCAGTAGCACCTGGAGCGGTCTGGTTGTCGCACACCACGGTGATATAGGTAATCATGTTGGGATTCATTTATTATAATTTGAATGCAGCCTGATAGTCATTATCCCACATACCCTGCATGTGGATGGTGAAGCGTATTATACTTATACAATGTATCTATCTATCCATCCAAATGTATGAAATGGGTAATTTTTGGGACCCATACATTGTGTTACATTTATGCTGCTAGCACTATATGCACCCTATATTTTCTTCACATGCTTATATATGCTATGGTATCACTGACATATGTCCCTCCCCACACCTTTGGACATACTAGGCAAATGTATTAAATTGACTTCATTACTGATAGGCACTTGTACCTTTTCAGTTTATCTATAGAATCTAATTGTACCTAGATGTGGATGGTGTGACATATTGCAATAGCTGATACCTTTGTATTCCAGTGGTGTTAAACATTATTCAATCACCCGCTCTATATTCTATATATGAACATTCAAGTGAGTGTTCTGGCATGTGTTTCCCTATTATTTGAGGCACCTAGCTAATTACTCATTGTCAATTGGTTCTCTGATTTTTAAATGTTTTTTCAATAAAAATATTTTTAAACGTTCCTAATTGCATATATGGTTCTTTAGTGCTCTAGATGACATACTTTCTAGCGCACATATATTGATTTCTCATATCTATATGAACCTGTTATTTGGGAACTCCATGTTGATTTTTCTTATTCCCGTAGCGCGTCAACTCAGCCTCCTGTTGCGTCCTGTACATTTTCTCCTTCCTTTCCGCCCCGTTTTCAAAGTCTCCCTTCGCCTCCACCCACTTTGCTTTTGTCACTCTTGATGTTTTTTTTTTAGAAAGACCATATATGCTTCCCTAACTAACCGACTGACTTCTTGAAATTTTCTTTCACCTGTCGTTTTGCCTTTGTCGTGTATCCCATCACCTTACTAATCAATACTGCCTTGGCTGTCTCCCAAAACAACCCTATCTCTCCTCTATGTTCCTGATTCATCAGTGTGTAGTCCACCCACCACTCTCTCAAAATCCTGTGAAAGTTTTCGTCTGTCGCCAAGAAAGTGGGGAATCGCCAAATATAGTCCTGTCCTCTCTGAGCTTGTCAACTACATTTGCTACCACTGGACTATGGTCTGAAATCACCATATTTTCTATATCAATCTCCTCCACCCTCTGCATCAAAGTCTCACTTGTCAAGAGAAGATCAATGCGTGACCACGAGTCATGCGGGTGTGAGTGGTGCGTAAACTCTCTCTTGTGGATGATACATTCTCTAACTGTTGTGTAGGGACGTGGCTTCCAACATCGCTTTTAAAGGTCCCTCCATATGTTTCCCCTGGCTTCTCCTGTCTTCTTCCTGGGAGACTACAGTGTTAAAATCACCTCCCACCATTTTACACACTTCCCCATCAAGTAATATCCTGTTTATGTTTTAAAAAAAAATTTTATGTTCAGTGTTGGGAGCATAAACATTGTGGATACTAAAAGTGCCCTGAGTGCCTGAGATCTTGATATGTAGGTATCTTCCTTCCTCATCTGATTCTTGTGACTCCACCGTGTGTGCCAAGCTCTTGTTGATCAGAATGAGCACTTCTACCTTCCTACCTTGTGATGCCGACCCATACACCTTTCCCACCCACATCTTGTTCATACGGAAGAAATCCTCTTTCTGCAAATGTGTCTCCTGTAATAAAGCAATAAATATCAGTTTTAAGCCTTTTGAGGTGACATAAAATCATATTTCTTTTGTGTGGAGATCTTTACAATCCTAACCATAATCCCTTAAAATGGTTGCTCTTTTTCCTGGCCGTGTGGCCTGAACTAGAAAAACTACTTTCCAATTTCCCCCCCCCCCCCCCCCCTCAACTGATTGCTTGAAACCACCCTCGTTTTCAACTGTACATAAACATTTTTCCTCTTCCATTTTTTCTGAGATGCTTAATTCACCTCTCAAACCACTTCTATAAGTTGAGCCCACTTGATTGACACCCCTTTCCTGTTGTCTCCCTCCTCCCCTCTCATAAACTCCCACCAATTCCTTCCTTTCCCATCATTTTTTGCAGATTTACGAAGATGACACTTCAAGTTACAGAGACATAGAAAAGCACAAGACGTAACGATACGCTTATCACCGTATTTCTCCTCTCAACGGTCCAAAAATTACAGTCTCTGCTTCCATCTCAAATCCCAAGCGACCGCTTCTTCCTCCTTTCTTCCCAGTTGACGTTGCCGTGTGTCGTTTTTCTTTTGGCCTTTACGCCCTGATGCCCGCTCGACTCCACTCTGATTCTGGATCCAGTCTATCTGAAGATGATCTGATAGAAACGGAGCCTCCTCCATCTGATTCCATGTCAGTCCCCTCTTTTGGTTCTAGTCCTGTCGCCGTGACCTTCCCTCCTGGGTTAACATCCTCTCTGCTTCCAACGGGTCCCGAAAAGTCTGAGTCACGCCATCTGGCCCTCTTACCTTCAATATTGCAGGGTAGAGGAGCTGGAATTTAATGTGTTTGTGGTAATGAGTTGTGCACACCTGGCTAAAAGCTTTTCTTTTCCGGGTGACTTCCGCAGAGTAGTCCCCAAATATTAAGATCTTATGTCCTTGGATACACAGAGGTTGCTTTCTGTTCCTGAAGGCCCTCAGGATTTCTTCCTTGTCTTTGTACTCTAGATATTTGACTATGACCTGACGTGATCTGGACCTTACGTCTAGCCTGGATGTATCATCTGTATTGGTCCCTCTCTCCTTCCGCCTTGTCACCGGCCCCACTTCTGTGGGCTCTTTCCACACGACAGCTGTGTGTAAACCCAGGGCCTGTGGAAGCTCTTTCTCACAGATTGCATCCAGCTAGCTTGACATCACTGACTCCGGCAGTCCCACCACTCTCAGATTGTTCCTCCTTGAACTGTTTTCCAGGTCATCAATTTTTTCTTTCATCATCTGGGTGCTTGTGCCTAATTCTTTAAATCTGCTCTCCAGCCGTGCCAGTGTATCTTCAGTTTAGGACTCCCTCTGTTCTGCCTCAGCCAGCTGGACATTCTGATGCTCTATGTCCTCCTGTAATCCTGCTAAAGCCTCCTTCATGGTAACCTTAAGAACTTCTCTGACCTCTGCAGCCAAGTGATCTGCTACTTCTCTGGCCAGTCTGGAATAGTTGATCTCTCCCTCACTCAGCCTCTGTGATTCATTATCAGGTACAGCGCTTCTACTCCTCTGTCTGTCAGCGTTCTCTTTCTGGAGCCGCTGCTGCTGTTTCTCCCCTTCAGCTCCCTCTCCTCTCTCTGCCGGCGCCATCTTGAGACCGTACACAGCCCCCACTCTGGACGCTGTCTCCGCTCTGCTCGGTGTGCCCCCACTCCTTAGGAGATACTGCTCCATGCACTGCACCTTGGAAAGGTTATCAGCTGTTTTCACACCTTCTTGGGGAGTCTCCTTGTCGTTTTTGTGAGATTTGGTGCAGTGGCTAGCTGGAGCTTCTCACCTCCCTCGCATCACAGGACTGGAACCGGAACGGAATCAAGTCTTTTTAGTGGCTGTCTCACACATAACTCTAAGGGGACCTCATTTACCTTTTCCCTTCCTTTGTGTTACTTGGATAAGACTCTATTTCGCTTTTGAATTTTATTAAGCATGGAGAACAGAAAGAGTAGAGAACTGTCTAAGGACTTGTAATAATCTCAAGGTTACAAGTCCATCTCCAGGGTTTTTGATGTTCCTTTGTCCACGGTGCGTAACATAATCAAGAAGTTTACAACCCATGACACTGTATCTAATAACCTCCGTAGATGTGGACAGCAGAAAAAAATGCATGAAAGGTTACAACTCTGGATAGTCTGGATGGTGGAGAAGCAACCCTAAAGAAAGTTCCAAAGCAATTCAAGCTGTTCTGCAGGCTCAGGGTGCATCATTGTCCGCGCAAACTATCTGTTGACATTTGAATGAAATGAAACGCTGGTGAAGGAGACCCAGGAGGACCCCACTGCTGACACAGAGACATAAAAAACTAGACTGCAGTTTGCCAAAATGTAAGCCAAGTTCCTACTGGGAAAGTGTCTTATGGACAGATGAGACCAAGATAAAGCTTTTTGGTAAAGCACAACATTTTATTGTTTACTGTAAACGGATTGAGGCCTACTAACAAAAGAACACAGAACCTACAGTCAAATATTGTGGCAGTTCAAAGATTTTCTGGGGTTGTTTTGCTGCCTCTGGCACAGGGTGGCTTGACTGCGTGCAAGGCATCATGAAATCTGAAGATTACCAACAGAGTTTGGGTCACAACGTAGTGCCCAGTGTCACAAAGCTGGGTTTGCGTCCTAGATCATGGGTCTTCCAGCAAGACAATGACCACAAACATACTTCAAGATGCACCCAGAATCAGATTGAAACAAAGCGCTGGAGAGTTCTGAAGTGACCCGCAATGAGTCTGGATCTAAATTCCATTGAAAACTTGTGGTGAGGTCTTAAAATTGCTTTTGGGAGAAGGCACCTTTCAGATATGAGACCTAGAGCAGGTTGCAAAAGAAAAGTGGAATAAACATTTCAGTTGAGTGATATAAGAAGCTTGTTGATGGCTATAGAAAGTGATTGATTGATTGTTTGCAGTTATTTATCCCAAATGGTTTGCGACCAAATATTAAGTGGAGGGTGCCATTTTTGGAGTTTTGTGTGAAATTATGTCCAGTTTGCCTTTTTTTCACTTTTTTGTTGTTCCAATACACACAAAGGAAATAATTGTGTATAATAAACATGTAATTGGAATAATTTTCTGGGAAAATACATAATTTTCTGGAACAATTTCAAGGGTGGCAACACCTTAGTGTGTGTGTGTGTGTGTGTGTGTGTATACATATGTGCATGTTGTTAAGAAATAATCTTTTATTACTTTATATAAATTACCTCTTCCAGGCTCTGGGGAGGACACTGCCTCCAGAGATTATTTTACATGAAGGGAAAGTTTGCCTTTTGCAGATTTTAAAATCTTCAGTATATTTTACTGGAGATTCACATAGTGTTTCACTGTGGATTTTTCTTTTAAGGGAACCTGTCATCTGATTCATGCTGTCCAAACTGTGGGCAGCAAAAATCCTCGCTTTGGGGTATCGGAGAAAATCTAGTTAGAAGATTTGACTGGGGACTTTAGCGTAGACGAAAATAGTCCAGAACTGCCCCGCGGTCGGCTCTTCTCAGCACAGCTGCAGGTGATTGAAAGATCTCTCCCCTAACAAGAGACGTGTTAATCATCTATAAGGGTATGTGCACATGTTGCAGATTGGTCTGCAGAATTTTCTGCACATAATCTGCATCTCTTGGCAGAAACTGCAGGTCAAAATCTGTGCAGTTTTTATCCTTTTTTTGTCCTTTTATCTGCAGATTTACTGCAGTTTTTGTGCAGATTTCCCCTGCCTTTTGAGACCTGCAGATTCCTATAATGGAGCAGGTCTCAAAACGCTGCAGTTCTGCACAAAAAAAGTGACATGCTGCTGTTTTAAATCTGCACCAAATCTGCAGCATGTGCACTGCATTTTTCGATTTCCATTGACTAGAAGGGTTCTTGCAGAACTGCAAGTGATGTACAGTACCATTCTAATCAATGGAAATCGAAAAATGCAGTGCACATGCTGCAGATTTTTTTGCGCAGTTTTGGTGCAGATTTAAAGCTGCAGCATGTTACTTTTTTTGTGCAGAACTGCAGCGTTTTGAGACCTGCTCTATTATAGGAATCTGCAGGTCTCGGGCAGGGGAAATCTGCACAAAAACTGCAGTAAATCTGCAGATAAAAAGGATAAAAACTGCGCAGATTTTGACCTGCATTTTCTGCCAAGAGATGCAGAATCTGTGCAGAAAATTCTGCAGACCAATCTGCAACGTGTGCACATACCCTAAAGTACAGAGAGAAGCTGATCCGAGGCGGCTCTGGGCTTGTCTATTCTCCAGCTATGTTCCCCGGCTATATTTTCTATGAAATGCTCCAGCAGTCATCCAGCCAGAATCTGATTTGCGCCTCCCCCCCCCCCCCCGGGATTTGGTCAGCATTAGGCTAAGTGCACACGATCAGGAATAATTGCGTTTTTTTCGCGGTTTTTCCGCGGTTTTCCGCGGTAAAAACGCAAGCATTAAGCATCCTATACATGTTAATTGATTCCGCATGTTTTGGCCACATGTTGCGTTTTTTTTCCGCGAAAAAAACGCTTGGCGGAAAAAATAGCAACATGTTCATTAATTTTGCGGAATGTAAGCGGTTCATGTGCGATGGTACCCAGGGTCTGGAGGAGAGGAGACTCTCCTCCAGGCCCTGGGTACCATATCCCTGGTAAAACAATAATTAAAATAAAAAATAATGATATTCTCACCTTCCGGCGGCCCCCGCAGCCTTCCCGCGGCCCCCGCAGCCTTCCCGCCTTCAGCGATGCTCCCGGCAACTTCCGGTCCCAGGAGTGCTTTGCGAGAATCACCCAGATGGCATAGCGGTCTCGCGAGATGTACGTCATCGGTGTGATTTGTCGCAAAGCACTCCTGGGACCGGAGTTGCCGGGAGCGTCACTGAGAGGCGGGAAGGCTGCGGGGGCCGCCGGAAGGTGAGAATATCATTATTTATTATTTTTTTTATTATTTTTACATTAGATCTTTTTACTATTGATGCGGCATAGGCGGCATCAATAGTAAAAAGTTGGTCACACGTGTCAAACACTATGTGTGACTCGTGTGACCAACCTGTCAATCAGTTTTCCAAGCGATGCTACAGATCGCTAGGAAAACGCTAGCATTCTGCAAGCTAATTACGCTTGCAAAACCTATTATTCTGGCGGGAATCAGCATACAAAAAACGTGCGTATTTCCTGCGGGAGAAGTGCGGGATTGCCGCGGAAATTTCCGCGGCAATTCCGCAACGTGTGAACTTAGCCTTAATCAGAGGGCAGATTCTCTTTTAAACGTCATACACACAATGCTGAACATATGCAGTCAAAACTACAATGGAGGAGTGATGTGTCCATCTGCAGAAATGAACAGAGGCATAGCAAAATAGTTAGAAGTATCCAGTCACTTGGCCAATAGATCTTACATTTCTGCTATCGAGGTGAAAATCTGTCATTGTATTTGTATATACCTTATTTTGTGTATACCTTATTTTTCGGACTATAAGACGTACCTAGATTTTAGAGGAGGAAATTAGGAGAAAAAAAAACTGAAGCAGAAAATGTGGTCAATTCTGTACTTAATATCACTTATCCTGGTAAATATGGTCCCCTCATCCCCGTCCTGATACACATGGCCCCTTATCCCTATCCTGATATGCATGGCCCCTTAATCCCTATCCTGATATGCATGGCCCTCATCCCCATCCTGGTATGCATGCCTCCTCATCCCTAGCCTGGTATGCATGGCCCCCTCATCCCTATCCTGGCAGGAATGATTGCCCTCATCCCTATACTGGTATGCAAGGTCCCCATCTCACTCAAGTAGCATGACCCCATCCTTATCCTGGTATGCAGGGCACCATACTTAACCTGGTATGTTTGGGCCCTATCCTTAATCTGGTATGATTGGCCCCCATCCCAGTTCTGGTATGCTTGGCCCCATCCTTTCCTGGTATGATTGGCTCCATCCCAGTCCTGGTATGCAAGGCCCCATCCTTGTCCTGGTATGCAAGGCCCCATCCTTGTCCTGGTATGCAAGGCCCCATCCCCGTCCTGGTATGATTATCCCTGTCCTGGTATGATTGCCCCATCCCCGTCCTGGTATGCATGGCCCCATCAGAAAAGATTAAAAAAAAACATTGCACTTACCTTCCTCCGCTCCCTCTCAGTGGCAGTGTCCTTCTCCAGTGCCAGCAGCTGCTTAATGCTTGTGAGCAGCGCATGGCAGGGACATCATGCGCTGCTCACAAGCAGATCACAGCTGTCGGAATACTCACCAGGACTTTTAATTGCAGGGCGTGGTGAGTATTCATTCCTCTTCAGTAGCGCGCAGTGTCAACTGCCGGCTTACTGCTGTTGCTGGTGGTCACGTGTGCAGATACTCAAGAGAAATGAATACTCAGAATATTCATTTCAGCTGCAGATGGAAGGAAAGGAGACACACTAGTTCTTAACTAGTGGGTAGGCGGAGCCCCAGATAGGATTGACACCTCAGATTAAAAAGAGTGTTGACCGGCCCCTCCAGCTTGGGCTCCTCCTACTCAGCTCTCCAGTTTACAATTTGAGGTCTCAGAGGATAGTCGCTGCTGGAAGCAGCTCCTCAGAAGATTTTATTATTTTTTATCGGACAAGAGACTTGGATCACCTAATGTGGTCTAGAGGTCTCAGGGGTCTCAGCGCTGCTGGACCCCCACCTGTCCCTTGGCGGATCTGTATTACCCTAATGGTGGTCCCTGCAGAACCCTGCCGGCCCTGGGGTATGAGGATGGCTTCCCTGGCGGGGGCGCAAACCACGCATCTGGGGTCACTGCGTTCCCAGCCCTGGGGGGAAGTATGGGCATAGCGCCAGAAACCCCTGGGGGTCCCTGTGGCGCTTCGGCTGGTGAGTACCACGCATTTTTATTAATGTGTGTGTGAGTGCTCAAGCGACTGCTGCGGCAGCCGCCGTACAATACATGTCGGTGACTGGTGTTTTTTTTGTCCGCAGGTGGATGCCTGCAGGACATAGGAGAGGAGTGCGCGCCTTTTTATTTGAATTTTCGCGCCGCTCTGAGCGCGCGCTTTACTGCTGTCTCCATTTTCCGGCTTCCCTCATGGAGCACACGGAGGCACAGCGCGGCGGCATTAAAGAAGCAGGCTGAAAGCTTCTTCTGGCTCTTCTCCCTCCTCCCCTCCCGGCAAGATGTTACACTGTTACCAGCTGGGTGAGTCGCTTCTAGCCCGCAGGCAGAAGCTTAACCCCTTCACCCCCACAGCGCGGGCGCCTTCTGGGGCACTAATGAGTGACAGACTGCGCTGTCCTGCGGCTGTTATCGCATAAGGGACTCGCACACTCTTTTCAATAATAATAAAGAGTTTGTGGGGAGTCTGCGATTTTAATACTGCCACTATACGTTCCCACTAACTATCCTGATAACGACGCATACTAATGAGATCGTTTGTGTGATTATTTTTAATGTCGCTAGTAGCTGCCAATCTGGGCGATCTCTTTAACAACTTTGGCGGTCACTGCGATATACAAAACAGCGCAATTTTTAGCGATCTTGTGGAACGTTTTTCTGTTAGTGTGGCATAAAAAGCTGTCCTGCAGCTGCTGCCTTATAAGAGGCACTTGGGGCTCGCACAACTTTTTCATTATCAAGGTTGTGGGGAGTCTGCTACTTTAACCCCTTCTTAGGCGGTTAACTCTTAATGCTGGGGTAGCTCTCTCTTTAAGAGCTTTAACCCTTCAGCGATTGTTTTTCTTTAAGAAACACACTGTTCTAGTTACTGACAGGTTTAACCTGCCATATACTGTGCAAGGACATGTCAGAATCTGACACGCAGACCCCGACGGCGTTATGCGCAGCTGTCGGAGGTTCCAGTGGTGTCAAAATGGAGGCCCTCGCTAGTTCCTATGATGGCCTGTCTGACCTTCTAGATTAGGGAGTGTCAGCTAGATCCTCTCAAGGAAGCGACACAAATCGGTGCCTTCCTTCTCGCGTAGCGAAGATGTCCGTTTCGGACAAGGAGGATCGGCAGGGACACTCTGCCTCTCTCATGGACGTACTATTGGAGCCATGAGGGCGTTACAGTTACCAGAGAGAGGTAACTAGGCGTCCTGGTAAGTCGGCCCAGATGTTTCAGGAGTCGCATAGGTCGCGACGGCTTTACAATCTGTATCCGTTTTCCACGGAATTGATTGTTAATTGGATCTCCTGAAGTGAATGTCCCTTTATCCTGGTAAGGGAAGGCGAGTCTGCAGGACCTGCTGGAGATGGCAACAATATCCATCTGCGAGGCCGCGGGTCATGGATTCAGTATTAAGGATTTATGTGTACTTGTAAAGTTTCCCTGAGCCGTTTGGACCGTCTACGGACGGCGTGACAAGATGGATCCCCTCTATCGAGATAGATGGGCTTTTCAAGTTGAAGGATTCTGCGTCACTGCTATCCAGGGCGCAATCCTCGGCAGTCACAGTTAGAAGAGCACTGTGGCTTAGACAGTGGAACGCGGTTTCCAAGCAGGGTTTGCTATCTTTAGCTTACAAGGTGGTCAGCTATTTGAATCTGACCTCACAGAGCTGATTTCTGAGGCAAAAGAAACAGCTTTACCGCAGCGCAGAGCTGTGACTTCTGCGTCTGGCAGGACTAGTGCCGGTAGTTGTCGGCGGTCCTTTCGGTCCAGGGGATGATCTGGTCAACCCTCTGGGGGTTTGGGTCGTTCCTCTCTTTTTTAAAAAAAAAAAAAAAAAAAAAAGGGGGAATTCTCAGAAATTCCGCATACCCTGGAAACAGAACTTCCATTAAGACAGAAGCTGGCAAAAAACCCGCTAAAGCGGTCTGACGTCTGGGTCTCACTCGAGCGCTCTCGAGTGGAGGGTCGTTTACTCCAATTCAAACCGACTTGGGTTTCCCGTGTGTCGGACGCCTGGGTGACACAGGTTGTGTTGGCAGGCTACTTCATAGAGTTTCTTTCTCGACCCCCGGACAGGTTTTGCCAATCTCGCATTCCGTCAGAGCCGAGCTATTTGCCGCTCTACTACGAGAGGTCGATTCCCTTCTGCAGAAGGGTGTGGTGATACCGGTTCCGCAGAGGACCGGGGAAGAAGGATTCTTATTCCAACCTCTTTGTGGTCCCCAAAAAGGAGGACAAATTTCGTCCTATTTTGGATTTCAAAGATTGAATCGGCACGTTTACATCCCGAAAATTCCGCATGGAGTCACTTCGCTCCGTTGTGGCAGCCCTGTCGCAGAACGTCTTTTTGGTCAATCGACATTCGCGACGTTTATTTGCATGTTCCCGTCGGAAGGGCTCACGGCGCTTCCTTCGTTTTGCCATAGGTCAGGACCATTACCAGTTTGTGGCTCTGCCATTCGGCTTGGCCTCGGCGCCCAGAGTTTTTACAAACATTCTAGCGCCCCTCATGGCAATTCTTCGAAGACGGGGTTACGATTTCCCTACCTGGACGACCTTCTGATTGTGGCGTCCTCAAAGGAGGAGGCGGGGACGACTCACAATCTATCCCTTCAGCTCCTGGAGGATTTCGGGTGGCTGGTCAATTGGGAGAAGTCGTCTCTGGAAGTCAATCCTGTTTTTGGGAATGCATTTCGACACGGTACGGACGGTGGTGTCCCTTCCTCCAGACAAGCGGGCATGTCTCTTTCGACATGTACAGATTATGAGGTCTGCGACAGCAATGTCCTTTCGGAAGTGTATGCGCCTTCTGGGTTTGTCGTCCATGGAGGCACTTCCGTTTGACCAATTTCATCCCAGGGCCCTCCAAAGGCTCATTCTGAGTCGTTGGGATCGATCGCAAGCTTCTCTGGATTGCAGCGTCATCATCTCTTACAGGGTGCGAGAATCCCTAGGATGGTGGTTATGTCCAGGAGCGTTATCCCTGGGGAAATCTTTCCTCCCTCCGAGGTGGTCGGTCATAACCACCGATGCCAGCCTGACGGGCTGGGGGGGGGTGTCTGGAACGATCTTTGGATCCAGGGAGTATGGTCATCGGAAGAGTCTGTTCTACCGATCAACATCCTGGAATTGAGGGCAATTTTTTCTTTTGCCTCCAACACTGGACGCTCCCTTTGAGCGGTCTGCCAGTCCGAGTGCAGACAGACAACGCGACGGCGGTCGTGTATATCAACCACCAAGGCGGGACAAGGAGCTCCAGGCTCATGATGGAGGTGTCTCGGATTCTGTTATGGGCCGAGACCAGGGTTCCAACCATCTCTGCGATTCACATTCCAGGAGTCCAGAATACCACGGCGGACTTCCTCAGTCGCGAGAAGATGGATCCTGGAGAATGGAGTCTTCATCCGGAAATTTTTGCACTGCTGTGCTCCCGTTGGGGAACTCCCCAAGTGGATTTGATGGCATCCAGGTTCAATGCCAAACTACCGACTTTCATGTCCAGGTACAAGGACCCGAAAGGCTGTGGCGGTGGTTGCTCTGGTGGCTCCGTGGGACCATTTCGAGCTAGCCTATGTGTTTCCGCCGATATCTTTACTTCCTCTGGTGCTGCGTCGGATCAGCCTGGAGAGAATTCCGGCTATGTTGATAGCCCCGGATTGGCCAAGGAGGACGTGGTTCTCGACACTGGTGTCGTTTTTGGCGGCACCGCCATTCCCACTTCCTCCTCGCCCGTACCTGTTAACCCACGGGCCCGTTCGTCATCCGGACTTGAAGTCTCTGCGTTTGACGGCGTGGCTCTTGAGACCGAAATATTGACTCGTAGAGGTTTTTCAGTCGAAGTCATTGCACTCTGCGAGCTGCCAGAGGTCCGGCTACTACTAAGATTTATCACAAGACTTGGGAAGCCTTCTTTTCGTGGTGTTCGGGTTCTTCAATGAATCCGAGGATTTTTTCCATTCCCAATTTGTTGGCTTTGCTGCAGTACGGGCTGGTCAAAAGATTTGGCAGTTAGCACTCTGAAAGGCCAGGTTTCTGCCCTGTCCTTGCTGTTTAGGAAGGCTATCGCCTCGTTTAGGGACGTACGTTCCTTTTTTCGCGGAGTAACCGTCAGTTTCCACCGCGGAAGGCGTCTGTGTCTCCTTGGCGGCTCAACCTTGTCTTGGAGGCTCTTCAGCATGTACCTTTTGAGCCTATGGGTTCTGCTAGCCTTTCTTTAATTTCTTGGAAGATTGCCTTCTTAGTGGCGGTAACCTCTTTAAGAAGGGTTTCTGAGTTGGCAGCTCTTTCCTGCTCGCTTCCTTTCCTGGATTTTTACCCGGATCGAGTAGTGCTTTGCACACGGGGCGACTTTCTACCTAAGGTGGTGTCGCAATTTCATGTTAACCAGGATATTGTATTGCCTTCGCTTTGCCCGGGCCCAAGGAATGCAAAGGAACGGGACTTGCACAAATTGGATTTAGTGCGGACCTTGAAGTTCTATTTGTCTGTTACTCAAGGTTTTAGGAAGTCAGATTCTCTGTTTGTGATTCCAGCAGGTCGCCGGCGTGGTCAATGAGCTTCCAAGGTTTCTATAGCTCGTTGGATTCGGTCAGCCATTTTGGAGGCTTACCGTCTTAAAGGCGAACCTTGCCCGATTAAGATTCGAGCTCACTCCACGAGGGCTGTGGCTTCATCGTGGGCGTTTCATCAAGGGGCTTCAGCAGCTCAGCTCTGCCGAGCGGCGACTTGGCGCTCCGTCCACACATTTACAAAGTTTTTATAAGGTGGACGTCAGTGCTTCCGCTGATGCGGCCTTAGGACGTAGGGTCCTGCAGGCAGCGGTATTTTAAGTTTTAGTTAACTTGTATTTGGCGCCTGTTGCGCATTTATCTAGGTTGATGGGTTTCTGCCTCTTTTGGTTTTTTCCCACCCTAACTTCTGGACTGCTTTGGGACGTCCCACTAGTTATGAACTAGTGTGTCTCCTTTCCTTCCATCTGCAGCTGAAAGACGGATTTTGGTAAGAACTTACCTGGAAAATCCTTTTCAGCGAAGGAAGGAAAGGAGACACAGCTCCCTCCCATGGCAGAAGTGTGTTGTTGTATTACAGATGCAGCGTGACCCTTCTCTGATAGCGATTTTCTGGGCTGAGGTCGACGCGCTACGGTCTGTTCCAGCATTGCCAGCTTATCGCAGTAGTCAGGTTCAGTGAGTAGTACCTGGAACTGTGTGATTTTTGTCTACATGCATGCATAACCTGTACTCTTATGTTTTTTCTCTGAAGTCCTTCAGAAGGGGTTATGTTGCTCCCCTGGTGATATTGCTCTTTCTTAAGCTTGTGTACAACTGGAGAGCTGAGTAGGAGGAGCCCAAGCTGGAGGGGCCTGTCAACACTCTTTTTAATCTGAGGTGTCAATCCTATCTGGGGCTCCGCCTACCCACTAGTTAAGAACTAGTGTGTCTCCTTTCCTTCCTTCGCTGAAAAGGATTTTACAGGTAAGTTCTTACCAAAATCCGTCTTTCTCTTAAGTATTGGCACACGTGACCGCCGGCAGCACAGGAAGCATGTGGCTGACACTGCATGCTACTGAAGAGGAATGAATACTCACCACGATCTCCAATGAACAGTCTTGGTGAGTATTCCGGCAGCTGCCCTTCGGCTTGCAAGCAGCACATGACGTCCCTGCCATACGCTGCTTACAATCATTAAGCAGCTGCTGGCACTGGAGCAGGGCGCTGCTACTGCGAGGGAGCGGAGGAAGGGAAGTGTAATGGTTTGGGTTTTTTTTTTATTCTTTTCTAATGGGGCCATGCATACCAGGACTGGGATGGGGCCAATCATACCAGGATAAGAATGGGGTAATGCATACCAGGAACGGGATGGGGCCAATCATACCAGGATGCCAGAAAAAAATGAATATTCATTGTCATCCATGCCCATGGGCATGGAATGCTGTGCATATTCATTTCTCTTTAGCAGCAGGCACAGGAGTTAGCTGGAGCCGCCGGCTCCTGCCTGTTTGACCCGTTGCTCCACTGAAACCGCTCCCCACCACAGCCAGCGCCGGTACATCCGGACTATAAAACGCACCCCCCATTTTCCTCCACATTTTGGGAGGAAAGAAAGTGCGTCTTATAGTCCGAAAAATACGTTATATATTTTTTAGTTAAAATGTGAAAAGAAAAATGCCCAAATTAATAGAATTATTTCAGTCATTATCCTCTCAACATTTAATTTACTTCCAGCATGAGCTCATGCACAAACTCAGAAGAAAGTGACTCTATACTGAATCCAAAAGTGAAGGACTCTTTCTCTCTCAGTGAGTACTGTCATGTTTGATTCTATTGGTGATACTGATTTATTTCACCCCATGTCTAAGCCTGGATTACACCAATTAGTAACTACATTTCAGAAGACTGTTAAAAATGGTCTAACCAATAAATTCTCCAATTTATACAATGGTATGGCTGTACAGTTCCTTGAAAATACCATTAACTCTTTAATGCAAAATCACACGCTTTCTGTAAGCCTATTTCTTGAGCCCTCCACCAACCCCTCACAACAAAATTACAGGGTGATAATGGGTTGCAGTGGCAAACAAAAACCTAACAATGGCCTTCAGGTCCATCATCGATGACAACTTACTGGATCTTGAAAGAGTCTGGGTCTAATGGGGGAAGATAATAAATCCGGCACTCAAAATAATGAAAAAAATATAGAAGTATGAGCGCCATACTGCACAGCAATTGAACCTTATTGCATATTCTACTAGCGCTCTGACTAAGCACAATATTGGACTTTATATGTATTACACTATAACCTCTGCACAATCTGTCTGAAGAAGGTCAGAGTATTGACCGAAACGTTACATTTTGTGGATGGTACTAAGAATAAATTTCTATATTTTTTTCATTATTTTGAATGCCGGATTTATTATCATCTTGCATATCGGGACTGGCATCTCTTATCTGAGCACCATACAACAATGAGTGACGTGTTTTTCTATCATTATGGGTCTAATGGGGGACCTGTCAATCGAAAACTGAGATAATACACTGCACTACATTAGTACTACAATGAATTATCTATGCAATCAATTGATTGCATGTTAGTCTCTAAATATTACTGAAAAAAAATCACAGTTTTCCCAATAATAAAAAAAAAGTCTTCACCTGGAAATCCCCCCCCCCCCCCAAAAAAAAAATAAAAAAAATAAAACAACCATATTTGTTATTGCCTTGTCCATAGCAAAAAATACTATTATGGCTAAGTTCGCACTAGGCGTTTTTGCAGCATTTTTTATGCAAATTTTCAGCTATATTTTATAGTACCAACTAAGTCTGAGTTTTTTTAGGCATCAGGATTTTGTGCTTTGCATGTTTTTTTGCATAATGGAGCATGTCTTTTCTTTCAGCTTTTTTCACCCATTGAAATTTATAGGTGGTGAAAAAAACGCTGAAAAACGAAGGTATCAGGTTTTGCTGTATTCTGTGCCAAAACCTGATTCTATATAATAGGACTTTCTTTTTTTTCAACACTAAACTTTATCAGCATGCGCAAGTCACAAATCTAGCATGCCAATACCGCCACAAAAAAAACACAGCAAGAAAAAACAAAACATACGTTTTTTACTGCTAAGATATCAGGATTTGCTGCAGAAAAAAATCTGAAAAAACGCCTTGTGTGAACTTACCCTTAAGCTAGATCATTATTTATTCCGCATGGTGAAAATATGAACAAGATTACGAAAAACAAGCTGGATTTTCTGTTTTTGCTCAACCCTGCCCCTCGATAAAATGAAATAAAAAGTTATCAAGAAGTTTCTATGTCTCCCAATATAGCGTTAAAAAAAAAACAAAGCGCTGTAAGCAAAAAAAGTTAAATTTTAAAAAATGGCTGTCAGAATATAAAGACATCCCCGACCTTTCCAGATTGCTTCCTGTTTTAAAATAATTTTTTATAACGTTGTTTTGTGTGTGCAAAGTAGTAAATCTTAGGCATAAAACACCATGAAAAGTCTCCAAAAAGTTAGCGCAACCCAACTTTTGGCATTTACACTCCGGTTGGGGCCTTGAAATGTAATTTCAGGAGAACTTGCAGCAGATGTCTGTTTGCCTCTAGCTCGTCCTCCTCCCTCCCCTATTTATAGAACTTATAAAGCACCAACTGTCCTCACCTATCTCAGTAATGGGAAAGTTTGAGAGGAAAACGAAGCAGATTTTTCTGATAAGATACATTACAAATTTTCTTATTTTCATTGAATAGTACAAAAAAAGAAAGTTACTTTTAATCAAAATATCAAATTTGCATATATTTTTCTTAATCATTAAAAAGCCAAAATTGCTGTTTGTTTGTTGTTTTTTGTCTGTTTTTTGTGTCTTTCACGTCCCAAAAAGCATAGTAAAAAGGAAAACAAAAAGTTGTATATAAAATGTATTCTATATATTTCCTTATCTATATATTTCCTTATCAGGTGGATTTCCAAAAAGAAAAAAGAAATATACTTCAAACAGAAAACCTAGTAAGAAGGTATCCCTCATTTAGCTCTTCACTGTACACAAAAGTATTGAATTTTTTAAAGGTAATGTCCACTTTTTAGTACAATCTCATCATGCGATGAAGGTAGCAGCGGTCAACTGATATAATCCTGACCTCACTTTTACACAGATGTTGAATATCATTGTTTGCTGTTGGACATAGTCTGTCAGCAGGTTTTTGCTATTTTAAAGGGAACCTGTCAGCAAGATTGTGCACAGTAACCTACAGACAGTGTCAGGTCGGCGCCATTATACTGATTCCAATGATACCTTGGTTGGTGAAATCCGTCTAGTGGTTGTTGTTTAATATTTATTTTCAGTTTTGCTTTAATGATATGCTCGTATTGTGGGGCGGCCTGTGGTGGTCACTGATTCCTAGGGGGCAGGTCAGTGAGGGATCAGTGACCTGTCAGAAGCCATACTGGTGAATACCTAATCAGCGCACCACATGAAGATCCCCCCGACCACAGGCCGCCCCGGAGCACGAGCATATCATTATCTCAAAACTGAAAATAAAGATTAAACAGCAACCACAAGACAGATTTCATCAACCAAGGTATCATTTTAATCAGTGTAACGGCACCAACCTGACAGAGTCTGTAGGTTACTGTGCACAATCCTGCTGACAGGTTCCTTTTAAACTGGCAGCAGTATGATGTACTAGCTGAGACTCTGATTCCAGCAATGTGTCACTTACTAGGCTGTGTTGTTCTTTCAATAAAATCAGTGTTTTATCAGCAAGAGATTATCACTACAGCACTAGGCGTCTCATACCTACTAGTCAACTGCTCAGAAAGCTGCCAGTCAGTGGTGTGGGCGATGTTACACAGCGCTTAGCATTGTGAGCGCTACTAGATTTGCAGCAGAGAAAAGAAATGATAGCAAGTGACACATCTCTCAAATCCTAATCACTTTCACTACATTGTGCTGCTCTCAGATTACATAAGACAAACCTGATGACAGATTCCCTTTAAAATTAGCCAGTTTGTCAAGGTCAGTCTACTCATAAATGCCTGAAATAGATTCCCTTTAAAAGAGTATTTCTATCAGCAGCATTTTGCTATGTAATCTGAGGACAGCATGAGGTAAGGGTTAAAACATTGAACGCAAGGATGTGTCATCTAGCTGTGTGCTGAAGCTTTAATCACCTGCTGATTAACATTGCTGTAATTAGTCCAACTTCGCCCTCTCCTGTGATCAGCAGCTCACTGAATATAGACATTGTATATACAGAGCCTGGTGTGGGCAGGGGCAGCTTTCTGAGCTCTGCTGCATTGCTAAATCTAAAAACTCTTCATTGTGTCAGAACGGCTGCACGCCGTAAACTAAGTGATACATCGTTGGATTCAGGGTCTCTTTTCCTACATTATGCTGCTTTCAGATGAGGTAGCAAATACCTGCTGACAGATTTCCTTTAAAGGGTTTTTTCAAGTTTAGAAGTTATCTCCTCTCAGTGGGATCAGGGATAACTCCCAGATCCTTAGAATTGGGTTCACAGCCCTGGGTGAATGGAGTATTACCGTATATACTCATGTACAAGCTGACCCACCTAATTTTGCCACAAAAAACTGGGAAAACTTATTGACTCGCGTATAAGCCTAGGGTGAAAAATGATTATGCCCCCATATGCTCCATAGATTAGGCCCCCATAAACTGCACAGATTATGCCCCCGTATGATCCACAGATTATGCCCCCATATGCTGCACAGATTATGCCCTCATATGCTGCACAGATTATGCCCCCATATTCTCCACAGATTATGCCCCCATATGCTGCACAGATTATGCTCCCCTGATTATGCCCCCATATGCTCCAGATTATGCCCCCATATGCTCCAGATTATGCCCCATATGTCCGATTATGCCCCCATATGGTCCCCTGATTATGCCCCCATATGGTCCCCTGATTATGCCCCCATATGGTCCCCTGATTATGCCCCCATATGGTCCCCTATTATGCCCCCATATGGTCCCCTGATTATGCCCCCATATGCTCCCCTGATTATGCCCCTATATGCTCCCCTGATTATGCCCCCATATGCTCCAGTTTATGCCCCCATATGCTGCAGATTGTGCCCCCATATGCTCCAGATTATGCCCCCATATGCTCCATAGATTATGCCCACATATGCTGCACAGATTATGCCCCCGTATGATCCACAGATTATGCCCCCATATGCTCCAGATTAGGCCCCCATATGCTCCAGATTATGCCCCCATATGCTCCGCAGATTATGCCCCATAGTATACATCCCTTACGCTGCCACGCTGCTGCTGCAAAAAACAAATGACATGCTCACCTCTCGTCGCTGGGGGCCAGGTGCTGGTGTCCTGAACAGGCGGTGACACTGGCGCGCTATGGGGGACAGGTACCGATGTCACTGCTCGCTCATGACACCGGCACCTGAGATATTTACCTGTCACCGGACCGCTCCACCGCTGCGCACTGCTCCCGCTTCCGGGTCCTCGGCAGTGAATGATCAGGCAGGGGGCGCGGCGCGCACTAACGACGTAATCGCGCCCTCTGCCTGAACATTCACAGCCAGAGGAGTCGGACGAGGGAGCAGCACGCAGCGGTGGAACGGGACAGGTAAATATCGCTATACTCACCCCTCCGCCGGAGCGTCTCTCTCTGCAGCGTCTCCTCTTCTCCCGGCGGTCTCCGCAGCGCTTCCGTCCTACAGCGGTCACGTGGTACCGCTCATTAAAGTCATGAATATGTGCATATTCATGACTTTAATGAGCGGTACCATGTGACCGCTGCAGGAAGGAGCCGGAGATCGTGGGAGAAGCAGGGGGGCTGCAGAGACGCGCCGGCGGAGGGGTATGATCCGACACCCCCGCCAACCCCTGTATATGATCCGCGTATAAGCCGAGAGGGGGACTTTCAGCCCTAAAAAATGGGCTGAAAATCTCGGCTTATACACGAGTATATACGGTAGTTGATTATGTGCATATCTCCTTGATTCTTTCCTCATGGGAGTGCTGATGACCATCTGAACCCTGCACTCTATCATCTCTGGCAGTCCCATTAAGAGTGAATGGAGAGAATATGTGCATGATCGCCCACTTCTCCATTCACCCCGTTTATTGATTGGTGGGGGTCCAATTGGTCAGAACCCCAGCAATCAGGACCGTTATATTCTACTTCATGGATAGGGATGACTTCCAAACTTAAGTCTAGTCCTTTTAAGGTTTATGCTGATGCCAATTTTACTTCTTCATGAAACTGATTTTAGCTGTGTAATTTTGAGATCCTATTTTATTTTCAAGTTTACATTTTTGAGTAAAGTTTTGTGAGAAAAGTAGATTTCCAACCTTGTTGTTTTCCCCTCATTTTTTTTGCGGCAATGGTCAGGACTCTCCAAAAGTAAGTTTGTTTATTTATTCTCCTGATAGTAGAACTAGATAATACTAAACATTTCTATACCACTAACACACTCCTACTTTTTTTTTTTTGCACCAAAGCAATATTTCATTTGCACCTGTCATCATTCCGATTCTTAACCTTGAAACATTTTAGCCCCCGATTCATGAAGGCTGGTGTTTTGCACCCTATTCTTGATGCAGAGCGTGCTTAGAGCATCCTTCTTTTGCTGTATGTCACCATGAGGATTTTATGCCAGTCAGAAATTAGAGTAATTTTGCTGTAATTTACTCCACTTTTGTTGATGATTTTGTGGGCAGTGCTTTGCCACAACTCTTCCCTGCTAGTCTCCAACCGCTTTTCAAAAAGATGGTATAGCTACCCAGAACAAGCATAAAAATGCTAAAAGTTGGGAAAAAATGTTGATTTTCAAAACAAATCGTAACGTTGGAAACCATTCTACTCTAGAATTTTGGTTTGATGAAAAAGGTTTTATGATAACAATTTGTCTTGAGGAAAGGTTGTTTTTTTTATATTGTGGTGAGAACCTTATAAACTTTTTTCTAGTGTGGCTGCCTACTACAAATATTACATGCAGCCCTAGTCCAATAATCTACAATAGCTGGAAAATGTTAATAGGCTATCAGGAGAAATTAATATATATATATTTTTTCTTATGACAGCTTCAAGAGATTCTACAGAAAATTACGCCACAGGAAAAGAAAGATTTATCTCAAATTTATTCTGAGCTTGGTGGTAAGCAGAGACATTTACACTTGTTTAAGGCCTATTCACCAGGTTTACATACAAATGCTGTCCAAGTGTAGGTCAGTCAGCAAAACGCTGACCCATTAGTCAAGTCCATTAAACAATGTACAGGTGCATCTCACAAAATTAGAATATCATCAAAAAGTTAATTTATTTCAGTTCTTCAATACAAAAAGTGAAACTCATATATTATATAGAGTCATTACAAACATTGATCTATTTCACGTGTTTATTTCTGTTAATGTTGATGATTATGGCTTACAGCCAATGAAAACCCAAAAGTCGTTATCTCAGTAAATTAGAATACTTTATAACACCAGCTTGAAAAATGATTTTAAAATCCGAATTGTTGGCCTACTAAAATGTATGTTCAGTAAATGCATTCAATACTTGGTCGGGGCTCTTTTTGCATCAGTTACTGCATCAGTGTGGCGTGGCATGGAGGCAATCAGCCTGTGGCACTGCTGAGGTGTTATGGAAGCCCAGGTTGCTTTGATAGCGTCAATCAGCTTGTCTGCATTGTTGGGTCTGGTGTCTCTCATCTTCCTCTTGACAATACCTCATAGATTCTCTATGTCATTAAGGTCAGACGAGTTTGCTGGCCAATCAAGCACAGTGATACTGTTATTTTTAAACCAGGTATTGGTACTTTTGGCAGTGTGGACAGGTTCCAAGTCCTGCTGGAGAATGACATTTCCATCTCCAATAAGCTTGTCAGCAGAGGAACCATGAAGTGCTCTAAAACTTCCTGGTAGACAGCTGCGCTGACTTTGGTCTTGATAAAATACAGTGGACCTACACCAGCAAATGACATGGCTTCCGAAACCATCACTGATTGTGGAAACTTCACACTAGAACTCAAGCAGCTTGGATTGTCTGTCACTCCACTCTTCCTCCAGGTCTCGCCTCTACTCCCAGGTAGAGTTGAGCGATACTTTCCGATATCCTAAAGTATCGGAATCGGAATGGTATCGCCGATATCACTAAAATATCGGCGATACCCGATACCGATACCGGAAGTCCCATGTAAGTCTATGGGAACAAAATATCGCAACTAAAAAAAACCCATTCTTTCCTTGTAAACACTAAATATACACACATAGAATACATATATATATATATATACATGTCATTGTGACATATATATATACATATATGTATAGTTTATACACTTCTACATAGTAAAATATCCTCTCTGATTCAATTGCCGGGTAAAGCCGGCTTCAGTGAAAAGACAGAAGCACCCGACATGAAATGACACTTGGTGTACATAGGGTTAACCATGTCTTTTCATGTCATTTGCTATCTGATTTGCACAAACAATTAAATCGGTCTATGTGTGCAAAATTTCACACATGTAGGGGTTAATTAAAGGTGTAAATTCGTTGTAAAAAAAACGGACTTTTTTGCTACGAATTTACACCTTTAATTAACCCCTACAGGTGTGAAATTTTGCACACATAGTCTGATTTAATTGTTTGTGCAAATTAGATAGCAAAGGACATGAAAAGACATGGTTAACCCTATGTACACCAAGTGTCATTTCATGTCGGGTTCTGCATTTTCACAAAAGCCGGCAATTGAATTAGCGGCTATTATACTATGTAGAAGTGTATGAACTACAAATATAAATATATATATATATGTGTCACAAATTCAATGACATGTATATATATATATATATATATATATATATGAGGTGTAAAATTGCTGAAAAAAAATGCGTGGGCTCCCGCCCTATTTTCGCAACCAGACAGACAAAGCCAGTGAGTGGGGGCAGATAATAATAGCCCAGAGAGGGACCATTTTTTTTGCCCCCCCCCCCGGCTACTTAACATCTGCCCCCAGACACCCCAGAAAGGGCAAATCTCTAATTAGATTTGCCCTTTCTGGCACTTTGCCCGTCTATTCCCATTGCCCTGTAGCGGTGGCGAATGGGTTAATAAGGGGTTAAAATGACCTTGCAATTGAAAGGTCACTTTAAGCCAGGTTAATAATTGAGAGCTGTCAATTAGACAACTATCAATTATTAATCCTATTGTATGAAAGAAAAATCAAACACACACACTTTAATAAAAAAGAAGTTTAATGAAATAATCACACAGTTTTTGACCATATTTTATTTACCTGCTAAAACCATTTCCTGTAATAAAAATAAAATAATAAAGCAAAATTATTCTTACCAATCCGATGCACAGTCAGGTCCCACGGTGTAATCCTTCAGAAAGGGTTAATGTTTACTGCAGGGACCGCAGCTAATGCTGCAGCCTCACAGTAAACCCCAAATGAATGAGTTCCTCTCCTGCCTGACAGGAGAGTAAAGGCTGGGTGTCACATAACGATACACCAGCGATCCCGACAACGATATGCACTTGTCAGGATCGCTGGTGTATCGCTACATGATCGCTGCTGAGCTGCCAAACAGGCAGCTCAGGCAGCGATCTGGACAGCGACACTGCGGGTAACATCGCTTAAGGGCCCGTCTCACATAGCGATATCGCTACCGAGATCGCTGCTGAGTCACAAGTTTTGTGACGCAGCAGCGAGCTCACCAGCGATATCGCTGTGTGTGACATTCAGCGACGATCAGCCCCCCTGCCGGGTATCGCTGATCGTCGCAGAAATGTCAGGACCTTTTTTTGATCGCTGGTTTCCCTGACAGGCACGCATCGCTGCGTGTGACAGGCGGGAGACCAGCGATCCGCTGGTAACCAAGGTACACAGCGGTTTCCAGGCACCGCGCAGCGCTTGGAAACCCGCTGTGTACCTTGGATACCAGCTCCCTGCATCAGGGCGCTGGTATCCAAGGTACACAGCGGGTTTCTAGGCACAGCCCCGCGCCTGGAAACCTGCTGTGTACCTTGGTTACCAGCGGATCGCTGGTCTCCCGCCTGTCACACGCAGCGATGCGTGCCTGTCAGCGGGAAACCAGCGATCAAAAAAAGGTCCTGACATTTCAGCGACGATCAGCGATACCCGGCAGGGGGGCTGATCGTCGCTGAATGTCACACACAGCGATATCGCTGGTGAGCTCGCTGCTGCGTCACAAAACTAGTGACTCAGCAGCGATCTCGGTAGCGATATCGCTATGTGAGACGGGCCCTTAAGTGGAAAGCTTAATTGATTGCTTTCCACTTTCACTTCAGGTCAGCCAGGGACACAATCAGTGACGTCAGAGGGAACTGATTAACAAAAATAGGGGTTCCCTTCGAAAAAAAAATGGCGTGGGGTCCCCCTATTTTTGTTAACCAGCCAGATGAAGCAGACCGCTGAGGCCTGGATTTTCAGGCTGTTAAGGAGCCAAGATCCATGGACCTTGCCAGCCTGATAATACTAGGCCACAGCAGTCTGCATATCTTGGCTGATTAACAAAAATAGGGGATCCCCTCGAAAAAAATTGGCGTGGGGTCCCCCCTATTTTTGTTAACCAGCCAGATGAAGCAGACCGCTGAGGCCTGGATTTTCAGGCTGTTAAGGAGCCAAGATCCATGGACCTTGCCAGCCTGATAATACCAGGCCACAGCAGTCTGCATATCTTGGCTGATTAACAAAAATAGGGGATCCCCTCGAAAAAAATTGGCATGGGGTCCCCCCTATTTTTGTTAACCAGCCAGATGAAGCAGACCGCTGAGGCCTGGTTTTTCAGGCTGGTAAGGATCCAATATCCATGGACCTTGCAAGCCTGATAATACCAGGCCACAGCAGTCTGCTTAGCTTGGCTGGTTAACAAAAATAGGGGATCCCCTCGAAAAAAAAACGGCGTAGGGGTCCCCCTATTTTGTTAACCAGCCAAGTAAAATGCAGACTGCTGCGGCCTGGTATTAAAAGACTGTCAAGGCCCATGGATTTTGGCCCTCAACAGCCTGATAATACCAGGCTACAGCAGCCCCACATTTGGCGCATCAAAAGATGTGCCAATTGTGGCACTTTACCCGGCTCTTCCCACTTGCCCTGTAGCGGTGGCAAGCGGGGTAATAAGGGGTTAATGTCACCGTTGATTGCACGGTGACAATAAGCCCGGTTAATAATGGAAAAGCGTCAATAAGACACCGATCCATTATTAATCCCAAAGTTATTAAATGCATAAAAAAAAGACAAAGCAAGAAAAAAGTATTTTAATGAAATAAAAGAGACAACACAGTTTTCATTAATTTTATTACTCTCTCATTCCTGCGACGCCATCGATCTCCTGTAAAAAAATAAAAAAAACAAACCAACAGTATACCACCTGTCCGACGCAGTCCATAGTAACGACAGTCCCACGACGATCCAACTCTGCTACATCGCAATGACAGGCAGAGCCTGTCATCGCAACGCAGCACAGCTGATTACCTGCTTCCCCGGCGGTGACGTCATCGGACTGACTGCTTTACGGCCGGGATTACCCAGCAGTCACTGCAGTTATCGCGAGAAACTGCATGTGACCGCCGGGGAAAGAAGATGGCGGCCATGAAGCAGTCCAGGACGTGACCGCCGGAGATCTTCTGCCAGGTAAGTGCCGCTGACTCCTGACAGACCCGACCGACGGACACTGACAGTGACAGTGACAAATCCGATTCCGGTATCCGATAAGACGAAAATATCGGAACTCGGAATCGGAATTCCGATACAGCCAATATCGGCCGATACCCGATATTTGCAGTATCGGAATGCTCAACCCTACTCCCAGGCTTTACTCCAAGGTCATGGCAGTCGTTATTTCTCTCCCGTACTCTCGGGGCATGGTGATTCTGCTCTACCCAGACGACCTCCTTATCAAGAGATTTTCCCTTCAAGCCTGCGCAGAGAGGGTCAGCATCACCTTGGACACTCTCACTCGTCTAGGTCGGTTAGTGAACCTGAGCAAGTCCTTTCCAGCCCCATTTCAGAGGATCCTCATTTCAGGCCTGGACACTTCCCGCCGAGTGTTGATAATTCCCCCTTCAGGAATGATTTTAACACTGATCCAGGAAGCTCGGCAGTTTCCCCTCGGCCGTTCCCTTCCCTGCAGTCTGGAACGCAGGTCTGGGGAAAAATGGTGCCGACAATCCATCAGTACCATTCGCTCGACTACATCTCCGTCCTCTGTTGCAGGCATTGCTACCAGCGTGGGACGGATATCCATCCTCTCTGGACCGCTGTTTATCGCCAATCTCTCCTTATCAGGCGGTCTCTGAGATAGTGGACGTTGTTGTCCTCATTGATTCAGATAAGGTACTTTCTTCCTGAGCCCTCGCGGGTGTCTCCTAGGTTGGAGAGTGTTCTTCCGCCACCACACGGTCCAGGGACGCTTGCCCTTTTGGGAATTAGGTCTCCTGATCAATTTTTTCGAGATCCGGGCAATCAGACTAGTCCTTAAGCATTTCTGCCTGTTTCTCGATGGTTGTTCCCTCCGGATCCAACCAGTCCACGCCACAGCTGTGGCACACATCTGTTGTCAGGAGGGCTCACGACGCTCAGGAGCTATGCTTGATGTAGCTCGCATTCTGCAAGAGGCCGATACAAACCATTTACCTTTTTGTTGGCAGTTCATGTTCTAGGGGTAGGGAATTGGGCGCACTTTTCCTCAGCCACCAGGGCCTGATCTTAGGACACTAGTTCCTTTCCTCGGAAGCCTTTCAGCACGGTTGGCAATGCTGGGTAACGCTGCATATAGACCTCAATGGCCTCTACGCTAAACACCAAAGCCCCAACATTTCTAGATCCGTTCCGTGAGCAATTGTCCTCGGGTCCGATGACCTGGTGCTTCCGTGGCATCAGTTTCGCTTCCATTACTTTTTCTCCACCTCTTCTGCTAATCCCAAGGGCTCCCAGAAGATCAAGGCGGGGGGAATCCCAGTGATTTTCGTCGCACCAGACTGACTACCCCGAGCGTGGTACGCGGATCTAGTGCAACTAGTCCCCTCCCCCTGCGGTTACCAGACCGTTCAGACCTTCTTTTTCAAGGGCCCATTTACCGCCAGGACTCGAGAGTGCTGAGCTTAATGACCTGGGCATTGAACGCCACACGTAGCGTTCACCATTATCATCAACGTCCGGAAATTTACTCTCAGGCGTATTTACCATCATATTTGAAAAAGCTTTTTCTCTTGGCGTTTTTAACAACCATGTTTGTTTCCCACTTGTGTTTGCCATTTCGTCCATGTTGGAGTTTCTCCAAGCAGGATTCCATTCAAGCCTGGCACTGTCTTCTCTCAAATGCTATCCATCCTGTTTCAGCAAAAAAATACCTTCCAAATCTCAGGTTAAGGCCTTCTTACAGGGAGTGCCGCACCTTAATTTCTCCCTACAAGATGCCTTTGGAGCTTTGGGATTTTAATCTGGTCTCGGGTGCTTTACAAGTGGCCTCCTTCAAACTCCTGTAAGACGTATCTCACTCTTCTTTCTTGGAAAGCTCCCTCTCTTGTGGCTGTAACAGACATCATGCAGAACTCGGAATTGACGGCTTTGTCTTGCAAAACTCCATTCTGGTCTTCCTTCAGGGCAAGGTGGTGTTAAGGACATCTCTGGCCTCCTTGCCTAAGGTCGTTTCTTCCTTTCATCTGAATAAGAACATAGTCTTGCCCTCGCTCTGCCCACCTCCGGTTCATCGTGTTGAAAAGGCTCTTTACTCTTTGGAGTTGGAGAGAGCATTCAGGAAATAAATTTCCAGAACAAAGCCTTTCTGCAAACCGGATTCCCTCTTTGCTTCCAGAGCGACACTGAAAAGGCCTACCTGCTTTTAAAAGCTACAGTAGCCAGATATATCCGCTCTCCAATTCAAGAGGCTTACAGTGTCAGAGGTCTCCTATCCCTGCGAGCCTCAGGGTAAACTCCACTAGGTCAGTGGAGGCGTCCTGGGCCATTCAGCTCCGGGCGTCGATACATCAAGTTTGCAAGGCTGGAACTTGGTCCAGTCTTTTCATATTAGTTAAGCATTACAACATGCATTCTTAAGCCTTTCCAGAAGCTACCCTTGGCAGATAAATTCTGCAATCGACAATAGCGCATCTGTAGGCCAGATTATTCGTTAGGTACATTAAGGATTCAGCTGTCGTGCTGTTTCCCACCCATGGAGTGCTTTGGGACATCCCATGGTCTGTGTTCTCCAATGAGGCGAAGGAGAAATAGGGATTTTTGTGTACTCACCGTAAAATTCTTTTCTCCGAGACGCTCATTGGGGGACACAGCACCTACCCTTTTAGTCTAACGACTTCTGCTTGTCTTTCATTCGATGTGTTGATCTCTAATATGTGAATGGTTGTACTTTGATATGATGTTAATCTTCTCCTACTGCTTTTGCACCGAACTGGTTCAGGCCAGAGCCAGCAGAGGGTGTATACTGCGGAGGAGGAGCCAATTTCTTTGTGTATTAGCTTAGTGTCCTCCTAGTGACAGCAGCATAACACCCATGGTCTGTGTCCCCAATGAGCTTCTCGGAGAAAAGGATTTTACAGTGAGTACACAAAAATCCCTATTTCATCGTCCAGCAGAACTTGGCTCCTGTCCACACTGCCAAAAGTACCAATCCCTGGTTTACAAACAACAGTATCACTGTGCTTGATAGGCCAGCAAACTCACCTGACCTTAACCCCATAGAGAATCTATGGCGTATTGTCAAAAAGAAGATGAGAGAGACCAGACCCAACAATGCAGACGAGCTGAAGGCTGCTAATCAAAGCAACCTGGGCTTCCATAACACCTCAGCAGAGCCACAGGCTGATCACCTCCATGCCACGCCTCATTGATGCCGTAAATGATGCCAAAGAAAGGAGCCCCGACCAAGTATTGAGTGCATTTACTGAACATACATTTCAGTAGGCCAACATTTCAGATTTTAAAATCATTTTTCAAGCTGGTGTTATAAAGTATTCTAATTTACTGAGATAATGACTTTTGGGTTTTCATTGGCTGTAAAGCCATAATCATCAACATTAACAGAAATAAACACGTGAAATAGATCACTCTGTGTGTAATGACTCTATATAATATATAGTAAAGAACTGAAATAAATAAGTTTTTGATGATATTCTAATTTTGTGAGATGCACCTGAATGTAGATCCGTACAAAGAAAATCATAGAATCTGCTATTTTGGTCCGTGACTTGGATACCCCTATTTAAAGTCAATAGCAGAGATGATTAAAATTGTTCTGATCGGTTCCAAATGCGATCGGACTCGAATATTGTTTTTGCAATATTCGTCAAATACAGCCGAACTTCATTATAGTCAATGGGAGTAAAAATTACCGAATATGTTCTGAACCGATCATAAAACAAACATTCGGGCCGAATACTGTTCAAATATGTCAAAATCAGATTCGGAGACAAGAACCAAACAAATTCGCTCATCTCTAGTCAATAGGTTCATGAAAAATATAAAGCACTTGGACACAAAACCGATTCAAGTTGAATAGAAAATACCGTATTTTTCAGACTATAAGACACAGCGGACCATAAGATGCTCCTAGGTTTTAGAGGTGGAAAATCTAAAAAAAAAAATTGAAGCAAAAAATGTGATCATGAAGCACTGTTCTGGGAGGGTGGGTCTGCTGCTGACACTGTTATAGGGGTAATGTCCCCAATTTTGTACTAATATTCCCCATTCTGGTATTCATGGCCCCCCATCCAAATCTTGGTGAATATGGCCCCCATCGCGCTGCACACATAAATAAACTAAACAATTCTACTCGCCTTCCTTCCTCTTTCTCGCAACGTTGCGTCCTAGCTGATTTCAGCATGTAAGCAGCGCATGATGTCACTACCATGTGCCTCCACACACTGAGGTCAGTTGCCGAAATATTCACTGCTCTCCACACCCGGGACTGTGTGAGTGGAGAGCAGTGAATGTTCATTTTCATTAATAAGGGGCACACTGTTAGCCACAGCGTCCAGCTCCTGCAACGGCTGGGCGATCACCTGTGCCCGCTATTAAAGAGAGAATATTCACTGCTCCCCGTAGTCCCGCCCACCTCTCGGCGCTGGTTTCAGTGCATAGAGGTGGGAGGGACTATGAGCGTGGGGAGCAGTGAATATTCATGTTCTTTAACAGCGGGCACACTTTGCTACAGTCACCAGATCCTGCCTCCTGTGACTCTCTCCTCCCCTCTGCCGTTCACCCACCATCTCCCCCTTCATAGCCACACTATAAGTTATATAGTACATCTGGACTATGACGCTCCCCCCCCCCCCCCCCCCCTACACACACACGCACCACACTTTCCTCCAAAATTGGGGAGGAAAAAAGTGGGTCTCATAGTCTGAAAAATATGGTAATCTTCTTTTCACTAGTGAAACACAGACAAGTTTTACATTGCTTGTCTCACTGCAGCCTAAATAATTAGTTTTTTATGCAGGTTTAGATTTTAAAAAGTAAACAAATCTTCTTTTTTATTTTTTATCTAACAGGATCAGAGTCGTGTCTAACTACAGAAATGGATGTAACCTCAGACAATCAAACTGTAAGTTTGTGGGTTTGCCCACTTCTACAAACAGGATTATGTTTTTTTTAGCTGGTACAACATAGAGACTTTCCAATTTCCCCTGCAGTACACACCTGTGGACTTCCTGTATCGTGTAAAGATGCAGTTGTACGAAAAGTTTACAAGTTTATAGTGTATAGTGTACTCTTGATGGTAAAGGGCTTAACCCCTTAATGTCCACTGACGTGCAGAGTCCGTCATGGCAAGGTGCCAGTTCCGGCACCAGGACGGACTCTGCACGTCATGCCTTTGATCTACCACTGCGTGTAAACACGCAGTGGTAGATCAGTGCCGACAGCTGTCATAGACAGCTGACAGGCACGGCAAGCGGTGCGGGGACCTTTGCCGTCGGTCCCCGCACCCACAGCGCTGTGATTGGTCAGTCAATCTGACTGACCAAACACAGCAGCGATCGTGCAGGAGAAGCTGAAATTTCAGCTTCCCCAGCGCGATCAGTGCAGGAGCCGGCGCTGCAGTGGCCAGGCTTCCTGCACTGACAGCCATGAGCGGAGCCCCCACCGCCCCTGGCTGTTAACCCCCTGACTGCTGCGATCCAGCGATCGCAGAGCTCAGGGGGGGAGGCAGAGGGTCGGGAGCTCCCTCTGCCTCAGATCAGCGCCACCGCAATGTATTTGCAGGGCCTGATCTCTGCCTTGATGACCCGGGGGTTGTCATGACAACCTCCGGGTCATCTAGCTACGGGAAGCTGCTGTGATCATGTCACAGCAGCTTTCCCCATAGGTACAATGCATTGTAATGCCAGAGCATTGCAATGCATTGTAACTGCAATAAAAAGTAAAAAAAAAGTGAAAGTCCCATAAAGGGACAAGTTAAAAAAAATCATTTTTTAAAAAAAATTGTAAAAAAAATATTAAAAAATAATTTAAAAAAAATCCCCTAAAAAATACACATTTTTATGTAATAAAAAAAATAAAAAACAAAAAACATACACATGTTAGGTATCGCCACATCCGTAAAAATCCCATCTATAAAAACGTAACCCTAGTTAACCCCTTCAGTGAAAGCCGTAAAAAAAAAACACAAAAAAGTAGTAAATTATACTTTTTCCAAGCGGTATCATTATACCGCTTGGAAAAAGTGCAATAACACGCGATCAAAAAGTCAGATATAAATAATCATGGTACCGCTGAAAACGTCATCTTGTCCCGCAAAAAACAAGCCGCTATACAGCATCATCAGCGAAAAAAATAAAAAAGTTATAGCTCGCGGAATAAACTGATGCAAAAATAATTATTTTTTCTATAAAATTTTTTATTGTGTAAAAAACGCCAAAAAATATATAAATGAGGAATCGCCGTAACCGTAGTGACCCGAAGAATAAAGCTGCTTAATCAATTTTACCACACACGGAACGGAGGAAAAAAAAAAAAAAAAAAACAATTCCTGAATTGCTGGTTTTTGTTCATTCTGATTCCACAAAAATCGGAATAGGAAACGATCAAAAAACGTTATGTGCCTGAATATGGTACCAATAAAAACGTCAGCTCGTCCCGCAAAAAATAAGCCCATAGATAACTCTGTCGGCCGAAATATGGAAAAATTATAGCTCTCAAAATACGGCGATGCAAAAATTTCTTACAAAAAATTATTCCAAAAAAAAGCATCTTTTAGTGTGTGACAGAAGCTAAACATGAAAAAAGAGTATAAATCTGGTATCGCTGTAATCGCACCGATCCGAGGAATAAAGTCGCCTAATCACTAATACCGCACGAGAAACGGCGCAAAAAAGAAAACCAATTCTTCACCTTTCGTGGATTTGTTCATTGTGCCTCCCAAAGATCGCAGTAAGGCGATCACAGTGGTTCCCCCCCACATATGGGGTATCAGCGTACTCAGGACAAAATACACAATAGCTTTTGGGGTCCTATTTCTCCTGTTACCCTTAGAAAAATAAAAATTTGGGGCAAAAATTATTTTTGTGGAAAAAAATATGATATTTTTATTTTCACGGCTCTACGTTATAAACTTCTGTGAAGCCCTTGGGGGTTCAAAGTGCTCACCACACATCTAGATAAGTTCCTTGGGGGGTCTAGTTTCCAAAATGGAGTCACTTGTGGGGGGTTTCTACTGTTTAGGCACATCAGGGGCTTTCCTAACGTGACATGACACCCGCAGACCATTCCATCAAAATCTGCATTTAAAAACGGTGCTCCTTCCCTTCCGAGCTCTGCCATGCGTCAAAATAGTGGTTCCCCCCCACATATGGGATATCAGCGTACTCAGGACAAATTGCACAATAGCTTTTGGGGTCCTATTTCTCCTGTTACCCTTATAAAAATAAAAATTTGGGGGCAAAAAGATTATTTTTGTGGAAAAAAATATGATATTTTTATTTTACGACTCTACGTTATAAACTTCTGTGAAGCACTTGGGGGTTCAAAGTGCTCACCACACATCTAGATAAGTTCCTTGGGGGTCTAGTTTCCAAAATGGAGTCACTTGTGGGGGGTTTCTACTGTTTAGGCACATCAGGGGCTTTCCAAACGTGACATGACACCCGCAGACCATTCCATCAAAATCTGCATTTAAAAACGGTGCTCCTTCCCTTCCGAGCTCTGCCATGCGTCAAAATAGTGGTTCCCCCCCACATATGGGATATCAGCGTACTCAGGACAAATTGCACAATAGCTTTTGGGGTCCTATTTCTCCTGTTACCCTTATAAAAATAAAAATTTGGGGGCAAAAAGATTATTTTTGTGGAAAAAAATGATATTTCAGCTGCAGATGGAAGGAAGAGAGCCACAGTATTCATTACTGATGGGTAGGCGGAGCCCAGATCAGGATGTTACCTCAGATCAAAAGAGTGCTGACTGGCTGGCCCCTCCAGCTCGGGCTCCTCCTACTCAGCTCCAGTCTAAGATTTGAGGTCCAGAGGATGGTCGCTGCTAATGCAGCTCCTCAGAAGATTTTATTATTTTATATTCGGACAGGAGACTTGGATCACTAGTTGGTCTAGAGGTCTCAGGGGTACCAGCGCTGCTGTACCCCAACCTCTCCCTTGGCGGATCTGTATTTACTCAAAGTCCCTGCAGAATCCTTGCCGGCCCTGGGGGATGAGGAGAGCTTCCCTGGCGGGACGCAAACCACACGTGCGGTCACTGCGTTCTTCGCCCTGGGGGGAAGCATGGGCACAGCGCCAGAAACCCCTGAGGGTCCCTGTGGCGCCTTGGCTGGTGAGTACTCCACACAAATTTTTGATATAATTATGTGTGAGTGCTTTAGCGCCTGAATGAGCAGCGCTATTACTTGTATGTCAGTATGCTTCAGCGCTGCTGTGACAGCGCTACTACATGTATGTCAGTATGCTTCAGCGCTGCTGTGACAGCGCTACTACATGTTACAAGTAGATGTGGTGATTTTTTGTCCGCAGGCAGATACCTGCAGGACAGAGAGGGAGCAGGAGCGAGGGAGTTCGCGCTCAATATTCGAGCTAGCAGGGGCGTGGCCTAAATATTCCCGGTCTTCTGAGCAGGAAGACGCGCGCTCTGGCGTTTCTCCTGCGACTCCCTCACTGTGGCGGCCATTACACAGGCTCCTGGGCTCCTCAGACCGCTCCTCTCCTCATAAGACACCACGGCCAGCTGGGTGAGTGCTGATTCCTCACCCCGCAGCGCAGCGATCGCTATCCTGCAGCTGCAGTCTCATCAGAGACATAAAAATTGGCTGGGGCTCACAAATATATATATTGTGGTGAGTTTGCAATATTAACCCCTCTGAGGGTTATTTCTACCAGCTAAATTTTTTTGACTGAATACCGCTGGGGTAACCCTGCCTGGTGGAGCGTTAACCCTTCAGCGTTTAAAAAAAAAAAAAAAAACCGCATAGTTTTTGCTGGTATTACCGCTTTGACCTGCTCATACAGGTGAGACATGTCTGAACAGAGTTCAGATGCCGCGGACCACGTCCCAGTGCCATTGCGGCAATCAGATACGCAGACCTCCACGGCGTCTAGCGCTGCGGTCGACAGCGGTGAAAAATTGGACGATATCGCTCGATCGATCAACAACTTGTCTGACCTTTTAGGTCAATATGTGTCTGCTAATTCCTCTCAGAGGAAGCGACGCAGGCCGTTACCGGCCTCTACACGGAGCGAGTCAGATGTATCTGATATTGGGCAGAGTTCCCCTTTAAATTCGGATGGAGAAATATCCGATTCAGATGCGGACGAGCCGCAGGGGCGTTCCTCTATGGCGAAGCGTACGGAGGCATTAATTGAAGCCATGAGAGATATATTACAGTTACCGGAGGAGGTAACTAGTCGTCCTGGTAAATCAGCACGCATGTTCCAGGAGTCCCGTGCTTCGCGCACAACATTGCCAGCTCTGGATGAGCTTAATAGTGTAATAGAGGAGGAACGTCTATGTCCAGATAAGCGTTTTCATGGAACGCATTTCTTTGATACACTTTATCCTTGCTCTGCGGAGTTAAAGGCTAATTGGACTTCTGCTCCTGAAGTGGATGTGTCTTTATCTCAGCTTAGTAAATCCTCACTACTCCCTATTAAGGGAAAAGCGAGCTTACAGGAGCCTTTGGATAGAAAGGCAGAATTGGCGGCAAAAGCAAGCTATGAGGCTGCGGGTCATGGATTTCGAGCAGTGCTAGGATCCATGTGTGCTGCTAGAGCTTCTCTAAGCTGGTTGGCACGTCTGAAGACGGAGTTGCAAAATGAATCTCCGTTATCTGAGATACGGGAAACTTGTGAAGGTTAGAAACGGCAGCCTGTTATATCTTTGATGCCGGTCTGGATACGGCATCTCTGCTGGCCAAAGCGCAAGCTTCAGCGGTCACAGTCAGAAGAGCTTTATGGCTCAGACAGTGGGCCGGGGACGCAGTTTCCAAACAAGGGTTGTTGGCCTTACCTTACAAGGGTGGCCATCTTTTTGGATCCGACCTCACAGAGCTGATTTCCAAGGCTAAGGCGAAGGAATCAGCATTACCACAGCGTAGGGCCATGGCCTCGGTGTCCAGTAAGCCTGGTGTCTATAGTGGTCGGCGGTCCTTTCGGGGCCGAGGACGATCTAGTCACTCCTCGTGGGGATCGGGTCGTCCTTCTTCTCAGGAAAGAAATCCTCTCAGAAAACTCGTACTCCCTGGAAGCAGAGTTTCCGCCAGGACAAGCGGGAACTTGACAAGAAGCCCGCAAAGTCGGATTGACGCCAGGGGTCCACTCGAGGATTCTCGAGTGGGGGGTCGCCTGCTTCTTTTCAAGGAGACTTGGATGGCTCGCGTTCCAGATTCCTGGGTAACGCGGATAGTGTCGGCAGGCTATTTCATAGAGTTTGCTTCTCGACCCCCAAATGTTTTTTGTCAATCTCACGTTCCGTCGGAACCCGAGCTTGTTGTCGCTCTACAGCGAGAGGTCGAATCTCTGCTACAAAAGGGTGTAGTGATACCGGTTCCGTCAGAGGACCGAGGGAAAGGTTTTTATTCCAACCTTTTTATAGTTCCCAAAAAGGAGAACAAATTTCGCCCGATTCTGGATCTCAAGCGATTAAACCGGCATGTCCATGCCCGGAAATTTCGCATGGAGTCGCTTCGTTCCGTTGTGGCAGCTCTGTCACAGAACGATTTTCTGGTGTCAATCGACATTCGCGACGCCTATTTGCATATTCCCATCGGAAAGGCTCATCAGCGCTTTCTTCGATTTGCCATAGGTCAGAATCATTACCAGTTCGTGGCTCTGCCGTTCGGCTTAGCCTCAGCGCCAAGGGTCTTTACAAAAATTCTGGCGCCCCTCATGGCAATCCTTCGAAGACAGGGGATTACGATTCTCCCTTATCTGGACGATCTTTTGATCATGGCTTCCTCGGAGGAGGAGGCGTTGACGGCTCGGGATTTGTCTCTTCAGTTTCTGAAGGACTTCGGTTGGCTGGTCAATTGGGAGAAGTCGTCCCTGGAACCATCGAGGACAATCCTCTTTTTGGGAATGCATCTCGACACGTTTCGGTCGGTAGTTTCCCTACCACCAGACAAACAGTCATGTCTTCTTCGACATGTACAGATTATGAAATCCTCAACGGCAATGTCCCTACGGAAGTGTATGCGTCTTCTGGGACTGATGGTGGCGTCCATGGAGGCAATTCCTTTTGCCCAGTTCCATTCCAGGACTCTCCAAAGGTTCATCTTGAGTCGATGGAACCAGTCGCAATCGCTGGATTGCAGTGTCACCATTTCTCGCGCGGTGCGGGATTCTCTAGAATGGTGGTTACGTCCAGGGGCATTCTCCCTGGGGAAGTCTTTCCTCCCTCCGAAGTGGTCAGTCATAACCACCGATGCCAGCCTGACGGGCTGGGGGGGTGTTTGGAACAATCTCTGGATTCAGGGGGTATGGTCATCGGAAGAGTCTTTTCTTCCGATCAACATCCTGGAATTGAGGGCGATTTTCCTTTGCCTCCAACATTGGACGGTCCCTTTGAGCGGTCTGCCAGTCCGAGTGCAGACAGACAATGCGACGGCTGTCGCGTATATCAATCACCAAGGTGGGACAAGGAGTTCCAGACTCATGGTAGAGGTGTCCCGAATTCTGATTTGGGCAGAGGCCAGTGTACCAGCCATTTCGGCGATTCACATTCCAGGGGTTCAGAATATTACAGCGGACTTTCTCAGTCGCAGAAGGATGGATCCCGGGGAATGGAGCCTTCACCCGGAAGTTTTTGCACTACTGTGCTCTCGCTGGGGAACCCCCCAAGTGGATTTGATGGCATCCAGGTCCAATGCCAAGTTACCGACATTCATGTCCAGGTACAAGGACCCGAAGGCGGTGGCGGTGGATGCTCTAGTGGCTCAGTGGGATCAGTTCGAGCTGATCTATGTATTCCCGCCGATATCCTTACTTCCTCTAGTACTGCGTCGGATCAGACTAGAGAGAATTCCAGCTATTTTGATAGCTCCAGACTGGCCAAGAAGGGTGTGGTTCTCGACAATAATGTCGCTGTTGGCGGCACCTCCTTTTCCACTCCCTCTTCAACCGGACTTGTTGACTCAGGGGCCCGTTTGTCATCCGGACTTGATGTCCCTGCGTTTGACGGCGTGGCTCTTGAGACCGAAATCTTGACCCGTAGAGGTTTCTCAGCCGAGGTCATTGCTACCCTTCGTGCTGCAAGATGTCCGGCTACTACTAGGATTTACCACAAAATTTGGGAAACCTTCTTTTCGTGGTGTTTGGGGTCCTCTCGGAACCCGAGAAAATTTTCCATTCCCAACCTGTTGGCTTTTCTGCAGCATGGGCTAGACAAGGGTTTGGCAGTCAGCACTCTGAAAGGTCAGATTTCTGCTCTGTCTTTATTGTTCCGGAGAACCATTGCTTCAAATAGAGACGTGCTCTCCTTTTTCCGAGGTATATCTCGTAAGTTTCCGCCGCGGAAGGCTCCCGTGTCTCCTTGGCGGCTCAACCTTGTTTTGGAGGCTCTTCAGCATAAACCTTTTGAGCCTATGGTTTCTGCTAGCCTTTCTTTACTTTCTTGGAAGGTGGCTTTCCTTGTTGCAGTCACTTCCTTGAGGAGAGTTTCTGAGTTGGCAGCTCTTTCTTGTTCGCCTCCTTTTCTGGAGTTTTTTCCGGATCGTGTAGTGCTTCGCACTCGGGGTGATTTTTTGCCTAAAGTGGTGTCACAATTTCATGTTAACCAGGATATTGTGTTGCCTTCACTCTGTCCGGATCCGAAGAATGCGAAAGAGCGAGATTTACACACATTGGATTTAGTGCGGGCCTTGAAGTTTTATCTATCTATTACTCAAGGTTTTCGTAAGACGGACTCCCTGTTTGTGGTTCCAGCAGGTCGTCGGCGTGGTCAACGAGCTTCCAAGGATTCTATAGCTCGTTGGATCCGGTCAGCTATTTTGGAGGCTTACCGCCTTCGGGGTGAATCTTGCCCGATTAAGATTCGAGCCCATTCCACGAGAGCTGTGGCCTCATCGTGGGCTTTTCATCAAGGTGCCTCGGCAGTGCAGCTCTGCCGAGCGGCAACTTGGCGCTCTGTCCACACGTTTACAAGGTTTTATAAAGTGGACGTCAGTGCTTCCGCTGATGCAGCCCTCGGACGTAGGGTCCTGCAGGCAGCTGTAGTTTAAAGTTCTGGATGAACTTGTGTTTAGCGCTGGTTGCGCTTTGTTGTTAAGGTTGTTGGGTTTCTGCCTTTTGTTGGTTTTTCCCACCCTTATTTTTGAACTGCTTTGGGACGTCCCATCAGTAATGAATACTGTGGCTCTCTTCCTTCCATCTGCAGCTGAAACACGGATTTTGGTAAAAACTTACCTGTAAAATCCTTTTCAGCGAAGGAAGGAAGAGAGACACAGCACCCTCCCAAGGCAGAAGTGTGTTGATGTTTTCAGATGCAGCTCGACCCTTATCTGATAGCGATTATCTGGGCTGAGGTCAGCGCGCTAAGGCTCTGTTCCAGCATCGCCAGCTCATCGCAGTAGTCAGGTTCCGTGAGTAGTACCTGGAACTCTGTGGTTTTTGGCTTTCTTTGCATGCATAACCTGTATCCTTGTGTTTTTTCTCTGAAGTTCCTTCAGAAGGGGTTATGTTGCTCCGCTGGTGATCTTGGCTCTTTTCCTAAAAGCTTTGGTACGACTGGAGCTGAGTAGGAGGAGCCCGAGCTGGAGGGGCCAGCCAGTCAGCACTCTTTTGATCTGAGGTAACATTCTGATCTGGGGCTCCGCCTACCCATCAGTAATGAATACTGTGTCTCTCTTCCTTCCTTCGCTGAAAAGGATTTTACAGGTAAGTTTTTACCAAAATCCGTGTTTTTATTTTCACGGCTCTACGTTATAAACTTCTGTGAAGCACTTGGGGGTTCAAAGTGCTCACCACACATCTAGATAAGTTCCTTGGGGGTCTAGTTTCCAAAATGGAATCACTTGTGGGGGGTTTCTACTGTTTAGGCACATCAGGGGCTTTCCAAACGTGACATGACACCCGCAGACCATTCCATCAAAATCTGCATTTGAAAAAGGCACTCCTTCCCTTTCCAGCTCTGCCATGCGTCAAAATAGTGGTTTACCCCCACATATGGGGTATCAGCGTACTCAGGACAAATTGCACAATAACTTTTGGGGTCCTGTTACCCTTTGGAAAATAACAATTGGGGGTGGAAAGATCATTTTTGTGGAAAAGATATGATTTTTTAATTTTACTGCTCTACGTTATAACCTTCTGTGAAGCCCTTGGGGGTTCAAAGCTTTCACCACACATCTAGATAAGTTCCTTGGGGGGTCTAGTTTCCAAAATGGGGTCACTTGTGGGGGGTTTCCACTGTTTAGGCACACAGGGACTCTCCAAATGCGACATGGCGTCCAATCTCAATTCCAGCCAAAAAAGTCAAATGGCGCTGCTTCCCTTCCAAGCTCTGCCATGCGCCCAAATAGTGGTTTACCCCCACATATGCGGTATAAGCGTACTCAGGACAAATTGCACAATAACTTTTGGGGTCCTTTTACCCTTTGGAAAATAAAAATTGGGGGTGGAAAGATCATTTTAGTGGAAAAGATATGATTTTTTAATTTTACAGCTCTACGTTATAACCTTCTGTGAAGCCCTTGGGGTTCAAAGCTCTCACCACACATCTAGATAAGTTCCTTGGGGGTCTAGTTTCCAAAATGGGGTTACTTGTGGGGGGTTTCCACTGTTTAGGCACACAGGGGCTCTCCAAATACGACATGGCGTCCAATCTCAATTCCAGCCAAAAAAGTCAAATGGCGCTGCTTCCCTTCCGAGCTCTGCCATGCACCCAAATAGTGGTTTACCCCCACATATGGGGTATCAGCGTACTCAGGACTAATTGCACAATAACTTTTGGGGTCCTTTTATCCTTTGGAAAATAAAAATTGGGATGAAAAGATCATTTTTGTGGAAAAAATATGATTTTTTAATTTTACGGCTCTACGTTATAACCTTCTGTGAAGCCCTTGGGGGTTCAAAGCTCTCACTACACATTTAGATAAGTTACTTGGGGGGTCTAGTTTCCAAAATGGGGTCACTTGTGGGGGGTTTCCACTGTTTAGGCACACAGGGACTCTCCAAATGCGACATGGCATCCAATCTCAATTCCAGCCAAAAAAGTCAAATGGCGCTGCTTCCCTTCCGAGCTCTGCCATGCGCCCAAATAGTGGTTTACCCCCACACATGGGGTATCGCTGTACTCAGGAGAAATTGTACAACAAATATTGTGGTTCATTTTCTACTGATACCCTTGACAAAATTTTAAAAAATTGTGTCGAAAGAAAAATTTTGGGAAAAAAAGTTAAATGTTAATTTTTTCCTTCCACATTGCTTCAATTCTTGTGAAGTACCTAAAGGGTTAATAAACTTCTTGAATGTGGCTTTGAACACGTTGAGGGGTGCAGTTTTTAGAATGGTGTCACTTTTGGGTATTTTCTGTCATATTGATCCCTCAAATTCACTTCAAATGTGAGGTGGCCCCTAAAAAAAATGATTTTGTAAATTTTGTTGGAAAAATGAGAAATTGCTGGTCAACTTTTAACACTTATAACTTCCTAACAAAAAAAATTTTGGTTCCAAAATTGTGCTGATGTAAAGTAGACATGTGGGAAATGTTATTTATTAACTAATTTTTGTGACATATCTCTCTGATTTAATGTCATAAAAATTAAAAGTTTGAAAATTGCAAAATTTTCAAAATTTTTGCCATATTTCCATTTTTTTCATAAATAAACGCAAGTTATATTGAAGAAATTTTACCACTATCATGAAGTACAATATGTCTCGAGAAAACAATCTCAGAATCGCCAAGATCCGTTGAAGCGTTCCAGAGTTATAACCTCATAAAGAGACAGTGGTCAGAATTGTAAAAATTGGCCTGGTCTTTAACCTACAAAATGGCTTGGTCGTTAAGGGGTTAAGGTAAAAATCCTGTTGAATATCTTGAAACCTGGTCTCCCACTGCATTTGGGAAAGAGGTCTTATCTCCCCAGTTTGCATTAAAATGCTCCCATGGTGTGCCTGCCAGACTTCCCCAGCCAAGGATTCCTACACGTCCAACTGCTCTCATGCACTATAGGTAGCGGGGAATTTTTTTTGTTGGTTTGTTTTCAATCAAACACACAATTCTGAAATAACCTAATTTGAGTTCTCGGAATCAAGCTTTGGACTTAAATTAGCTTCTATTTCCTCCTCCGGAGAGAAATGTCTGACACGGTCTCCCCTGCTGCCATTTCCTATGGTGGCTTACAGTTCTCCCATTCCCCGAGACCCACAAACAGACATGGTGGTGGAGTCGGCTACTCCTGTCCCCACAATGCACTTTCCAGGTCATCCCCCCAATTCCATCACTCTCATTCCCTTCTTTTGAGGTCCACACCATCAGGCTCTTTCGTCCCCTCTCCCTCAGAGTAGCGGTCGTATATCGGCCCCCAGGCTCGCCCACCCAGTTCCTTGACCACTTCTCTGCCTGGCTGCCGCACTTCATGTCCTCAGAACTACCAACCCTTATCCTTGGAGACTTCAACATCCCCATTAACAGCCCTACTTCCACACCTGCATTTCAGCTTCTAGCACTAACCACTTCTCTAGGTCTCTCACAGCTTTCAACCTCTGAGACACACAAGGATGGTAACACCCTTGACCTGGTCTTTGTCCGCCTCTGTTCAAACTCCCACCTAAATAACTCACCGCTTCCACTCTCTGACCACAACTTTCTCTCCTTCACGCTCACAAATCCTCGACCACCCCAGCGCACTCCTACCTACCACACATTCAGAAATCTACAAGCCATTAACCCTCAGACACTTTCAGACTCCCTACACTCATCACTGTCCCCAATCTTCTCTTTTTCTTGTCCTAATCTGGCTGTTCATCACTACAATGACACTCTTAGAAGCACCCTTGACCAAGTAGCACCGCTCACCCTCAGAACTTCCAAACACACAGTAAAACAGCCCTGGCTCACATTGCAAACTCAACTTCTTCAGCGATGCTCTAGGAGTGCTGAACACCTTTGGAGAAAAACCCGCACACCAGAAGACTTCATCCACTTTAAATTCATGTTAAGAACTTATAATGCTGCCCTTTACCTCGCCAAACAGACCTACTTCACCACCCTGATCTCCTCACTAGCCAACAACCCCAAGAAACTTTTTGACACTTTTCACTCCCTCCTCAGGCCAAAAGCACAAGCCCCTATCACAGACATTTGTGCTGACGACCTGGCCTCCCATTTTACAGAAAAAATAGATACTATCCGTCAGGAAATCTGCTCTCAACCACCAAGGGCTGTGACTCCCATCCCACCCTGCTGTTCCCCTGGCTCACTTTCCACATTTCATCCCATCACAGAAGAAGAAGTCTCCAGACTCCTCTCTTCCTCTCGTCCGACTACATGCACTACCGATCCCATCCCCTCACATCTCCTCCAGTCTCTCTCTCCAGTTGTCACAACTCACCTAACTACAATCTTTAATCTCTCACTCTCCTCTGGCATTTTCCCATCCTCCTTCAAACACTCCATCATTACTCCGCTACAAAAGAAACCCGCTCTCGACCCTTCCTGCACAAACAACTACAGACCGGTCTCCAATCTCCCCTTCATCTCTAAACTTTTGGAGCGCCTGGTCTACTCCCGCCTTACCCGTTACCTCTCCACTCACTCCCTCCTAGACCCTTCACAGTCCGGCTTCCGCCCCCTACATTCGACCGAAACTGCACTCATTAAAGTGACCAATGACCTTCTTACAGCAAAACGTAACGGTGACCACTCTCTGCTCATTCTTCTCGACCTTTCTGCAGCTTTCGACACTGTTGACCACCGTCTCCTACTGTCTAGGCTCCAGTCACTAGGTATTAAGGACACTGTTCTCTCCTGGTTCTCCTCCTATCTTTCTGACCGCTCCTTCAGTGTTTCGTTCTCTGGCTCCACGTCATCTCCTCTTCCTCTCGCTGTCGGTGTACCCCAGGGCTCAGTCCTTGGCCCCCTTCTCTTCTCTCTTTACACGGCCCCAATTGGACAGACCATCAGCAGATTTGGCTTTCAGTACCATCTTTATGCTGATGACACACAACTATACACGTCATCCCCCGACCTTACCCCCGCTGTTCTACAGAACGCCACCGACTGTCTGTCATCAGTCTCCAACATCATGTCCGCTCTCTATCTGAAACTCAACCTCTCCAAAACTGAACTTCTTCTGCTCCCGCCGTCTACTAACCTCCCTAAATTTGACATATCCCTCTCCGTGGGCGGCACCATAATAACACCCAGGCAGCAGGCTCGCTGTCTGGGTGTTATGTTTGACACCAATCTCTCCTTCACCTCCCATTTACAATCTCTTGCCGCCTACACCTAAAGAACATCTCTAAAATCCGCCCTTTTCTCCTTCGTCTCATTGGGGGACACAGGACTGCGGGTGTATGCTACTGCCGCTAGGAGGCTGACACTAAGTAAACATAAAAAAAGGTTAGCTCCTCCTCCGCCGTATACACCTCAGCACTGGCCGCAGGCAAACCCAGTTATTGCTTAGTGTCTGATGGAGGCACACGTCTGGTTCTTTTTCCAGACCATTTTTTTTTTTTTTTTTTTCTTTCCACGAAGATGAGATAGGGGCGACGGATCCTATTGAAAGGGTCCGATCTCCCCAAACCATCAACGGGCGAGCACGTGGAGTAAAGCCTCCAACGTATCCTCTCCCGCAACGTGGGACATAAATGCCGGACTCAGCCCTGACCACCCTAAGGTATTGAAGCCCTAGGCTGTACAGAGGCAGGAGTTAGTCCGTGCGGCCCCCACTGCACCACCAATGCTAGACTGCGGTGCTGCAAGGTGGCGGACGGTCCCTCTCCTCATCCCCTGAAGGGGTGATGGAGTTAGGGTGCCTGCACCGTCCCTCCTTTTTTTGCTGCAAGCCCCCCTCTAAAAGACGGGAGACGCTGGACTAATGTCTGGGAGAGCCGCAAGTCCACTGCAGCAAGGAAGACCCACCATTAGAGGTCATGGAGCTGGAGCCTGCACCGTTCCCCATTTTTTTGGTAGAAGACTGCAAGCAGGAGAACCCACCTTCAAAGCTCCGGAGAACAGTGTCGGACGTCAGGTAGCGTCTGGGGCGGTCGAGATTCGGTGGGAGCGGTCCGCGAGGCTGTCTGTGAAACCCCCGGAGAGCGCCATCCCCTCTCTGCGTGTGACGGTCCGCCTGGCTTCTAGGCGGCCGCCGCCAAAAATCTAGCTCCCGGCTTCGGCCGGTGCTAGGCCGCGGGCTGAAATTTAGTCCCCGGCTTCGGCCGGGAACCAGGCCGCATGTCTAATTTTGCTCCCGGCGTCGGCCGGAAGATAGGCCGTGCTCCGCCCCCGGCAGCGTCACTTCCGGCGGGCCCGCCCCCTGTTTTTCGGGCGGCCACCGCCAAAAATTTAGGCCGAGGCTTCGGCCGGCGCTAGGCCGCGGCCGGAAATTTAGTCCCCGGCTTCGGCCGGAGACTAGGCCGCGGCCGGAAGTGGCGTCTCCGGCATCTGACGGCGCTAGGCCGCGCCTCTCGACCCCGGCCCCTGTGATCAGCTATATGAGCCACGCCTCCCAGACAGGGAGCGCTCTTTTTGAATGTCTGGAGCCTTTGCTCTTTTCCTTTTGCGCTGTCAACGCTGCTTAAGGGCGTCCGGGGATACAGGACTGGGGTAAGTGCTGCTACCTCCAGCCCGGCTCCACTTCGCTGCGCCCCGCTACCATACCTCCGCATCGTCACAGAGCTCTGAACAGATACAGTATGTCCAGAAGAACTAAGGCTCACACGGTGCTGTATACCGCATGCATTGCCTGTAAATCCCCTTTTCCGCATGCCCAGACTAATCGGGTCTGCGAAGCCTGTGACTCTGAACGGGCTCAGGAGCCCTCACCTATAGCCCAGCCCAGTGCGTCAGGTCCCCCGGAATGGGCCCTGTCTCTGTCTCAATCTGTGGCATCATTAACAAGAGCAATCGAGTCCCTTCAAGCTCCTGATAGGAGCAGGGACAGTGGTTCACCCGTCTTGGCGACGTCTCAGGAACCTCCGGCCTGCAGGGGCCGCGCTCTCACCAGGCAGACGCAGGGGAAGCGAACCCACACTGCGTCGCCTATGCCGTCCAGGGCTTCGGCATCCTTCAGCTCAGCTTCTCGCTCTCCCTCACCTTTAGAGGCAAGTGATCAATATTCGGATTCCGATACTGAAGGGTCCCTCAATTTGGAAGCTCCAGGTTGTCAGGAGACAATTGACAGTCTGATCGAAGCTGTCAATCAATCTCTGGGGGTAGACGATGAATCCACCTTGGCCTCTGGTCATAAGGTGTCTTTCAAACGAGCCAGACAGACCCATAAGGTTTTTGGTGCTCATCCTGAGTTTGAGGAGCTTGTGCAGCGCCACCGAGAAAAACCGGATAAGCGCTTTACAGGACAGAAGGCCCTCAATATCAGGTATCCTTTTGCTCCTGAACTTCTTAAGAAGTGGGCGGAATCCCCAGTGGTCGATCCTCCGGTGTCACGCTTGGCATCTAAGACGCTTCTCTCCCTTCCTGATGGTTCCTCGATTAAGGATCCAACGGATCGTCTGATTGAAAGCCTGGCTCGCTCGGTGTTTGAAGCATCTGGGTCATCTCTATTTCCTGGTCGGAGTCTCTGAACAGAGCTCTTCACGGTGTAGAAGTGCCACCTGAGGTTTTGGAGATATCTAATCAGATGGCTCTCGCAGGTGATTTTTTGATCAACGCTTCTATGGATGCGGCAAATTGCGCAGCATTAGCTGCTGCTAATGCGATTGCCATTAGGAGATCCTTGTGGTTGAGGACTTGGCGAGCAGACTCGACTTCAAAGAAGTCACTTACGTCCTTGCCTTATCAAAGCGGTCGTTTATTTGGTGAAAAACTGGATCAGCTTATATCTGATGCGACAGGAGGGAAGAGTTCTTTTTTGCCTCAGCAGAAGGTCAAACAGCCCTTTCGCCGACAGCCTCAGCCTCGCTTTAGAGCCTTTCGCAACCCAGGTTGGGCTGCAACAGCCAGTTCCAGCGGCTCAGGTCGACCTAATCAGGCCAGAGATCGTCAGGCCTCTTACAAGACCAACCCGTTGGGAAGAATGCGGTCTCAACAACCGAAATCTAGAGGGTCTAGGCCCCAAAGATTTTCGGATAAATGACTGGAGGCAGAATCCGGTCGATTCTTCCAGAGTAGGCGGCCGTCTACTCTGGTTTCGTCCCACTTGGCTATCAATTACTCAAGACGAATGGGTCAGAGAATTAGTCACCTCGGGGTACAAGATAGAATTTACCAGCCTTCCCTCAAATCGTTTCTTTCCCTCGCGCCTTCCCAAGGAGGAGTCTCGGGTTCTCGCCTTATTCAAGGCGGTCGAGTCTCTTCGACACAGCGGGGTTGTCGTACCTGTACCAGAGGTCGAAAGAGGTCGGGGGTTTTATTCCAATCTGTTCATTGTACCCAAAAAGGACGGTACCGTAAGGCCCATTCTGGATCTAAAAAGACTGAATCGGTTCGTGAAAATTCGACATTTTCGAATGGAGTCTCTCCGCTCGGTCATTGCTGCCATGGAAAAAGGGGAATTTCTAGCATCAATAGACATCCAGGATGCCTATCTTCACATCCCCATATTTCCCCCTCATCAAAGGTTTCTTCGGTTTGCCATCGGCAAACTTCACTTTCAGTTCGCTGCCTTGCCATTCGGGCTAGCCACAGCTCCAGAGTGTTCACAAAGGTCATGGCTATTGTTGTATCCATTCTACACTCCAGGGGGATAGTCATCTTGCCTTACCTAGACGACCTTCTCATCAAGGGGCCGTCTTTCCAAACATGCGAGGAAAGTGTCAGCATTACCCTAGACACTCTTGTTCGCCTGGGGTGGCTGGTGAATATGAAGAAGTCATCTCCCGTGCCATCTCGAAAGATCACCTTCTTAGGGATGGATTTCGACACCGCTCAAGGGTTGATAATCCTTCCTCAGGACAAGGCCTTAGTTCTCCGTCAAGAGGTACGGATCCTTCACAAACCGATTCCTCATACCATCCGGTTTTGCATGAGGGTCCTAGGAAGGATGGTGGCAACGATCGAGGCGATTCCATTTGCCCAGTTTCATCTTCGCCCCCTTCAGCATGCACTCTTGGCAGTATGGGACGGGAGCCTTTATTCCCTCAATCTTCGGTGCCGTCTGTCCCTGAAGGTCAGACAGACTCTTATGTGGTGGACGAGGAGTTCCACTCTTCAACAGCGCCGTTTGTTTCCTCCGAATATCTGGATGGTAGTCACAACGGATGCCAGCCTGCTCGGATGGGGAGCAGTGTTTCGTCACCACACAGCCCAGGGGACTTGGTCTCAGCAGGAGTCGATCCTCCCAATAAATATTTTAGAGATCCGAGCTATTTGGCTGGCTCTGAGGCATTTTCACCAGCATCTGGCAGGCCGCCCAGTCCGAATTCAGTCAGACAATGCCACGGCGGTGGCATACATAAACCATCAGGGAGGTACCCGCAGCCGGGCGGCTATGCACGAGGTAAAACAGATTCTGTCCTGGGCAGAGGTAAATCACTCCGTGATTTCAGCAGTCCACATTCCGGGCGAGGAAAACTGGGCAGCGGATTTTCTTAGCCGTCACGGCATAGCTTCAGGGAATGGTCACTACATCCCGAGATATTTCAGCAGATATGTCGACGCTGGGGAACCCCAGATGTGGACCTGATGGCTTCCAGGATGAATGCCAAGGTGCCCAACTTCGTCTCCCGGTACCGGGATCCGCAGGCAATTGCGGTGGACGCCCTGGTTCTACCGTGGAATCAATTCCATCTTCCATACTTATTTCCACCAATAGCTCTTCTCCCAAGGGTGATCAGAAAGATCAGGATAGAGGGGGTTCCAGCGATATTAATCGCTCCGGATTGGCCGCGTCGCTCTTGGTACGCGGAGCTGGTACAGTTGCTCGCCGACGCACCCTAGCGACTGCCAGAGCGTGCGGACCTTCTCTCCCAGGGCCCAGTTTACCACCAGAACTCAGCGGTCCTGTGTTTGACGGCCTGGCCGTTGAATCTTGGATCCTGACCAGGGCTGGATTCTCTAAAAAGGTCGCCGCGACGATGGCTAGCGCCCGAAAGCCCGTCTCGGCTCACATCTACCACGGTACTTGGAAGGTCTTTTTTGCTTGGTGCAGGGAACATGGTTGTTCCCCGCTTAGGTTTTCAATTCCAAACATTCTGTCATTTCTCCAGGCAGGCCTAGATTCAGGTCTAGCGCCAAGTACGCTTAGACGGCAGATATCAGCCTTGTCTGTGCTTTTTCAGCGAAGGATCGCGTCTAATTTTCAGGTTAGGACCTTTATTCAGGGGGTTGTCCATATAGTTCCTCCCTACAAGACTCCTTTAGAGGTTTGGGACCTCAATCTAGTCCTGGGAGTTCTGCAAGAGTCTCCTTTTGAACCTTTGCAGGAGGTTTCTCTGTCGTTTCTTTCCTGGAAAGTGGTGTTTTTGGTAGCCATAACATCCATAAGGCGGGTTTCGGAGCTGGCTGCACTGTCTTGTCGAGCTCCGTACTTGCTTTTCCATCAGGATAAGGTGGTGCTCAGACCTACTCCACCTTTTTTGCCTAAAGTCGTGTCCTCATTTCATATTAATGAGGACATTGTTTTGCCCTCATTTTGCCCAGCTCCGACGCACCGAGTGGAGAAGGCTCTCCATACGCTGGATCTGGTGAGAGCACTCAGGAGATATGTATCTCGGACGGCGTCCTTTCGACAGACGGACACGCTGTTTGTCCTCCCTGAAGGTCGCAGGAAGGGACTCGCTGCCTCTAAATCAACCTTGGCTAGGTGGATTCGGTTAGCCATTCAGGAGGCTTACCGCATCAGAGGCGCGGTGGTTCCTGCAGGGATCAAGGCTCACTCCACCAGAGCGGTGGGTGCCTCCTGGGCCCTTCGGCATCAGGCTTCAGTGGAACAGGTTTGTAAAGCAGCAACCTGGTCCAGTCTGCATACCTTTTCCAAGCATTATAATGTCCATACCCAGGCTTCTGCGGATGCCAGTCTGGGTAGAAGGATTCTTCAGGGCGCGGTTGCGCACATATAAGCAATGCTTGATTATAAATTACACTGTGGAGTCGGTTTCCCACCCAAGGGACTGCTTTGGGACGTCCCACAGTCCTGTGTCCCCCAATGAGACGAAGGAGAAATACGGATTTTTGTGTTACTCACCGTAAAATCCTTTTCTCCGAGACGCTCATTGGGGGACACAGCTCCCTCCCTATTAGCCGGATGGCTTCGATTTCTAAGTTAATTTTATTTGCTTGGGTCTATATCAGTAGATTTACTTCTGGATATATTGTACCTGTATTAACATTAATTTATTCTTTAGCCTCCTACTGCTTTTTGCACTAAACTGGGTTTGCCTGCGGCCAGTGCTGAGGTGTATACGGCGGAGGAGGAGCTAACCTTTTTTTATGTTTACTTAGTGTCAGCCTCCTAGCGGCAGTAGCATACACCCGCAGTCCTGTGTCCCCCAATGAGCGTCTCGGAGAAAAGGATTTTACGGTGAGTAACACAAAAATCCGTATTTCTCACCTTGGAAACAACAAAAACCCTCACTGTAGCATTGATCCACTCCCGCCTGGACTACTGCAACGCTCTATTACTTGGCCTCCCCATTACTCGACTATCCCCTCTCCAGTCCATCCTTAATGCAGCAGCCAGGGTCATCCATCTGGCTAATCGGTAATCGGACGCGTCCGCTCTTCGCCAGTCCTTACATTGGCTGTCCATTCATTATAGGATACAATTCAAAGTACTTGTTCTCACCCACAAAGCTCTCCACAGTGCAGCACCCCCCTACATCTCCTCCCTCATTTCTATCTATCGGCCTAACCGACTGCTGCGCTCTGCAAACGACTTTCGACTAACATCTGCACTAATCCGTACCTCCCACTCCCGACTCCAAGACTTCTCCCGCGCTGCGCCAATCCTCTGGAATGCTCTACCCCAAGAAATTAGGACTATCCACAATTTGCATGGTTTCAGGCGCTCCCTCAAAACACATTTGTTCAGAGCGGCCTATCACATTCACTAATCAAAGTCATTCTATGTGTAAGTGTGTGTGTGTGTGTAGCCCATTCACTATCTCCATCCATCCCTCACTCCCTCAAGATGGCTGGACCATCATTGTAAATGCACCATTGTATATACACCCCTGAACTTTGTATCTCCCCACCTCATTGTAGATTGTAAGCTCTCACGAGCAGGGGCGCTTATTTTGCTTTAATTATTGTATTAACGTTGTTACTTATGACTTGTGTTCTGAAACTGTTAAACTGTAAAGCGCTGCAGAATATGATGGCGCTATATAAATAAAGATTATTATTATTATTAAATGTCTGTTTTAGTTTCTTGGTGTTGCTTACTAGATTTTGTGTGTATTCTATTCGAGGGAATTATCTATATGAGGGTTAATGTTGGTGTCCGTGGATTTGAGACCGCAATGAACGGACTGGCTTCAGGTCTTCCAACTTAGGAATTGAAGCTCGAGGGAGATGGTTTGCATATTTCTGGTGCGTTCTGAGTCGCCACAATTCTCAGGATCTTTGGGTGTAACTGGATGAAGATGCTCGAAGGAAATCTTCAAACCAAGCGCTGTCAGACGATTCCACAGAAATTTGTTTTATTCAGCATGTAGATAATTACCCATGTGGTGCTATATGATTACAGAGGAAAAGACAAAGTTTACGTGCCAGAAATGCAAGCTTGTGACTCTGTTAGAGGAAAAGGTGCAAAGTCTTCAGGAGAGAATAGGTACACTAAAGCTTATCAAAGAAGATGAAGATTTCCTTGACAGAGCAGAAGAATTTCTTCAGAATGTTGTAATAGAAAAACTTTTCAGTGTTCCTGCTGAAGCTAATGACAGAGTAGAAATAGCTATTCAGAATGTTCGAAGAGACGCACCTTTCACTGTACCTGCAGAAGAAGAGAAATGGAAGCTTGTGACCCAAAGAAGCAGTAGAATGAGGAGGCAGTTAGCACCCATACCGCTGAAGAATCGCTACCAGGACAAATATGAAGATGTACATCAAAAAAAGTTGTTTGCCCACAAAGAACACTTGAGTAAGAAATCAGGAGCCTCTTGGAGGGAGAAAAAGATGGTGAAAAAGAAAAGGAGAATGATGGTCGAGGGGGATTCCCTACTGAAAAGAACAGAAGCCGCTATCTGCTGACCAGGCATTACCTCACGAGTAGTGTTCTGTCGTCCAGGTGCCCAAATCAAAGATGTGTCTAATAGGGTATCAAAACTCTTCACTGCTACAGATGACCACCCATGCCTACTAATACACGTAGGAATAAATGACACCGCAAAAAAGAAACTGGAGACTATGCAGATAATTTGAAGACCTAGGCCGGAAAAGGAGGGAACTGGGAGTGCAGGCTGTTTTTTCATCCATCCTCCCAGTGGATGGACATGGACCAAGGAGATTGAACAGGCTTCTACAGGTGAACAACTGTCTGTCGATGGTGCTGTGAGCAACGTTTTGGGTTTATTGACCGTGGAGTGAATTAGCTGTATGATGGACTTCTTGCTAGAGATAGGTTGCATCTTACCAAAACAGAGAAAAAACATATTTGGTAGACGCCTTGCTACACTTATCAAGAGAGCTTTAAACTAGAACAATATGGGATGGGAAATGTACGGTTTAGTGCAGCGGTGTTCACACAGTGCGACAGATAGGCAGGGACCCAAGAAAGTTCAACATAAAACGTCTTTATTCCATAAAACTCACACAGACAGGTAAGCAATATCCTCCTGTTCGCAGCCAGATCCTCAAATCAGTCCTTGTCCAAGCCTGTTGCTGTGGGCAACTGCACCGCCGTATAACACTGGGCTGCGTCATCAGCTTTGAAGTACCTGGCTCTGTGTTCAACTTCAGACAGGCCTGGGTTTCATAGTCTCCTGCTCTTCAGCTTGCAAAACAAAACACTGACACACCCAAGAGAGAGTTTTAAATGGGAATCGTGGACGTAGAGCCACTCCCAAAACCCGGAGTGGAGAGAGGGATATGCCCCACTACCAAACCTGTAAATCCCTCTAAAAATTAAAGCCCATGTAGGGTTTTCCTAAAATCTGACTTGGTCAACTACTTTGACCAAATCCACACTCACTTTCACTTTGCCTTGTAATCACAGACGTTTGGTGTAATCATAATGGGCTCCAGTGGGTTTAATATGTCTCTATACTCATCATGGGGAAACATACTGGCCCTCGGATATGATTTCCCTCACTGCCTCACAATGGCCAGAAAAAAATGTGCAGCTAACAAATTCTTTTGAGAACCCTACTATTAGAAGTGGAATAAACAATAAATGATTGAAATGAAATGAAAATTTTCTGAATGAAAATAGAGCGAGAAACTGACTACAAACTAAAATGTCTATACAATTGCACAGATCATGGGAAACAAGGAGAATTGGACTTGCTAACAAAGGAAGAGAGATATGATGTCATAGGCATCACTGAAACTTGGTGGGATAACATGATTGGAATACAAACCTTGAAGGCTGCAACTTATTAAGCCCCCGTCTCACATAGCGATATCGCTAGCGAGATCGCTGCTGAGTCACTAGTTTTGTGACGCAGCAGCGAGCTCACCAGCGATATCGCTGTGTGTGACATTCAGCGACGATCAGCCCCCCTGCTGGGTATCGCTGATCGTCGCTGGAAGGCCAGGACATTTTTTTGATCGCTGGTCTCCCGCTGACAGGCACGCATCGCTGCGTGTGACAGGCGGGAGACCAGTGATCCGCTGGTAACCAAGGTATACAGCGGGTTTCCAGGCGCGGGGCTGTGCCTAGAAACCCGCTGTGTACCTTGGATACCAGCTCCCTGAAGCAGGGAGCTGGTAACAAAGGTACACAGCGGGTTTCCAGGCACCGCGCAGCGCCTGGAAACTGATGTGTACCTTGGTTACCAGCTCCCTGCATCAGGGCGCTGGTATCCAAGGTACACTGCGGGTAACTAAGCGATGTTACCCGCAGTGTCGCTTGTACTGATTGCTGCCTGAGCTGCCTGTTTGGCAGCCGCATAATGTAGCGATACACCAGCGATCCTGATCTTTGTCGGGATCGCTGGTGTATCGCTATGTGAGACCCAGCCTTTAGAAACAGGATTTTAACAAGAGGGGAGGAGGTGTTGCATTGTATGTTAAGAAAACTTGTATCTCCACAGAGATCCAATCTTCAGAGACTGGTAGCTCTACAGAAACTGGGTAAAGGCACTGTCACACATAGCGATCGCACCAGCGATCACGACAACGACACGACCTGGCGAGATCGGTGGTGCGATCGCTATATGGTCGCTAGTTAGCTTCCAAACACAAAGATCTCATCAGAGATCAGCGATCTGTATAACAACCTCTGCGGTCGTTGGGAAAGCCTTGTCCCGCCTGCGACGCTGGTAAAGTCTTTCATAAAGGGTGTCACACTCAGCGATTCAGGCTCACCAGCGGGACGCCAACGACCAAAAAACGGCTCCGAACGTTCATGAGCGATCAGCGACATCGCAGCGGGGGCCACATTGCCGCTACATGTCACACACAGCGACGTCGCTAACGAGATAGCTACTGCGTCATAAAATCGCTGACGCTTTAGCGATCTCGCTTAGTGTGACAGTACCTTAAGAATACAGGGAGATAAGCACAGGGCATAGGTGTTTACTATAGGCCACCTGGACAGACTGAAGATATGGATGAAATGCTTTTACATCAGATGTCTCTGTTGTCAAAGTATGACATATTGATCATGGGAGATTTTAACTATCCAGATATTTGTAGGGAATCTATCTCAGGCAACAGTAATGGGTTTAGAAAATTCTAATCTTCTCTTGCTGACAACTTTATCTTTGATGAAAAGAGAACTAGAGGATCTGCAATCTTGGACCTAATTCTTACCAACCGGAAGGAAATGGTTGAGGAAGTAAAGGTGGCTGGGAATTTGGGAGGCAGCAATCATGCTATCTTTTGGATTATACTAGGAGGAAGACCATCAAGGACTCAGACTTGAAGGTTGGACTTCAGAATGGCATATTTTAATGGATTCAGAGAAAGAGGGTAGGAAAGGACCAATGGCTGGATGTTCTAAAGGACAGAAATGTCCAAGATGGATGGGAGATTTTGCTATATGAAATTCTCACTGCACAATTAGTAACAAACCTGAAAAGAAGTAAGAATTAAAAGCATGTAAATGGACCAGGATGGATGAACACAGAGCTTAAACGCTTGATAAAAAGGAAAAAAGAAATGTATATTAAAATATTAAATGGAAAGGGGGACATATTTCAACAAGAATATAATGCTGTCTGCAGGCAATGCAGGGCAATCGTTAAAAGAGCTAAAGCCAATAATGAAGTGAGGCTTGCAAGGGAGTTATGTCCAAGGAAAATTCAAAGATGCTATAGGATTTCTACAGGATGAAAAGGGTGATGTGGTCAAAAATTATGTTGAGAAGGCCGAATTTTTTAATTCCTATTTTGCATCTGTGTTCTCTAAGAAAGCAATTGTAAGATCTATTGATCTTCACAATGCTATCGAAGGAATAAAATAGTCCACGCTATTTATATGTATGATGGAAAAACATGGCACTCAAAAGTAGAGTTTTGTGGTGCACAAGTAGGGTATCCAGCCCAATACTAATGATAAACATAAACTTGGCACTCAATGAAGAAAAAAGAAGAGAGAATTAATTCTGCTGTGGTTTCTTTTGTTGTCATCCAAAATAGATGTGAAGTGGTTGTTAAACGTTTTCGGCCTAAACACAATTGGCCTTCATTAGAACCTTATTTTAACAGAAGCTGGTATTGAACTAAGCAATAATGTGGGACAGACCTCTATTATGAGGTGAAACCACAGAGGACATTGCAGGCTTTAAGGGAAAGCTGACCGGTTCAAAAGGGAAAGCGCTGAATGCTATCTATATAGCTGAGGAATGGCGCTGAAGCCGGTGGCTCGTGTGCTGGGAACCGCCTGGGGAGCAAAGCATTTGATAAAGTATTGCATACTATCCTTATTGAAAAAATGACCAAGTATGGGATTGGCAAGAGTGGTAATTTTTGCACCTTCAAGTGGAAAAGTGTTACAAATGGAGTACCACAAAGCTCTGTCCTGGCTCCAGTGTTGCTACATCTTTTGTATAAATGAACTACAGTAGAAAAGGGAACTGAAGGGAAACTAATCAAATTTGCAGACAATGCGAAGCAAGGAGGGATAGGAAGAATGGTTAAAGATCTGGGAATGTTTCTTGCAACACAGAAGGCCAAGAGGAGACTGAATAGCTGTCTACAAATATCTGAAGGGATGTCAGTGGACAGGTATCCTCCTTATTCTCATTTTTACATGGAACACGAGAAGCAATGGAATGAAACTGAAATGGAGAAGATACAGATTAGATATTAGAAAAAAAAATTTCAGTGAGGGTGATCAATGTGTGGAGTTTCTTTCCATGGAAGTCTTGAAGAGGAGGCTGGACAGACATCTTTCTGGGACGGTTTAGGGAATCCTGCATAGAGCAGGTGGTTAGACACAGCATTCTATGATTCTAACCCAAGCTTGACAGCCTCATAGAAATATATAGCAGGTAAAAATATATATTGAACAAACACGTCACCAATTTTCTAAATATATTTATTTCTAAAGGTAAAATTGACATGAAATTCTCAACAGATGTCAGTAACAACCCACCCAATTCACACAAGCAATTCATGCTTGCCCAGCAGCCAATGTAGTGCATTTGTTCTGAGATCTGGGCAGGTGAGTTTTGCTGCCTTTTTGTGCTGTTTATATTGAATTTTTGGAGACCTTGAGTCTCCTTAGTGGCTAGTGTAGTGTAGGTACTTTTAAGCGTGGGGACCTTTGGCGCAGGTTACAAGCTTACGTATTTTGGCCAAGATGTTAGCAGCACAGGTGCAAAATACCAGATTAAACAGCCACTCCCCACATACCCATTCAAGTCGAATAGTAGTTTATATTGAATTTTTGGAGACCTTGAGTCTCCTTAGTGGCTAGTGTAGTGTAGGTACTTGAAAGCGTGGGGACCTTTGGCGCAGGTTACAAACTTACGTATTTTGGCCAAAATTTGAATTTTTTGCACTTTATTTTTCGGGGTGCAGCCGAGCGCAGGCACGTTTGGTCTCTCATAAGGGGTGTTCACACTGGTGCGCATTGAGAGTGTACTGGCCAGCCCGCCTAGTCGAATAGTAGGGGCGTAATTAATAGGCTGTGAACCGGACACTGTGCAGTATCCTTGTGTGAACGGCACCCTATGCAGGCCTCTATTGTGCAATTGTATACTGAGCAGTCACCCCCTCCTTGAATGGGTATGTGGAGAGTGGCTGTTTAATCTGGTATTTTGCACCTGTGCTGCTAACATCTTGCTTTATGGGCTGGCTGCATCCTGTAGTGCATTTGTTCTGAGATCTGGGCAGATGAGTTTTGCTGCCTTTTTGTGCTGTTTATACTTCCAGGTTATGGCCCCAACAGCGCTCACTAGAACCTTCAGTAGTTTAGAAATTCTTTTGTAACCAATACTATCAGTATGCATTGCAACAGTAAGGTTGCAAAGGTCTTGAGGGAGCATATTGGTTTTACCCATCACGAGATGTTTCTTGTATGTTACCTTGGTAATGAGACACCTTTTTATAGATCATCAGTTGAACCAGCTGATATTTTTCAGTACAAGGCAGGATTACTTTCTAATTACTGGTAAATTTAAGCTCATGTCATCACTTTCCATGTTTTTTTGTACCTCTTTCTACATTTGTTCAGTACTTTACCCTGTGTCATTTCTCATTATTACACACAACTTAATTTATGGACATACATGGTTTGATTTCTTTGCCTGTGTGGTGTGGATAGATTTTTACCGACATCTGGTGAGAATTTCATGTAAATAGCACCTTTAGAAATATATTTAACGTATTTTTCGGACTATAAGACGCACTGGACCATAAGACGCACCCAAATTTTGGGGTTAAAATAGCAGAAAAAATATGGGGGTCCGTCTTATTGTCCGAATTTTAAGGTAACTGAGGGCCGGCGGTGGTACAGCAGGGGTTGAGGCAGTGGTGTGGCAGAGGTGCCGTGATGCTGATACTCACTTTCCTCAGGTGTGGTGATGCTGCGGCACGGAGAGCAGAGCCAGATTTGTGGAAGTGGTGTGGCGGTGGCAGAGGTGTGGCATTGCAGAGGCGCGGTGTGCTGGCATCTGAGCAGGGTCCCTTCCTCAGGTGTGGTGACGCCGGGTTTGTGGCAGTGGTGTGGCAGTGGCAGAGGTGCGGCTTTGTAGAGGCGCGGTGGGCGCGTGCACCTGAGCAGGGTCCCTTCTTAAGGTAGAGCCTGGTTTGTCAGTGGTGGCAGCCATTTTTCTGAGGCGGCGCGTGCGCAGAGTACTCTGCTTCCTGGGGCTTCAGGAAAATGGCCGCCGCAATCTCTATCTGTGCACTTGCGTCATCCCGCGGCCATTTTCCTGAAGCCACAGTAAGCAGAGTACTCTATCTACGCACGCACCGCCTCATGAAGATGGCCGCCACCACCGGCAATCCCGGCTCTGCACTCCTGTCTGCTCTTCGTGCCGCGGCGTCAGCTCACCACCTGAGGAAGGGACCCTGCTCAGGTGCACGCCGCCCACCGCGCCTCTACAAAGCCGCACCTCTGCGACTGCCACACCACTGCCGCAACCCCCCGGTAAGCCTGCGTTCGGGCTATAAGACGCACCCCCCATTTTCCTCACAATTTTTTTGGGGAAAAAGTGCGTCTTATAGTCTGAAAAATACGGTACTTAAAATTTGGTGACGTATTCAATACTGACAAGTTAGCTTTAAGGGGTTAGTAAAACATTGCAGGGTTTCAGTTTGCTGGTGTTTGGGGACCTCCTAAAACCAATCTTGTTGTTTTCTTGCAGGGTGAAATTACTACAGATAATCCTATGAATACCGATGTTACCGAAACCTCAACATGTTCAGACAGTTATGACGAGGACAAGACTCCGGAGAGACTGCCCGAAATGAATGTGACTGGTATTCCCTCAGGATACTCTTCTGAGATAAAAAATTTCACAGAAAAACAAACTGTTTCATCACAAGATGAGAAAATAACAGACAGAGTGTCGAAGAGTTTATATAAAGGAAAAAGAACTTAAACAATGTGATTTCTAAGCTCAGTAGCACATTGTCCTCAGACAGCGATATATTAGACAGCTCAGGTATGAGTACACTTGATGCAGCTCCGTGGTCAGCTGCTAGTAAGTCTATAAGAGATGAAACATCAGTAGAATGTTCTGATTTTTCTAATGTCCAACCAGCTAAGAACCTTCAAGCTCAAGGAACTTCCGAAACCCGTCCTTCAGGGCATTCTTCCATGACAGAACCTGAATCCACTCTCTGCTCTCCACTTACACTGGAGAAGGGTGGAGCAAGTCAGAAGTATCTACCAGCATCAGTGATGCCTCAGTGGAGAAAATGGAAAATGACTTGTCAACATCTCCGCTCTCTAATGGAGAAATCTCTCCTGTCACAAGTCCCAGTAATGTTAAAACATTGCTTAATGAAAAGAAATCACAGAATAAAAGAAGCATTTCTAGTATTGCCAGCCAACAACAGATAATGGCAATCTCAAAAAAACTAGGTGTGTGACTCCATTTACATGACAATCTGACAAGAAGTCTCAGCCTACTAGAGATCTGTGTAAAGCCCCCGTCACACACAGCGATCTCGCTAGCGAGATTGCTGCTGAGTCACTAGTTTTGTGACGCAACAGCGATATCGCTGTGTGTGACATTCAGCGACAATCAGCCCCCCTGCTGGGTATTGCTGATCGTCGCTGAATGTCCTGGACATTTTTTTGATCGTTGGTCTCCACTGGCTAGCACGCATCGCTGCTTGTGGCAGGCAGGAGACCAGCGATCAGCTGGTAACCAAGGTACACATTGGGTTTCCAGGTGTCGGGCGGCGCCTGGAAACCCGATGTGTACGTTGGATACCAGCGCGCTGCTGCAGGGGAGCTGGTAACCAAGGTACACATCGGGTTTCCAGTGCCGCGCAGCGCCTGGAAACCCAATGTGTACCTTGGTTACCAGCTCCCTGCACCAGCGGGCTGGTATCCAACGTACACTGAGGGTAACTAAGCGACGTTACCCGCAGTGTCGCTGTCCTGATCGCTGCCTGTTTGGCAGCTCACCAGCGATCATGTAGCGACACACCAGTGATCCTGACAAATTCATATCGTTGTCGGGATCGCTGGTGTGTCGCTATGTGTGATGGGCCCTTAGTCCCTATTGAATAGGCCCCAGACTGAAAGCTTTTTCTATTCATATGGTTGTATTTATAGTTAAACACTAATTTCTAACATAGTTTACCAGAGAAAACATTTATGGCACAAAGTCGTGTCCTATGGATTGCTGTGCCTGGTACTAGCACTCTATCATGTCCCCTCCTTAGTTTATACAGGCATAGAGGTTTTTCATAGTTCTTCCTGGTACTTTAGCTGAGTACAGTCCCCTCCACTGTTCACCCACACACATGGCCATGCCTTATGGGTGATTGTGTATGCTACTGTAGTTCAGTACCGTCCCCTCCATTGATATAACGCACACACAGCAGTGTCTTATTGGTGAATGTGCCTGGTACTTTAGCTCAGAACTGTCCCCTCCATTGTTTACACACACAGAGCCGTGTCTTATTTGTGACAGTGACTGGTACTGTAGCTCAGTACTGTCCTCTCCATTGTTTACACACAGAGCTTGTGCCTAGTACTGTAGCTCAGTAGTACCATCCCTTCTATTGTTTACACATAGTCTGGTTGTATGGGTGATTGTGCCTTGTACAGGAGCTTAGTCACATCCCTTTCAATGATTAGACAGACTTAGAGGCATTTCACATGGGTGATTGTGCCTGGTTCTCCTGGTACTGGTGCTCATTCCCAATCACATGAATAAGTCTGAGCGGCACCTGGAAGTGTAGCTGTGCCTGTGTAAAGAATCAGGGACCCACGTGGCCCCTTCATCCTGTTGACTGTCAAGATCCAAGTTGTTGGCATTGACTGGTCAAAACATTGACCTACCCTAGTTAATGTTTTTAAATTCCAGTAAAAACTTAATTTCCCATAGAAATTGATAGTTTCTAAAAATTCCGAGCCATTACACAGGTTTGTAATGCTTGTCCGATTTTAAATCTGTTTTATAAGTTATAATATGATGCCTTTTTGTTATGAGGAAGAAAAGTTTACAGAGAATATTTGAGAATAAGCGTGAAGAAAATACACATGTGAATGATGAAATATTGTCATAAGTCACTGTTCACATAATTCTTCTGGCTTTTGTATTTAACTGAAGCAAAAACATTGAGACAGATCCATTACGCGACATACACCAGCTTTGTCCGATACACCCTATAGGCTTGGGAGTCCTTTGGATTCTGCGGAGTTCTCCAGGGTTTTGACGAGAAAAACTGATGCTGGTTTGAGCAGAGACTGTTATGTATGAAGTACTAACAAATGTGGTTGTGTGTGGCTTCTCTGTATTTCAGTGGTTTTAAACTAGACATAGACACTGGTATCCTTTTTTATAGCTTTCTTTTACTGAACTCTGCAAGATTTGACTGTTATTTGACATAAATGTTTTGTATTGGCAAATATTTATTGTTTTTGTAATTTTTATATATTTTAAAAATGTTAAATTTGCCTTCATTTCAGGTACTCTTACTGGACAGTTGAGGAGTATTGTTCCACAGGTAACTGAATTCCTAGAAAACCACTTTAGGAGCATAACAAACACTTAAAGGGAATCTGTCAGCAGATTTTTGCTATGTAATCTGAAGACAGCAGGAGATGGAGGCTAAAACGTAGAATTCGGGGATTTATTACCCTGTGTGGTGGTGTTTACTTATAGTGAAGGTTTTATTACTTGTAGTCTGGGCAATGCTAATCACATCAGTCCAACCACGCACCCTCCCCGTGATAAGCAGTTCACTGTCTATAGACAATGTATATACAGATCCTGGTGTGGACGGAGTTAGCTTTTCAGCTCTGCTGCATTGCTGAATCTAAAAGCTCTGTGTCAGAACAGCTGCACACAATATACTAAGTGATACATCGCTGGAATCAGAGTCTCTCTTTTTACATTATGCTGCTCTGAGATGAGGTACCAAAACCTGCTGACAGATTCCCTTTAAGCCCCAATCCAGAAAAGATAAAAAAAATAGCATTTGAACCCATCAATTTCAATGGGATTGACTGACCACGTAATGTTATGGGGGTTACCTAACTCTCCCCAAACTGATGATTCTTTTGCTTGGTAGGAGGATAATCAGCTGCTAGATAAGTCTGTTAGCCGCTCTCTCATGGGGAACGGAGAACCACCCGGCCGAGTGTTCGTCAGTATGGGAGTCGAGGAGATTGCTGTCAACTAAACGATTTTTCACCTGACCGCTATCTAATGTGTGTGGCCATCTTTAGGCTTAGTATAATTCAGCAGTTTGGAGATGGGGATACTGATGATCATACACAATGAATGAAGGCATACCCACCAATCAGACAATTGACCAAACCTGGCACAGCATCCTTGGCCCTTTTTTGAAAGTGTTGTGTCCTTTCAGAAAAATTGCTCTACAACTCTGTGTTAACTATTAAAATCAAACCAAGTATTACTTAGGCCTCTTTCACATTTCAGTCGTTTGGCATCAGTTAAAATCCGCCAAAGTGTGAAAAGAGCGAATCCGCCAGAAAAGGGGAAAAACGGATGTAAACTGATCCGTTTCTTGACGGATCCGCCATGAACTTTTCAACCTGGAAAATGCAGGTACGCATGTCTGGCACGGAGGAGAGAGAGAGACCGACCCCGGACAGTGTTCTGGGCATTTTGAATGGATTTTCTATGGGAGCAACGGATCCGCTGGCGAATGGTCGTCCGTTAGATCCGTTTTTTGACGGATCCGCCATCAAAAAACGTATTTAACGGATGACCATCCGTCAAAATCCGCCACTAATGCAAGTCAATGGGAAAAAAGTGGATCCGCAAAAAAAAATGTCGGATCCGTTTTTTTGACACTTTGGCGGATTTTGACTGACGTCGCACGACTGAAGTGTGAAAGAGGCCTTACCCTCACCGGGTCCATAACCAGCTCAGCAGCTCTACCCTTGTAAATGGCACAAGCGGCTCTGAGTTGCTAAACTGACTGATTGGCTGCAGCTCTGTCAGTGTGACGGCAGCGCTGCAGACAAAAAGATATTGGGCCAACAGCAAAGATCCTGGGGAGGGTAAGTAATATTTTGTGGTATTTGTTTGTTTGTTTGTTTTTTAATAGATAACACAGCCCAGAAGAATTTACTGAAAGATAATTAGTTCATAACACTGACTATTTCCTTATGTTAATCTTACGGTTGGAAGTAAAAAGGGCGGTCTTGGCCTCTTTCAGGATCTCCTGACATAAGTCTGACAGCTGCCGAAGGTGCCAGGTTCAGACAATTTTATTGTGTATAATGATGTTATATAAGTAAATCAGGAGACCTGTAGTATATAAGGGGACGATCGTACAGAACACATCAGTGTAGGGAGAGAAGAATCTGTGTCCCCCGCCACGCAGGAGTGGAAATCCCTATAGTACAGGAGAGAATGTGGAGGCAGAAGTATCCTACAGTAACTAAACCGGTTGTAAACTGCACATTAGGTGGTGTGAAAATGAATGGAACCTGAAATTTCAAGCACTTTTGCTAATATTTGGACAACCAGCTGCATATTTAAATATTTTTTTCTAGTTTTTTTAATGTATGTAGCTGGCATTCCTATTACGTTAATGTGCAAATGGCCTCTTCAGAGAGGAAGAGGATAGGAGCTCTAGAACCACCTATTGGAAGTAGTTGACCCTAAGGCCGGCGTCACACACAACCACAAAAATCGGTCCGTTTTAGACGGTCGATTGTCGGATCAAAATGCAAACATCACACATCCTTCTGGCATCCGATTTTCCTTCAAAGATGCGATTTAGTCGCATGTGTGTGTACCTTGTAACATCCGATTTTCATCCGACTTGCAGGATTTTCTCGCAGGCTTGCAAAACTGACATATAATGGATCCAAAAGAATAGTATTTCAATCACAAAAAAAAGAATAGATATATACACATAGAACACACATATATATATATATATACATGTCATTGTGACATGTACATATACATATATTTATAGTTCCTAGACTTCTACATACTGTTATAGCCGCTAATTCAATTGTCGGCTTCTGTGAAATCACAGAAGCCGACATGAAATGATACATTGTTTCCACACAGTTAACCATGTCATTTCCTGTATTTTGATATTTGTTTAGAACTTACAATTACATGAGTGTATTTGTGCAAAATTTCAGACATGTAGGGGTTAATTAAAGGTGTAATTTCGTTGAAAAAAAATGCGTGGGCTCCCGCTGTATTTTCTCCACCAGACAGACAAAGCAAAGCGAGTGGGGGCAGATAATAACAGCCTAGGGAGGGTACATTTTTTGTGCCCCCCCCCTGGCTACTAACATCTGCCCCCAGACACCCCAGAAAGGGCAAATCTATAATTTGATTCGCCCTTTCTGGCACTTTGCCCGTCTATTCCCATTGCCCTGTAGCGGTGGCGAATGGGTTAATAATCTCACCTTACTGTCACCTTAGTATTGAAAGGTGACCTTAAGGCAGGTTAATAATTGAGAGCTGTCAATTAGACAACTATCAATTATTAATCCTATTGAAGTAAATTAAAAAAACACAGACACATTAATAAAAATGAATTTTAATGAAATAAAAACACATTTTTTTGACCATATTTTAATTTACACTTAATCCGTGCGAAGCCATTGATCTCCTAAAATAAAGATAAAAAAATAAAACATTATTCTTACCTATTCCGCTGATCTGTCACGTCCCACGCTGTAATCCTTCACAAAGGGTTAACTAGCTTTGAGCCAAGCAGTGCAAGTAATCCTGCGTGCTCAGCTCAAAGCTCCTGAATGAATAAGTTCCTCTCCTGGCGACAGGAGAGGATGTGTTTCATGAATGAAGCTTAATTGATTGTGTCCACTTTCCCTTTAGGTCAGGTCACTAAAGTTAAATTGCCAATAAATCAATTAAGCTCCATTCATGAATCTATTCCTCTACTTTCGCTGGGAGAGGAACTTATTCATTCAGGGGAATACAGGTCTGAGACAGCATTATTAGCTCTCTGCGACCTGTAACCTGTTAACCCTTTCTGATGGATTACACCGTGGACCTGACTGTACATCGGATTGGTAAGTATAATTTTGCTTTTTTATTTTATTTTTATTACAGGAAATGGTTTTAGCAGGAAAATAAAATATGGTAAAAAACTGTGTGATTATTTCATTAAACTTATTTTTTATTAAACTGTGTGTGTTTGATTTTTCTTTCATACAATAGGATTAATAATTGATAGTTGTCTAATTGACAGCTCAATTATTAACCTGCCTTAAGGTCACCTTTCAATTCTAAGGTGACAGTAAGGTGAGATTATTAACCCATTTGCCACCGCTACAGGGCAATGGGAATAGACGGGCAAAGTGCCAGAAAGGGCGAATCTAATTATAGATTTGCCCTTTCTGGGGTGTCTGGGGGCAGATGTTAGTAGCCAGGGGGGGCACAAAAAATGTACCCTCCCTAGGCTGTTATTATCTGCCCCCACTCGCTTTGCTTTGTCTGTCTGGTGGAGAAAATACAGCGGAGCCCACGCATTTTTTTTCAACGAAATTACACCTTTAATTAACCCCTACATGTCTGAAATTTTGCACAAATACACTCATGTAATTGTAAGTTCTAAACAAATATCAAAATACAGGAAATGACATGGTTAACTGTGTGGAAACAATGTATCATTTCATGTCGGCTTCTGTGATTTCACAGAAGCCGGCAATTGAATTTGCGGCTATTACAGTATGTAGAAGTCTAGGAAATATAAATATATATATATATACATGTCACAATTACATATATATATATATATATATATATATGTATTCTATGTGTGTATATCTATTCTTTCTATTCTTTATTAAAGCTGTCAGTGTGATTTTACAGTATAGCCGGGGATGAATTGCCGGCTTTTCTAAAGGACACCGATGCGATTTCATCGCAAGTCACACAGTGTGGTCCGTTTGTAATCCGATTTTTCATCGCTCCCATAGACTTGCATTGGCGATTGTCGACCGACAATCGGTGACAATCGCAGCATGCTGCGATTGTACACGGACGTTTAAAACGGACCACAAAAAATCTGATACTGGGAGCTGCTCCATAGATCAACATAGGTCCGACTGCAATGCGATTTTTCATCGCATTGCAGTCGTCCGATTCTGTCGCCAGTGTGACGCCGGCCTAAGAGTTAGTATTGACCCCTTAACAAGCATGACGTAGGGTAAGAAACCAAGCCAGAAAGTCCATTTGCTGACACATGGTGGTTTGGAGCATGAGATATGATTTGGCTGGGTGTGGTGCCTTTGACAGAAGGTTAAGGCGCAAAATTTTCTCCTTGTGGAGAGATCCAAGTCATTGTAAGAAGCCGTAGGATTGCTACATTCAGTGGCTCGCATTCAAGTTCCTGTCTTCTTTCTCTAAATAATGTATATTTGTCATCAGGATTTTATAACCCAAAGTGATGGCATGTAAGTAAAGGTGCTTTAGTACTGATTAACCCCCGGAGTTTTTTTCGGTTTTGCGTTTTTCGCTCCCCTTCTTTCCAGAGCGATAACTTTTTTTATTTTTCCGTCAATATGGCCATGTGAGGGCTTATTTTTTACGGGACGAGTTGAACGTTTGAACAACACCATTGGTTTTACCATGTAGTGTACTCGAAAACGGGAAAAAAAATTCCAAGTGCGGTGAAATTGCAAAAAAAAATGCAATCTCACACTTGTTTTTTGTTTGGCTTTTTTGCTAGGTTCACTAAATGCTAAAACTGACTTGCCATTATGATTCTCCAGGTCATTACGAGTTCATAGACACCAAACATGTCTAGGTTCTCTTATATCTAAGTGGTGAAAAAAAATTCAGAAGTTTGCTAAAAAATAAAAAATTGTGCCTTTTTCCGAGACCCGTAGTGTCTCCATTTTTCGTGATCTGGGGCCTGGTGAGGGCTCATTTTTTGCGTGCCGAGCGGTCGTTTTTAAGGATACCATTTATGTGCAGATCCGTTCTTTGATCGCCCGTTATTGCATCTTAATGCAATGTCGTGGCGACCAAAAAATCGTAATTCTGGCGTTTTGATTTTTTTTTTTTTTTCGCTACGCCGTTTAGCGATCGGGTTAATCCTTTTTTTTATTGATAGATCGGGCGATTCTGAACGCGGCAATGCCAAATATGTGTATGTGTGATTTTTTTTTTTTTTTTATTGGTTTATTTTGATTGGGACGAAAGGGGGGTGATTTAAACTTTTATGTTTTTTTTATTTATTTTTTAATTTTTAACCTTTTTTCTTTTACTTTTGGCATGCTTCAATAGCATGCACAACTCGATCGGCTCTGCTACATATGGGCGATGAGCAGATCGCCTATATGTAGCAGATTTACTGCATTGCTAAGAGCGCTGACCACCGGGCGGCACTCACAGCAATGTGCCGGCAACAACCATAGAGGTCTCTATGAGACCTCTGGTTGTCAAGGCAATGCGTCGCCGGCCCCCGATCACGTGACGGGGGTTGGCGATGCGCTCATTTCTGGCCCTGAGGCCGGAAGCGCTAGTTAAATGCCCGCTGTCAACTTTGACAGCGAGATTTATCTAGCTAATAGGCGCGGGCGGATGGCGATTCCGCTCACGCCTATTGCGGGCACATGTCAGCTGTTTTTAACAGCTGACATGTCGCGGCCATGAGGTGGGCTGTCCGCCGGAGCCCACCTCAAAGCGGGGGATACTGCCAGCTGACGTACTATTCCGTCAGCTGGCAGTAAGGGGTTAAAGGTAATCTGTCAGCAGGATTTTGCAATTTAATATAAGAACAGCATAATGTAAGAGCAGAGAGCCTGATTCCATGGATGTGCAACTTATTAGGCTGGGTGCTTTAGTTCCAATATAATCAGTGTTTTATCAGCAGGAGATTATCACTACAAGACTAGGTCTTATGTGCAGGCCAGTCAGGCTAATGTGTAAGCACACCCCCACAACTGATTGGCAGCAGGCTGACAGTGTACACTGGAGGCTGCCAATCAGGGTTGTGAGTGAGGTTATACACAGCTCAGTATTCTGACTACTGCTAAATCTACAACAGAGAAAATGGAATTTTATCAAACCTGCACCAACCAGTCCAGTAAGGGATACATCACTAAAATTAGGGTCTCCACCCCTACATCATGCTGGTCCAAGATTACATAGAAAGAAACTGCTGACCAACACCCTTTCCTACCTTACTTGTAGAAATTCATTTTGCTGTATTAGAGAAATCTATAAGTGAAATTGTATGCCATTGGATTGCAAGTGCGGTCGGGTTGGACATTGCACTTGAAGCTCTCCTGTCCTTTCTCTCTATGCTCCACCCACTGCCTTCTTCCTGCCTGACTCGTTTTCCAGTGACCTGTCAAAGACAGGAAGCCCTCAGCAGATTGGGGAAAGGGAGAGAGGACAGAGAGCTGGAAGCACAGTGCCCGCCCACTGTACTTGCAACTCATTAGCATACAGTTTCAACTATGGATTTCTCTAAAACAGAAAAATGGATTTCTACAAGAAAGATAGAAAAATATTTAGAATTGAGAGTCCTCAGTGGTTGATACCTTTTTAATGGCTAACTGAAAAGATGGTAACAAATTGCAAACTTTCCAGACTACTCAGGTCTCTTCATCAGGCTGAACTAATACAAAATCTGAAGAATCACATATTTATACACAACACAGCACAGAAACAATGCAATACAAGAAAGATAAGGATTTAATCTGCTTTAAAGTGCATATATATAATCTCCTTTGTTTAGGATCTAAAATTGTGATGAGAGTTTCTCTTTAAGTTCCCAAAATAGTTTTGCATGGCTTATAAGATTCCTTACGTTCTCCCTCAGATTCTCTGTCAGAGGTCTCTCACCCTGCCAAATAAGATCTCCTGCTTTGCACTGATGTGGGGAAAATACGCCGAAACATGTGTCTAGAAAATGATGTTACTGGTTTGGCTTCTTAACATAGGTCATGTGGCAAAGCTCAATAAAGGGTCGATGTTTACCTTTAGGATTGCTACATCAAGTAGGTGGTACTGAAGCTCCAGTCCTCTTTCTTTCTGAAGAGGTTATTCACACTATATTTTTTTTTTACTAATACCAGTGTTTTTTCATTTAGATACAAAGAACTATAAATTGTCCAAGAAGAAACACAGCTAAGAGTGGTGAACAAAATGGAGATGGTAAATATTACTGTGATTTTAATGTTAAATGGGATGTCCAACATACAAAGTACATTTTAATCAATAGATCTTGAAATAGTACAATTCTGACCACTGTCTCTTTATGAGGTTATAACTCTAAAACGCTTCAACGGATCTTGGCGATTTTGAGATTGTTTTTTGTGACATATTGTACTTCACGTTAGTGGTAACATTTCTTCAATATAACTTGCGTTTATTTGTGAAAAAAACCAGAAATTTGGTGAAAATGTTGAAAATTGCGCAATTTTCAAACTTTTAATTTTTATGCCCTTAAATTAGTGAGAAATATCGCACAAAATAGTTACGAATTAACATTTCCCACATGTCTACTTTACATCATTCTAAAAACTGCACCCCTAAAGGTGCTCAAAACAACATTCAAGAAGTTTATTAACCCTTCAGGTGCTTCACAGGAATTTTTGGAATGACAGCGTATGTGTCATGAAAGGATCGCGTTCCTGCGGGTCGGGTGACCGGGGTCACTGAAAGGTCACCCGACCCGCAGGCACAAGACCCTTTGTGCTTCACCACAGTGGGGTGGCTTAACCCCCACGTGGCTATGATCGCTCTGATTGGCTGTTTCACTTTTAACAGCCAATCAGAGCAATCTGTAATATTTCACCAATGAAATTTGGTGAAAGATTACAATCCAGCCATGGCCGATGCTCCGATGCTGCAATAGTATCTGCCATGGCTGGAGGCCGAGATCCGACCCAACCCCCCCCCCACACACACACACACACACACACACACACACACACACCGAGTCACGGCGGCAATCGGCCGCCGCCTCCGATAGATGGCGGCGATCGGTCACCGCCGTCACTAAATGCTCCCCTCCTCCTTGCCTCCGCTGCCCCCACCTTCCGATCACCCCCTTACCTTCCGACCCCCCCTACTCACCTCTCCCGGTCCTCCGATGTCCCTGGATCCGTCCCGGCGTCCGTCCGGGATGGTTCATGGGCGCCACCATCTTGCAAAATTGCGGGCGCATGCGCAGTGCGCCGGCCGGCGCGTGCGCAGTGTGCCCTCCAGAGTCCAGAAATGTATTTTGATCACTGTGATAAACTCTCACAGCGATCAAATAAAAAAAAAGTAAATAAACGCCCCATTTATCACCCCCATAGGTAGGGACAAATAAAATAAAAAAAATATATACATATATATATTTTTTATCTTTTTATTAGGGTTAGGGTTACGATTATAAGGCTGTGTTCATTTTGCGTTATGGCAGTCCGTTAGACGGACTGCTTTACACCGCGGTGTAACACAGTCTGTTAATGCTGGCATTCACTCCCATTTGCGGGCACATCACGACGCATGCCGTAAAGCGGCATGCGTTCGCGACGTGCCGTCATTCATTGACGGAGCCTCGGACACGGCCTGCAGCGTTTGGGCTCCGTCACCGTTAGCGCAGATGAATCATCTGCTGATTCATCTGCGCTAGCGGGTATAGCGTAACGCGATCGCGTAATGCTATACCGTTACCCGCCCGTCAACACTATGTGTTGAACGTGCTGGTAAAACGCAATATGAACGCAGGGTTAGGGTTAGAACTAGGGTTAGGGTTAGAATTTTCACTGTGTAGGCACACGGGGGCTCTCCAAATGCGTCATGGTGTCCGCTAACGATTGGAGCTAATTTTACATTCAAAAAGTCAAATGGCGCTCCTTCCCTTCTTAGCCCTACCGTGCGCCCAAACAGTGGTTTATGACCACATATGAGGTATCTGTGTACTCAGGAGAAATTGCCCAACAAATTTTAGGAGTCATTTTATCCTGTTGCCCATGTGAAAAAGAAAAAACTGAGGCTAAAATAAAATTTTTGCAAAAAAAAAAAAGTACTTTCTTTTTTTTACGGATCAATTTGTGAAGCACCTGGGGGTTCAAAGTGCTCATTATGCATCTAGATAAGTTCCTTGGGGGTCTAGTTTCCAAAATGGGGTCACTTGTGGGGGAGCTCCAATGTTTAGGCACACAGGGACTCTCCAAATACAACATGGCAACCTCTAAATATTCCACCATATTTTCCATTCAAAAAGTCAAATGGCGCTCCTTCACTTCTGAGCCCTGCCGTGCGCCCAAACAGTGGTTTATGACCACATATGAGGTATCTGTGTACTCAGGAGAAATTGCCCAACAAATTTTAGGATCCATTTTATCCTGTTGCCCATGCAAAAATGAAAAAATTGATGCTAAAATAAAGTTTTTGTTGGAAAAATTAAAATGTCCATTTTTTTCCTTCCACGTTGCTTTAGTTCCTGTGAAGCACCTGAAGGGTTAATAATCTTCTTGAATGTAGTTTTGAGTAGCTTGAGGGGTGCAGTTTTTATAATGGTGTCACTTTTGGGTATTTTCTACCATATAGACCCCTCAAAGTGACTTCAAATGTGAGGTTGTCCCTAAAAAAAAATTTTCTGTAAAAATGAGAAATCGCTGGTCAACTTTTAACCCTTATAACTTCCTAACAAAAAAAAATTTTGTTTCCAAAATTGTGCTGATGTAAAGTAGACATGTGGGAAATGTTATTTATTAACTATTTTGTGTCACATAACTCTCTGGTTTAACAGAATAAAAATTCAAAATTTGAAAATTGCGAAATTTTCAAAATTTTGGCCAAAGTTCCATTTTTTTTCACAAATAAACGCAAAAATTATCGACCTAAATTTACCACTAACATGAAGCCCAATATGTCACGAAAAAAACAATCTCAGAATCGCTAGGATCCGTGTTCCTGAGTTATTGCCTCATAAAGGGACACTGGTCAGAATTGCAAAAAATGGCAAGGTCATGAAGGGGTTATAAAAAAAATGAACATTTAACTTTTTTCACAAAAAATTTACTTCATATCCAATTTTATTTTCCCAAGGGTAACAGGACAAATTGGACCCCAAAAGTTGTTGTGCAATTTTTCCTGAGTACGCTGATACCTCATATTTGGGGGGGGGTGAACCACTGTTTCGGCGCATGGCAGAGCTCGGAAGGGAAGGAGCGACTTTTCAATGCAAAATTGGCTGGAATTGAGATCATACGCCATGTCGCGTTTGGAAAGCCCCTGATGTGCCTAACAAGTGGAAACCCCCCAATTCTAGCTTCAACCCTTACTCCAACACACCCCTAATCCCAACCATAACCCTAATCACAAACCTAACACACCCCTAATCCCAACCGTAACCGTAATCCAAACCCTAACCCCAACTTTAGCTCCAACCCTAACTTTAGTCCCAACCATAACCCTAATTTTAGCGCCAACCCTAACCCTAAAGGGGAAAATGGAAATAGATTTTTTTTATTTTATTATTTTTCCCCAACTAAGGGGGTGATAAAGGGGGGTTTGATTTACTATTTATAGCGAGTTTTTATGTTTGGCAGCTGTCACACATTAAAAGATGCTTTTTATTGCAAAAAATAGTTTTCTCCTTCGCCTCATTGGGAGACACAGACCATGGGTGTTATGCTGCTGCCACTAGGAGGACACTAAGCTAATACACAAAGAAATTGGCTCTTCCTCCTGCAGTATACATCCTCTGCTGGCTCTAGCCTGAACCAGTTCTTGCTTAGTGTCTGTAGCAGACCCCAACGTTATTATTTTATTTTTAAATTTTTTACTTTTTTTCTATGGATTCAAGGGGCGACGGGGCCTTTCAAGGTCCCGATCTCCCAAAACCATCAACAGGCGGGCACGCGGAGTGTCTTCTCCCCGTATCCCCTCCTGCAACTTCAGGAGCCACGGATTCCTTAAGTGGGTCCGCTCTCCCCACATCAGCAACAAACGGGAACATGGGATGTGGCCCCCAAGTACCCCCATCTGGAGCCTTTGCCTCAACAATTCTGACAGGAAAATTACCTCAGGTAACAAGCAGAGGCTCCATGCGGCGTCCGTGCGGCCCCACTGCACCACCACTGCCCGAAAGTGGATGGTGACTGGAGGCGAAAGAGACCTCTCCACCTCCCTATCAAAGGGATGGTGGATTGAGGAGATAATCCGTGCGGATGGCGAGTGGGTTTCAAATCTCCTGTGACCTTTGCGGCCTCTTCTACATTGCGGTCTCAGCTGCCCCCATCGCGGCCTCCAATGCTTCCCAGCATGGCCACCGAGACCGTAGCCGCCGCCTTTACCGCAGCCGCCATTACAGTGACACAGCCGCCATTGCAGTGCCACGGCCGCCGCCGTCCTCTTCACCATGATGTGGCCGCTATTACTGGGACGCAGCCCCCATTGCTGCACCGCGGCCGCCGGTATCACTGCGACGCGTCTGCCATTGCAGTATCATGACATGGCCGCCATTGCCGTAACGCCTACGCCGCCGTCATTGCTGTGATGCAGCCGCCATTGCCGCACCGCGGCCGCCCTTGCCGTGACGCGGATTCCGCAGCCATCACCGCGATCAAAATTTAGGTCCCGTCTTCTAGCCTTGTTAGGCCTAATTCCGCCCACCCGGCCGACTCCGCCCTCATGTCTGGCGCCTCTCGTTACTCACGAGAGGCGCCAAATTGGTCTCAGTCACTTACTGCCTTTTTAAAGCAGCAGCGCTTTTACAAAAAAAAAAATTAATTAAAATGAATACAGTAGAATCTGTATTGCTGGCTGCAAAGTTTCGCTTGCCTGCATATGCATGAAGTGCTTCAGTGCAGAGATATGGGCATGCGTGATGGGCTAATATTCTCTGCTGCAGACCAGCAGAATCATCCACAAGTGCACAGGCGGATCCTGCATTATATCAGGCCTTCCAATGGTGTTGCTTGCCCATAATGTGCAACACCGGACCCAAGCCCGCACGGTACTTTGCCAAAGGGCAGTCTTACTGGGAGATTTGGCACCACCGCAAGTGTTGTTTCTGACTGCGGACAATTACTCGTCTGCCACCCCGACGCAGACTGCCGTCTCTGGCGGCACGGACATATGACCTGGGAGCACTGACTGATAGAACGCACGCTTACGCCTCGTGTACTGCGTGTAATGCCCACTACCTCGAAGGCACCCCACTGTAATCTGTGCTGTCTGCATCATCTCATAAGGCTATAAAATCTTCTGTGATTTCTCCTCAAGTTACGGCTTCAGTTTTCCTTACGATGAAAGCCCCTCTGTAATTAGAGATTCTTCAGACGGGCTGGCAGCAACAAAGAATGTCCAATTTTCTAGCTAATGTCTCAGTAGCTCGTCCCCCAGGCATTCTGCTGTTTTGGTGCACGCGAGCTCCGGGGTTGCAACAAACATGACTCAGGATATGAATCTGATGTGGCCGTATACCCGGATTCGCTAGAGTACCAGGAATCCTTAGATGCCCTCATTGAACCAGTTCATAGACTTCGGAGAGCCGTACAATGTCAGAAATTAGTCCTCATCTCACTGGGACCTTCAAAGGGACCAAACGTCTGCACAGGGTTTCTTACTAACCTCCCTGAGTTTCTGACTTAGGTCAGAGATATAGCAGTCACTGGACAAATGATTCTCAGGGCTAAAGCCGTTAATGCACGGTACCCCTTTGTCCACACACTAAAAAGAGAGTGAACGGAGTCTCCAACAATGGATCTTATGTTGCGGCTCTCTTACTAAGCTCTACTGTCTTAGACCGATGGCTTGTCTATTAAAATCCAAACGGACCGTCCAATAGGCAGTCTTCCGCAGTCAGTCTTTTGAGGCTTCTGGGGCAACTCTCTTCCCTTCCCTCGCCGTCACCTAGGTGGCCAGAGCCATGATGGTCTCGGCTAGGGCCCTAGCTAAGACCAGTCAAGACAATACCTTGCCCCACTAGGTGGTCAGTCTGCAATACCAAATAGCCGGCCGGGGATTATGGGTACATGCATCCCTGGAGGCAGCAGACGGTGACACTCTTATAGCTCCAAACGCCATTACTATCAGGAAAGCCCTATGGCTCCGGGAGTAGCGAGCAGATTTCGCTCTCAAAAAATTATCTAACTTCCTTCCTTTTTACAGTGGGCGTTTATTACGCTTCTGAAGGAAAGAGCAACTTCAGTCGGCCTTGTCTAAACCATCAACAGGTTCGCCACAGGCTGTCCTGCACTAACGCAGGCTGGTCATTCGCTGGGACAGGGATTCACATCATTCATTTAAGCTCTCCCATTCCTGGAAACGCAGACCCTCACGGCCCAAACCCAAGGGTACCCCTTCCCACAAGTTTCTCTGATCAATGACTCATTGCAGTATCTGAAAGACACGGACACGGTAGGCAGCGTCTACTCCTGTTTTGTCACGTCTGGCTGGTGGTCATTCTCGACCGATGGGTCAGAAATGTAGTAGTTTCCAGATACGGACATGGAATTCCTGTCTCCCTCGCCAACATGTTTCCTCTGGTCCCGTCTTTCAAGGACAAAAGGAGCTGGTGGCCCCACCTTATGAGGCCATTTATGCACTCCGCATCTACGGTACCATTGTCCCTGTCCCACACACAGACAGGTTCAAACTGTTTTTACTCAAACCTGTTCGTGGTCCCAAACAAGGACGGAACCATGCGTCCTATCCTAAGACTTAAAACTGTCGAACAAGTTTGTCATGGTGCGTCATTTCAAAATGGAATTTTACCTTTCTGTTATCACCTCACATTCCAATCCTTCTCAGGCCGACAAGGATTTCTCCGTCTCGTCATGGGAGATAACCACTTTCAGTTCACTGTTTTAACCTTCGGTCTCTCCACTACTCCCAGGCTGTTCTCCAAGGTCTTGGCACTCGTTATTTCCATCCTGCGCTCTCGGGACATGCTGATTCTGCCCTACCTAGACGACCTCTATCAAGGAATCGTCCCTTCAAGCTTGTGCAGAGAGTGTCAGCATCACTTTGGACACTCTCTCATCTAGGTTGGTTAGTGAACCTCATCAAGTGCTTTCCATCCCCATCCCAGAGGACCCTCATTTTTACGCCTGTACACTTCCCGAGTGTTGATAATTCCCCTTCAGGAAAGATTTCCACGCTGATCCAGGAAGCTCGGATGTTTCCCCTCGGCCGTTCCCTTTCTCTGCGGTTTGGAACGCAGGTCCGGGGGAAAATGGTGCCGAAAATCCAATCAGTACTGTTCGCTCAACTACATCTCCGTCCTCTAAAGTGGCATTGATACCAGCGTGGGACAGATATCTGTCTTTTCTGGACCACCGTTTTTTTTTCACCTGTCTCTCCAGATCAGGCGGTCTCTGAGGTAGTGGACGTTGTTGTCCTCCTTGATTCAGGTACTTTCTTCCTGATCCCTCGCGAGTGTTGACCACCGACGCCAGTCTCCTAGGTTGGAGAGTGATCTTCCGCCACCACACGGTCCAGGAACGCTTGCCCTTTTGGGAATCTGGTCTCCTGATCAATTTTCTCGATATCAGGGCAATCACACTAGTCCTTCAGCATTTCTGCCTGCTTCTCGACAGTCGTTCCCTCCAGATCCAACCAGTCAACGCCACAGCTGTGGCATACATCTGTTGTCAGGAGGGCTCACGAAGCACAGGAGCTATGCTTGATTTAGCTAGCATTCTGCAAGAGGCTGATACAAACCATTTTACGTTTTTTTTTTTCAGTTCATGTTGTAGGGGTAGGGAATTGGGCGCACTTTTCCTTAATCGCCAGGGCCTGATCTCAGGACACTGGTCCCTTTCCCCAGAAGCCTTTCAGTACGGTTGGCAATGCTGGGTAACGTTGCATATAGACCTCATGGCCTCTACGCTAAACACCAAAGCCCCGGCATTTCTAGCTCCATTTCGTGACTCAATTGCCCTCGGGTCCGTTGACCTGGTGCTTCCGTGGCATCAGTTTCGCTTCAGTGGCATCAGTTTCGCTTCCGTTACTTTTTCTCCACCTCTTCCACTATTCCCTTCCGGACGATCAAGGTGGAGCGAATCCCAGTGATTTTCGGCGCATCAGACTGACTACGCCGAGCGTGTTACGTGGATATAGTGCAACTAGTCCCCACCCCTTGCGGTTACCAGACCGTCCGGACCTTCTCTTTCAAGGGCCCATTTACTGCCAGGACGCGAGAGTGCTGAGCTTAACGACCTGGGCTTTGAACGCCACATGTAGTGTTCACCATAATCATCAACTCCCGGAAATTTACTCTCATGCGTTTTTTTACAATCATATTTGAGAAAGCCCTTTTTTCTCTCGGTGTTAAAAATAAAAAAAGAACCACTATTGTTTCCCATTTGTGTTTGCCATTTCATGTTGGAGTTCCTCCAAGCAGGATTCCATTCAAGCCTGGCACTGTCTTCTCTCAAATGCTATCCATCCTGTTCCAGCAAAAATACCTTCCAAATCTCAGGTTAAGACCTTCTTACAGGAGTGCCGCACCTTAATTCCTACCTACAAGGGGCCTTCGGAGCCTTGGGATTTTAATCTGGTCTCGGGTGCTTTACAAGTTGCCTTCTTCAAACTCTTGTAAGACGTAGCAATCACTCTTCCTTCATGGAAAGCTCCTTTCTTGTGGCTGAAACAGACATCACGCGGTTCTCGGAATTGACGGCTTTGTCTTGCAAACCTCCATTCTTGTCTTTCAACAGGGCAAAGTGGTGTTAAAGGGACTCTGTCACCCCATTTTGGCTATATCAGATAAAGATATGCCTGAATAGTGCGTCCATAAGTAACCTATAGGTATCTATCATTTATCCTGACACCCCCGTTTTCATGCCCAAATACCTTTGTAAAGTTCGGTTTTCTGTATGCTAATCTGGGTGGTCCGGTCCAGAGGGTGGTGTTTTTTGCTCCCCCCCACTCCTCGGCTTCTCTTGCGTAGGTCCGTCTGTGCATAGCACAGACGGCGTAGTGTTCCAAGATTGCGTGTTTTAAAATCCCCAACAGTGGGCAAAGCATAAAATCATTACAGCGCATGCGCAAATATTTTCGGTCACTTTCCTTGCCCGGAAATGACTGCTTGCCTTGGACGACTTCCGGGGCAAGGAAAGTGACCGAAAATAGTTGCGCTTGCGCTGTAATGATTACGCAAGAGGAGCTGGGGGGGGAAACAAAAAACACGGACCGCCCAGATTAGCATACAGAAAACCGAACTTTACAAAGGTATTTGGGCATGAAAACGGGGGTGTCAGGATATATGATAGATACCGGTAGGTTACTTATGGGACGCACTATTCAGGCATATCTTTATCTGATATAGCCAAAATGGGGTGACAGATTCCCTTTAAGGACTCCTCTGGCCTTCTTGACTAACGTTGTTTCTTCCTTTCATCTGAATAAGAACATAGTCTTGCCCTCGTTCTGCCCACCTCCGGTTCATCGTACTGAAAAGGCTCTCCACAGTTTGAATTTGGAGAGAGCACTCAGGAAATACATTTCCGGAACAGCACCTTTCTGCAAATCGGATTCCCTCTTTATGTGTCCAGAGCGACACAGAAAAGGCCTACCTTCTTTTAAAAAAAAAAACTACAGTAGCAGATATATCTGCTCTCCAATTTAAGAAGCTTTCAGAGTCAGAGGTCTCCTATCCCCGCGAGCCTCAGAGTAAACTCCACTAGATCAGTGGAGGCGTCCTGGGCCATTTGGCTCCAGACGTCGATACAGCAAGTTTGCAAGGCTGCAACTTGGTCCAGTCTTCTCACGTTAGTTAAGCATTACAGCATTCATCCCTTTAAACCTTTTCAAAGGCTGCCCTTGGCAGATAAATTCTGCAATCGACAGTAGCGCATCTGTAGGCCAGATTATTCGTTGCGTATATTAAGGTTTCAGCTGTCGTGCTGTTTCCCACCCATGGACTGCTTTGGGACGTCCCATGGTCTGTGTCTCCCAATAAGGCGAAGGAGAAATAGGGATTTTTGTGTACTCACCATAAAATCCTTTTCTCCGAGACGCTCATTGGGAGACACAGCACCCACCCTTTTAGTCTAACGACTTCTGCTTGTCTCTTTAATTCGATGTGTTGATCTCTAATATTATGTGAAAATCGTAATATTATGTGAATGATAGTACTTTGATATGATGTTAATTATCTCCTACTGCTCTTGCACCGAACTGATTCAGGATAGAGCCAGCAGAGGGTGTATACTGCAGGAGGAGGAGCCAATTTCTTTGTGTATTAGCTTAGTGTCCTCCTAGTGACTGCAGGGTAACACCATGGTCTGTGTCTCCCATGAGCGTCTCGGAGAAAAGGATTTTACTGTGAGTACACAAAAATCCCTATTTTGCATCACCACTTTTTGAGAGCTATAATTTTTCCATATTTTGGAACACAGAGTCATGTGAGATCTTATTTTTTGCTGTGAGAATCAGCTGACACCCGGTCGCGATCAGCCTCGCTCCCCGTGAGCGCGGCGATTGCACATGACGTACTATCCCGTGCATGGTCATAGGGGCCCAGGTCACATGGACGGGATAGTATGTCAGATGTCAAAAAGGGGTTAATTTCCTGTGCTGAGATTATCTCATAAATGTGCCCCTTGTCATGGTCCAGTCCGGAGTTTGTGCGCTGCTGTCCTCTCTCAGGACTGGTCATGCGGGGGTTAATTTCCTCGGCCTCGTTCTGGAGCGGGCTGGGCTATTTCAGTCCGTCACAGCCGGCTTACCAGTGTTAGTGATAGCTCAAGCTTCCAGTTTAGAGCCTCTGACCCCTGTTACCTGGTGATCCTCCTGCCTTTGACTTGTTTATCGTGTATGATCAGGACTGACTCTGACCCCGTCTCTTGGTATTCGTCTCTGCTGCTAGTTCCCTGTTGGCTATTTGCCCCTCGGCTTGGTATATGACTACGTGTATTGCTGCTCCTTCTGGTTACTTTGCCTCTTTACGGTTTTGATCGGCTTGCCTGACCAGTTCTCACCACTTGGTGGTGCCAGTGCTTCTGATTTGTATAGTTTCTCTGTGTACTCAGTCTCACGTCCCTCCCTAGCTCCCTCTGGGGAAAAATTGCACTACACTGCAGTAGTCCGACAGCTCCATCTGGTTTTGACCTATGGCTTTTTTCTGACCACGGGCTTGCTGAGCCCTGTGGTTCTTATATGACTGTTTATTCTAACACAGCTTTGGATGTTTTTGCTGCACCTGGTGGTGGTTTTGGCTGCTGCAGTGCAGGCTTGTCTGAGCACACTGGCCTGCATTTCAGTGCTTTACATTATCACTAACCAAACATTTAACGGGGGGTTGCAATTTTTTTTTCCCTGGTCATGGATCCACTGCATACTTGGCGGATCAAGTGTCCAGTTTGACGCAGATGGTGCAGGATTTTTCTTGGGAGACATCAGTCTCTTGTTACGTCTCATACCCACTTACAGAAAAAACTTGCTGAGAATATTAAGACTGTGCAGGGAAACACTTCTATATTGTTAGTCTAACCTGATGACTTTTAGATTGTTGTTTCAGCTGCAGATGGAAGGAAAAGGAGACACACTAGTTCATAACTAGTGGGTAGGCGGAGCCCCAGATAGGATTGACACCTCAGATTAAAAAGTTTTTGACCGGCCCTCCAGCTCGGGCTCCTCCTACTCAGCTCTCAGTTTACAATTTAAAGGTCTCAGAGGATGGTCGCTGCTGGGAAGCAGCTCCTCAGAAGATTTTATTTTTTTTTATCGGACAAGGACTTGGATCACCAAATGTGGTCTAGAGGTTCAGGAGTCTCAGCGCTGCTGGCCCCACCTCTCCTTGGCGGATCTGTATTACCCTATATGGTGGTCCCTGCAGAACCCTGCCGGCCCCTGGGGGATGAGGATGGCTTCCCCGGCGGGGACGCAAACCGCGCTGCAGGGGTCACTGCGTTCCCCGCCCTGGGGGAAGGGATGGGCATAGCGCCAGAACCCCTGGGGGTCCCTGTGGCGCTTTCGGTGGTGAGTACCACGCATTTTTATTAATGTGTGTGTGAGTGTTTTAAGCGACTGCTGCGGCAGCCGCTGTACAATACATGTCGGTGACTGGTGTTTTTTGTCCGCAGGTGGATGCTGCAGGACATAGGAGAGGAGTGCGCGCTTTTTATTTGAATTTTCGCGCCGCTCTGAGCGCGCGCTTTTATGCTGTCTCATTTCCGGCTTCCCTCATGGAGACACGGAGGCACAGCGCGGCGGCATTAAAGAAGCAGGCTGAAAGCTTCTTCTGGCTCTTCTCCCTCCCCTCCCGACAAGATGTTACACTGTTACCAGCTGGGTGAGTCGCTTTAGCTCGCGGGCAGAAGCTTAACCCCTTCACCTCCACAGCGCGGGCGCCTTCTGGGGCACTAATGAGTGACAGACTGCGCTGTCCTGCGGTGTTATCGCAATAAGGGACTGCACACTCTTTTCAATAATAATAAAGAGGTTGTGGGGAGTCTGCGATTTTAATACTGCCACTATTTCGTTCCCACTAACGATCCTGATAACGACGCATACTAATGAGATGTTTGTGTGATCATTTTTTAATGTCACTAGTAGCTGCCAATCTGGGCGATCTCATTAAAATCGCATAAGCGGTTAGCGATCTCCTTAACAACTTTGGCGGTCATTGCGAAAATACAAAACAGCGCAATTTTTAGCGATCTTGTGGAACGTTTTTCTGTTAGTGGGGGCATAACTGTCCTGCAGCTGCTGCCTTATAAGAGGCACTTGGGGCTTGCACAACTTTTTCATTATCAAGGTTGTGGGGGGTCTGTACTTTAACCCTTCTTAGGCGGTTAAAATCTTAATGCTGGGGTAGCTCTCTCTTTAAGAGCTTTAAAACCCCTTTAGCGATTGTTTTTCTTTAAAAAAACCCCATGTTCTAGTTACTGACAGGTTTTTAAACCCGCCTTATACTGTGCAAGACATGTCAGAATCTGACACGCAGACCCGACGGTTTTCATGCGCAGCGGTCGGAGGTTCCAGTGGTGTCAAAATGGAGGCCCTCGCTAGTTTCTATGATGGCCTGTCTGACCTTCTAGGTTATGGAGTGTCAGCTAGATCCTTTTCAAGGAAGCGACACAAATCGGTGCCTCCTTCTCGGTAGCGAAGATGTCCGTTTCGGACAAGGAGGATCTGCAGGGACACTCTGCCTCTCTCATGGGACCGTCTATTGGAGCCATGAGGGCGTTACAGTTACCAGAGAGGAGGTAACTAGACGTCCTGGTAAGTCGTCCCCGGGTGTTTCAGGAGTGCATAGGTCGCGACGGCTTACAAAACTGTTTTCCGTTTTCTACGGAGTTGATTGTTAATTGGATCTCTGAAGTGAATGTCCCTTTATCCCAGCTTAGCAAATCTTCCTGGTAAAGGAAGGCGAGTCTGCAGGGACCTGCTGGACAGAAAAATGGAGATGGCAAAAAATATCATCTGCGAGGGCCGGGGTCATGGATTCAGTATTAAGGATCTATGTGTACTTGTAAAGTTTCCCTGAGCCGTTTGGACCGTCTACGGACGGCGTGACAAGATGGATCCCTCTATCGAGATAGATGGGCTTTTCAAGTTGAAGGATTCTGCGTCACTGTATCCAGGGCGCAATCCCCGGAGTCACAGTCAGAAGAGCACTGTGGTTTAGACAGTGGAACGCGGTTTCCAAGCAGGGTTTGCTATTCTTTAGCTTACAAGGTGGTCAGCTATTTGAATCTGACCCCAAGAGCTGATTGCTGAGGCAAAAGAAGCAGCTTTACGCAGCGCAGAGGCTGTGCATTCTGCGTCTGGCAGGACTAGTGCCGGTAGTTGTCGGCGGTCCTTTCGGTCCAGGGGATGATGGTCACCTCTGGGGGTTTGGGTC
>JARQOD010000002.1:79642206-79774867 GCA_033576555.1 Oophaga sylvatica | reverse complement strand
ACAGCAGGGGCACATTTATAAGATCAGTACAGGAACATTATTTTAACACATCCAATTGTGGAATTTTTAATCCAAGATCTGATTTAATATGTACTTTGTTTGTGGGGATAACCACTTTAATTCCAAAAATAGAAATCTTAGCAAGAATGATACAGCCATAGTAAAATATGATTATCACGGTTTTGGAAGCTTGATAAAAATAATAAATAAATCTTTATTCTTATATAGCGCTAACATATTCCGCAGCGCTTTGCAGTTTGCACACATTATCTATTATTATATAAGACCACATATAGCAGTAGCCCCCAATCTTTCTGACCTTGTGAGCCACATCCAGCTTTGAGAGAGGGTCGCCAGCCATATTGAGGTCTAAGAGAGTCATGAGCCACATCCAGCTCCCGCCCCCTCACAGTAGTGACACCTAAAGCCCCCATTACTGGTATGATTGACAAAACTTTTCCACAGAAATAACATGAGGCAGTATACTTAGATCCAGAGGTTCCCACAATTCAGTATTCTCGTATCGATCACTCACACCACACACTTGCATCCAGTTTCAAGCACCTCCTCTGGTACCATCCATTCTCCAGATTTCCACACTTAAATTATCCCCAAACCCCCAAAGCCAGAATATGTACATTAAGATCTGCTCTTCTGTGGGGCTAGTCACAAAAGTCACCATCTGGAGACCTGCTGTTCATAGTTGTTTTCTAGACCTGGTGCTAATGCATCAAGCTCGAGCATCAGCCACGAGCCAAACATCATGGACCTGCGAGTCCCAGGTTGACAACACTAGACCTATAGAGTTATGGCATTGACAGCCGTAACATTGGTGCTTTTTATAAGAGACATAGCCTTTCTGAATACAGCCACCATGACAATTAAAGGGCTTTTCCCACTAACAAAGTTAATTTTAATCAACATTTTAAACAATAGATCTTTTGATATTAATATGTATTCCTGTGCTGAGATAATCTTATAAATGTGCTCCTGCTGTGTACTGTGTAATGGCTGTGTCTGACCGTACAGGGACATGGTCTGATTACACCACATTTCCTGGGCTGGGGAGCAAGGAAAAGAGTATACAGAGAGGACAGCGTGGGATTGCAAATGAGTCTTTCAGGTAAAACATTGTTTAAAATCGGGCAAAAATGTTTTACCTCACTGAAACAATCAACTGTGATCCCCTTCTGTCCTGTCTTTATACTCTTTTTTGCACACTCCCCTGTCCAGGAGCAGTGGTATGATCAGACCATGTTTCTGTATGGGAAAGATATATATCTTTGTACCGGTTAGCCAGTAAATAGAAAAATATTTAGAGTTGAGAGTCCTCAGTGGTTGATACCTTTTAATGGCTAACTGAAAAGATGGTAACAAATTGCAAGCTTTCGAGACTACTCAAGTCTCTTCATCAGGCATAAACTAATACAAAATCTGAAGAGTCACATATATAGGGAACTAAACAAGTTGGTATCTTGTCTGCCTGACGAATCCATAAGAGCCTATGACCTGATACCAGAGAATCCAAGAATAGGGACATTCTACATGCTTCCCAAAATCCACATCTGGAAATCCAGGTAGGCCGACTATTTCATGTGTGGGCACCCTTACTGAGCAGGTATCTGGATCTGGATGAGTAGAGGGTATTCTTTAAACCTCTGGTAAAAGATACACCCAGCTATATTCAGGACACAACTGACATATTGAATAAACTAGCAGCAATAGGTCCTCTACCAGAAGGAACCATCCTGGCCACCATGGATGTGGAATCTTTGTGCTCTAATATCCCACACCGGGATGGATTAAATTCCTGCAAAGTCTTCATGGAAAACACAGGGACTAATGCTGATTCTGTGGTGAAACTTATAAAATTCATCCTCACCCACAATTACTTTGACACCAAGATATATCTACAGGATACTTGCACAGCTATGGGAAGTAAAATGGCTCCACAATATGCAAATCTTTTCATGGCCAAGCTTGAAAACAACTTTTTGTCCTCATGTCCCATCAGGCCTCGGGCCTACTACCGCTACATTGATGATAATTTAATCATCTGGACGGAGTCTGAGCAACTGCTAAAGACGTTCCACGAATAGTTTAATCAATTTCATCCCACCATCAACTTAACACTCAACTACTCCAGCGCTGAAATTAACTTTTTAGACACCATCATTAAGCTAAAGAACAGTGAAATAAAGACATCCGTGTATCAGAAGCCAATCGACTGTTCAACATACCTTAAATGGGACAGTTTCCATCCAAAACACATAAAAAACTCTATTGTCTACAGCCAAGCCATCAGATACAATCGTATATGTTCCAACCCCATGGATAGAGATGAACGCCTTAGTCTCCTCAAAAATACCTTTGTGAATCAGGGCTACCATCCAAGAACAATTCAAAACCAAATTACAAGAGCCACCAGAATATCAAGGTATCACCTGCTACATTACAAATCTAAAGATTATTATTATACATTTATATAGCGCCATTTATTCCATGGCGCTTTACATGTGAAAAGGGGAAATATAGACAAGTACAATAAACATGTGCGAGACAAGGGACACACAAATACAGAAGGAGAGAGGACCCTGCCCGCGAGGGCTCACAGTCTACAGGGATGGGTGAGGATACACTAGGAGAGGGTAGAGCTGGTTGCGCGATGGTTCAGTAGACTGAGGAACATTGCAGGCTGTAGGCTTGTCGGAACAGGTGGGTCTTCAGGTTCTTCTTGAAGGTTTCCGTTGTTGGTGAGAGTCTGATGTCTTGCGGCAGAGTTCCAGAGTATGGGGGAAGCACGCAAGAAATCTTGTATGCGGTTGTGGGAAGAAGAGATAAGGGGGGAGTAGAGAAGGAGATCTTGAGAGGATCGAAGGTTGCGTGTGGGTAGGTACCGGGAGACCATGTCACAGATGTATGGAGGAGACAGGTTGTGGATGGCTTTGTATGTCATGGTGTCATGTATAGTGTACAGTTCCTATAGCGTCTTGTGCTTGGGTGCGAGGAAAACACAGGAGACATAGGTTGAAATGAAATTACTTGTATTACTTCATACAAGCATGCTGAAAAGTTCACACAGTTTGCAGGAACAGAGACAGGAGACACAGCAGGCCAGAGCAACTTCAAGCACTACAATAAATCTCCAAAGCAGGTTCAGGATCTCTTCTCTGTACCGTAATTCCTCTGCAAACATGGATTCACCAAACAGCAGGTTTCCAGAGTCCAAAGGTGTTCCAAGGTTCCTCAGTAGGGAATAGCTGGAGTACAAATCCAAGGTTTCCAGGAGTCAGGTCACAGACTGACTGAGGCTTGATTCAGGAGCACTGATTGTTCAGCTGAGGCTGCTTAAGAAGCAAGAGGGAAGAATCAGGGCGGGAACATGAAAACTGGAAACTCCATATTAACTGAGGGCAAGAGCTGCAGAAAGACAGAAAGCAAAATGGCCGACGGAAAACTGAGTTTCAAAGAACATGTCAACAGAGACAAAGAACCTTACATTACTCCCCCCTTAGGGACAACCTCCGGATGACCTCAGACCAGGCTTGTCAGGGTACCTCTGATGAAACTGGCGGAGCAGGCGAGGAGCATTTACATTATTGACTGGTTCCCATGAGTTGTCCTCCACTGGGTAGCCCTGCCATTTAATCAAATATTGCAACTGATTTCTGTACAACCTGGAATCTAGAATCCTTTCCACCATAAATTCTTCCTGACCATCGACCAGCACTGGGTCAGGGCAAGGAGAAGAACGTCCAGGAAACGTATTGGGTGTTGCAGCCTTTAGTAGGGATACATGAAAGACAGGATGGATTCTCATAGTTCTGGGCAGTTGAAGACGACAAGCAACAGCACTTATAATCTTACTGGTCTTATAAGGTCCAATGTACTTATGTCCCAATTTAGACGATGGAATCTTTAATTTAAGATTTCTGGTTGACAGCCAGACCAAATCTCCTACCTTGAAAGCTGGTGCAGGTTTACGAAATTTATCTGCTGCTTTCTTGTACCTTTCCTGAGCCAATTCTAGATTTTCCTTTAGAAGATCCATATTCTTTTGTAAAGAAGTGATTCTTTCAGCCACTGACGGCAAGGGCGTATCTATGGGAAATCGAGGAAGAATGTTAGGATGATAACCTAGATTGGCGTAAAAAGGAGACTGCTTAGTGGAGGCGCTCTGAGAGTTGTTATAAGAGAACTCAGCCAGTGGAAGTAGATCCACCCAATCATCCTGTAGGTGGCAGATAAAACAGCGGAGATACTGCTCCAGGGTCTGATTGGTTCGTTCTGTCTGTCCATTAGTCTGGGGATGAAAAGCAGAAGAAAGGTTTACTTTAATGTCCAATGCGGCACAGAAATTTTGCCAAAACCTTGAAGTGAATTGCACCCCTCGATCCGAAATGACCTCATCCGGTACTCCATGTAAGCGAAACACATTCTTAATCATCAAATCTGATGTCTGTTTTGCAGTGGGTAAGCCGACACAAGGGATAAAATGAGCTGCCTTTGTTAGACGGTCAACCACCACTAGAATGGTGTTCTTCCCTTGAGAGGTTGGTAACTCCACAATGAAGTCCATAGAAATGGATCCCCACGGGCGGGACGGGGTGGGAAGAGGTTGCAACAGACCAGTTGGTGAGGAGCGAGGTGTTTTGCATCTTGCACAGACTTCACATGAAGTGACATAGTTTAAAACATCTTTCCTGTAAGTGGGCCACCAAAAGAAACGAGAAAGAAATTCTTGTGTCTTTAGAATTCCCCTATGCCCGGCTATCTTGGAATCGTGGATGAGTTGCAATACTCTCAATCTGACTGTTTCAGGTATATACAGACGTTGTCCCTGAATCCACACACCATTCTTAAAGACAAGACTTACGTCCCTTGGGGGTTGAGCCAACAAAGAATCCGCATGGTATGCTTCCTTGATGTCCTTAAGTAGGTCTTGATTATGAATCACTCCCAGGAATCTAGAGTCAGGAAGAATAGTCTTAGGAGGAGTAAGTGGACGTGTCTCTGCTGAATGAATCCTAGAGAGTGCATCAGCCTTTCCATTGCGCGATCCTGGTCTATAAGAAATGACAAAATTAAATTGGTTTAGGAAAAGATTCCAGCGAGCCTGGCGAGGAGTCAGGCACTTAGCCGACCTGATAAATTCAAGATTACGATGGTCTGTCAGGACGACTATTTGCTGTGCAGCTCCCTGAAGAAGGTGTCTCCATTCCTTGAAGGCGGCAATAATGGCCAACAATTCTCTATTGCCCACATCGTAGTTCCTCTCAGCCGAAGACAACTGCTGGGAAAAGAAGGCACAGGGATGCAAGACATTCTTCTCACCTGTTCTCTGAGAGAGTATAGCTCCAACGGCACAGTCTGAAGCATCCACCTCTATTATGAAGGGGTTGGGATGTACTAAGATAGGTGCGGTGGTAAATTTATCCTTTAAACAGGAAAATGCTTCCTGAGCTTGCGGGGTCCAGGAGAACCTAGACTGTTTCCGGGTAAGTTGGGTGATAGGTGACACTACCTCAGAAAAATTTTTAATGAAACGTCTATAGAAGTTGGCAAACCCGATGAAGCGCTGCACCTCCTTCACATTTCTAGGAATTGGCCAATCCTTGATGGCTTGGGTCTTGCTTCCATCCATACTAATCCCTTGCGTAGATAGTACATACCCAGAAATTGAATTTCGGTCCTATGGAATTCACACTTTTCAAGTTTGATGTAGAGATGGTTTTGTCTTAGGCGTTCTAAGACCATTCTCACATGTCCATGATGTTCCTCTGTGGAGTTAGAAAAAATTAGAATATCATCCAGATAAATCACCACAAATGTATCTAGAAGATCCCTGAAGATATCATTCACGAAGTGTTGGAAAGTGGCTGGGGCGGTACTCAGACCAAAAGGCATAACTAGATATTCAAAGTGTCCATAGCGTGACCTGAAAGCAGTCTTCCATTCATCCCCAGGTCTAATACGGACCAAGTTATAGGCCCCACGGAGATCCAGTTTAGAGAAAATTTTGGCATGCCGCACTCTCTCCAACAACTCAGGGATTAAAGGCAATGGATAACGGTTTCTAATAGTAACCTTATTGAGTTCCCTATAGTCTATGCAGGGTCTCAGAGATCCATCTTTCTTCTTCACAAAGAAGATGGGTGCACCTGCGGGAGATGAAGAGGGGCGTATGAAGCCCTTGGCTAAATTTTCGTCTATATAATCATTCAAAGCTTTTAGCTCGGGCCCCGCTAGGGGGTAGATCTTACCAAAAGGTATCTCGGCTCCAGGCAATAATTCAATTGGACAATCATATGGACGGTGAGGAGGAAGCTGATCAGCGTTCTTCTTGTCACATAAATCCACATAGTCCTGGTATACAGCTGGTAGTTCAGGGACTGACATGGTTCCTTTAGGAACAGAGCAAGCTGAAACTCCTTGACTCATCTGTTTCTCCGGAAAGTGTAATTCCTTGGTCTCCCAGTTAATCGTAGGATTCTGCGCCTGCAGCCATGGTAGCCCTAGAATAATGGGAAAGTGGGGAGAAGAGATAAGCATAAAAGACATTTTCTCCTGATGATCTTTACCCATAAGGACCCTCAAAGGCTCTGTTTCTTGATCCACTGGTCCAGAAGTCAGTAGAGAGCCATCCACAGTCTCCATCTGTACTGGAGTAGCCTTCTTCACTGAACGTATCCCCTGTTTCAGAGCAAAGGAGATATCCATAAAATTTCCACTTGCTCCTGAGTCGATCATAGCAGAGCTAGGCACCCAGACTGAGTCAACCCAGAGTTTGATGGAAAGGAAGCAATGAGAATTGTTTCTTTTACAACTCAGCTGGGACACCGCTGAGGAAACTTGAAAAATTGCAGCGTTTATACCGTCATCGTCCCCAGAACTAACAGAGTTTAAGTCCGAGAAATCAAGATCTCTTGCAGCAGATCTCTCTGGAGCCTGAGGCTCGGACATGACAGAGCTCCTCTCGCAACACTCACAGTGAATGACTGCTGCAGTAGTCTTACGAGAACGGCTGGGGCAGTTTATAATGAAGTGCCCTGACTTACCACAGTAGAAACATAGATTTTCCTTTATACGATGTTCTTTGCGTGCATCACTAACCCGTCTTTGTAAAGAGTCCACCTGCATGGGTTCAGGTTCTGGTTCCCTTGTGATCCTACTCAAAGGTTCCTTAGCTGAGGAGGGAGGTAGGAAAGGGTTAGTGCGATTATTTTCGAACCATCTCTCTTGTCTGCGTTCAGTCAGACGAGCATCAATACGGATACAATAGTTAATAAAGTCACCTAACGCAGTGGGAGGGTCGGCACGAGCAAGTTCATCCTTAATCAGTGGAGACAACCCTTTCCGAAAAATAGATTTTTTAGCGGAAGTGTCCCAAGTGGTATCAAGAGCCCATCTCCTGAAATCCAGGGCATATTCGGCTACTGAACGCTTACCTTGGCGCAAAGTTAACATGGCTGCTTCAGCTGTTGCACCTCGATTGGGGTCATCAAACACCTGCCCCCATGGCTGAAATAAAAGCATCAAGGTGATTCAAACAATCATCCTCAGTCTCAATCAGAGGGTTTGCCCACATCAAAGCCTTATTGGTAAGCAACATGATTATAGTAAGCACTTTGGATCGTTCAGTGGGAAATTGTGAAGCATGTGCAAGAGAAAAATAAATTGCATTGATTAATAAATCCCCTGAATTTCTCACGTTCACCGCCAAAACGAAAAGGAGGTAATTTGGGGATCCCAGAACTCGGGGTTATGGCAGGAGCCTGGGCTCGTTCCTCTAGAGCCTCAATCCTGGCTCGCAATTCCTGGGTAGTCTGTCCAAACACTTGCAAATTATGATTAGTGAGGTCCTGTAGGCTTGCAAAACGGGTCTTTAAAGTCTGTACATCTGAAAGGATTGTATCAGTCACTCCGCAAAGTTCCTTTATGCGGGCCTCCATCTTCCAGATCTTTTAAGGCAGAAGTGCTGGAAGGAGAAGAGGAAAGGAAAAAAAAAAAAAAAAAATAGTGTTCACCTGTGGTAACACTCGAGAGTAAAATTTTAAGGGAATGCGCTCACCTGGAATGGTTGTGAGAAGTCACAACCACTGTCATCACATAAGGTATTAAACGGACATCTGGTATCCACAGTCACAGCAGATACGGCTTTCCCAGACCCAGCAGACACTAAACATTGGCTCCTGAATCTTGTCATGTATAGTGTACAGTTCCTATAGCGTCTTGTGCTTGGGTGCGAGGAAAACACAGGAGACATAGGTTGAAATGAAATTACTTGTATTACTTCATACAAGCATGCTGAAAAGTTCACACAGTTTGCAGGAACAGAGACAGGAGACACAGCAGGCCAGAGCAACTTCAAGCACTACAATAAATCTCCAAAGCAGGTTCAGGATCTCTTCTCTTTACCGTAATTCCTCTGCAAACATGGATTCACCAAACAGCAGGTTTCCAGAGTCCAAAGGTGTTCCAAGGTTCCTCAGTAGGGAATAGCTGGAGTAAAAATCCAAGGTTTCCAGGAGTCAGGTCACAGACTGACTGGGGCTTGATTCAGGAGCACTGATTGTTCAGCTGAGGCTGCTTAAGAAGCAAGAGGGAAGAATCAGGGCGGGAACATGAAAACTGGAAACTCCATATTAACTGAGGGCAAGAGCTGCAGAAAGACAGAAAGCAAAATGGCCGACGGAAAACTGAGTTTCAAGGAACATGTCAACAGAGACAAAGAACCTTACACATGGTTAGGGTTTTGAACTGGAGCCTCTGGACCATAGGAAGCCAGTGAAGAGCCTGGCATAGGGGGGACGCTGGGGAATAGCGTGGAGACAGGTGGATTAGTCGGGCAGCAGAGTGTAGGATGGACTGGAGTGGTGACAGTGCTAGAGGGGAGGCCAGAGAGTAGGAGGTTGCAGTAGTCGAGGCGGGAGATGACAAGGGTGTGCACTAGTGTTTTTGTGGTTTCATGATTGAGGAATGCGCGGATTCGGGAAATAATTTTGAGTTTGAGGCGGCAGGAGGTGGCGAGGGCTTGGATATGTGGTATGAAAGAGAGGGCAGAGTCGAGTATCACCCCAAGGCACCAAGCATGCAGGACTGGGGAAAGTGAGCAGCCATTGACATTGATGGATAGGTCTGGTGGAGGGTTAGAATGAGGTGGGGGAAAGATGATGAATTCTGTTTTGTCTATGTTCAGTTTGAGAAAGCGAGCAGAAAAGAAGGCTGAGATAGCAGACAGACACTGTGGGATTTTGGTCAGTAAGGAGGTGAGGTCAGGTCCAGATAGGTAAATCTGCATGTCATCGGCATAGAGGTGATACTGCAAACTGTGGGATTCTATGAGCTGTCCCAGGCCGAAGGTGTAGATGGAGAAGAGTAGGGGTCCTAGGACTGAGCCTTGAGGAACACCGACAGACAGGGGGTGAGGTGGTGTGTGAGAGGGAGACACTAAATGTTCGGTCTGTTAGGTATGATGAGATCCAGGATAGTGCCAAGTCTGTGATGCCAAGAGATGAGAGAATCTGTAGCAGGAGGGAATGGTCCACGGTATCAAAGGCAGAAGACAGGTCCAGGAGAAGGAGGACAGAGTAGTGTCGCTTGATCTTGGCGGTTAGCAGGTCGTTAGTGACTTCAGTTAGGGCAGTTTCAGTTGAGTGATGCGGTCGGAAGCCAGATTGTAACCGGTCAAAGAGGGAACAGGAGGAAAGGTGGGAGGACAGTTCGATATACATGCTGTTCCAGTAGTTTTGAGGCATAAGGGAGAAGAGATATCGGGCGATAGTTAGACACAGAGGATGGGTCGAGGGAGGGCTTTTTGAGGATGGGTGTGATTGAGGCATGTTTGAAGGATGAGGGAAAGACACCATTTGTAAGTGAAAGGTTGAAGAGGTGTGTGAGAGCAGGGATGAAGACTGTGGCAAAGTTAGGGATGAGGTGGGACGGGAGCGGGTCAAGCGCGCAAGTGGTGAGGTGTGAACTTGACAGGAGGGTGGAGAGCTGATCTTCTGTCATGGTGGTGAAGCTGGTTTTGGAAGAACAGGGCTGAGTGGCTAAGAGGGGCATTGGGGGCTGCGGGCCAAAGCTTTCTCTGATCGTATCGATAAAGATGAAAATAACCGGGTGCCTCTAGTGGTCACCTACAATTCAAATCTGGAGGTGCTAAGGGGTGCTGCACGGAAATTACAACCTTTACTACAAAAAGATGCCTGATTACAATCCATATTTTCAGACCCCCCCACTACTGTGTTTTAGGCAGCCCCCAAATCTAAGAAGCATCATTGTCAGAAGCTCCCTGGGCAAAAACTGAGAACAAGGATGAATTCTCATCGCCACACAATAAGAGAAAAAAGAATGGATCTACCTGTAGAAAAACAGTTTTGTATGCCTGATCACAGCACCATAGACATGAAATTACTTGTATTGAAAGGTAATTTCACAACTCGGAGAGAGACAGAAGAGTCTGGGAGTATAAACTCATGATGACCTTTGACACACTGAGTGCAGGAATGAATGTGTCGCATGGATTTACCATATATACTCATGTATAAACCGACCCCCCTAATTTTGCCACAAAAAACTGGGAAAACGTATTGACTCGCGTATAATCCTAGGGTGAAAAATGATTATGCCCCCATATGCTCCATAGATTAGGCCCCATAAACTGCACAGATTATGCCCCCGTATGATCCATAGATTATGCCCCCATATGCTGCACAGATTATGCCCAATATGCTCCACGGATTAGGCCCCCATATGCTCCACAGATTAGGCCCCCATATGCTCCACAGATTATTCCCCCATATGTTCCACAGATTAGGCCCCCATATGCTGCACAGATTATGCCCCCATATGTTCCACAGATTAGGCCCCCATATGCTCCTCAGATTATGCCCCCATATGCTCCACAGATTATGCCCCCATATGTTCCACAGATTAGGCCCCCATATGCTCCTCAGATTATGCCCCCATATGCTCCACAGATTTTGCCCCCATATGCTCCACAGATTATGCCCCCATATGCTCCACAGATTAGGCCCCCATATGTTCCACAGATTAGGCCCCCATATGCTCCTCAGATTATGCCCCATATGTTCCACAGATTAGGCCGCCATATGTTCCACAGATTATGCCCCCATATGCTCCACAGATTATGCCCCCATATGCTCCACAGATTATGCCCCCATATGCTCCACAGATTATGCCCCATATGTTCCACAGATTAGGCCCCCATATGTTCCACAGATTATGCCCCATATGTTCCACAGATTAGGCCGCCATATGTTCCACAGATTATGCCCCCATATGCTGCACAGATTATGCCCAATATGCTCCACAGATTAGGCCCCCATATGTTCCACAGATTAGGCCCCCATATGCTCCTCAGATTATGCCCCCATATGTTCCACAGATTATGCCCCATATGCTCCACAGATTATGCCCCCATATGTTCCACAGATTAGGCCCCATATGCTCCTCAGATTATGCCCCCATATGTTCCACAGATTATGCCCCCATATGATCCACAGATTATGCCCCATATGTTCCACAGATTAGGCCCCCATATGTTCCACAGATTATGCCCCATATGTTCCACAGATTAGGCCGCCATATGTTCCACAGATTAGGCCCCCATATGCTGCACAGATTATGCCCAATATGCTCCACAGATTAGGCCCCCATATGTTCCACAGATTAGGCCCCCATATGCTCCTCAGATTATGCCCCCATATGTTCCACAGATTATGCCCATATGTTCCACAGATTAGGCCCCCATATGTTCCACAGATTATGCCCCATATGTTCCACAGATTAGGCCGCCATATGTTCCACAGATTAGGCCCCCATATGCTGCACAGATTATGCCCAATATGCTCCACAGATTAGGCCCCCATATGTTCCACAGATTAGGCCCCCATATGCTCCTCAGATTATGCCCCCATATGTTCCACAGATTATGCCCCATATGCTCCACAGATTATGCCCCCATATGTTCCACAGATTAGGCCCCATATGCTCCTCAGATTATGCCCCCATATGTTCCACAAATTATGCCCCCATATGATCCACAGATTATGCCCCATATGCTCCACAGATTATGCCCCATAGTATGTCCCTTATGCTGCCGCAAAAAAAAAAATGACATACTCACCTCTCGTCGCTGGGGGACAGGTGACGGTGTCCTGAGCAGGTGATGACACCGGCGCGCTATGGGGTACAGGTGCCGGTGTCACCGCTGGCTCAAGACCCCGGCACCTGAGATATTTACCTGTCACCGGACTGCTGCACTGCTCCCGCTTCTGGGTCCTCGGCAGTGAATGATCAGGCTGGGGGCGCGGCGCGCACTAACGACGTCATCGCGCCCTCTGCATGAACATTCAGAGTCGGACGAGGAGGTCGCAGCAGTGGAACGGGACAGGTGAATATCGCTATACTCACCCCCGCCGGCGCGTCTCTCTCTGCAGCGTCTCTTCTTCTCCCGGCCGTCTCCGTAGCACTTCCTTCCTACAGCGGTCACATATTCATGACTTTAATGAGCGGTACCATGTGACCACTGCTGGAAGGAGCCGGAGATCGTGGGAGAAGCAGGGGGGCTGCAGAGACCGCGCCGGCGGAGAGGTGAGTATGATCCGACACCCCGCTCCCCCGCCTACCTCCGTATATGACCCGCGTATAAGCCAAGAGGGGGACTTTCAGCCCTAAAAAATGGGCTGAAAATCTCGGCTTATACACGAGTATATACAGTATGTCTTTTTACATCAATTAAGGAATTTGCTCCTAAGATCTTATGGGGGCATCAAAACACAAAACAGACCCTAATCGGAGGACAATAAAACTTTCACTCCTTATTTATGAACTGTTCCAATATTTATGGCCACAGCTGTCTATCACTCTCCCATAATGACAGTTCTGCTTCACGTCACTTGTCTTATCTATTGCATTATTTCTGTGCTGTGTTGTATATAAATGTGTTTCTTCAGATGTTGTATTAGTCTTTGCCTAATGAAGAGACCTGAGTAGTCTCTAAAGCTTGCAATTTATTACCATCTTTTCAGTTAGCCATTAAAAGGTATCAACCACTGAGGACTCTCAATTCTGTTTCTGTACGGTAATACACAGCCATTACGCAGTACACAACAGGGGCACATTTATAAGGAACTTTTTTTTTAACACCTCCAATTGTGGAACTTATTTTTATTCCAAAATCTGTTTATTAAAATATACTTTGTTATTGTGAAAATCCTATTAAGAAATTATTGTAGATCCTGCAGCTCCACAGTATGAAATGCTAATACCAGATTTTCAAATTTAAAAAGAAACCCTCCATAATGCAAAATATATCTTATCCAAAAAGGATACCCAGATCTAAGTAAAGCTGTAGGAAAATGTATTGATACCTTATTAAAATTGCAAATTTACACATAGTACAGAAAAAAACCACCTACATGGGACATAGCAGCCAGTACATCACAAAAACTATGAACATAGTGACCATTGCTAATATGTGACTAAGTAACAGCAAGTCTAATCATAGACAGCAGAACCTTTATCTATCGGGCAGGGTCCTCTCTCATCATGTACCAGTCGTGACTTGTATTGTTTAAGATTACTGTACTTGTATTTATGTATATACCCCAGCTCACATGTAAAGCGCCATGGAATAAATATTTTTTTTTTATATAATTTTTTTTTTTAGGCCAGGCCATCTCTAAAGGATCACTAAAGCCCAATACAATTGATCAACAAGTAAGTAGAAGTGTGCATTTATTTTTATGGCTATTGTATAGTATTGAAGAATGTTAATTGGTAACATGCGTGTGTGTATATATATACAATCATTGCTGAAAGGTGTTGGCACTCTTGAAATTGTTCCAGAAAATGAAGTATTTTTCCCCTGAAAATTGTTGCAATTTCACATGTTGTGTTTTACACATATTTATTTCCTTTGTGTGTATTGGAACACCACAAAAAAAAAAGAAAGGATTGGACACAATTTCACACAGAACCCCAAAAGTGGGCTTGACAAAATTGTTGGTGTTTTTGCAAAATTGTGGGTAAATAACTTTGTTTCAAGCATGTGATGCTCGTTCACAGTCACCTGTGGCAAGAAACAGGTGTGGGTAATATGAAAATCACACCTGAAACCTGATAAAAAGGGGAGAAGTTGACTCAGTCTTTGCATTGTGTGTCTGTGTGTGCCACACTAAGCATGGAGAACAGAAAGGAGAAGAGAACTGGCTGAGGACTTGAGAACCAAAATTGTTTAAAATATCAAGGTTACAAGTCCATCTTCCGAGATCTTGATGTTCCTTTGTCCACTAACCACTAACATAACCAAGAAGTTTACAGCCCATGGCACTGTAGCTAATCTTCCTGGACGTGGACAGCAGAGGAAAAATTGATGAAAGGTTGAAACGCAGAATGGTGGATAAGCAGCCCCAAAGAAAGTTCCAAAGAAATTCAAGCTATCCTACAGTCCCAGTTCACATCGACTCTGATGCACCCTATCTGTCAACATTTGAATAAAATGAAACCCTATAGCAGGAGATACAGGAGGACCCCACTGCTGACACAAAGACATAAAAAGCTAGACTGCATTTTGGCAAAATGTACGTGAGTAAGCCACAATCCTTCTAAGAAAGTGTCTTATGGACAGATGAGCCCAAGATAGAGCTTATCGGTAAAGCACATCATTCTACTGTTTACCGTATACAGAATGAGCCCTACAAAGAAAAAACACAGTATCTACAGTCAAATATGGTGGAGGTTCAAAGATATTTTGGGGTTGTTTTTCTGCCTCTGGCATTGGGTGCCTGGTCTGTGCAAGGCATGGTGAAATCTGGAGATTACTAAAGGATTTTGGGTCGCAATGCCTAGTGTCATAAAGCTGGGTGTGCGTACTAGGTCATGGGTCTTCCAGGATAATAATGACCCTAAACCTACTTCAAGAAGCTCCCAGAAATAGATGGAAACAAAGTGTTGGAGAGTTTTGAAGTGGCCATGAGCAGTGAGTCAGGATCTATATTCCATTGAACACCTGTGGAGAGATCTTAAAATTGCTGTTGGGAGAAGGCATCCCGCAAAATGAGAGACCTTGAGCAGTTTGCAAAAGAAGAGTGGTCCAAAATTCCAGTTGAGAGGTGCAAGAAGCTTGTTGATGGTTATAGGCAGCAATTGATTGCAATTATTCCAAAGGGTGTGCAACCAAATATTAAGCTGATGGTGGCAAAAGTTTTGCCAACCCCATTTGTGGGGTTTTGTGTGAAATTCTGTCCAATTTGTCTTTTTTTACTCTTGTTTTTTAACCCCTTAATGACCGCCGATACGCCTTTTAACGGCGGTCATTAAGGGTACTTAAACCACAGCGCCGTTAATTAACGGCGCTGTGGAAAAAGTGAATAGCGCCCCCCAGAGGCGCATTTTCTCCGGGGTCTCGGCTACCGGGGGTAGCAGAGACCCCAAAGAACATGAATCGGGTCGGTTTTTACCGACACCGATGTTGCGATCACCGTTATTAACCCTATAACGGCGATCGTAACAACAAAAAAAAAACAATGTGCCATTTGATTTCTCTGTCCTCTGATGTCATCGGACATCAGAGGACAGAGAAAAAGGGTCCCCGGGACCCCCACTGTGGCCCCCGAACCCTCCTTATGGCCCCAGGGTCCCCCGGTGCCAGCGCCATGCTTCAAAATGGCGGGCGCACGAGTGGTGCGCCCGCCGCGAGGTGACGGGGGGATGGGCGATTTTCTCTGGGGTCTCGGCTGCCTGGGGTAGCCGAGACCCCAGAGAACATAATAGGGGCCCCCCCAGTCACCACTCTTTTGCGATCGCCATATAGCGGCGATCGCAAAAGAGAAATCACAGCCGCGATCCCTGCCTGTAAATTTCTCTCCCCTCTGATGTGATCGCACATCAGAGGGAGAGAAATAGTGTCCCGGGACCCCCAATCTCACCCCCCCCTGTACCTGCAGGGTCCCGTGTCCTCCGATTCCCCCCCCCCTGTGCGGTCCGATCCTCCCCCTGGCCTCCGGTCCTCCCCCTGGCCTCCGTTTAGGCCGGCTTCTTCTTCCAGTAAAAAAAAAATGCGCCTGCCAAATCTGCCTGGCGGCAAATTCAAAAAATCATTCATTCATTCTCTAAAAGTACATTTTGATCACTGTGATAAACTATCACAGTGATCAAAATAATAAAAACAGTACATAAACCCCCCTATATCACCCCCTTGGTTAGGTACATATAATAAAATAAAGAAATTTTATTTATTTTCATTTTTCCATTAGGGTTATAATTCGGGTTATAATTAGGGTTAGGGTTATAATTGGGGTTTGCATTAGGGTTAGGGTTAGGCTGGGTTCATACTGCGTTATGGCAGTCCGTTAGGCGGTATAACGCGGTGTAACGCAGTCCGTTAACGCTGCCATTCACCCCCATTTGAGGGCGCATCGCGACGCATGCCGTAAAGCGACATGCGTTTGCGACGTGCCATCATTCAGTGACGGAGCCTCGGACACGGCCTGCAGCGTCTGGGCTCCGTCACTGCTAGCGCAGATGAATCATCGCTGATTCCTCTGCGCTAATGGGTATAGCATAACGCAATCGCGTTATGCTATACCGTTACCAGCCCGTCAACGCTATGTGTTGAACGGGCTGGTAAAACGCAATATGAACCTAGCCTTAGGGTTATAATTAGGGTTAGGGTTATAATTAGGGTTAGGGTTGGAATTAGGGTTAGGATTACAATTAGGGTTACAATTAGGGTTAGGGTTACAATTAGGGTTAGAGTTAGAATTAGGGTTGGAATTAGGGTTGGGATTAGGGTTAGGGGTGTGTTGGGGATAGGGTTGGAGCTAGAATTGAGGGGTTTCCACTATTTAGGCACATGAGGGGGTCTCCAAAAACGCCGTGGCGTTCAAAAAGTCAAATGGCGCTCCCTCCCTTCTGAGCTCTGCCGTGCGCCCAAACAGTGGTCCCCCCCCCACATATGGGGTATCAGCGTACTCAGGACAAATTGGACAACAACCTTTGTGGTCTAATTTCTCCTGTTACCCTTGGGAAAATAAAAAATTGGGGACTAAACGATCAAGTTTGTGGAAAAAATATGATTTTTTATTTTCACGCCCGGGCGTTATAAACTTCTGTGAAGCACTTGGGGGTTCAAAGTGCTCACCACACATCTAGATAAGTTCCTTAGGGGGTCTAGTTTCCAAAATGGGGTCACTTGTGGGGGGTTTCCACTGTTTAGACACATCAGGGCCTCTATAAACGCGACATGGCGTCCAGCCAAATCTGCGTTGAAAAAAGTCAAACGGTGCTCCTTACCTTCCAAGCTCTGCCATGCACCCAAACAGTGGTTTACCCCCACATATGGGGTATCAGCGTACTCAGGACAAATTGTACAAAAACTTTTGGGGTCTTGTTACCCTTGGGAAAATAAAAATTGGGGTGAAAAGATCGTTTTTGTGGAAAAAATATGATTTTTTATTTTCACGGCTCTACGTTACAAACTTCTGTGAAGCACTTGGAGGTTCAAAGTGCTCACCACACATCTAGATAAGTTCCTAAAGGGGTCTAGTTTCCAAAATGGGGTCACTTGTGGGAGGTTTCCACTGTTTAGGCACATCAGGGGCTCTCTAAACGCGACATGGCGTCCAGCCAATTCTGCATTGAAAAAGTCAAACGGCGCTCCTTCCCTTGCGACCTCTGCCGTGCGCCCAAAAAGTGGTTTACCCCCACATATGGGGTATCGGCGTATTCAGGAGAAATTGCACAACAAATTTTGTGGTTCATTTTTTCCTTTAACACTTGTGAAAATAAAAAAAATTGGTTCCGAAGTAAAGCTTTTGCAAAAAAAGTTAAATGTTAATTTTTTCCTTCCACATTGCTTCAGTTCCTGTGAAGCACGTAAAGGGTTAATAAACTTCTTAAATGTGGTTTTGAGCACCATGAGGGGTGCAGTTTTTAGAATGGTGTCCATTTTGGGTATTTTCTATCATATAGACCCCTCAAAGTGACTTCAAATGTGAGGTAGTCCCTAAAAAAAAATGGTGTTGTAAAAATGAGAAATTGCTGGTCAAATTTTAACCCTTATAACTTCGTAACAAAAAAAAAATTTTGTTCCCAAAATTGTGCTGATGTAAAGTAGACATGTGGGAAATGATATTTATCGAGAAATATGTATGACATATCTCTCTGATTTCAGGGCATAAAAATTGAAAATTTGAAAATTGCTAAATTTTCAAAATTTTCGCCATATTTCCGTTTTTTTCATAAATAAGCGCAAGTCATATAAAAAATTTTTTACCACTAACGTGAAGTACAATATGTCACGAAAAAACAGTCTCAAAATCAGCTGGATTCGTTAAAGCGTTCCAGAGTTATAACCTCATAAAGTGACAGTGGTCTGAATTGTAAAAATTGGCTCGGACATTAAGCTGCAAAATGGCTCTGTCACTAAGGGGTTAAATAAACTTGTGGATAACAAAACATTGTGTAATTTTCCGGGGGAGATGCTTCATTTTCAGAAACAATTTTCAAGAGTGCCAACACTTTCACCCATGACTGTATATATTTGTTAATTCTGCAGAAAGAAGATCTTGAACTGAGACGACTTCGTAGCAGTGAGGGCTGGATTGAGAACAGAACGCGAAGTAGACGACTCCTATCAATTAGGACGTTACATGTGAGTCACTGGATTTATGTGTACTGTATTTTACGATGGGACATCGTTGTAATGTTGGCCTTCATGTAGTAGACTAAGTTCAGTAGTAGTAGTATGGACATTTACGTACTAATATTGTCTAATTCTTAATGTGTCTTTACACTACACTATTATTATGAATAAGCGCGTTTGACAATAATCGTGCGGTCAATCGTAGGGTGAAATTATCTTTTGATTTGCCCAAAACACCATAATTCTTGACAGCACATTGTCCTGTGTTAATGGGACAAGTGCTTCCAAGAACAATGTGTCTAAGTACACTAAATGATCTATTACTGATCGCTTAGTTTGCTTCTGAAGCAGGATCGGCCACTTCGTAAAAAGGACAATTAACAACCGTCGCCCAGCAAACCTGTTGCCAGTCACCAGTCATTTCCTCTTCACTTCACATGTAAATAGACAAAAAAAGGACCAGCACATCTAAGCTAGTGTGAATAGGCGCCAACCAAAGAAAGTATACAAATCAAAAACATTAAGGTTTGCACCATAACTTACCAAGAATGATCACTTCACATGTAGTCAGTGGAAATTAAGACCAGACAGCTTTAATATATTCCAGATTTATCATAGTGGTTCATGCTGTTGGATAAATCTGGTGCATCTAAGTTTACACCAACTATTATTTGCCTTTGTGCCAGAAATGTTTCACCCTAAACTTAGCCCTTTTTTTGGCACACAGTGTCACACAAAATGCCACGCTGACATTACAACAAGAGCTCCTGTTTTCAGCAGTCACGTCTCCCCGCAACAATGTAATGAAAGTGTCTAAAACAGAAATATGGTGCAAGTCATGCATTACAGGTTTTGGGGTGTGTTTTTTTTTTTTTTTTTTTTGCACAAATTGCCCCAGAATTCTAGAGCGTTTATCTTGATAACTGTGCCCCAATATTTCTTACTTGTACAGTGGGGTTATTTGATAACTGCTTGTCTTTATGGTTGTTATCGCTAATTTTCTATGTATACTATGTCGGTTTTTAGTTCGGTGTAAAAAATGAATAATTAGACAAGATGTCTACTTGCCCAGTGAGAAATGTAGATCCAAGCTGCTACTAAGTAAGATAAAAAGTTACTGTTCTAAAATAAAAACAAGTGAAATTAAAAGGAAATAAATGAAATATTAAATTAACGGGGCTGTCACATTTCAGAAAACTTTTTCCCGCAGGCAGAGTTGGCTTTAAAAATAAAAACAAACCAAGCTTTACTTACCCTCCTGGGTCCAGTCCTGTGTCTGCTGCTACCCTGGTAGGTGTTTGGCTGCATTGGGAACTCCATGCCGACAGTGCTGCAGTCAATCACTGAGTAGAGCTGAACTCTAGGGTAAGTGTTAGCATAAGAAGTTAATTGTGCCTGTGGGGAAAAGTTTTCTGAAAGTGGACGCATTTTTTAAGTCTACAACTTTAGCAAACTTATTTCTTGCTGACTTTCCCATTATGTACTTTCAGGCGGAGAGTAATCTGCGTGAACCTTTGAGAAATCGAGAAACTTCAGGTATTTCTTGTTGATAAAAGTGTCTTCCCAGATAGCGACTATTTTTTCCTTTTTATCTATATTTTATTTTTCTCACACTGACTAATGTCGACTAATGTTACAGTCGCTTTCCTGACTGAAGCTGCTCATGTGTGATGTCACCGTATCTCATCGGCCGCAGCAATCTCAATATCTGACACATCTTCGTGCCAGTATTGCAGTATATAGTAGTAATAACAAGCGAAGTACAATTATGGCAACTCATTGGCACCTCAAGATTCTTAATGGAAAAAATGTCAATACCTCAGCCATTTATACAGCGCTCACTTCAAGCAGATCTGTCAGCAGATTTCACAATACAAACTGCATACATTAATAGATTTATAAGACCTGATGAGGCTGCTGTACTTTGAAAATCTGTAACACAATTGTTGTGCAATTATGTTTTAATTACTGGACCTTTGTAATGTATTTCCATATTTCATTGCGCTTATAAGTACAAGCAGATCGGTGAGACCTGATTCTGAGACCCACTTAAAACTCCACCTTACATTTCGTCCTGCAAAAAACCAAGCCTTCATAAGGCTATATCAGCAGAAATAATAAGTTATTTCTCTTGGAAGGAGAGGAGGAAAAAAAAATTGGCTTTGGTGGGAATGGGATGAATATTAAAATGCTGCTTCTCAATTTTGATAATGAGACGATAGTTTATTTTACGTAAGACTAATATTGCATTTAACATTCTGACAGATGATACCATAAAGAAAAAGGATCTGGTGTGTCTGGAAAAAAAGGAGTCCATTACTTTAAAGAGAAAGTTATTGCAGGATAGTGATGAGCTCTTGCCAAACATGTCACCCCAGCAGTAAGTATCTTATCATACCGCTAACCTGATAACTAATTACATTTAGGCTAAGTGCACACATTGCGGAATTGCTGCTGTAATTTCCGTGGCAATCCCGCACCTCCCTGCCGCGGGACATACACATTTTTATTGGTATGCGTATTCCCGCTAAAAACTAGCGTTTTGCTAGCGTAATCTTAGCTTGCAGAATGCTAGCGTTTTCCAAGCGATCTGTAGCATCGCTTGGAAAACTGATTGACAGGATGGTCACACGAGTCAAACATAGTGTTTGACAAGTGTGACCAACTTTTTACTATTGATGCCGCATCAAAAGTAAAAAGATCTAATGTAAAAATAATAAAAAAAAAAATAATAAATCGTGATATTCTCACCTTCCGGCGGCCCCCGCAGCCTTCCTGGGCCTCAGCGACGCTCCCGGCCAATCGCGTTCCCAAGGATGCTTAGCGACAATGACCCCAGATGACGTAGCATCACGCGAGACCGCTACGTCATCTGGGGTGATTCTCGCAATGCATTACTGGGAACGGGATTGGCCGGGAGCGTCGCTGAGAGGCGGGAAGGCTGCGGGGGCCGCCGGAAGGTGAGAATATCATTATTTTTTATGTTAATTATTGTTTTCACAGGGATATGGTACCCAGGGCCTGGAGAAGAGTCTCCTCTCCTCCAGACCCTGGGTACCATCCGCACATGAACCGCTTACTTTGCGCATGGTGGGCATAGCCACATGCGGAAAGTAAGCGGTTCAATGCATTCCTATGGAGGCGGAATCGCCGCGATTCCGCAAAAAGAATGAGCATGCTGCTTTTTTTTTCGCAATGTGATTGCACCGCGGAAAAAAGCGCATCATGTGCACATCATTGCGGAATCCCATATGATATAATGAGTTGCGTTGGGTAAGCGTTTTAAAACCACAGCAAAAAACGCTAAGAATCCTCAACGTGTGCACTTAGCCTTACCATTTTGTCCTCTGTGACAGAGCCACTTATGTGATTGACCTCAGTAAGTCTATGTTCTCGTGTCCAGTAAACTCCCTTAAATAAATCCAGCAGCAATCAATTGGCAAAAAAGTTGTGCAGACACCAATTTTTTTTTTGTCCAGCTAAAGAAAAAAAAGACGGATTTTGGTAAGAACTTACCTGTAAAATCCTTTTCAGCGAAGAAGGAAGGGAGACACACTAGTCATTACTAGTGGGTAGGCGGAGCCCAGATAGGATAGACACCTCAGATTAAAAAAGAGTGTTGACCGGCCCCTCCAGCTCGGGCTCCTCCTACTCCAGCTCTCCAGTCGTACACAAGCTAAGGAAGAGCAAATATCACCAGCGGAGCAACATAACCCCTTCTGAAGGACTTCAGAGAAAAAAACACAAGAATACAGGTTATGCATGCAACAGGCAAAAAAACCACACAGTTCCAGGTACTACTCACTGAACCTGACTACTGCGATGAGCTGGCAATGCTGGAACAGAGCCTTAGCGCGCCGACCTCAGCTCAGATAATCGCTATCAGAGAAGGGTCACGCCGCATCTGAAACACAACAACACACTTCTGCCATGGGAGGGATGTGTGTCTCCCTTCCTTCTTCGCTGAAAAGGATTTTACAGGTAAGTTCTTACCAAAATCCGTCTTTCAGCAGCAGATGAAGGAAGGGAGACACACTAGTCATTACTAGTGGGACGTCCCAAAGCAGTCCAGAAATTAAGGGTGGGAAAACAAAACCAAAAAAGGCAGATCCCAACAACCTAGGTAAATGCGCAACAAGCGCTAAACACAAGGTAACGAGAACTTTTAAACTACAGCCGCCTGCAGGACCCTTTGTCCTAAGGCCGCATCAGCGGAAGCACTGACGTCCACCTTATAAATTTTGTAAACGTGTGGACGGAGCGCCAGGTCGCCGCCCGGCAGAGCTGAGCTGCCGAAGCCCCTTGATGAAAGGCCCACGATGAAGCCACAGCCCTCGTGGAGTGAGCTCGAATCTTGATCGGGCAAGGTTCGCCCTTAAGTCGGTAAGCCTCTAAAATGGCCGACCGAATCCAACGAGCTATAGAGTCCTTGGAAGCTCGTTGACCACGCCGACGACCTGCTGGAATCACAAACAGAGAGTCCGATTTCCGAAAACCTTGAGTAATCGACAAATAGAACTTCAAAGCCCGCACCAAATCCAATGTGTGCAAGGCCCGTTCCTTCGCATTCCTCGGCTCCGGGCAGAGCGAGGGCAACACAATATCCTGGTTAACATGAAATTGCGATACCACCTTAGGTAGAAAGTCGCCCCGTGTGCGAAGCACTACGCGATCCGGGTAAAATTCCAGGAAAGGAGGCGAGCAAGAAAGAGCCGCCAACTCAGAAACCCTTCTCAAAGAGGTGACCGCCACAAGGAAGGCAACCTTCCAAGAGAGCAAAGAAAGGTTAGCAGAGCCCATAGGCTCAAAAGGTCCATGCTGAAGAGCCTCCAAGACAAGATTGAGCCGCCAAGGAGACACAGGCGTCTTCCGCGGCGGAAACTGACGGGCTATTCCGCGAAAAAAGGAACGCACGTCCCTACGCGAGGCGATAGCCTTCCGAAACAGCAAGGACAGAGCAGAAACCTGACCCTTCAGGGTGCTAACTGCCAAACCCTTATCCAGCCCGTACTGCAGAAAAGCCAACAAATTGGGAATGGAAAAAACCCTCGGGTTCCTTGAAGAACCCGAACACCACGAAAAGAAGGCTTCCCAAGTCTTGTGATAAATCCTAGTAGTAGCCGGACCTCTGGCAGCTCGCAGAGTGGCAATGACTTCGGCTGAAAAACCTCGACGGGTCAATATTTTGGTCTCAAGAGCCACGCCGTAAAACGCAGAGACTTCAGGTCCGGATGACGAACGGGCCCCTGGGTTAACAGGTCCGGGCGAAGAGGAAGTGGAAATGGAGGTGCTGCCAAAAGCGACACCAGTGTCGAGAACCACGTCCTCCTTGGCCAATCTGGGGCTATCAACATAGCCGGGATTCTCTCCAGCCTGATCCGACGCAGTACCAGAGGAAGCAAAGATATCGGCGGAAACACATAGATTAGCTTGAATTGGTCCCACGGAGCCACTAGAGCATCCACCGCCACAGCCTTTCGGGTCCTTGTACCTGGACATGAAGGTCGGTAACTTGGCATTGAACCTGGATGCCATCAAATCCACTTGGGGAGTTCCCCAACGGGAGCACAGTAGTGCAAAAATCTCCGGATGAAGACTCCATTCTCCGGGATCCATCTTTTCGCGACTGAGGAAGTCCGCCGTGGTATTCTGAACTCCTGGAATGTGGATCGCAGAGATGGCTGGCACTCTGGCCTCGGCCCAAACCAGGATCCGCGACACCTCCACCATGAGCCTGGCACTCCTCGTCCCGCCTTGATGGTTGATATACGCGACCGCCGTTGCGTTGTCTGTCTGCACTCGGACTGGCAGACCGCTCAAAGGGACCGTCCAGTGATGGAGGCAAAGGAAAATTGCCCTCAATTCCAGGATGTTGATCGGCAGAACAGATTCTTCCGACGACCATACTCCCTGAATCCAGAGATCGTTCCAGACACCCCCCCAGCCCGTCAGGCTGGCATCGGTGGTTATGACCGACCACCTCGGAGGGAGGAATGACTTCCCCAGGGATAATGCTTCCGGACGTAACCACCATCCTAGAGACTCTCTCACCCTGTGAGAGATGATGACACTGCAATCCAGCGAAGCCTGCGATCGATCCCAACGGCTCAGAATGAGCCTTTGGAGGGCCCTGGAATGAAACTGGGCAAACGGAAGTGCCTCCATGGACGCCACCATCAAACCCAGAAGGCGCATACACCTTCGAAGGGACATCGCTGTCGAAGACTTCATAACCTGTACATGTCGAAGGAGACATGCTCGCTTGTCTGGAGGTAGGGACACCACTGCTCGTACCATGTCGAAATGCATCCCCAAAAACAGGATTGACTGCGACGGTTCCAGAGACGACTTCTCCCAATTGACCAGCCACCCGAAGTACTCCAGGAGCTGAAGGGACAGATTGCGAGCCGCCACCGCCTCCTCCCTTGAGGACGCCACAATCAAAAGGTCGTCCAGGTAGGGAAGAATCGTAACCCCCTGTCTTTGAAGAATTGCCATGAGAGGCGCCAGAATTTTTGTAAAAACTCTGGGCGCTGAGGCCAACCCGAATGGCAGAGCCACAAACTGGTAATGGTCCTGACCTATGGCAAAACGAAGGAAGCGTTGGTGAGCCCTTCCGACGGGAACATGCAAATAAGCGTCGCGAATGTCGATTGACACCAAAAAATCGTTCTGCGACAGGGCTGCCACAACGGAGCGAAGCGACTCCATGCGGAATTTCCGGGTGTGGACATGCTGATTCAATCTTTTGAGATCCAGAATGGGGCGAAATTTGTCCTCCTTTTTGGGGACCACAAAAAGGTTGGAATAAAATCCTTTTCCCCGGTCCTCTGGCAGAACCGGTATCACCACACCCTTCTGCAGAAGGGATTCGACCTCTCGCAGTAGAGCGGCAAATAGCTCGGGCTCCGACGGAATGCGAGATTGGCAAAAACTGTCCGGGGGTCGAGAAGAAAACTCTATGAAGTAGCCTGTCGACACGACCCGCGTTACCCAGGCGTCCGGAACGCGGGAAACCCAAGTCGATTCGAATTGGAGCAGGCGACCCCCCACTCGAGAGCCCTCGAGTGGAACCCTGGCGTCAGTCCGCCTTAGCGGGCTTTTTGTCCGCTTCCCGCTTGTCTTGACGGAAACTTTGTTTCCAGGGAGTGCGGGATTTCTGAGAGGTCTTTTTTCCCGAAAAAGAGGGACGACCCGATCCCCAAGAGGACTGACCGAACCGTCCCCTGGACCGAAAGGATCGCCGACCACTACCGGCACTAGGCCTGCCAGGCACAGAAGCTATAGCTCTTCGCTGCGGTAAAGCTGCTTCTTTTGCCTTTGCCTTGGCAATCAGCTCTGTGAGGTCAGATCCAAATAGCTGACCACCCTTGTAAGCTAAAGATAGCAAACCTTGCTTGGAAACCGCGTCCCCGGTCCACTGTCTAAGCCACAGTGCTCTTCTGACTGACCGCCGAGGATTGCGCCCTTGACAGCAGTGACGCAGTATCCAGACCTGCATCATAGCCGTATCGGGCTGCGGTCTCCAACAATTCGAGAAGCCCATCTACCTTGGATAACGGAGATCTATCTTGCCACGCCGTCCGTAGACGGACCAACCAGCTCAGGGAAGCTTTACAAGCACACATGGATCCTAGCACCGCTCTGAATCCATGACCCGCGACCTCGTAGATGGATTTCGCCGCCATCTCCGTTTTTCTGTCCAGCGGATCCTGCAGACTCGCCTTCCCTTTAACAGGGAGTAAAGAGGATTTGCTAAGCTGGGATAAAGGAACATCCACTTCAGGAGAAGGTATCCAATTATCAATCAACTCCGTCGAACACGGATACAGTGCCTCAAAAAACCGTGTCCCCTGAAAACGTTTATCTGGACACAGGCGTTCCTTCTCCACTGCTCCATTAAGCTCGTCCAGAGATGGTAATGCCGATCGCGACTTATACGCCTCCTGAAACATCCGGGCCGACTTACCGGGACGTCTAGTTACCTCCTCCGGTAACTGTAACGCCTCCCTCATGGCCCCAATAAAAGCCTCTGTTCGGCCCAAAAAAGAGGCAGAATGCCCCTGCCGATCCTCCTTATCCGACTCGGACATCTCCCCATCCGAGCTTGAAGGGGAACCCTCTCCGTATTCTATATCAGAGATCTCTGATTCGCTACGCGGGAAGGAAGGTACCGGCCTGTGTCGCTTCCTGCCATGAGAGGATCTAGCTGACACCCAATAACCTAAAAGGTCAGACAGGCCATCAATAGAACGAGCGAGGGCATCCATTTTGGCATCACTGCAACCTCCGACCGCTGCGCTTGACGCCGTCGAGGTCTGCGTATCAGATACGCGCGACTGATCCTGTAGCGGATCTGGGAGACGGTCCGCACCTTCTGGACCCTGATCCGACATGCCCTCACACAGTATATGGCAGGTCAAAACCTGTCAGTAACTAGAAAAAAGTGTGGTTTCTTAAGTGGACGAAACAAGAACGCTGAAGGGTTAAAGCTCTTAAAGGGGAGAGCTACCCCAGCTGTCCCTCAATTTAAAAAATCAGCAGAATATGTCAGCAGTATAATTAACCCTTTATGTTCTGATCCAAACTGGAACAGAACCTACGGCGGGTAGTTGCTGGATTCTTGCGCTGAAAGGGTTAACCATCCAATAGGGGTTAATGTCGCAGGCTCCCCACAACTCCCTTTTAAAGTGAGAAGGGTGTGCGAGCCCCAGACAGAACAAGGTCTCTATATGAGACCGCAGCTGCAGGATAGCGCAATCTGCCACCTTGTTCACAGAAAGGTCCTGCGCTGTGGGGGTGAGGACGTTAAGTTCACTCACCCAGCTGGCCGCGGTGATGTTCTCTTGTCAGTCGGGAGGAGCGGAGCATGAGGAGCCCGGGGAGGCTAGTAATGGCCGCTGCGCTGAGAGAAGCCGGAAGAGAAGCAGTAAAAATCGCACGCTCAGAGCGCTTCCTGTCACAAGAAGACCGGGAAGCGCGAAGCCACGCCCCCCGCCGGCTTAAAAAAAAAGTGCGAACTCCTCCGCTCTCTGCTCTCCCATGTCCTGCAGGTATCTGCCTGCGGACAAAAAATACAATCACCAAACATGTCACATGTAACAGCGGCTGCCGCAGCAGCCGCTGAAGCACTCACATACATTAAAAATATGGAGTACTCACCAGCTGAGCGCCACAGGGACCCCCAGGGGTTTGTGGCGCTGTGCCCATCGCTTCCCCCCAGGGCGGGGAACGCAGTGACCCCAGATGCGCGGTTTGCGTCCCCGCCAGGGAAGCAATCCTCATCTCCCAGGGCCGGCAGGGTTCTGCAGGGACCACCTTACAGGGTAATACAGATCCGCCAAGGGAGAGGTGGGGGTCCAGCAGCGCTGAGACCCCTGAGACCTCTAGACCACTTCTGGTGATCCAAGTCTCTTGTCCGATGAAAATAAAAAAATCTTCTGAGGAGCTGCTTCCAGCAGCGACTATCCTCTGAGACCTCAAATTTTAGACTGGAGAGCTGGAGTAGGAGGAGCCCGAGCTGGAGGGGCCGGTCAACACTCTTTTTTAATCTGAGGTGTCTATCCTATCTGGGCTCCGCCTACCCACTAGTAATGACTAGTGTGTCTCCCTTCCTTCATCTGCTGCTGAAAAATGATTTCAACTGAATCCATTTTTTTTTAACATGGAAGTCTATGGATCCGTTAAATGCCAATCCATTTTTCTTCCATTTGAAACGGATCCGTTTTTTGCTTACTAGTTTCAAATAGAAGAAAACAGATGGGTATTTAAAGGGGACAGCTGTGACTTTATAAAAAAAAAAATAATTAATAAAATGTTCCTAAGCACTAACAGGCAGGTAGTTGCTACCTCCCTGCCTTTTGTGTCCAGCACCGTTCTTCACCCGCACAGGGCAGTCACACACCGGTCCTGCTGGCGATGCTGCTGACGTCGCATCAACAGAGCAGCCGCTTCTTTTCTGTCCTGCTGTGTCGATTGGTCACGACTGCTGAAACTTTGTAACATTTTTTTTTTTTAAACATACCTTTTTTCTCCACTGATAAACCATTTCTCTTCCCTCTTGCTCCCTGAACTAAACATTCACTGAAGAACTACTGTAGATGGGTAGTGAACCAAAATATATATATATATAAAGATTAATAGTTAATATTGGTCCCTTAATAGAGGTGGATGCGTTTCCGCTTTAATTAGTATTTTTGGCAGGAAACTCATCCTTTTTCAACTGCTAAAAATTGAGAGACTAAGATGTACTCAGTTCATTGAGAGATAACATACTGCCCATAGAAGTCTATGGAGAGAAAAGGGACAGAATAGTGACAGAGAGGTGGAGATCACACGAAAACCAGAATAGTGGGTGTTATACAGGTCTGTGCAGCTTTTTCGTTAGAGGGGTGTGACAGAGATAAGGGAGCAGGATATCCACTCCTGTGTGTGTATTGTAGTGGAGACATTAGAGCACCTAGTCAGTAAAAACTGGATGATGGAGCATAAATCTACGTTGGGACTCCAAACTGAATTAAGGCTACCAGACTAATTCCTCTTTTTACGTTTAGAATTGAAGTAAAGCCCCCGAAACAGCAGGAGATTCCCGAGAACCAAGATGTTGATAATTTCACGGAAGATTCATTGCTGGAAGAGACGGGGACTCCAGGGTCAGAGGTGAATGAACCGGCGTCAAGACACCATTCTGGGCCTACTGAGAGGATCACACCAGTTAGAAGGTGGTTGAATCGTCGCTTTGCTAGGGATATAGGCCAGTCACGTTTTCAACAGGAAAGAGTTGAAGATCTGGATGATATGGATGGATTTAGCCTTGCAGTTGCAGGACAATGTCGGCGCATGCCAGTGGACAGGCAGGCCCCATACATGTCTTATGTCCTCGCTTCTGCACAATTATTTCGTGAATCTGCAATTCTGCCTAATGTCGAAGTATTAATAGACAACCTCCGGACTGAGCTGGGTAGATTTCAGCAGTCCTCATCCTGTGGCGCTAATGGTACATCGGATTAGTTAAATTTGGAAGAAAAAAAAAGACAAAAGAAAACACAGAAAAAGTTATTTTTTACTGGATATTTGTAGAAACCAATAAGTTGAAACAACGGTCAGAAAGACAATTAGTCACAAAGCCGAGTGCATATATGAAGAGTACCAGAGAAAGTAGAGGTGCAATATATTCTCAGAAGTGTACGTCTGTGTTCCCCGAACGGTTGCATCGGAACAACATGCAGTAACAGGACACAACACTGTGCACTCCGCTAACATGCTGCACGTCAGAACCATTACTGATCCCCAATGATCTGCGCCACAATTTCAACTTTTATAAATACTATACATCTGATGCCTGCGATGTAATAAACTGTATAAACCATCGACTTGTGGTCAAGCTTTATATTGGGATTCTTTTGGAATGGAGTGGTGTAGCTGGGCAACTCCATAAAGGGATTGTCCAGTCTAAGAAAAGTCTGCACTCACCGTATGTGACTGCAGAGTGTTGAATCATGACAGTGTGTGATGCGCACACAGTCACAATTTCCCTTTATTCCTCAAATAACTTCATGTATGTGATTTACACACTTGCAGTCATGTACCATCCAGACTACTCGGCTTGAACATTGAGAAGCGGTGGAAAGTTGGCACATGACTGCAGGCATGTAAATCTCATACATGGAATCGCGTAACAGTCCACGCACACAGAGAATACAGAGGAATTGTTACTGTATCGTACCGCCATCACATAGTCACTGCAGACTTTTCTGTTTTGCCGAACAACCCCTTTAAGCCTCATTCAGACGTCCGTGATTTTTCTAATATGTAAAAATACAGTAACTTTCACTGATGGAAAAAATAAACCACAGCTACAAAGCTTCTCCTATTCATTACAATGTTAATTCCGGACTGCACATAGATTGCACTCTGATGCCATCCTTTGCTGTCAGAGGTTTCCATGGAGCCATAAATTTGTATGGGTAATTTTCATCTGTGACTTGGATCGAAAAAAAGACATGTCTCAATTATTTTATTTTTTTTTGTACAGTCTACAAAATTAACTTATACATGGGAATGGCTCCATAGTCTATAATGGGCACATAGTCTCTACGTGAAAAACATGGATAGAACTGTTACATAATTCATGAATGTGACCTTAGGGCGGTTTCACACGACCTGATATTTCTGGTACCGGAAAAATCAGTACCGGAGATATCAGTGTCCATGTGTGTACTATGTGCAGCAACCGTGTGCCACCCGTGTGCCGCATCAGTACCACATGGACAGCTACAGTAAGCGCTGTCCCCCTGCTTGTGGTGCTGAAGCTCCGTCATGATTCTCCCTGCTCTGCCGGCAACAGCGCGAGCAGTGAGAATCAATGAAAACCCGACGTAGAGGTCCCCCTTAGGTTATCAACCAACCCGTCAAAACTATACAGCTGGGGGCTGCTATTCTCAGGCTGGAAAGGGGCCATGATTATGGGCCCCCCAGCCTAAAAACAGCAGCCGCCAGCTGCCCAGAAAAGGCGCATCTATTAGATGCGCCTATTCTGGAGCTTTGTCGGGTTCTTCCCACTTGCATTGTAGAGGTGGCAAGTGGGGGTTAATAAAGGGTTAATGCCACCTTGCTGTTGTAAGGTGGCATTAAACCAGGCTTAGTAATGCATAGGTGTCAATCAGACACCTATGCATTACTAATCCTATAGTAAAGAAAGGGTTAAATAAGCACACACACATTAACAATAAGTCTTTTAATGAATGAATACACTACACAGGTTTTTTACATCTTTATTATACTGCCATTCCTTAATGATGCCCTCATTCTCCTGTAAAAAATATAAAACAAAAAAGCAACAATATCCCATACCTGTCCGGCGTACAGTCAGGTCCCACGGCGTTAATCCATCTCAGGGGTTAATCACTTTACAGCAGGAGCGACTGCTAATGCGACCACTCTGGCTGTAAAGCACTGGGGAATGACTGGGAAGCAGCGCGCACAGGCTCAGTGAAGAGCGGTGACGTCACTGACTCTCTGCTCGCTGCTCCCATTCATTCCCCAGTAGTTTTCAGCCAGAGCGGTCGCATTAGCAGTCGCTCCTGCTGTAAAGTGATTAACCCCTGAGATGGATTAACGCCGTGGGACCTGACTGTACGCCGGACAGGTATGGGATATTGTTGCTTTTTTGTTTTATATTTTTTACAGGAGAACGAGGGCATCATTAAGGAATGGCAGTGTATTAAAGAATTAAAACCTGTGTAGTGTATTCTTTCATTAAAAGACTCTATTGTTACTGTGTGTGTGTTTATTTAACCCTTTCTTTACTATAGGATTAGTAATGAATAGGTGTCTCATTGACACCTATGCATTACTAAAGCCCCCGTCTCACACAGCGATCTCGCTAGCGAGATCGCTGCTGAGTAACTAGTTTTGTGACGCAGCAGCGATGTCCCCAGCGATATCGCTGTGTGTGACATTCAGCGACGATCAGCCCCCCTGCTGGGTATCGCTGATCGTTGCTGAATGTCCTGGACATTTTTTTGATCGCTGGTCTCCCGCTGACAGGCACGCATCGCTGCGTGTGACAGGCGGGAGACCAGCGATCCGCTGGTAACCAAGGTACACAACGGGTTTCCAGGCGCGGGGCTGAGCCTAGAAACCCGCTGTGTACCTTGGATACCAGCGCCCTGCATCAGGGCGCTGGTATCCAAGGTACACTGCGGGTAACTAAGCGATGTTACCTGCAGTGTCGCTGTGCTGATCGCTGCCCTGAGCTGCCTGTTTGGCAGCTCAGCAGCGATCCTGACAAGTGCATATCGTTGTCGGGATCGCTGGTGTATCGCTATGTGAGACTGGCTTAACGCCACCTTACAATAGCAACCCTTTATGAACCCCACTTGCCACCGCTACAGGGCAAGTGGGAAGAACCCGACAAAGCTCCAGAATAAGCGCATCTAATACATGCGCCTTTTCTGGGCAGCTGGCGGCTGCTGTTTTTAGGCTGGGGGGCCCATAATCATGGCCCCTTTCCAGCCTGAGAATAGCAGCCCCCAGCTGTATAGTTTTGCCGGGTTGGTTGATAACCTAAGGGGGACCTCTACGTCGGGTTTTTCATTGATTCTCCCTGCTCGCTGTTGCCGGCAGAGCAGGGAGAATCATGACAAGCAGCTTCAGCACCAGCTGCAGGGGGACAGCGCTTACTGTAGCCGCGAGTTCCCCAGCGGCTGTCGTGTGCACGGAGGACTGTGTGAACAGTTCTTCGTGTACACGTGTGCGGGACGTTTTCCGGTCTGTGTGAAAACACGCACATGTGCATAGACACATAGATTATAATGTGTCTGTCTGTACGTGTCTCCAGTACATGTGAAAACTGTCACCACATGTACTGGAGACACGGACGTGTGAAACCGGCCGTATAGAGAGTTTGCTCAAAGAAACTGGTTAGATTTGAAGTTTATTTTTCCAGTGCACTTTCAAACACAAAATCTGTCTTGATTCTTGTGTGCAACATCTCCATAATTGTCTTTAATGGTTTCCAAAAATAAAGCTCTATATGGCATGGTAATGGCAGCTGTAATTGCAGCCCCATCTTCAAATCTGTTATATATGAATTTACATGTCAATATCTTAGGAATACTTTTACTTATTGACCCCTTAACGACCAGTGGAGCACGCCTGTGTGGAGTGGAGGAATGGAGCAGGCTCAGGAGCTGAGCCAGCTCCATTCCTGGCAGATGATGGCTGTTTTCCTGTGCCATCATCTGCCTCTGCCAGCCACGAGTTTAGCTCTATCTGCAAAGCACCTTTCACTATACTGTAAGTGTGCCCTGGCCCATCGTTTCTGTGCAGAGCAAGCTGTCAAAGCCATCGGGCGTGACTGAAAGTTGGTGGCTCCCAGGAAGAAATAAGTTAATTTCTTTATCTCCAGGTAGCCACTTTCAGTAAGGTGGCCGGGCAGCATTATAACATTATTTATTGCAGTTTAACCCTATATCTGCAGGTAAATTGTGTATTTCTGGGTGGCAGGTTCTGTTTAAAAAGGGCTAAATGCTTTTTTCATTGCTTTTTTTTTCAAACTTTTTTTAGGATTGCAATCCAAGAGCATTATCTTTTTCTTTTGACTTAGCCATATGAGTGGTAGTTTTTGTTTCTTTAAAGTTGTATTTGTTAGTGACACAATTTTGGGTGTACATATGACTTATTAATTAAATGAAAGAGGGGAAAATGTTTTTTGTTTTTTTTTACATTGTACTACACAAAGAATGTTAACTTTATTCTATCAGCCAGTAGAATTATGTTGATACCAATTTATATTTTTTTTGTTTGTGTCTTACTATAATAAATATACTTTGTAAAAATAAAAAAAATGATAATTTCTTGCCTGGGCAGCCTATGGCAGCACATAATGGGTTAATACTTTACTCCTAGCTAGAAATAGAAGACATGTTAATAAGCAATTAAAACTAATTAATTGTAAGTAATTTACCACTCCCCAATCCTACACAATAAGGGGAGTGAAACTCTCACAGGCCACATATGTTTGTTTCTTCTTGTAGGAAACAAGATCAGATATAATGGTAGGTTATGTGTGTGTATTCCTTCCTGTATTCCAGAGGGCTTCTCCTGTCCTTCAGGGTAGAAGACTGGGCTGACTGTATACAATTTTATATGTTGTCAATCAGTAATAGCAGTTTTACATTGTGCCCATTTTGGTTTGTCTGTATGGTATTGATGGTTCAGAGCACTGTATCCTACATTACATGCCTCCTTCTGCTGTGTTAATATCACTACTGACCTGATCTTTCCCTCCAGGAATTGGCGGCAGGAGCCTCGTGCATGTGTGATAGAGTATAAAGTCAGGGTGAAAGGCAGGCAATCTGTGCATACACCCAGCGTCCGGGTGCACGCCCCGTTCTAATTCCTGCAGGCGCATGCGCAATCAATGACGTCAGTGGTGCGGCCCTATTAAAGCGCCTGTTAGTGTGTTATGGCCAGGCAGCTGTTCTCTCTGCAGAGGTATTTAGGTGCATGTGGTTGATATGAGCCCCTACATTATCCTGCTATTAGTGTGCTTTTGGTTTTCCTAGAGGTCTGCTCAAAGAAGGGTAAATCTTGAGAATCTGCTTTGCCTGTGAACAGCAATTAGCCCATGACTTAGTTCATGTTACAGCTCACACTACAAGAAGCTAAAGTTTGTGGGGATTATCATCAATACGCACCTCCTCTCAATCAGGCTTTGCAACTAAAGAGTTCTCAAGCTACAACACAGTATTTACATTTGATCCACAGATCTGAAGTCACCATCACATCAAGAATGAGTGTTTTAGGAACCTTAACCTCCACCATTGAGGCAGTTCCTGGACTTGAGTTCATTTTCACTCTCTACAAAGAGGTTCTTTGCAGCTGGAACAAGTGTTTTGCTTCTGTAGGCTCCAAGATGATTCTTCCAACAAACAAGATCTTCGATGGTGGTTGTCTTGTGACATGACCTTCATGTTGGATGCCTCAAGCTTGGTTTGGGGTGGCCATGTTGGCAACAAGTGGATCCATTGGGGTCTGGTTGAACCAGGAGATCCAGAGATCATTCAAACTCGGGCAATATGGTTGGGCCTGAGTCACTTTCAGTCTATCCTTTTCCATTCAAAGCATTTGGTCTGACAACCTGGCTTCTGTATTTTACATCAACAAGCAGGGGGGAACCAAGAGTCTGTCATTGGCAGCAAAATGTCAGCAACTATTAAACTGGGCAGAAAGCATCTCGGCTGTCCACATCCAGGAGGTATCCAATGTCCGAGAAGAGTGGCTGAGTCGCAGCAAGATTCATCCTGAGGAACGGAGTCTGGACAGCAAAATTATCCTGTCGGTCACCCGCAATATGAGCCTTCCATGTCTAGATGTCATGCCAGCATGCTAAGACTTGCCAGTTTTGCTTTCTCTACCCCTTCGACCAACCTTGGAAGATACAGTCTCTACTTTCCTTGGAAGGGCGTGCTGATTCATGTTCACCCCTCCCCAATTTGGTTGATCATGAAAGTGCTGAACAAGATAAGAATAGAAGAATTGAAGTCATTAACAATTCTTCCCTTCTGGCATCGAAGAGACTGCTTTCCACTGGCTGGGGACTGGCAGATACTAGAAACTAACTGTCCTACCATACAGTCATGGCCAAAAGTTTTGAGAATGACACACATATTATATTTTCACATGATCTGCTGCCCTCTGGTTTTTATGTGTGTTTGACAGATGTTTTTATCACAGACAGAAATATAATTGCAAACATATGAGTAACAAAAGCTTATATTGACAGTTAGAATGAGTTAATGCAGCAAGTCAATATTTGCAGTGTTAATAATAATAATAATAATCTTTATTTATATAGCGCCATCATATTCCGCAGCGCTTTACAGTTTAACAGTTTCAGAACACAAGTCATAAGTAACAGCATTAACAATACAATAATTAAAGCAATATAAGCCGCCCCTGCTCGTGAGAGCTTACAATCTACAATGAGGTGGGGGAGATACAAAGTACAGGTGTTTATATACAATGGTGTATTTACAATGATGGTCCAGCCATCTTGAGGGAGTGAGGGATGGATGGAGATAGTGAATGGCTACACACACACACTTACACATAGAATGACTTTGATTAGTGAATGTGATAGGCCGCTCTGAACAAATGTGTTTTGAGGGAGTGCCTGAAACCATGTAAATTGTGGATAGTCCTAATTTCTTGGGGTAGAGCATTCCAGAGGATTGGCGCAGCGCGGGAGAAGTCTTGGAGTCGGGAGTGGGAGGTACGGATTAGTGCAGAGGTTAGTCGAAGGTCGTTTGCAGAGCGCAGCAGTCGGTTAGGCCGATAGATAGAAATGAGGGAGGAGATGTAGGGGGGTGCTGCACTGTGGAGAGCTTTGTGGGTGAGAACCAGTACTTTGAATTGGATCCTATAATGAATGGGCAGCCAGTGTAAGGACTGGCGAAGAGCGGACGCGTCCGAGTACCGATTAGCCAGATGGATTACCCTGGCTGCTGCATTAAGGATGGACTGGAGAGGGGATAGTCGAGTAATGGGGAGGCCAAGTAATAGAGCGTTGCAGTAGTCCAGGCGGGAGTGGATCAATGCTACAGTGAGGGTTTTTGTTGTTTCCATGGTGAGAAAAGTCTAAGTTACTTACCGTTAACGGTATTTTTCGAAGTCCATGACAGCACTACAGAGAGAGGGGATCCGCCCCTTAGAAACAGGAAACCTACAGATATAAAAGGGCGGCACCTCTCCCACACATCAGTTGCATTACAGAGCATAAGAGGACATCAAGGTTAAATGGTATACAGCAAAAAAAATTTCATGCATCACACAGTAACATTAATCAATTGTTTATTACATGTGGACTACATAAGCGGAAGAAGTGCACATAAAACCTGGGTGGGAATGTAAGGGTGCTGTCATGGACTTCGAAAAATACCGTTAACGGTAAGTAACTTAGACTTTATTCGAACGTCCATGACAGCACTACAGAGAGAATTACAGAGAGTAATAACTACTTAGGGAGGGACTACTGCCTGCAGCACCCTTAGTCCGAAAGAAAGGTCTGAGGAAGCACCCAAATCTAATCTATAATGAGTGTAAAACGTGTGTGGAGAAGACCACGTAGCTGCCTTACATATCTGGTCAATCGAGACTTCTGCCTTTTCTGCCCATGAAGTCGCCACAGCTCGAGTGGAATGCGCCCTTAGCCTCTCAGGTGGCTGCTTGCCCCCCGAGGTGTATGCCAGAGAAATTGCTTCCCTAATCCATCTGGCCAATGAGCTCTTTGTTAATCTACGGCCTTTGTTAATTCCTTGAAAAGAGACAAACAATGCACTGTCCCTTTTCCAGGGATCAGTGACTGCCAAATATTGCAGCAGACATCTTCTAACATCTAAAGTATGAAGTTTCATCTCTTTTTGATTAGATGGATTAGGGATGAACGAAGGGAGAATAATTTCCTGTGTTCTGTGGAAAGCGGAAGACACCTTAGGTAGGTATGCTGGATCCGGTCTAAGTATTATCCTGTCATTCAGGACCTGAGTGTAAGGAGACAGTCTAGATAGTGCCTGGATGTCACTTACCCTCCTAGCCGAGGTTAATGCTACCAGGAAAGCGGTCTTAAGGGAAAGAGTTTTTATTGATGCTCCTGATATAGGTTCAAAAGGGGGCTCTGTTAAAGCAGTGAGAACAAGATTTAAGTCCATGGCATGATTCTCACCTTCACTATGGGTCTCGACCTACCTGCAGCTTTAATGAATCTACTGACCCAGTAATTATTTGCGATGTTGCAACTAAAGAGTGCCCCTAAAGCTGAAACTTGCACCTTAAGGGTGCTTGTGGAGAGACCTAAGTCCAGACCCTTTTGTAGGAATTCTAGAATCTGGGTTATCGGTGTTGTGTCCCCTGCTACAACCGCCGAGCTCTGAAGAAATTTCTTCCAAATCCTAGCGTAGATCCTAGTTGTAACCTCTTTTCTGCTTTTAAGGAGAGTATTAATTACATTAGCAGAAAACCCCTTATCTGTCAGCAGCGACCGTTCAAAATCCACGCCGTCAGGTGGAGGCCCGCTACTCGAGGATGGTAGACTGGACCCTGGGAGAGCAGATCGGGAATGTCCGGCAGGACCCACGGGTCGGCTATCGACATGTTTCTGAGACATGAAAACCATGCCCTCCTGGGCCAAAAAGGAGCGATTAATATTATCCTTGCCCTGTCCTTCCTGACCTTCCTCAATACTAGGGGGAGTAAGGACAGGGGAGGGAAGGCGTAGGCTAGATTGAAATCCCACTGTAATAGAAGAGCGTCCACTGCCAGAGGGCGTTCTTTGGGATTCAGAGAGCAGAACTGTCACTTTTCTGTTGCTTTTGGTAGCAAAGAGATCTACTTCCGGTAGACCCCATTTCCGCACAATTAGGTCGAAGATGGAAGTCTTTAATGACCACTCTCCTTGGCTCAGGAGATTGCGGCTTAAGAAGTCCGCCTTGGTATTTTCTTCTCCCCTTATATGTAGAGCCGTTAGAGAAAGAAAGTGTCGTTCTGCTATCTGAAGTAGGCGCTTTGCCACTTCCATGAGAGGACCGGAACGAGTACCACCCTGGTGGTTGATGTATGCGACTGTGACCCGATTGTCGGAGAGCACTCGAACGTGGTGACCCTGTAGATAGACAAGGAGCTTTTTAATTGCTAGCTCTACCGCTGTTAATTCCTTCATATTAGAAGACATATGAATTTGATCCTGCTCCCATAAGCCCTGAACCATAACGTCCCCCATATGAGCCCCCCACCCAGAGGGGCTAGCATCTGTTGTGACTATTCGGGATATCTCATATTCCCAGGGAACCCCCTTAGACAGGTTTGTCTCATTCTTCCACCAATCCAGGGATCTTATAGCAGCCTGGGACAAGGATAGCTGGCCTTCCAGGTAACCACCTAGCAAATTTTGATACAGCAAGACCTCAGCTTGCAGTGCCCTTGTGTGAAATTGAGCCCACCGAACCGCGGGAATGCAGGACGAGAGGGAGCCCAAAGAGACATAGCTTTCCTAAGCGACATGGAGGGATTACTGGAAGCGTTTAGGACCTGGTACCGTAAACGAATTAACTTGTCTGACGGTAAACTACAGTTCTGATTTTGTGAATCCAGGATTAGCCCTAGAAATTGCTGAACCCTCATCGGATTCAAACGAGACTTTTTGGTATTTATTAGCCATCCCAGCCGCTCTAAGGTAGAAATCGCTCTTTTCAGTTGCTCTAGGCAATGCTCTGCCGTCTTTCCTATAATAAGAAAGTCGTCAAGGTAGGGGACTATAAGCATATTTGATTCACGTAAGTGGGCCATGACCTCCGACATAACCTTAGTGAATACTCGTGGGGCCACCGCCAAGCCAAAGGGAAGGGCGCTAAATTGAAAATGTCGCAGTGATTCCCCCATCTGGATTGCTACTCTGAGGAAACGCTGATGCTCCATATGGATCGGTATGTGGTAATAAGCGTCTTTCAGATCTAACACCACCATAAAGCAATTTTCAAACAGAAGCTTTATTGCTGAGCTGACCGTTTCCATTTTAAATGGGTGAATAATCAGGAATTTATTGAGGGCTTTCAAATTAATAATTGTTCTAAAAGACCCATCCAGTTTATGGATCAAAAACAGAGGGGAGTAAAACCCCTTACCCCGCTCTGCTTCTGGCACCTCCACTAAGACTTTCTTAGCGCAAAGCTCCTGAACCTCCAACTCTAGAGCGGCCTGCTCCGATGGGGATGATCTGAGTGGGGTAACTTTAAAGTTATCCCAAGGTACCGAGGAGAATTCTAACCGCAGCCCTGTAGCTATGATGTTAAGGATCCAGCTACTGTTTGAGATTTCCGACCAGGCCGGGTAGAAGGCTTTCAATCTGCCTCCTACCGGCATCGCTAGTCATTGCGAGGGTTTTTTTGTTTCCCTAGGTGGACCTCTAAACATAAACCCTGTACCTCTTCGCCTCTTTTCATCCCATTTGGCTCGTTCCCTGGACGACCTTCGGTAGCTGAACCTCCTTCTGCTGAAAGGTCTTTTATAGGAAGGAGTTGATAGACTGGGAAACTTTTTCTTGTCGTCCCCTGCCTTTTCTAAAAGTTCGTCCAGGACCGGGCCAAAAAGATATTCGCCGTCACACGGAATGGAGCAGAGGCGAGATCTGGCTTGAATATCGCCCGGCCAACATTTCAGCCATAATGCCCTTCGTGCTGAATTAGACAGCCCTGCCGCTCTGGCAGCCATTCTTACTGAGTCCGCTGAGGAATCAGCCAGGAAAGCCGCCGCATTCTGAATTATTGGCAAGGTCTTTCGAATTGTCCCCCTGGAGGTTCCATCTGTTAACTGGGAAGCTAACTGGTCTAGCCAGACCATCAATGACCTGGCTGCGCAAGTGGCTGCAACTGCCGGCCTCAGGGCACCTGCCGACATCTCCCATGTGCCTTTCAAGAAGGAATCTGCCTTCCTGTCTAGTGGATCTTTCAAAGACCCCATATCATCGAAAGGGATGGAGGATTTTTTAGAAGCCTTCGCCACTGCTGCATCCAGCTTCGGGGCCTTATCCCATTTACCCGTCAGGGGATCTTCAAAGGGATATCTCCGTTTAAACGCTTGGGGTAAGGAGCCTCTTTTTTCAGGCTTCTTCCACTCTCTGTCTATAAGGCCTTGGATGCTACTGTTTAGTGGAAAGGATCTCCGTTTTTTTGGATCTAGACCACCAAACATCAGATCCTGTACTGAGGGCTCTGGTTTCGCCTCTTCTACCCCATGGTGGACCTAACGGATTTGACAAATTTGTCCATCTGGTCCAAGGGAAAACAAAAACGGGTAGCGTCTTCCGTAGAAGACGAGGAGGAAGCCGAAGAGGAAGGCGAGGAGGGTCCTGACACAACTTCACCCCTATCATGGGCGGCAGGCGACTCTGAATCAGACAACACTGGTACATTTCTACGCCTGGAAAATTCTCCGTGTCTTGAGGACGCTTTCAACTCTGCTCTTATTATCTCCTTCAGGCTTTCGGTGAAATTTGGAGTCTCCTCCGCTATCTAAAAAGGGAAGGGGCATAGGGGGGGTTTACTATGTTATCCCATGCCCCTGTCCTTCCCCTTAACAATGCCCTACCGTCTGTTGCATGAACGGCTGGCACAACCTCTTAGGGCAAGTGTCAGGCAGAGGGCAAGCGCAAAAGGCACATTCCCTGTGCTTGCTTTTCACCGAACACTTCTTCCCCTAGTAACAGACAAAATGGGGAAAAAACTGTATTACTGGGTATTCTAAATCTGACGATCTCTTACCCAGATTGTACAGCAGTAGGTACCGGATCACGGGGAGGGGGCTTTTTCCCAGCTGCGGAACTTCTGCGGCTGGTGCTCCTGGCCATTGAAGAGGAGCGCTCTGTCTGCTGCTGCTGCTGGCTCTCCTGTTGCACCGAGGGAGCCTCTGCAGTGTCCATCGTAAAAAAATGGGGCAGAAGCGCTTTACCTCTTTCCTAGGCTCCTTATATCCTCCCCCGGATATCCGGATCAGCAGGTCTGGCCAGGGGTCCACCCCCTCCTACTCCCCGCCCCACGGCCCCCCCTGCACCTCCCCGCCGTCCCCACAGCAGGCGCCGTCCGATGATGCAGCCGCCAAAATTTTCAAAAACGCCGGCCGGCGTCTCACTTCCGGTTCCGGTGGTGGAGACTCCGCCCCCTTTTTTCCCCCGCTCGCACGGACCGACGGAGGTAAGCACAATCCCCCGCTGCATCGCCCCCCCAAGCGGAGATCTCCCCCGACCCCAGCCGCGCTGCTGCAACAGCGGCGCACGACTGAAATTTCAAAACCGCCCGCCGCGCCGTCCATAACAGTGACCCGCGGCGGGAAATTCAAAAAAAACCCCCGCCGCAGTGACGCGGCGGGAAATTAAAAAATTTTTTTCAAAAAATTTTTTTTTTTTTAAAAAAAATCACGGCTGCACCCTCAAGAGGCCCCCACCATGACAGGACCACAGGAGAGGACAGGGAGAAGGCATCGGGACCAGGGAGAGGGGGGGAAATACATACCTACCGGCGCTGGCTGGGAGACAGAAATCCTCTGGATACTGCTCCCTGCACACTGCCGTGGAATCCTACCCGGACCCACCGTGGCGCTTCCAGGGGCTCCGCACCGGCCGAGGTAGGAGATTCCCCCCCGCTACCTGGGTCGACCGGCCGGCCTGGGTCCTCCTGAAGATCTTCATCTGTAGGAAACCCGTCCTTTAGGAACAGGAAACCAACTGATGTGTGGGAGAGGTGCCGCCCTTTTATATCTGTAGGTTTCCTGTTCCTAAGGGGCGGATCCCCTCTCTCTGTAGTGCTGTCATGGACGTTCGAATAAAGGGCGGATTCTAGAGATGTTCTTTAGGTGTAGGCGGCAAGAGCGGGCAAGAGATTGTATATGGGAGGTGAAGGAGAGATTGGTGTCAAACATAACCCCCAGACAGCGAGCCTGCTGCCGGGGTGTTATTATGGTGCCGCCCACGGAGAGGGATATGTCAAATTTAGGGAGGTTAGTAGACGGCGGGAGCAGAAGAAGTTCAGTTTTGGAGAGGTTAAGTTTCAGAAAGAGAGCGGACATGATGTTGGAGACTGCGGACAGACAGTCGGTGGCGTTCTGTAGTACAGCGGGGGTAAGGTCGGGGGATGACGTGTATAGTTGTGTGTCATCAGCATAAAGATGGTACTGAAAGCTAAATCTGCTGATGGTCTGTCCAATTGGGGCCGTGTAGAGAGAAGAGAAGGGGGCCAAGCACTGAGCCCTGGGGTACACCGACAGTGAGAGGAAGAGGAGATGATGTGGAGCCAGAGAACGAAACACTGAAGGAGCGGTCAGAAAGATAGGAGGAGAACCAGGAGAGAACAATGTCCTTAATACCTAGTGAGTGGAGCCTAGACAGTAGGAGACGGTGGTCAACCGTGTCGAAAGCTGCAGAAAGGTCGAGAAGAATGAGCAGAGAGTGGTCGCCGTTACGTTTTGCTGTCAGAAGGTCATTGGTCACTTTGATGAGTGCAGTTTCAGTCGAATGTAGGGGGCGGAAGCCGGACTGTGAAGGGTCTAGAAGGGAGTAAGTGGAGAGGTAACGGGTGAGGCGGGAGTAGACTAGGCGCTCCAAGAGTTTAGAGATGAAGGGGAGATTGGAGACCGGTCTGTAGTTGTTTGTGCAGGAAGAGTCGAGAGCGAGTTTCTTTAGTAGCGGAGTAATGATGGAGTGTTTGAAGGAGGATGGGAAAATGCCAGAGGAGAGTGAGAGATTAAAGATTGTAGTTAGGTGAGTTGTGATAACTGGAGAGACTGGAGGAGATGTGAGGGAATGGGGTCGGTAGTGCATGTAGTCGGACGAGAGGAGTCTGGAGACTTCTTCTGTGATGGGATCAAATGTGGAAAGTGAGCCAGGGGAACAGCAAGGTGGGATGGGAGTCACAGCCCTTGGTGGTTGAGAGCAGATTTCCTGACGGATAGTATCTATTTTTTCTATAAAATGGGAGGCCAGGTCGTCAGCACAAATGTCTGCGATAGGGGCTTGTGCTTTGGCCTGAGGAGGGAGTGAAAAGTGTCAAAAAGTTTCTTGGGGTTGTTGGCTAGTGAGGAGATCAGGGTGGTGAAGTAGGTCTGTTTGGCGAGGTGAAGGGCAGCATTATAAGTTCTTAACATGAATTTAAAGTGGATGAAGTCTTCTGGTGTGCGGGTTTTTCTCCAGAGGCGTTCAGCACTCCTAGAGCATCGCTGAAGAAGTTGAGTTTGTAATGTGAGCCAGGGCTGTTTTACTGTGTGTTTGGAAGTTCTGAGGGTGAGCGGTGCTACTTGGTCAAGGGTGCTTCTAAGAGTGTCATTGTAGTGATGAACAGCCAGATTAGGACAAGAAAAAGAGGAGAGTGGGGACAGCGATGAGTGTAGGAAGTCTGAAAGTGTCTGAGGGTTAATGGCAGGTAGATTTCTGAATGTGTGGTAGGTAGGAGTGCGCTGTGGTGTTGACCCTTCTTCTTCAGGACCTCTGCAATTCTCCCTGGCATGCTCTCAATCAACTTCTGGACCAAATCCTGACTGATAGCATTCCATTCTTGCACAATCAATGCTTTCATTTTGTCAGAATTTTTAGGTTTTTGTTTGTCCACCCGTCTCTTGATGATTGACCACAAGTTCTCAATGGGATTAAGATCTGGGGAGTTTCCAGGCCATGGACCCAAAATCTCTGTTTTGTTCCCTGAGCCATTTAGTTATCACCTTTGCTTTATGGCAAGGTGCTCCATCATGCTGGAAAAGGCATTGTTGATTGCCAAACTGCTCTTGGAGGGTTGGGAGAAGTTGCTCTTGGAGGACATTCTGGTACCATTCTTTATTCATGGCTGTGTTTTTAGGCAAGACTGTGAGAGAGCCGATTCCCTTGGCTGAGAAGCAACCCCACACATGAATGGTTTCAGGATGCTTAACAGTTGGCATGAGACAAGACTGGTGGTAGCGCTCACCTTGTCTTCTCCGAATGAGGCGTTTTCCTGATGTCCCAAACAATCGAAAAGGGGATTCATCAGAGAAAATAACTTTACCCCAGTCCTCAGCAGTCCACTGCCTGTACCTTTTGCAGAATATCAGTCTGTCCATGATGTATTTTCTGGAGAGAAATGGCTTCTTTGCTGCCCTCCTTGAGACCAGGCCTTGCTCCAAGAGTCTCCGCCTCACAGTGCGTGCAGATGCACTCACACCTGCCTGCTGCCATTCCTGAGCAAGCTCTGCACTGCTGATAGCCCGATCCCGCAGCTGAAACACTTTTAAGAGACTGTCCTGGCGCTTGCTGGTCTTTCTTGGGCGCCCTGGAGCCTTTTTGGCAACAATGGAACCTCTCTCCTTGAAATTCTTGATGATGCGATAGATTGTTGACTGAGGTGCAATATTTCTAGCTGCGATACTCTTCCCTGTTAAGCCATTTTTGTGCATTGCAATGATGACTGCACGTGTTTCTTTAGAGATAACCATGGTTAACAGAAGAGAAACAATGATGCCAAGCACCAGCCTCCTTTTAAAGTGTCCAGTGGTGTCATTCTTACTTAATCATGACAGATTGATCTCCAGCCATGTCCTCATCAACACCCACACCTGTGTTAATGGAGCAATCACTGAAAAGAGGTTAGCTGGTCCTTTTAAGGCAGGGCTGCAATGATGTTGAAATGTGTTTTGGGGGATAAAGTTCATTTTCTAGCCAAATATTGACTTTGCAAGTAATTGCTGTTAAGCTGATCACTCTTTATAACATTCTGGAGTATATGCAAATTGCCATTAGAAAAAGTGAAGCAGTAGACTTTGTAAAAATTAATATTTGTGTCATTCTCAAAACTTTTGTCCATGACTGTAGGTGGCCCCCCACGCCCACGTCCGTGGCCTCTTCCACCATACTTCCTCATGTTTGTGAAAATGTACCCAAAATACCAGCAGTTATGGTACAGTATCAGAAGCGTACAGCTGTATACGGTGAAGGTGAAAAATTTTAATCTCCGTATATATTTGCGGAGTAACACACAGACTCAGTATGGATTACACCAGAATATAAAAAGCAAAAAAGTGTACTGTATCAGTAGCATACAGCTGTATACAGTGTTGGGGTAATTTTAAATCTCCGTATATATTTCAGGAGTCACACACAGACGCTCACAGGCTCAGTATGGAGTAGACCAGAATATGAAAAGCATCAAAAGTGTACTGTATCAGTAGCGCACAACTGTATACAGTGTTAGGGTAATTTTTAATCTCCGTATATATTTGAAGAGTAACAGACAGACGCTCTCTCAGTATGGATTTGACCGTAATACAGAAGGGAGAAAAACGGTACTGTATCAGAAGATACCAGTTTTGGGAAAAATTGAAATCTCCGTATATATTTCCAGAGTCACACACAGATAGTCAGCATGTATTTGTCTGTGATACCAGCCGGTACACGGTAGTGTGAGGAGCGTACAGCTCGATACGGTGTGGGAAAAAATGAACGCTCGGTAACTGTGCAGAAAAAAAAAAAAAGTATTAGTGCTGTGTAGGTGCGGTGTTAAAAAGCACTCTGCACAGCAGTATACACACAGCAATACAGCTAGCAGGCAGCCTAATAATCAGCTCTGCTGCTGCACACAAGAAATTCCTCCCATCACTGGCAGACAGCCTAATAATCAGCTCTGCTGCTGCACACAAGAAATTCCTCCCGTCACTAGCAGGCAGCCTAATAATCAGCTCTGCTGCTGCACACAAGCAATTCCTCCCGTCTCTGGCAGGCAGCCTAAGAACCAGCGCTGCTGCACACAACAAAATCCTCCCGTCTGCACACTAACTCTACAGCTAATCGCTATCAGCACAAGCACAGAATGTTTTTTTACTGCCTAACGCTCTCCCTACTGAGAATCAGCAGCAGCAACCTCTCCCTACGCTAAGATCGGCAGAAGTAAAATGGCAGTCGGCAGTGAGGGCTTTTATAGGCACTGTGACGCCACACAAAGCAAGCCAATCACTGCAATGCCCTTCTCTAAGATGGTTGTGGCCGCTGCCCATGTCATCGCGTTGCCTACAGTGTGCATCCTTGCTCATTGGCTGAGAAAAGGCCCTTCAAGCATTATGGGAAAACCGACTTTGGTGCTTGGGTTGCCGAACGCATGGCCGACCTGACACTATGGTCGGGTTTCGCTCGGCGAAACCCGACTTTGGCGAAAGTCTGTGTTTTTTTTTAATCTGACCGACCTGTTTCGCTCAACTCTAATAATATTGGGACCCTGAGTTTGACAGCTTACGAACACTGATGTGCTTCCCATCCAGAGATCCAATGCAATTTGGAAACTGGCACATTTCCTCAAAGCGACGGGCTATCCGCAGCCAGTCTTGTTTTTTGGGCTCAGACTTAAGATGACGAGCCGCATCGAAGAGACCAGTGGATAGGAATCTTTAAGAAAGAAAAAAAAAAAAGGAAAACAAGTCCATGCCTCATCTATACAGTTTAGAACATCATAAGAGTTATGGGCAGTGCAAACTAATCCCTGCCTAAAGAAAGACCACACAATTCAATGCCTAGGGAACAATTACAAACAGCGTGGAGTGTCAAAGGAAAAAAGAAATGTAAAATTTGTTTATAAATAAAAAAGGGAACAAACCATTACAACAGAAGGAAGGGAACAATGTATTTAGCAATTAAAAACATAAGCAACAGAGGATGAATACATACAGTAAAGTAAGTAAAAAGCGCTCCTCGACAGAAATAGACTTGCAGATCTTGGTGTCCTTGAAAGTGATCCCAGGGCGCACAGTCTCAAGAAGAATGTCAAATGCTAACACGCTCATCCGACAATACGCAGCCATCCTGACAAGTTCTACCAGTAAAGCATACAGATGGTGGAAATGGCCTTTAGTCAGCCGTCGCCTCATAAGCGGAGGTAGGCCGGTTTCACACGTCCGTGTCTCTAGTACGTGTGGTGACAGTTTTCACATGTACTGGAGACACATACAGACATATTCTATGTGTCTATGCACATGTGCGTGTTTTCACACGGTCCATGTGCCAAACACGTTGACATGTCCGTTTTGACACGGACCAGAAAACGTCCCACACACGTGCACACAGAGAACTGTTTACACAGTCCTCCGTGTGCGTGGCCGGCTGCTGGGGAAGTCGCGGCTACTGTAAGCCGCTGTCCCCCAGCAGCTGGTGCTGAAGCCGGCTGTAATTCTGCCTGCGAGCACAGGAGAACGAAGAGCGGAGTATTAATATACCGGTCATCGTTCTCCTCTGCTCGCAGGCAGAGCAGGGAGAATGATGTCTGCTGGCTTCAGCACCAGCTGCAGGGGGATAGCGGCTTACCGTAGCCGCGAGTTCCCCAGTGGCCGTCTGTATGTCACTGATGCGGCACACGGTTTGCCACACGTGTGCCGCACATAGTACACATATCTCCGGTACCGGTTTTTCCGGTACCGGAAATATCAGGAAGTGTGAAACCGCCCGTACCCAAATTCTTCTCCGCCTCCTCGGATCCACAATCACTGGGTAAGGCTCCCCTAAACATTGGGACAAAACCCAGTGGAAAAGAACCCGCTCAGTTGTGTTGAAGGTAAGCCTATATGACATGTTGGACATAAAGCAGCAATAGCATAACACCAGCAAGGACTGTAATGCAAAGCTTGGAGTTAACTTGTCATGTAGCCAATTAATAGAGTTGGTCATTAGGTTTTAATTCATTTCAGGCCATGGATTCATTATATGTCCAATTTGCAAGTCTGCGATAAAATCACAAATGACATACGGATGGCACATGGATACTTGGGTGCGAGGCAATCACATCATCGCATTGCAAACGGATTACACACGGATCACCATCAGGAGAACATTGGTGCGATTCTCAGCCAAGAGAAACGGTCCGATTTTTCATACGGCAAGGGTGACTCCGGCCTTAAAGACACCCTAGTGGTTGCAAAGGTTAAAAGGCGCCCTGTTAATCTGCGGGGACTTTAATATCACCCTTTGTCCCAACATTGACAAATCGGTACCCCCTCAAAAGAAACAGAATATCCGATCACTCTTCCAGACCCCCCTATCGGAAGAACGATACGATGTCTGGTGGGTTCTACACTCCTCAGAGCGGGATTACAACTTCTAGTCACACTCACAGAGGTTATTCCAGAATTGATCTGATGATCACAGATAAATGGTTATTACAGGACATCCAAAAGGCCACGATATGGAATATCACCTGGTCGGACCACACCCCTGTCTCCTGCCAAATTACAGAGGGATATAACTACCTGACATATTCCCCATGGAGGGTAAAAAACTAATCACATCTCACAAAATTAGGCCCCAATTATAGGAAGCATTATCAGAATACTTCACAATTAATAACACACCTGATATGTCCTCATCAATAGTATGGTGCACTCACAAGGCCTACATCCGAGGTAAACTGCTCCAAATAGTGTCTCAAAATAAAAAAGCAAGACTACGCCAAATAAATGAAATTAAATCAGAACATCGCTGCACAAACGCAATATTCCAGGAATTACAGAAACTAAGGTATGAATTATACCAACTACTCCATCACAAATGGGAGCATAATTTCAGGAAAAGTAAAGCCAAATATTACTGGCAGGGAAACAAAGCGGGCAAAATATTGGCCAACAAAATTAAAGCCAAAATGACCAGACAAAAATTATCTCACATACAGGACAAACAAAAAAAAATCATTATATAACCCTAAGGAAATTGCCAACACCTTCTCACATTACTATTCCTTCCTCTATAACCTACAGGAAAATACCACAATACACTCCCAACTAATAAACAGTTCTTAGAGAGCGTAAAGCTTCCTAAAATACCGGAGGAAACATTACATATATTAAAACCAACTAATATCCCAAACAGAAATACAGCAAACAATATGAGAAACAACAAGTCCCACGGCCCTGACGGTCTAAAAAGCGAATACTTCAAAACATTTCAAGACGTGCTAATCACCCACATGACATCAATTTTCCAAAACTTTATGCAAAATGGGAAAATTCCAAAAGAGATCATACAGGCAACAATTATACCCAGCCCCAAAACCAGGAAAAATCACTGATCGAACCGTCAAGTTTAGGCAGATTTCATTACTGAATACTGACCTTAAAATTTACTCCAAAATCCTAGCCAATAGGATCTCAGAAATAATTCTGGCCTTAGTACATAAAGGCCAAATGGGATTTGTAAAGTATAGACAGACCCTAGCTAGTACAAGGTAGATGATTGATGTCATCCATATGGCTGAAGGGAGGCGTAGACCCCTTCTATGCCTCTTTCCTTAGATGCCAAAAAGGCATTCGATCGGCTGCATTGGGGGGTTCTTGCTCGAAGTGCTGTCCAAATTTGTGTTTGACGGTTATATACTTCGAGCGATTGCCCCTCTATACTCTAACCTGTCAGCGTCAGTTCTCATTTCTGGAATGATGTCAGACACATTTAATATCACTAATGGAACAAGGCAGAGGTGTCCACTTTCTCCCCTAATATATGCACTAATAATTCGAACCCTTAGCTGAAAAAATTAGGTTGCACCCTGGGATAATCTGTATTAAAATTGTTGATGTAGAGTACAAAATTGGGCTATTTGCGGACGACATTTTATCCCTCACTAGTGATGGGCAAACCCCCCAATCTTCTGGATCAGCGGGTTCGCCCGAGTATTTTTGTAAAGTTAGAGTTTGGGGCCGGAGATGACGCGAACTTACGTCTGAACCCCGAACTTGAACTTTACAGATATGGGCCATTAGAAATATGCTTACCTATCCAGTAACGCATCCTCCCGTCCAGCTGTCTCCCGCATCCGCTTCTGGGACCGCTCATTAACTGCCGGCAATATTCACTGCACTCAGCAGTCTTCGGCTTTTTCCCGCAGTTTTGTGCGGGGACGTCACACTGCCAAAAGTACCAATCCCTGGTTTATAAACAACAGTATCACTGTGCTTGATTGGCCAGCAAACTCACCTGACCTTAACCCCATAGAGAATCTATGGGTATTGTCAAGAGGAAGATGAGAGACACCAGACCCAACAATGCAGATGAGCTGAAGGCTGCTATTAAAGCGACCTGGGCTTCCATAACACCTCAGCAGTGCCTCAGGCTGATCGCCTCCATTCCATGCCGCATCGATGCAGTAATTGATGCAAAATGAGCCCTGACCAAGTATTGAGTGCATTTACTGAACATACATTTCAGTAGGCCAACATTTCAGATTTTCTAACACCGGCTTGAAAAAATTATATTAAAGTATTCTAATTTAATGAGATAATGACTTTTGGATTTTCATTGGCTGTAAGCCATAATCAACATTAACAGAAATAAACACGTGAAATAGATCACTCTGTAATGACTATATAATATACGAGTTTCACTTTTTTCTTTTGCATGACATGATGTAGTTTTGCCAAAACCTAGCTGAGCTTGAATGGTTTGCTTTGTAAGAAAGGCTTCCATCTTGACACCCTACCCCACAGGCCAGACATGAGAATATAGGCAATTGGAAGACTGTGTATTGCATATTACAGCCAGTACTTGCTAGAAACGTCTGCAACTTATTTTTGCAGTAGGCCTCTTTTCAATCAGTTTGAGTGATGGCCAATTTTAGGACACTTGTGCTACATTTAAGCCACTACATGTCCATCTTTTTTTTTTTTTTTTTTTTTAAATCAGATACATTTTTATTTAACCAAATTCAAGGTACAAAACAATAGAACAAAAATCGCAATGAAAAGATTAACAATGGTCGTTAGTTTCAGAAATTCCCTCCCTCCCTTCCCCCATTGCATACAAGAGCAGCAAATAATGCATGGTGTAACCCAAGTTCAGGATCATCTTCTCTCCACCCAGGTGTCCATAGTGTATCAAATGTTCTTATGCTTTTTCTCTTAACGTAAATGTCTTTTTCCATACTCACAATATAGTCAGACTGTCTGAAAAATTTCCGCAATGTTGGCGGATCTTCATTTATCCAGTATCTTGTGATCAGTTTTCGCGCAATATATAATAGTCTAGCTATAGCCACCTTATATTTATTATGCACCTGGACCTCCTCCACATACCCCAGTATACACACCACAGGATCCCTTTCAATCCTACCAGCATACGCTCGTCCTATGGCATTAAGCACCGCCGTCCAATATGGGTTCAGATTTGGACACTGCCATAACATATAGAGAATTCCAGCCCCCTCCATTCGGCACCAAGGACACTCAGAAGTCTGTCTCAGACCCGCTCTATACAGCTGTTCAGGAGTCCTATATACTCTATGGAGTACATATATCTGCGAGAGTCTGCCCAGTTCACTCAGCGATAATTGAGGTATATATTCCATAATCACTTCCCATTTATCTTCCTCTATCCTACCCAACTCCTCCTCCCATTTCCCCTGTGCTCTAATAGGATAATTATTTAAAATGGTATACATTAGATCCTTATAAATGCCCGACACTACCCCTTTTGTTCCCCCCTCTGCACAGACATAATCAATATATCCTTGTGAATCTCCATATTCATTGTCCTACTCTGCGTAACATAAGCATGCCTAAACTGCCCATATTGAAATCTGCAGACCTCGGGTAGCCCATAATCTGCCTGCAACTTTCCAAAGGGCCCCAGTCCCTGCGCGTCCTGCACCTGAACCATGTACTGTATTCCCAGTCTCATCCAATTTTTAAATTCTCCCATTTTAACAAATTCCAGTAGAGTCTCATTTTGCCATATTGGGGAAAAATTTGTCAAGTGTTCCAAACCCCTAATCTTTTTTAATTGCCTCCCAGACTTTGATGTATCCTACTTTAGCGCTGATACATAAACCCAACTTCCTAAACCTTCCTGCCTCCAACCCCTGAACCAAGGGATCCCTCCCCATCACCTGAACCAAGCCCTTTGTATTGAACCAGCCCCAGACACATCCTCCACCCGCTCATCTGTTGGCCCTGAGCAGCTAAATAGTAAATCCAAGGGTTCAGAAATGCCAGTCCCCCTCCATCCTTGGGCCTCTGCAAAATCTCAAGTCTGATCCTTGGCTGCTTTTTACCCCACACAAGATCCCTAAATATAGAGTCAATAATACAAATCCACCGCCTAGGGAACCAAATAGGGGCATTGTGCAAGACGAATAGCAGTTTGGGCATCAAAATCATCTTAATCAGATTAATTCTTCCCACTACTGAAAGATACAGTTTACACCAAGCCCCTACTTTACTCCTAAACTTACTCAGCAGTGGGGTCAGATTCAAATCTGCATAGCTCGAAATCGGAAGTGCCACCTGAATACCCAGTTAATTTCTAAACCCGATATAGACCCAAATGTTTTAATAATTTCCATTGCTCTCAACAACGACTCTCCGGAATCCTCCAAATAAAGCAACACATCATCTGCATACAATGAAACTTTTTCCTCTACCAAGCCATATTTGAACCCTTTAACCGAAGCCATCCTCCTAATTGTCTGCACCAGGGGCTCCACTGCCAAAGCAAAAAGTAGCGGGGACAGCAGACACCCTTATCTATTCCCCTTATGAAGCACAAAACTCCCAGACATTTGCCCATTAACTCTGACCCTAGCGGTCGGGGGAAGTATATAGCAACCGTATCCATGAAATAAAGGTCGGCCCAAAACCAAAGCGTTCCAATACCCTCCAAAGATACTGCCACTCAACACTATCAAACGCTTTACGCGCATCCAATGAAACCACGACCCTACTGCCCCTATTGTCCGACGGCAGCTGCAAATTCAGAAAAAGTCTACGCAAATTAATCGCCGTAGACCTATTTGACATAAATCCGGATTGGTCCGGATGGACAAGATCCTGAACCACACCACACTCGCCAAACGGCTAGCCAAAATTTTGGCCAAAATCTTTACATCCACCGACAGCAACGAGATGGGCCTATAAGATTCCACCAACCCCGTATCTCTTCCTTCTTTCGGAATGACCACCACCACCGCCTCCCTCATGGACGCCTGTAATTTACCCTCCCAAAGAGCCTCTTCAAAAACCTTTTGCAGTCTAGGTGTTACCATCTCAATTAAATGTTTGTAAATTTCACTAGGGATACCATCTGCCCCCGGGGCCCTATTATTGTCAAGGTAAAATATATTTTTCTACTTCTATATTTTTATATTTATATGTTTATATGTGTCTTGTTATTTTGATATGTCAAGATAACCACAAGTTTCCCTTAAATGATATTATTCAGATTGAAATTTATTTTAAGATGATGTCGGTATCAGCTGGTGTCTGTCTCTACCTTGTGTCCTACCACTGTACTACATTAACTATCTAATAACTTGAACTGGATCCACTAAAATGCCCCACCTTTGAGGAACTGAGAAACCACGTGATGTACAAGGAAACCAGAATCGATTCTTAGGAAACGAAACTTAAGGATGACACGATGAAAGGAGGACTTAGAAGAAGATCTAAGGACCAATTAGAGATGGCCAGATGCTGGACATGTACATATATGGACATCTATAGCTTACCTCCCTGCTCTCGTCCACCCTTTTACTCCACCCTGACATCCTGGGTAGATAATCTTATGTATGTGGAAATAAAGCTTAGAACTTGCCCTGGTGGTCGCCTGTAAGCACCATTTGAAGCATGCTCTAAGACTGAACCAGCCTAATTGTCTGACTCATTCTTATCCTGGTACCACATGCTTATAATCTAATTCGGAGTGACTGGAGGATGATTGATTAGTCATTATGACCTCGACAATTGGCGCCTAGCAACGTGGGGCAGTGGATTGACGCCCGTCCGGACCCGTCCCGAGGACTTTGCGGTGGTGCCCGCGTTGACTGAGTGCGAGGACTGCAGCCTCCGTTGAACACGGTAAGTTGGGATCATATACTTTATATGCTCCCACTTGCCCGTGTGTCAGTCATTGTTGGCTTAAGCTGTATTGTCTTTTTGGGTCTGGGTGGGTGACCGGTTGAGTGGTGAGACCGAGGGCAATCCCACGCCACGAACCAGCAAGTGAGACCGAGTGACGTTGCATGTCTGCACGTGCTTGAGTCAAAACACCACTTTTCTCCTCCTCCGGTCACGGTACCTTTATGTAGATAAATTGCCTCCCGCGACTGTTAGAATAAAGTTGGGACAAATTTTAGATTTTTGAAGTGTTGAGTGGGTAAAAGACGCACATGATAATCTTATTAGAGATAGATTGAGTAGGGCTCTCTATCTTAATCAGTGACAGATTGAGGAGGACTCTGTCTTATCAGTGGCGAATTGAGGAGGTCTCTTCGTCTGAGAAGTGACAAATTGAGGAGTACTCTGTCAGGACAAATTGAGGAGGACTCTTTGTCTAACCAGGGAAGTCTCATTAGGAGAAGCCCAGGTGTCAGCACATCGAGGGGGACTCTGTGCTATGTAAAGTGTTACGGTGAACTGTGCTGTAAGGTCATCACTCACGGTTAGGGAAAAGATAGATTGAGGAGGACTCTCTGTCTTGTCAGGGTGTTGAGGAAGGCTCCACGTTGACGGTGGTGACTTGCCAGCGGCATCGGTGGTCTGAGTCGCGACAGACCATTGGACTTTGTTAAATCATGATGCGTATGTTTAAATCTGAGAGACCTCACAAGTTAGAGGGTGGTGCTGTGGGAGTCTGAGTTAGTAAAGTCGCGGGAGGGCAAGAAGGCTGTTACAAATGTGAGAAGTTTATATAAGATGATGGATTTGCCTACTACGGGCAGATTTCAGCCTTCAGTGTGGAAGAATTATGTAGCACAGAAGAAGGGAAAATTATGTGATGAGGGACTCCTATATCAAGCTCAGGCACATCGCAGAGTAGCAAATGATTTAAAAATTGAGGACTGGAAGGAAGTAGATGATGTAGGAGGTTCAGAAGGTGCTGAGCCTTTGTTCGGATATGTAAAATGCTCTGCATATGATCTTGTTGATGTAACTAAAATAGCCGCTATATCCCTCATGCCCGTCACGGTTCCAAGTTCTCCAAGCCCTCAGCCACCGCCCTATAATGGCACCGATCTCAGAACAAAGGGAGGTTGGACTTGTAGTGCATGTGGTGAACAGAATCCGCCCTGGGCGGAGACCTGCTGTGTCTGTGGGCGGGCCGCCCCTGGTGTAATGCCCAGCCCAATGCCCCTCCCATTCCCAACAGTGGGAAGCCCCCAGACAACGCCCTTCCCATTTCCCCCAGCGGCCATATTGGGATACCCAGCAGCCATCTTGGGACACCCAGAACCACCCAGTCAGGCCTATATCCCCCCCCTATATCCCCTCCTGACACCTTCCGGCACCTACTACCAACCACCCGGACAAGGTTTTAGTCCCCGTTGCTGAGGCCCCTGTCCCAGTCCTTTAGCCCCTGCTTCTGTTCCTAATCCGGAAGCTACTGCACTACCTCTGTTCCCAGTGGGTGCCCCTCCCAGGAGAGGAGAAATTAGGCACCAGGAGCTATTTGAAACCAATGATAAAGTAGTAAAATTTGTGATTGCTTTGTCTAAAGAGTTAACTAATATCCACTCTACAGTATCTGCTTCTCTCCCAGAATTTACAGGTGACACGGTGCACGATTTCTCGCCTGGTGACCTTGTATACATAAAAAAAAAAAAAAATTATGAGAAGAGACTGTCTCCAGCTCAGATTTGAGGGTCCCTACACTGTGGTCCTGACCACCCCTTGTAATGTAAGGAGTACAGTTCATATAGTGTCTTGTGCTTGGGTGCGATGAAAACACAGGAGTCACAGGTTTGATATAGAAGGTCTTGTATTACTTCATACAAGTGGCAATAATAGTCACACAGTTTGCAGATACAAAAGCAGGAGACACAGCAGGCCAGAGTAACTTAAGCTCAGCAATCACTCTCACAACAGGTTCAGGATCTCTTCTCTGTTACCATAAGTCCATGCAAACGTGGATTTATCAAATAGCAAGGTTCCAAAGTCCACGAGTGTTCCAAAGTTCCACAATAGGAAATAACTGGAGTACAAGGTCCAAGGCTTCCAGGAGTCAGGTCACAGGTTCACTGCAGGCTTGATTCTGAAGCACTGATTGCTCAGCTGTGGCTGCTTAAGAAGAGGGAGAGAATCAGGGCGGGAACATGCAAGCTGGAAACTCCATATTGACTGAGGGCAAGACAGCTGCAGCAAGACAGAAAGTAAAATGGCTGACGGAAAAACTGAGTTTCAGGAACATGTACACAGAACCTTACATTACTCCCCCCTTAGGGACAACCTCCGGATGACCTCAGACCAGGCTTGTGTGGGTACCTCTGATGAAACTGACGGAGCAAGCGAGGAGCATTAACGTTATTGACTGGTTTCCCATGAATTGTCCTCCACTGGGTAGCCCTGCCATTTAATCAAATATTGTAACTGATTTCTATACAACCTGGAATCTAGAATCCTTTCCACCACAAATTCTTCCTGACCATCGACTAGCACTGAGTCAGGGCAAGGAGAAGAACGTCCAGGAAACGTATTGGGTGTCGCAGCCTTTAGTAGAGATACATGAAAGACAGGGTGGATTCTCATAGTTCTGTGCAGTTGAAGACGACAAGCGACAGCACTTATAATTTTACTGATTTTATAAGGTCCAATGTATTTATGTCCCAACTTAGATGATGGAATCCTTAACTTAAGATTTCTGGTTGACAGCCAGACCAGGTCTCCTACCTTCAAAGCTGGTGCAGGTTTACGAAATTTATCTGCGGCTTTCTTGTACCTTTCCTGAGCCAATTCCAGATTTCCCTTTAGAAGATCCATATTCTTTTGTAAAGACGTGATTCTTTCAGCCACTGCTGGCAAAGGCGTTTCTATGGGAAATCGAGGAAGAATATTAGGATGATAACCTAAATTGGAGTAAAAAGGAGACTGCTTAGTGGAGGCGCTCTGAGAGTTGTTATAAGAGAACTCAGCCAGTGGAAGTAGATCCACCCAATCATCCTGTAGGTGGCAGATAAAGCAGCGAAGATACTGCTCCAGGGTCTGATTGGTTCGTTCCGTCTGTCCATTAGTCTGAGGATGAAAAGCAGAAGAAAGGTTCACTTTAATGTCCAATGCTGCACAGAAATTTTGCCAAAACCTTGAAGTGAATTGCACCCCTCGATCCGAAATAACCTCATCCGGTACTCCATGTAAGCGAAACACATTTTAATCATCAAATCTGATGTCTGTCTTGCAGTGGGTAAGCCGACACAAGAGATAAAATGAGCTGCTTTTGTTAAACGATCAACCACCACTAGAATGGTGTTCTTCCCTTGAGAGGTTGGTAACTCCACAATCAAGTCCATAGAAATGGATCCCCACGGGCGGGACGGGGTGGGAAGAGGTTGCAACAGACCAGTTGGTGAGGAGCGAGGTGTTTTGCATCTTGCACAGACTTCACATGAAGTGACATAGTTTTAAAACATCCTTCCTGCAAGTGGGCCACCAAAAGAAACGAGAAAGAAATTCCTGTGTCTTTAGAATTCCTCTATGCCCAGCTATCTTGGAATCGTGAATGAGTTGCAATACTCTTAATCTGACTGTTTCAGGAATATACAGACGTTGTCCCTGAATCCACACACCATTCTTAAAGACAAGACTTACGTCCCTTGGGGGTTGTGCCAAAAAGGAATCCGCATGGTATGCTTCCTTGATGTCCTTAAGTAGGTCTTGATTATGAATCACTCCCAGGAATCTAGAGTCAGGAAGAATAGTCTTAGGAGGAGTAATTGGACGTGTCTCTGCTGAGTAAATCCTAGAGAGTGCATCAGCCTTTCCATTGCGCGATCCTGGTCTATAAGAAATGATAAAATTAAATTGGTTTAAGAAAAGATTCCAGCGAGCCTGGCGAGGAGTCAGGCACTTAGCCGACCTGATAAATTCAAGGTTACGATGGTCTGTCAGGACGACTATTTGCTGTGCAGCTCCCTGAAGAAGGTGTCTCCATTCTTTGAAGGCGGCAATAATGGCCAACAACTCTATTGCCCACATCGTAGTTCCTCTCAGCCGAAGACAACTGCTGGGAAAAGAAGGCACAGGATGCAAGACATTCTTCTCACCTGTTCTCTGAGAGAGTATAGCTCCAACGGCACAGTCTGAAGCATCCACCTCTATTATGAAGGCAAGTTCGGGGTTGGGATGTACTAAGATAGGTGCAGTGGTAAATTTATCTTTTAGACGGGAAAATGCTTCCTGGGCTTGGGGAGTCCAGGAGAACCTAGACTCTTTCCGGGTAAGTTGGGTGATAGGTGACACTACCTCAGAGAAATTCCTAATGAAACGTCTATAGAAGTTGGCAAACCCGATGAAGCGCTGCACCTCCTTCACATTTCTAGGACTTGGCCAATCCTTGATGGCTTGGGTCTTGCTTCCATCCATACTAATTCCTTGTGTAGACAGTACATACCCCAGAAATTGAATTTCGGTCCTATGGAATTCACACTTTTCAAGTTTGATGTAAAGATGATTTTGTCTTAGACGTTCCAAGACCATTCTCACATGTCCATGATGTTCCTCTGTGGAGTTAGAAAAAATTAGAATATCATCCAAATAAATCACCACGAATGTATCTAGGAGATCCCTGAAGATGTCATTCACCAAGTGTTGGAAAGTGGGTGGGGCGGTACTCAGACCAAAAGGCATAACTAGATATTCAAAGTGTCCATAGCGTGACCTGAATGCAGTCTTCCATTCATCCCCAGGTCTAATACGGACTAAGTTATAGGCCCCACGGAGATCTAGTTTAGAGAAAATTTTGGCATGTCGCACTCTCTCCAATAACTCAGGATTAAAGGCAATGGATAACGGTTTCTAATAGTAACCTTATTGAGTTCCCTATAGTCTACGCAGGGTCTCAGAGATCCATCTTTCTTCTTTACAAAGAAGATGGGTGCACCTGCAGGAGATGAAGAGGGGCGTATGAAGCCCTTGGCTAGATTTTCATCTATGTAATCCTTTAAAGCCTTTAGCTCGGGCCCCGCCAGGGGGTAGATCTTACCAAAAGGTATCTCTGCTCCAGGCAATAATTCAATTGGACAATCATATGGACGGTGAGGGGAAGCTGGTCAGCGTTCTTCTTGTCACATAAATCCACATAGTCCTGGTATACAGCTGGTAGTTCAGGGACTGACATGGTTCCTTTAGGAACAGAGCAAGCTGAAACTTTTGGACTCATCTGTTTCTCTGGAAAGTGTAATTCCTTGGTCTCCCAGTTAATGGTAGGATTCTGAGCCTGCAGCCATGGTAGCCCTAGAATAATGGGAAAGTGGGGAGAAGAGATAAGCATAAAGGACAGTTTCTCTTGATGATCTTTACCCATAAGAACCCTCAAAGGCTCTGTTTCCTGATCCACTGGTCCAGAGGTCAGCAGGGAGCCATCCACAGTTTCCATCTGTACTGGAGTAGCCTTCTTCACTGAACGTATCCCCTGTTTCAGAGCAAAGGAGACATCCATAAAATTTCCACTTGCCCCTGAGTCGATCATAGCAGAGCTAGACACCCAAGCTGAGTCAACCCAGAGTTTGATGGAAAGAAAGCAATGAGAATTGTTTTTCTTACAACTCAGCTGGGACACCGCTGAGGAAACTTGAAAAATTGCAGCGTTTACACAGTCAAAGTCCTCAGAGGTAACGGAGTTTAAGTCCGAGAAATCAAGATCTGTTGCTGCAGATCTCTCTGGAGCCTGAGGCTCGGACCTAACAGATCCCCTCTCGCAACACTCACAGTGAATGAGTGCTGCAGTAGTCTTACGAGAACGGCTGGGGCAGTTTATAATGAAGTGCCCTGACTTACCACAATAGAAACATAGATTCTCCTTAAAACGATGTTCCTTGCGTGCATCACTAACCCGTCGTTGTAAAGAGTCTACCTGCATGGGTTCAGGTTCCCGTGTGATCCTACTCAAAGGTTCCTTAGCTGGAGAGGAAGGTAGGAAAAGGTTAGTGCGATTGCTTTCGAACCATCTCTCTTGCCTGCGTTCAGTCAGACGAGTATCAATACGGATGCAGTAGTTAATAAAGTCACCTAACGCAGTGGGAGGGTCGGCACGAGCAAGTTCATCCTTAATCAGTGGAGATAACCCTTTTTCGAAAAATAGATTTTTTGGCGGAACTGTCCCAGGTGGTATCAAGGGCCCATCTCCTGAAATCCAAACATTCATCCTCAGTCTCAATCAGAGGGTTTGCCCACATCAAAGCCTTGTTGGTAAGCAACATAATTATAGTAAGTACTTTAGATCGTTCAGTGGGAAATTGTGAAGCATGTGCAGAAAAAAAAAAGATTGCATTGATTAATAAATCCCCTGAATTTCTCACGTTCACCGCCAAAACGAAAAGGGGCAACTTAGGAATCCCAGAACTCGGGGCTACGGCAGGAGCCTGGACTCGCTCCCTCTAGAACCTCAATCCTGGCTCGCAAATCCTGGCAGTCTGTCCAAACACTTGCAAATTGTGATTAGTGAGGTCCTGTAGGTTTGTAAAACGGGTTTTTATAGTCTGCAAATCTGCAAGGATGTTATCAGTCACTCCACAAAGTTCCTTTATGCGGGCCTCCATTTTCCAGATCTTTTAAGACAGGAGTACTGGAAGGAGAGGAGAAAAAAAAAAAAAAAAAAATATGTTTTACCTGTGGTAACACTGCAGAGAGAAAAAAAAAAATTAAGGGAACTGCTCACCTGGAATGGTTGTGAGAAGTCACAACCACTATCATCACAGAAAGTTCAACCGGACATCTGATATCCACAGTTACAGCAGACACAAAAGAGGAAAGAAAAAAAAAAACAATAGTGTTTACCTGTGGTAACACTGCAGAAAAAAAAAAAAAACTTAAGGGAATTGCTCACCTGGAATGGTTGTGAGAAGTCACAACCACTGTCATCACAGAAAGTACAACCGGACATCTGATATCCACAGTTACAGCAGACACAGCCTTTCCAGACCCAGCAGACACTAACGTTTGGCTTCAGAATCTTGTAATGTAAGGAGTACAGTTCATATAGTGTCTTGTGCTTGGGTGCGATGAAAACACAGGAGTCACAGGTTTGATATAGAAGGTCTTGTATTACTTCATACAAGTGGCAATAATAGTCACACAGTTTGCAGATACAAAAGCAGGAGACACAGCAGGCCAGAGTAACTTAAGCTCAGCAATCACTCTCACAACAGGTTCAGGATCTCTTCTCTGTTACCATAAGTCCATGCAAACGTGGATTTATCAAATAGCAAGGTTCCAAAGTCCACGAGTGTTCCAAAGTTCCACAATAGGAAATAACTGGAGTACAAGGTCCAAGGCTTCCAGGAGTCAGGTCACAGGTTCACTGCAGGCTTGATTCTGAAGCACTGATTGCTCAGCTGTGGCTGCTTAAGAAGCAAGAGGGAGAGAATCAGGCGGGAACATGCAAGCTGGAAACTCCATATTGACTGAGGGCAAGACAGCTGCAGCAAGACAAAGTAAAATGGCTGACGGAAAAACTGAGTTTCAGGAACATGTACACAGAACCTTACACCCCTACTGCCCGAAGCTCGAGGGCAAGAGCACCTGGATTCACGCCTCCCACTGCAAGAAGGACAAGATTAGTCAGCAGTCATGAAGTTCCTGATATACATATCCTTTTGGGCTGCATCCTGATCTCCAGTAGTGCCAGCATGCCCAACTTTGGGGTTAACTTCTGGGTTAATACTACAACCCCTGTGGTTATCTTTAAGTTCGATTTCTATCAAATATTCAACTGTGATAGAAATGATTTCAAGGGATCAGCGCACCAGACTTGGGGGGAAAGGGACATTTTATCTCTGTGTCACCTGCCCAGGGAATGAAAACTGTTATGATTGGTCAGATGTGGGATAGAAAACAGAAGAAGGAAAATTGGCAGATGAAGCTAGATACGATAGATTGATAGATGAGACATACAAGTGTTATATTTGTAGGAACGGACCTGAGAATGCAGAAGTCAGTGACAGCAAGCAAAGATATAAGGGAGGGGGAAGTGCTGGTAGCAGCAAGATGGTATTTTGCTTTAGACCAAGGTCACTCTACAGATAACCAAACTACAGGCTGAGGGAGGACACAAACTACGCAGCGGTTTGACTAGCCCCTCCCGTCGGGCATTCGTGAGGACGCACAGGAACCAGAGTGCAGCAGTTTTCAGATTTTTAATCAAATTTGTTGAATATGTTTTTGGAATAGACACAGTACGTAAGAATTGAAGGGCTAGGCATGTGAATAAAAGATTGTAGTAAAACAGTAGTGACACTGGCAGAATACATAAATGGCAGATGGAATACTAAAAATCTAAGAATGACCAGTATTTAGATGCCAATACATGAATGCCTAATGGACTATAAGAGACCAACTGCTAAATAGAATGTACAAAACAAACAAAAGAAACGCACTGCAGTCAATAGGTCAATGAAAAATTACAAATTTATTATATAAATTATTAAAAATAGACACGATGAAATGGAACCATATGGGACAAATGGCATCACAATGTGCGCATGATGAATGGGCTATCAAGACAGCAAGGCACCGCATATATACATATGTGATATTACAATAGAAAAACACCTAAACAAAGGATAATACCTTTGTCATATGTCCATACTCTGAATAGTTAATATATCAACTAATATAACTAGCACGTGCTACAATATATAAAGACAAATGTCACATTAACATCAGAGCAAGAAATAACCATAGGTGGAATATAGTTACCAGCGTTAGTACAATCAGTGCAGATGCCTGTCGCCCGACAGCCCTCCCCGACGCGCGTTTCGGAGTGACAACGCACTCCTTCCTCAGGGGGCGTGTTAGCTGAGCCACAAAGGGGCTCTATTTATGTTACCTTCATCACCCGCTGCGCAGGTGTCACCGGTATCAGTATCAGCGGTATCGGGACACACGGGCGCCGCCATGACCGGAAGCACGTGGGGCCCCACGTGCTCCGGCGTCTGACGTCACCGGAAGTGACACGGACCGAGCCGGGACGCCTGCGCAGTAGTGAGGGTCCGGGAAATGAGCAGAAACAATGTATAAAGCCCATAATAATGCGCATGTACAAATGAGAGCCACAAATAACACAATATACAAGCGAAAATGCAGAGGACATCATAATAGATATATATATACAAAATACCACAAACAATAATAATACATACAAAAACTAAAACATAAAAAAGTGTGAACATAAACAAATAAAGGAATTATATAACAAATACGGTAGCAGGGAAATTAAAGAAAAGCACCAAATAAAAACAAAAAAACAAAATCAACACATAAATACTATGGTACATCTATATATAAATCATGAAATTGGATAACTCAAAATGATCAAATAATCAGAACAAATATATATAAATATATAGACCAAGCAGATGACATGTCAGATCTAGATGAACTTGAATGATGTCACAGCACTCGCAAACGGAAAGGCAACAAAAATCTATAATGAAAAGACACAAAGTTAAAATCAGATAAAAAACAATATCATGCGGAAAATGTGATACAAAATAATGTCAAAGCCAGGAGATCACAAAAAGGGTACATATGAGATATTCTCATTTAAGCCATGAGGGTGTAAGGTTTTTAAGAGCCAAATCCACTTAGTTTCAGCCTGTGCCAGGCGTCTCGACAGATCACCACCCCTAATATTAATCCGTAGGGCGTCAATGCCTTTCACCCTCAGAAGGGAACCATCACATTGATGGAAATGACGTGGCAAGGTTTTGAGCGTAGAGGTATCAGTACAAGTAGAGGCCGCCCCAATGCCGAGAACATGCTCCCTAATTCTGACTTTAAGTTGTCTGGTGGTGAGACCAATATAAAGTAAACCACAAGGGCAACTAGCACAATACACAACATATCTGGTCGTACAAGTGATACGCTGTCTAATGGCATATTTTATATTACCATCAGAGTTAGTGAAGGAGGAGCTGCGCTCAACATTGGGGCACGCCACACAAGTTCCACAGGGAGAGCAGCCAACAATCGGAGGAAAACTGTCGAGAAACGTGGCAACCCGCGAATCAGGGTAATGGCTGGCAACCAATCGGTCACGAAGATTTTTAGCTCTCTTAATTATACGGCCACTATATCCTCTAGCAACAAAGCGTTGTCTCAATTCTTTAGCCCTCCTCTCAAAATCAGAGTCAGTGGAGCAGAGACGCCGCAACCGAAGAAATTGCCCCACCGGAATAGCCCTCACAACATGGGGAGGATGGCATGAGGTGGCATATAGAACTGAGTTAGTTGAGGTCTCTTTACAGAAAATATCCGTTTGTAAACAACCAGAACAGTCCTTTTTGATGGTTACATCAAGAAAATTGATAGTAGTCCGGTCCCAAGTTAGCGTGAGATGTATGTTAAGGTCGTTGCTATTCAAAGAGGTCACAAATTGCGCAAGGTCGATGGGTGTGCCCTGCCAGATGAAAAAGATGTCGTCGATGTAGCGCGTCCAAAACGGGACACGCTCCATCGACCCTCCCCATCTGACAGGAAGAGGTCCCTCTCCCAGAACCCCAGGAAGAGATTGGCATAGGCCAGTATAGAGGACACAAATGAATTTCCTTCAATGTTAGAAGGTGTGATACCGCATGATTTCTGGGCTTCAGATAAAGCAGAAGTGGGCAGAATAAGGGTGCAGCCAGTCATGGTCAAATTAAAGCCAGGTGCAATTCTGCCCCAACAGAGACAGTATCCTCTTAGTTCAGCTCAAGAGACGGCTATTGCTCAGCAGATGCAGAAACTGGTAACAAGGGATGTTTTAGTTAAAACCTAGCCCCCACCTTCGGCATCTCTGCAGCTAAGGTTCCTTATCAATGGCCTTGACAGTACAAATTCCAACTTCAGCTTCCCCCTTCGGCTACGAGATTTAACCCTCTATGTTGGCTAGTACAATATTATATATATATATATATATATATATACATACATACATACATACATACATACATACATACATACACCTTTGTTCCAGATATCTCAGGATGCTGCTTAGTTTACAGTTATTGATTTTGCCAATGTTATTTTTATAATATGTTGATGATTTACTGATTTGTGCCCCCTCCAGGAAACAGTGTCGTATTGCAACAATATTACTCATGTTGTTTCTGTACCAAGCTGGTTGTAAAGCGTTAAAGGATAAACTGCAATTTTGTAAATCTTCAGTTATCTTTTTGGAATATTGCATTATACCGGGGGGAACGATATCTGACCAGCACTCGCAAAGAAGCTGTACAGAATTTTCCTATTCCTGTTAATGTTGCCGCTCTTAGGACATTTCTTGGACTGATTTTCTACTGCAGGCAGTGGATTCATGCTGTATCAATCCTCATGCAGCCTCTCTATGACTGTATCACCATTGTGCTTTTTAAACTAACTCCTGAAGGTATAGACTGTTTTTATTCCCTCAAAAACAGGATTGTGGCAGCTCCAGCGCTAGGAACCCCCAACTATGAACTACCATTCACCCTGTATCTCCACGAACAGCAGGGACGCGCGGCAGGAGTATTGACTCAGTTACATGGTGACAATTAAAGGCCAGTGGCCTGTTTCAGTGGAAGACTAGATGCAGTGGCTAGAGTGCCCCGTCCTGTGTACGGGCAGTACATGCTGTAGGACTATTGCTCCACAAATCGTCAGACATCGTGCTTGATCATCTACTGACAGCACTTACACCTTATGATGTATACACCATACTGAACCAGGTGCAACCGGCACACCTTTCAGCTGCACGTCACCTTCAATTGCAATGTGCACTTTTAATGCCTCCAAATGTTTCTTTGCAGAGATGTACCACACTTAATCCTGCCATGTTGTTGCCTCTCTCGGATCTAGGGGGGAGGTCAGGTACAGTATTGTACAAAGAAGATCCAAGAGAGGAGATTCCTTATGATTGTGTTCAGCTTATGGCACAGGAAACAGCAGGCCTACCCACAGTGTTTGAAACTGAAAGACTTAATGCTGATTTTGAATCTTTTGTAGATGGATCTCGCCACCAAGATGACTCAGGTACCTTCCACACCAGGTATGCCATAGTCTCCCTGAATGCAGTAATCAAAGCAGAACCAATGCTCCCACATCAGTCGGCCCAGGAGGCAGAATTTAAGGCTCTGACCGAGGCCTGTAAGATAGCTGAAGGTAGAATTGTTAACATCTACACAGATTCTAGATACGCATTCGGTATAGCTCATGATTTGGGTCCAATTTGGAAGTCTAGAGGATTCCTGACGGCAGCAGGACATCCCATTAAAAATGCTGACGCAGTCCAGCAGTTAATTGATGCATTACAATTACCAAAAGAAGTAGCTGTCATAAAAGTTAAAGCACATACCAGATGCACTGATCAGGTGAGTAAAGGAAACGCAATGGCCGATGCAGCAGCAAAAACAGCAGCCAGTAGACCACTCCAAGGGGTAACGATGCACCAGGTAAGCGCTCCCAAAAATCCCTTTGTGTCGGAGGATGCCTTATCCCAGATGCAGGCTCAGGTGCGCCAGGAGGAAGTAGAAAAGTGGGAAAAAGGTGCATGTCTGAATGAAGCAAATGGGGTATGGGGAAGAGGGATGCGTCGATGCCTTCCAAGGGCGTTGTACCCTGCGGTCGCCCAGATGTTACATGGGCCAACCCACCAGTCCAAAACTGCTGTAATGAGCGTGATGCGGAAGCATTGGGAGGCACCAGGCTTTCCCACTGTATAGAAGGTTTGATCCAGGGATGTATGGTATGTGCTACACATAATTAGAGAAGGGTAGTCAAGACACCACCCAAACACGCCCCTCGGCCCTTCTATCCTTTCCAGAGACTGCAGATTGATTATATTCAGCTGCCAAAATCAGGGTCATGGGAGTGTTGGTGTGTTTTGATTTATTCTCAGGTTGGCCGGAGGCTTTCCCGATTGCCAAGGCTACGGCTGCGGCAACCGCAAAGAAGCTGCTTGCGGAGGTGGTGTGCAGGTATAGAGTACCAGAGGTGATCGAAAGTGACAGAGGTACACATTTCACAGGTGAAATAATGAATGAAGTCTTGACAGCTCTGGGAATTCAACAAGCTTTCCACACCCCATATCATCCACAAAGCAGTGGAAAAGTAGAAAGACTAAATGGGACATTGAAGTTAAAAATCCAAAAGGCCATGGCTGAAACAGGGAAATCTTGGCCTGAATGTTTATCATTAGCCTTATACTCAGTAAAGTACACTCCAAATAGGAGAACTGGACTTTCTCCGTATGAAGTACTATTTGGCAAAGTGCCTAGTTTAGGATGTTTCTTTTCCCAAGCATTGGAAATGAGTAACTATGTATTAAGCTCATATGTATAGGAAAGCTGTGACCAATGCAACTGTCTCCTCAGGTACTTTCCTTCATCAGGAAGTTGTGTCCCTACTATATGATGACACTGATAAGGGTGATATGGAGAAATATACTCCGCAGGATAAACCTGATAAAACCCCCTATAACAAAATACAAATGGAAATGAGAGATTTAGTTTAGGGATAGTGGGAGAACTCCATGTGCAGGTTTGGTAGGGACTTGGTTGTTTGGGGGCGGTCCATAAGGGGCCAGCTTCTAAAATGACCAAGCGAAGAAATCCATTACCCCTGTCCCCACACATGGACAGTCTCGAAGGCCGCATATATTAAGGGAAAACTTAGTGTTTAGGGGGGATTGTCAAGGTAAAATATATTTTTCTACTTCTATATTTTTATATTTATATGTGTCTTGTTATTTTGATATGTCAAGATAACCACGAAGTTTCCCTTAAATGATATTATTCAAATTGAAATTTATTTTAAGATGATGTCGGTATCAGCTGGTGTCTGTCTCTACCTTGTGTCCTACCACTGTACTACATTAACTATCTAATAACTTGAACTGGATCCACTAAAATGCCCCCACCTTTGAGGAACTGAGAAACCACGTGATGTACAAGGAAACCAGAATCGATTCTTAGGAAACGAAACTTAAGGATGACACGATGAAAGGAGGACTTAGAAGAAGATCTAAGGACAATTAGAGATGGCCAGATGCTGGACATGTACATATATGGACATCTATAGCTTACCTCCCTGCTCTCGTCCACCCTTTTACTCCACCCTGACATCCTGGGTAGATAATCTTATGTATGTGGAAATAAAGCTTAGAACTTGCCCTGGTGGTCGCCTGTAAGCACCATTTGAAGCATGCTCTAAGACTGAACCAGCCTAATTGTCTGACTCATTCTTATCCTGGTACCACATGCTTATAATCTAATTCGGAGTGACTGGAGGATGATTGATTAGTCATTATGACCTCGACATTATTAGCCATAGATATTAGCCATTTCAATCTCTTCTTTTGTTATAGGCACCTCCAGTCTCCCCCTATCACTGTCTTTAATACTCGGGAGCCCTGCTTCCTGAAAACCCTCTATATCCCCAAATGAATCCCCCGATCCCGAAGAATATAACTGATTATAGAATCGTCTAAATTCCTCCAAAATACACTGTGTCCTCCACCTCCCTTCCCTCATCAGTCTTCAATTTATATACTTAAGACGATTCCCTCTGTGCCGCTACCACCACTGACAACAGATGCCCCACTTTTTCACCTTCATCATAAAATTGCGTTTTCTGGAAGGCCCTCCTCCTCTCCGCTTTCCTCAAATACACCTTATTAACCTCTTCCTGTGCACCCCTTAGCCTACTCTGATTTTCTGCTGACGGGTCCAGTACCATATCCCTCTCCACCCTCTCCAAGGTTGCTATTATTTTCCTGTTTTCTAGTTGAGATTTCGACCTACACCTGGAAATCTCTCGAAACAAAAGACCCCTTAGGACCGCTTTCATAGCATCCCACACCACCCGACTATCAGCACTTCCTTCATTAATCCGCCAATATTCCTCCAATTCTTCCTTTATAATATTCATATCAATATATTCCAGCCACACTGAGTTCAACTTCCACCCAACTCCCTTCCCAATCTTCCCCCCCATCCGTCTAATGGACAATTCTATAGGCTTATGGTCCGAAATCACCCTTGGGAGGTATTCCACTCCACAGACCAGTTGTGTCATTAGTTCATTTCCCAGTGCCATATCTATTCGTGAGAGAGACCCATGCATCGCAGAATAAGAGTAGCACACTACATTCTCATTTCTCACTCTCCACAGGTCCATCATTCCAATCTCTTTAATATAATTCCCAAATGATGTCAATTTCCTAGTGCTTTTACCTGCACTCTGTTTATGTCAATCCCACCCCTCATCCATAACATTATTGAAATCACCAATAATAAGTAATGGTAATCCCGTACCCCGCTTAAATAATTCCATAACCTCACATAACTTTTTCCCGCTATATGGCGGTGGTATGTACATAGCTACTATACATAGTGATTGCCCATTGATTTTACAAACAACAAAAACATACTGTCCTTCACTATCAACATGGCTTTCAATTTCTTCAAATGGCATAGACGCTCCTATTAATAAAGAGACCCCTCTAGCATATGAAGAGTATGTAAAATGATATGCTCTCCCAATCCACCTCCTCTTCAACACCTCCACCTTTTCCCGTAGTAAATGAGTCTCCTTGAGGCATAGAATATCCGGTCTCCTCTTCCTAGCATATTCCATGATCGCCGTTCTTCGTGTTCCCTCTGACAGTCCTCTTACATTCCAACTAAGGATTTTAATTCTGTCACCCATCATACAATTCTATACATACAAGTTCCCGACCCTTGAAAATATCGTGCAGCTCTCTGTATGCAATAAAACTCTTCCCTAAACAATTAACCCCTCTCCTCCCCCATATACAGTAACCCAACAAACCACAACAATTCTCCCATTGTATTTTTCCCTCTCTTACCAGAGAGTGGGTACTCCAACATCTAGCTACCCTATAAACGTTACCTCTGAACCACTATCTATCTAAAACTCTCCCACACCTCCTCCGCATATAGATATTATTACAATCAGTCCCTCATAGTTCAAATCAATTAATATCCAGGAACCAGAAACCTCCATATAACGGCACCGTCTTATAGTTTCTTATCAGAAAACGACACGACACAGCGCGGCATTTCACTCCGCTCACTTCCCTCCGTCCTTATCCGCCTGAAGCCGCTTGTTGTTTACGTCAAGCCATTTCACGGCCTCCTCCTGTGTTTGGAAAAAATGCACTGTTCCCAGGGCCACAACCCTGAGCTATGCAGGATATAAGGTAGAGTAAGCCAAAGCCAAGTCTCTCAGTCTTTTCTTCACTGCACCATATTGCATCCTCTGCTTTTGCACCTCGGCTGAGTAATCAGGATAAATGGAAATCTTTTGGCCATTAAAGCACAGATCTTTGGCCGTTCTTGCTTTCCTTAATATAATATCTCTGTCTCTATAATTGAGGATCCTAACAAGGATAGTCTGGGGGTGGGGTGGATCCAGGCGGGAGGGGTCTCATGGGGACGCGGTGCGCTCTCTCCACCGCATAAAGTTTGGTCAAGTTATCGGCGCCAATTTTAGTGCGGAGCCAGTCCTCAATAAATACTGTAGGATCAGTTCCTTCTGCCTTCTCGGGGATGCCCACTAATCTCACATTATTCCGCCTTGAGCGATTTTCCAAATCATCATTTTTATCAGCCAGGGCAGCACATCTCTGCAAACAGAGTGTGAGACTTCTGCATTTTAGCAAAGTTGATCTTCCAGCACACTCACTCTCTCCTCCACTGCTCCCACCCTGGCATCAGCTTTATTTATGGCTGCGTTCATGCTGGACATTTCTTCTTTAACCCCATCAACTCTCTGTGTAAGGGTTGTTAGTGCAGTCTTACAGAATCTAACCAAGTCATATACATCCTTCAATGTAGGCTCTCCTATAACAGTCTCCTCCATGTCTTCCTGCTCCACACTCTTTTTCCCCCGTTCATCCTCACTTATTAACCCCTCCTGTACCAAATCAGCCTCTAAGTCTTCCTTCTCTTTCTCCTCAGTCTCCCCCTCTCCCACTTCAGACATCACCTTTGCTGTTCCTTCCAGCCTCGCAAACTTCTCCAATTTGGCTGCTATCTCGAGTCTCCGTGCATAGGAGGCATTTGCTTCATCTGCCCTTCCAGCAGCCTCCAGGCTGTCAGCTCCAGCCTGGCTTCCAGCTCCTGCCCTGGCATCTTGCTGCCTTCTTTTTACCATGACCACAGGGTACCACAACACAGCGTGTGTGTCAGGGTCTGCCTTCACCAGCTGGGATCCTTATCAGCACTCCAGGGGACTTTGAGCAGGATAAATGAAGATATACAGCGGAGAGGTCACAGGAGCCGTCTGCTCACATCGAGTGCTAGGCCACACCCGTCCATCTTTAATTATTCATTATATATCTAATGCCCAAGAAGGTTTTTTTGTACTGTTCCTTTAACTAAACAGCTTAACACCAAAAGAATGTCCAGTTGAATGTTATAGCAAATGCAATTGTCTGTAAACAGCTTTCAACACACAATGCCAGGGAAATCCCAGGGAACAGCTAAACTTTATATGTGGTTAATCAGAATCACTATAAATGATGGCAGCTGTGTACGGACTACTATTTAAAAGGGAATCTGTCACCCCCTGGACAATATTTATTACTATGAGCATAAAGGTAATTGAATGGTTAAACCAGTCTTGCCTGTAAGCCTCATAGCTGTGGTGTAAACATTGAGAAATTGATCTATAATTTATGTTAAGGATTTCTTCCAGGCTCCTCGGAGTGTGATAAATGGAAGAAATCACTGCCTACTGACTTCATTTACCATCACCCACCTCCCATCAGTGTCCTTCTGACCTGGTTGGCGCTGTAATCCCACGCATGCGCTGTACAATTGCAGGATTTGGCAAAGACTGTCCACCCTTGTATGAGCAGTATCTGAATTCATATTCGCTACAGGCATCAGAGCCTGGAAGAAATCCTTGACATAAGATAAGTCAATATCTGCAGCTCTGAGGCATACAGGTAAGACTGGATTAACCATTCAATTACCTGCATGCCCATAGTAATAGATAAAAATCATCCACAAGTTTAAAGAAGTTTGGCCAATTCTGAAGACAACCACATCTCCAATTACAAGAGCGTGTTCACACTTGCGCAGCTACATTTTAATTACCTTCCCCCTCAAAATGAGTTCTGTACAAATTCATTGCGAAACTAACTGAACATTAAAGACTGAAAACTCAAATTGTTCTTCTTGCAATGTTTTCTTTACATGACAAAAACCTGACATTTTAACATTGTTTAGACCTTTTTATACTCACTGTATATTCTTATCTGTACATACTGTAGGTCCGTTATTTTACATGATTTCAGTGCATGTTGTGATTGTTCAGGGGACAATTTGTTTTTCAAGGTAACACTCCCACCAGTTACTTTTTTTGCATTCTTGACCCCATGTTGTGCCATTTTAATTCTGTTAAATGTTTTGAACTTTACTGAATTTTATTTTATTGAGTTATACAAGTGTTCATTTTCTGTTCTTACCTTGTATTTACAGGATTATAACGTCGCTTAATGGATACGGTTAGGATTTATATCAGCTAGAATAATGCTTTATTAAAAAAATGCAGTAATTATACAAATAACTGATTACATTACGAGGCAGTGGAAAGGGAACGGCCCCAGGCACTTCTTTTTTTTAAAGTATGCCTTATTGGGTGCAATATAATACAAACATAAAAACAAACAAAACACAGAAGCATTACAAACTAAAATTGCTTAGAGCAATTGCAGGGAAAACTGGAAATGACCATTTCCAATAGATTTGCCTACGCAAAATAATTGACAATTATGATTCCATGACATCTTAGAGCCTATTTTTCATATCTAATGACTAAGGGAATCTGTCAGTAAGATTAACCCTCCTAAGCCGTCTACACAGGCACACAGGTCATAGCAAGATGAATCAAATGATCACATAATCAAGCTATCAGATACTCAAGAAATTCAAGTTTTCCTTTGGGCTGGACACATCACTGCCAACACCCCTTTTATTTCAAATAATCTCTGGAGGTAGATTCATAGACATCTGTGATCCACCCATAGATCTTAACCGCTCATTTAGAGATAAGAAAAACATGGATTTTGATTCAATGTCTCATTGTGGAGGAGACATCAAGGTATGGTCTTCAGCTTCCCATTACCTGCATGTCCATATAGACGGCTTACCACAGTTGGCTCTACTGATAGATTCTTTTTAAGATCATGCCATGTGCTATATATGATGCCATGAAGTTTCTGCTATAGTGGCTTAAATGGTCTAGACATTTCAAATCTTAAGTGCAAATAAAGTATTAAGAGAAGATAAAATACTGTCTCCATACAGAAGATTGTCAGAACTAAAGAGGAGAAAAAATATACGAAATCCATCCAGTCCGGCCACCTGTTTCAGGTGGACCTGGGCAGCAATCTTGTCCGGCATCTTGGGTAACTCTGCGCTCACCAGGCCTCCACAATTTCATGTAAGCTTTAAGCATTAGAGGCGACCTGGATTCCAGACACAAGATTGTTAAAGGGGGAAAAAATCCTGCCCTGAAAGACTGAACACCAGATGGTAGTTTGAATCCTTTTGCCCAAAGGTACTGCCACACTACACAATCCCGCTAGCGATCTCGTTAGCGTCGCATACTAATGAGATCGCTAGCGGGATTGTTTGTATATCGCTGAGTGCGGCTTAACTTAGCGATATCGTTAAGGACGCTATCGCGGTTAGCGATCTCCTTAACGACTTTAGCCGTACAAAAGTACCGCTAAATCGCTAAGAAAAAGTGCCACACTCAGCGATAATACTTACCCAGCGGGAGCGCCGACGATGAAATAGGGTCCGGAGCGATTCCAGCGACGAGCGAGATCACAGCAGGAAGCTCGTCGCTGGCAGCTGCCGCACACTACAACATCGCTAACGGGATCGCTAAATAGTGACGTTTTTTAGCGATCCCGTTAGCGATGTTGTTTAGTGTGGCATACCCTCAACTCTAGTCAGATTAATTACTTTTAAGTTAACGTTCAATGAACTGAACAAGACCATATCTGCAGCCTGTGCCACATTCAGTAGGTGCATGGCACTAAATTAAAAATGGCCATCTTATATTTCTACACAAATCTAGAGTAGGCTATATAAAACAAATAAAATGCAAGTTTAGTGCGATCCTTCATTTAAATAATACTTGTGCTACTTAATTATTTCGGATACAGTTAAATTAATGCCCAACTTTGAATTAAAAATATAGAAATCTGGCCTGTACAGAACCAATAATGTCAGTTCTTAAATCCCCCACATAGTCCAGCCTTCACAATAAAGTCCTTAAGCAGCATTCCATCCATTTGCCAAAAAGCCATAGTCTGCGTCACTCCTGTTAGATGATTGACACAAAATTTGAAGCAGAAATCTTCCAAATCCTGGGGGGAAAAAAAAACAAAACAAAAAACACTTAAAATTCAATTGAGCGTCAAGTTTTAAAGGGGTTTTCTGGATGTGTGAGAAGTCAGCAGTCACTGACTGCAGATTGCCCAATCATGCCAATAACTCCCGAGTGCAAGCGGTCACATGTATGCGATTTATATGCGTGGTCACGTGACTACTCATCTCATCCGATGTGATGCCATCTGGGAGGGATGGATTGACATCTACCCTTCCCTCCAGAGCTTTGTTGGAGACCAGATTTTAACCCCTTTCTGCCATCCGACGTACTATCCCGTCCATGGTACCTGGGCCCGTATAACCAGGGACGGGATAGTACGTCGCAGCGGTCGGAGCACGGCCGGGTGTCAGCTGATTATCACAGCTGACACCCGGTACTATGTGCCAGGAGCGGTCACGGACCGCTCCCGTCACATTAACCCCTGGCACACCACGATCAAACATGATCGCGGTGTACCGGGGGCACAAGGAAGCAACGCGCAGGGAGGGGGCTCCCTGCATGCTCCCCAGAGACCCTCAGAACAGCGCGATCACATCGCGCTGTTCTGAGGCCTTTCTCCCTGCAAGACCCTGGATCCAAGATGGCCACGGGGTCCTGCAGGGAGGCAGCTTCCTCAGTGCCTGCTGAGAGGAAGCCTGCAGCAGTGCCTGTCACATCACTGGTCTGACAGAGTGCTGTGCACAATGTCAGTGATGTCCCACCCTGGGACAAAGTAAAAAAAAATTTAAATCACAAGTGTAAAAAAAAAATTCCAAAATAAAGGAAAAAAAAATCCCCAATAAATTAATTTCTTCCTGTAAATAAGAAAAACAAAACAATAAAAGTACACATACTTGGTATTGCCGCATCCATAACGACCCACCCCATAGAACTGTCCCACTAGTTAACCCCTTTAGTGAACCCCTTAAAAAAAAAAAAAAAAAAAAAAAAAGAACAAAGCAAAAAAATCAATGCTTTATCATCATACCGCCGAACAAAAAGTGGAATAACATGCGATCAAAAAGACCGATATAAATTAATATGGTACCGCTGAAAACGTCATCTTGTCCCGCAAAAAACGAGCAGTCATACATCAGCGAAAAATAAAAAAGTTATAGCTCGCAGAATAAAGCAATGCAAAAATAATTTTTTATATAAGTTTTTATTGTATAAAAGCGCCAAAACATAAAAAAATTATATAAATGAGGTATCGCCGTAATCGTACTGACCCGAAGAATAAAACCGCTTTATCGATTTTGTACCACACGCGGAATGGTATAAACGCCCCCCCAAAAGAAATTCATGAATTGCTGATTTTTGTTCATTCTAATCTCCCAAAAATAAAAATAAAAAGCGATAAAAAAATGTCATGTGCTCAAAAATGGTACCAATAAAAACGTCAACTCGTACCACAAAAAATAAGACCTCACATAACTCTGTAGACCAAAATATGCAAAAAATATAGCCCTCAGAATGTGGCGATGTAAAAAACTATTTTTTGCAATAAAAAGCGTCTTTTAGCATGTGACAGCTGCCAATCATAAAAACCCGCTATAAATAGTAAATCAAACCCCCTTTATCACCCCTTAGTTGGGGAAAAATAATAAAATTTAAAAAAAATGTATTTATTTCCATTTTCCCATTGGGGTTAGGGTTGCAGATAAAGTTAGGGTTAGAGTTAGGTTTGTGGTTAGGGTTATGGTTAGGACTAGGGTTAGGGGTGTGTTGGGGTTAGAGTTGGAGTTAGAATTGGGGGTTTCCACTGTTTTGGCACATCAGGGGCTCTCCAAATGTGACATGGCGTCTGATCTCAATTCCAGCCAATTCTGCGTTGAAAAAGTCAAACGGTGCTCCTTTACTTCGGAGCTCTGCCATGTGCCCAGTGGTTTACCCCCACATATGGGGTATCAGCGTACTCAGGACAAATTGCACAATAACTCTTGGGGTCCAATTTCTTCTGTTACCCTTGGGAAAATAAAAAATTGGGGGCGAAAATATCATTTTTGTAAAAAAAAAAAAAAAAAAAAAAAAAAACACGGATTTTGGTAAAGACTTACCTGTAAAATCCTTTTCAGCGAAGGAAGGAAGAGAGACACAGTATTCATTACTGATGGGTAGGCGGAGCCCCAGATCAGGATGTTACCTCAGATCAAAAGAGTGATGACTGGCTGGCCCCTCCAGCTCGGGCTCCTCCTACTCAGCTCCAGTCGTACCAAAGCTTTTAGGAAAAGAGCCAAGATCACCAGCGGAGCAACATAACCCCTTCTGAAGGAACTTCAGAGAAAAAACACAAGGATACAGGTTATGCATGCAAAGAAAGCCAAAAACCACAGAGTTCCAGGTACTACTCACGGAACCTGACTACTGCGATGAGCTGGCGATGCTGGAACAGAGCCTTAGCGCGCTGACCTCAGCCCAGATAATCGCTATCAGATAAGGGTCGCGCTGCATCTGAAAACCTCAACACACTTCTGCCGTGGGAGGGTGCTGTGTCTCTCTTCCTTCCTTCGCTGAAAAGGATTTTACAGGTAAGTCTTTACCAAAATCCGTGTTTCAGCTGCAGATGAAGGAAGAGAGCCACAGTATTCATTACTGATGGGACGTCCCAAAGCAGTTCAAAAATAAGGGTGGGAAAAAACCAACAAAAGGCAGAAACCCAACAACCTTAACAACAAAGCGCAACCAGCGCTAAACACAAGTTCATCCAGAACTTTAAACTACAGCTGCCTGCAGGACCCTACGTCCGAGGGCTGCATCAGCGGAAGCACTGACGTCCACTTTATAAAACCTTGTAAACGTGTGGACAGAGCGCCAAGTCGCCGCTCGGCAAAGCTGCACTGCCGAAGCACCTTGATGAAAAGCCCACGATGAAGCCACAGCTCTCGTGGAATGGGCTCGAATCTTAATCGGACAAGATTCACCCCGAAGACGGTAAGCTTCCAAAATAGCTGACCGGATCCAACGAGCTATAGAACCCTTGGAAGCTCGTTGACCACGCCGACGACCTGCCGGAACCACAAACAGGGAGTCCGTCTTACGAAAACCTTGAGTAATAGATAGATAAAACTTCAAGGCCCGCACTAAATCCAATGTGTGTAAATCTCGCTCTTTCGTATTCTTCGGATCCGGACAGAGTGAAGGCAACACAATATCCTGGTTAACATGAAATTGTGACACCACTTTAGGCAAAAAATCACCCGAGTGCGAAGCACTACACGATCCGGAAAAAACTCCAGAAAAGGAGGCGAACAAGAAAGAGCTGCCAATTCAGAAACTCTCCTCAAGGAAGTGACTGCAACAAGGAAAGCCACCTTCCAAGAAAGTAAAGAAAGGCTAGCAGAAACCATAGGTTCAAAAGGTTTATGCTGAAGAGCCTCCAAAACAAGGTTGAGCCGCCAAGGAGACACGGGTGCCTTCCGCGGCGGAAACTTACGAGAGATACCTCGGAAAAAAGGAGAGCACGTCTCTATTCGAAGCAATGGTTCTCCGGAACAATAAGGACAGAGCAGAAATCTGACCTTTCAGAGTGCTAACTGCCAAACCCTTGTCTAGCCCATGCTGCAGAAAAGCCAACAGGTTGGGAATGGAAAATTTTCTCGGGTTCCGAGAAGACCCCAAACACCACGAAAAGAAGGTTTCCCAAATTTTGTGGTAAATCCTAGAAGTAGCCGGACATCTTGCAGCACGAAGGGTAGCAATGACCTCGGCTGAAAAACCTCTACGGGTCAAGATTTCGGTCTCAAGAGCCACGCCGTCAAACGCAGGGACATCAAGTCCGGATGACAAACGGGCCCCTGAGTCAACAAGTCCGGTTGAAGAGGGAGTGGAAACGGAGGTGCCGCCAACAGCGACATTATTGTCGAGAACCACACCCTTCTTGGCCAGTCTGGAGCTATCAGAATAGCTGGAATTCTCTCTAGTCTGATCCGACGCAGCACTAGAGGAAGTAAGGATATCGGCGGGAATACATAGATCAGCTCGAACTGATCCACTGAGCCACTAGAGCATCCACCGCCACCGCCTTCGGGTCCTTGTACCTGGACATGAATGTCGGTAACTTGGCATTGGACCTGGATGCCATCAAATCTACTTGGGGGGTTCCCCAGCGAGAGCACAGTAGTGCAAAGACTTCCGGGTGGAGGCTCCATTCCCCGGGATCCATCCTTCTGCGACTGAGAAAGTCCGCTGTAATATTCTGAACCCCTGGAATGTGAATCGCCGAAATGGCTGGTACATTGGCCTCTGCCCAAATCAGAATTCGGGACACCTCTACCATGAGTCTGGAACTCCTTGTCCCACCCTGGTGATTGATATACGCGACAGCCGTCGCATTGTCTGTCTGCACACGGACTGGCAGACCGCTCAAAGGGACCGTCCAATGTTGGAGGCAAAGGAAAATCGCCCTCAATTCCAGGATGTTGATCGGAAGCACAGACTCTTCCGGTGACCATACCCCCTGAATCCAGAGATTGTTCCAAACACCCCCCCAGCCCGTCAGGCTGGCATCGGTGGTTATGACTGACCACTTCAGAGGGAGGAAAGACTTCCCCAGGGAGAATGCCCTGGACGTAACCACCATTCTAGAGAATCCCGCACCGCGCGAGAAATGGTGACACTGCAATCCAGCGATTGCGACTGATTCCATCGACTCAAGATGAACCTTTGAAGAGTCCTGGAGTGGAACTGGGCAAAAGGAATTGCCTCCATGGACGCCACCATCAGTCCCAGAAGACGCATACACTTCCGTAGGGACATTGCCGTTGAGGATGTCATAATCTGTACATGTCGAAGAAGACATGACTGTTTGTCTGGTGGTAGGGAAACTACCGACCGAAACGTGTCGAGATGCATTCCCAAAAAGAGAATTGTCCTCGATGGTTCCAGGGACGACTTCTCCCAATTGACCAGCCAACCGAAGTCTTTCAGAAACTGAAGAGACAAATCCCGAGCCGTCAACGCCTCCTCCTCCGAGGAAGCCACGATCAAAAGATCGTCCAGATAAGGGAGAATCGTAATCCCCTGTCTTCGAAGGAGTGCCATGAGGGGCGCCAGAATTTTTGTAAAGACCCTTGGCGCTGAGGCTAAGCCGAACGGCAGAGCCACGAACTGGTAATGATTCTGACCTATGGCAAATCGAAGAAAGCGCTGATGAGCCTTTCCGATGGGAATATGCAAATAGGCGTCGCGAATGTCGATTGACACCAGAAAATCGTTCTGTGACAGAGCTGCCACAACGGAACGAAGCGACTCCATGCGAAATTTCCGGGCATGGACATGCCGGTTTAATCGCTTGAGATCCAGAATCGGGCGAAATTTGTTCTCCTTTTTGGGAACTATAAAAAGGTTGGAATAAAAACCTTTCCCTCGGTCCTCTGACGGAACCAGTATCACTACACCCTTTTGTAGTAGCGATTCGACCTCTCGCTGTAGAGCGACAACAAGCTCGGGTTCCGACGGAACGCGAGATTGACAAAAAACATTTGGGGTTGAGAAGCAAACTCTATGAAATAGCCTGCCGACACTATCCGCGTTACCCAGGAATCTGGAACGCGAGCCATCCAAGTCTCCTTGAAAAGAAGCAGGCGACCCCCCACTCGAGAATCCTCGAGTGGACCCCTGGCGTCAATCCGACTTTGCGGGTTTCTTGTCAAGTTCCCGCTTGTTCTGGCGGAAACTCTGCTTCCAGGGAGTACGAGTTTTCTGAGAGGATTTCTTTCCTGAGAAAGAAGGACGACCCGATCCCCACGAGGAGTGACTAGATCGTCCTCGGCCCCGAAAGGACCGCCGACCACTATAAACACCAGGCTTACTGGACACCGAGGCCATGGCCCTTTGCTGTGGTAATGCTGATTCCTTCGCCTTAGCCTTGGAAATCAGCTCTGTGAGGTCGGATCCAAAAAGATGGCCACCCTTGTAAGGTAAGGCCAACAACCCTTGTTTGGAAACTGCGTCCCGGCCCACTGTCTGAGCCATAAAGCTCTTCTGACTGTGACCGCTGAAGCTTGCGCTTTGGCCAGCAGAGATGCCGTATCCAGACCGGCATCAAAGATATAACAGGCTGCCGTTTCTAACCATTCACAAGTTTCCCGTATCTCAGATAACGGAGATTCATTTTGCAACTCCGTCTTCAGACGTGCCAACCAGCTTAGAGAAGCTCTAGCAGCACACATGGATCCTAGCACTGCTCGAAATCCATGACCCGCAGCCTCATAGCTTGCTTTTGCCGCCAATTCTGCCTTTCTATCCAAAGGCTCCTGTAAGCTCGCTTTTCCCTTAATAGGGAGTAGAGAGGATTTACTAAGCTGAGACAAAGACACATCCACTTCAGGAGCAGAAGTCCAATTAGCCTTTAACTCCGTAGAGCAAGGATAAAGTGTATCAAAGAAATGCGTTCCATGAAAACGCTTATCTGGACATATACGTTCCTCCTCTATTACACCATTAAGCTCATCCAGAGCTGGCAATGTTGTGCGCGAAGCACGGGACTCCTGGAACATGCGTGCTGATTTACCAGGACGACTAGTTACCTCCTCCGGTAACTGTAGTATATCTCTCATGGCTTCAATTAATGCCTCCGTACGCTTCGTCATAGAGGAACGCCCCTGCGGCTCGTCCGCATCTGAATCGGATATTTCTCCATCCGAATTTAAAGGGGAACTCTGCCCAATATCAGATACATCTGACTCGCTCCGTGTAGAGGCCGGTAACGGCCTGCGTCGCTTCCTCTGAGAGGAATTAGCAGACACATATTGACCTAAAAGGTCAGATAAGTTATTAATCGATCGAGCGATATCATCCAATTTTCCACCGCTGTCGACCGCAGCGCTAGACGCTGTGGAGGTCTGCGTATCTGATTGCCGCAATGGCACTGGGACGTGATCCGCGGCATCTGAACTCTGTTCAGACATGTCTCACCTGTATGAGCAGGTCAAAGCGGTAATACCAGCAAAAAACTATGCGTTTTTTTTTTTTTTTTTTTTTTCAAACGCTGAAGGGTTAACGCTCCACCAAGCAGAGTTACCCCAGCGGTATTCAGTCAGCAAATTTAGCTGGTAGAAATAACCCTCAAAGGGGTTAATATTGCAAACTCACCAAAATATATATATATTTGTGAGCCCCAGCCAATTTTTATGTCTCTGATGAGACTGCAGCTGCAGGATAGCGATCGCTGCGCTGCGGGGTGAGGAATCCGCACTCACCCAGCTGGCCGTGGTGTCTATATGAGGAGAGGAGCGGTCCGAGGAGCCCAGGAGCCTGAGTAATGGCCGCCACAGTGAGGGGGTCGCAGGAGAAAAGCCAGAGCGCGCGTCTTCCTGCTCAAAAGACCGGGATAGATAGGCCACGCCCCCTGCTAGCTCAAATAATGAGCGCGAACTCTCCCCGCTCCTGCTCCCTCTCTGTCCTGCAGCTATCTGCCTGCGGACAAAAATCACCACATCTTCTTGTAACAGCGCTGTCACAGCAGCACGCTGAAGCATACTGACATTACATGTAGTAGCGCTGTCACAGCAGCGCTGAAGCATACTGACATTACTTGTAGTAGCGCTGTCACAGCAGCGCTGAAGCATACTGACATTACATGTAGTAGCGCTGTCACAGCCAGCGCTGAAGCATACTGACATACATGTAGTAACGCTGTCACAGCAGCGCTGAAGCATACTGACATTAGTAATAGCGCTGCTCATTCAGACGCTAAAGCACTCACACATAATTATTATTAAAATTTGTGTGGAGTACTCACCAGCCAAGGCGCCACAGGGACCCTCAGGGGTTTCTGGCGCAGTGCCCATGCTTCCCCCCAGGGCGAGGAACGCAGTGACCGCACGTGTGGTTTGCGTTCCCGCCAGAGAAGCTCTCCTCATCCCCCAGGGCCGGCAAGGATTCTGCAGGGACTTTGAGTAAATACAGATCCGCCAAGGGAGAGGTTGGGGTACAGCAGCGCTGATACCCTGAGACCTCTAGACCAACTAGTGATCCAAGTCTCCTGTCCGAATATTAAAATAATAAAATCTTCTGAGGAGCTGCATTAGCAGCGACCATCCTCTGGACCTCAAATCTTAGACTGGAGCTGAGTAGGAGGAGCCCGAGCTGGAGGGGCCAGCCAGTCATCACTCTTTTGATCTGAGGTAACATCCTGATCTGGGGCTCCGCCTACCCATCAGTAATGAATACTGTGGCTCTCTTCCTTCATCTGCAGCTGAAAAAGATTTTTTTTTGTTTTTACGGCTGTACGTTCTAAACTTCTGTGAAGCACTTGGGGCTTCATAGCGCTCACCACACATCTAGATCTTGTGGGGTCTATTTTCCAAAGTGGGGTCACTTGTGGGGGGTTTCCACTGTTTAGGCACATCAGGGGCTCTCCAAATGCAACATGACGCCTGCAGACCATGCCATCAAAGCAATCCAAAATGTCACTACTTCCTTCAAAGCCCCGACGTGTGCCCATAAAGTGGTTTTCTCCCACATATTGGGTATCAGCGTACTCAGGACAAATTGGACAACTTTTGGAGTCCAATTTCACCTGTTACCCTTGGGAAAATAAAAAGTTGGGGACTAAAAGATAATGTTTGTGGAAAAAATAGGAGTTTTTTTTATTTTCATGCTCAGGCGTTATAAACTTTAGTGAAACACCTGGGGGTTCAAAGTTCTCACCACATATCTAGATACGTTCCTTGAGGTGTCTAGTTTCCAAAATGGTGTAATTTGTGGGGGGTTTCCACTGTTTAGGCAGATCAGGAGCTCTCCAAATACGACATGGCATCCAGCCAATTCTGCGTTGAAAAAGTCAAACGGCGCTCCTTCCCTTCCGAGCTCTGCCATGCACCCAAACAGTGGTTTACCCCCACATATGGGGTCTCAGTGTACTCAGGAGAAATTGCACAATAACTTTTGGGGTGTTACCCTTGGGAAAATAAAAATTGGGGTGAAAAGATAATTTGTGGAAAAAATATTATTTTGAATTTTACGGCTCTACGTTATAAACTTGTGTGAAGCACTTGGGGGTTCAAATTGCTCACCACAGATCTAGATGAGTTCCTTAGGGGGTCTAGTTTCCAAAATGGGGTCACTTGTGGGGGGTTTCCACTGTTTAGGCACATCAGGGGCTCTCCAAATGCAACATGGTGTCCAATCTCAATTCCAGCCAATTTTGGTTGGAAAAAGTCAAATGGTGCTCCTTCCATTCCGAGCTCTGCCGTGCGCCCAAACAGTGGTTCCCCCCCCCCCACATATAGGGTATCAGCGTACTCAGGACAAATTGGACAACAACTTTTGTGGTCCAATTTCTCCTGTTACCCTTGGTAAAATAAAGACGGATTTTGGTAAGAACTTACCTGTAAAATCCTTTTCAGCGAAGGAAGGAAGAGAGACACAGTATTCATTACTGATGGGTAGGCGGAGCCCCAGATAGGATTGACACCTCAGATCAAAAGCGTGTTGATCCGGCCCCTCCAGTTCGGGCTCCTCCTACTCAGCTCTTCAGTCGTACCCAAGCTTAAAGGAAGAGTAAAGATCACCAGCGGAGCAACATAACCCCTTCTGAAGGATAAAGAGACAGGTTATGCGTGCAATATGAAGAAAACCGCAGAGTTTCAGGTACTACTCACGAACGACCTGACTACTGCGATAAGCTGGCGATGCTGGAACAGAGCCTTAGCGCGTTAACCTCAGCCCAGATAATCGCAATCAGAGGAGGGTCACGCCGCATCTGAAAATACCAACACACTTCTGCCATGGGAGGGTGCTGTGTCGCTCTTCCTTCCTTCGCTGAAAAGGATTTTACAGGTAAGTTCTTACCAAAATCCGTCTTTCAGCTGCAGATGGAAGGAAGAGAGCCACAGTATTCATTACTGATGGGACGTCCCAAAGCAGTTCAAAAATAAGGGTGGGAAAATACCAACAAAAGGCAGAAAACCCAACAACCTAAATAAAAGCGCAACAAGAACTCAACATAAGTTCACTGAGAACTTTAAACTACAGCTGCATGCAGAACCCTACGCCCCAGGGCTGCATCAGCAGAAGCACTGACGTCCACCTTATAAAACCTTGTAAAAGTGTGGACGGAGCGCCAAGTCGCCGCCCGGCAGAGTTGAGCTGCCGAGGCCCCTTGATGGAAAGCCCACGATGAAGCCACAGCTCTTGTGGAATGAGCTTGAATCTTAACTGGGCAAGATTCACCCCGAAGACGGTAAGCTTCCAAAATGGCTGACCGAATCCAACGAGCTAGAGAGTCCTTGGAAGCTCGGTGACCACGCCGACGACCTGCTGGAATCACAAACAGGGAGTCAGACTTGCGAAAAACTTGAGTAATAGACAAGTAAAACTTCAAAGCCCGCACTAAATCCAATGTGTGCAAGGCCCGCTCTTTCGCATTCTTTGGTTCCGGACAGAGTGAAGGCAACACAATATCCTGGTTAACATGAAATTGTGACACCACCTTAGGTAAAAAAATCACCCGGTGTACGAAGTACTACACGATCCGGAAAAAACTCCAGAAAAGGAGGTGAGCATGAAAGAGCTGCCAACTCAGAAACCCTTCTCAAAGAGGTGACTGCCACTAGGAAGGCCACCTTCCAAGAAATTAAAGAAAGAATAGCAGAGTCCATAGGCTCAAAAGGCTTATGCTGAAGAGCCTCCAAAACAAGGTTGAGCCGCCAAGGAGATACAGGTGTTATCCGCGGCGGAAACTGACGGGTTATTCCACGAAAAAAGGAACGTATGTCTCTACGCGAGGCGATAGCCCTCCGAAAAAAGTAAGGACAGAGCAGAAATCTGACCCTCAGGGTGCTAACTGCCAAACCTTTATCCAACCCGTGTTGTAAAAAAGCTAACAAATTGGGAATAGAAAATTTTCTCGGGTCCTTTGAAGAACTCGAACACCACAAAAAGAAGGCTTCCCAAGTCCTGTGGTAAATCTTAGTAGTAGCCGGACTCCTAGCCGCTCGCAGAGTAGCAATGACTTTGGCTGAGAAACTTCTACGGGTCAATATTTCGGTCTCAAGAGCCACGCCGTCAAACGCAGAGACTCCAAGTCCGGATGACAAACTGGCCCCTGAGACAACAGGTCCGGTCGAAGAGGAAGTGGAAACGGAGGTGCCGCTAATAGCGACATTAGTGTCGAGAACCACGTCCTTCTTGGCCAATCTGGAGCTATCAAGATAGCTGAGATTCTCTCTAGTCTGATCCGACGCAGCACCAGAGGAAGTAGGGATATTGGCGGGAACACGTAGACTAGCTCGAACTGGTCCCACTGAGCCACTAGAGCATCCACAGCCTTCGGGTCCTTGTACCTGGACATGAACGTCAGTAGCTTGGCATTGGACCTGGATGCCATCAAATCCACTTGGGGAGTTCCCCACTGGGAGCACAGTACTGCAAAAAACTTCCGGATGAAGACTCCATTCTCCGGGATCCATCCTCTCGCGACTGAGAAGGTCCGCCGTAACATTCTGAACCCCTGGAATGTGGATCGCCGAAATGGCTGGTACTCTGGCCTCGGCCCACATCAGGATCCGGGACACCTCCACCATGAGCCTGGAGCTCCATGTCCCGCCTTGGTGATTGATATACGCAACCGCCGTCGCATTGTCTGTCCGCACTCGGACTGGCCGACCGCTCAAAGGGACCGTCCAGTGTTGGAGGCAAAGAAAAAAAATCGCCCTCAATTCCAGGATGTTGATCGGTAGAACAGACTCTTCCGATGACCACACCCCTGAATCCAGAGATCGTTCCAAACACCCCCCCAGCCCGTCAGGCTGGCATCGGTGGTTATGACTGACCACTTCGGAGGAAGGAAGGACTTCCCCAGGGATAATGCTCCTGGACGTAACCACCATCCTAGGGATTCTCGCACCCCGCAAGAAAAGGTGACACTGCAATCCAGTGATTGCGACCGATTCCAACGACTCAGTATGAACCTTTGGAGAGCCCTGGAATGAAACTGGGCAAACGGAATTGCCTCCATGGATGCCTCCATTAATCCCAGAAGACGCATACACTTCCGAAGAGACATCGCTGTCGAGGATTTCATGATCTGTACATGTCGAAGAAGACATGACTGTTTGTCCAGAGGTAGGGAAACTACCGCCCGTACCGTGTCGAAATGCATCCCAAAAAAGAGGATCGCCCGCGACGGTTCCAGAAACAACTTCTCCCAATTGACCAGCCAACCGAAGTCCTTCAGAAGCTGAAGAGACAAATCGCGAGCCGTCACTGCCTCCTCCTCCGAGGAAGCCATGATCAAAAGATCGTCCAGATAAGGAAGAATCGTAATCCAATGTCTTCGAAGAATTGCCATGAGGGGCGCCAGAATTTTTGTAAAGACTCTGGGCGCTGAGGCTAAGCCGAAAGGCAGAGCCACGAACTGGTATTGATCCTGACCTTATGGCCAAACGAAGAAAGCGCCGATGAGCCCTTCCGACGGGAACATCACGAATGTCGATCGACACCAAAAAAGTCGTTCCGCGATAGGGCTGCCACAACGGAGCGAAGCGACTCCATGCGGAATTTTCGGGTGTGGACATGCCGATTCAATCTTTTGAGATCCAGAATAGGGCAAAAATTGTCCTCCTTTTTGGGGACCACAAAAAGATAGGAATAAAACCCTTTTTCCCGGTCCTCTGGCGGAACCGGTATTACCACACCCTTCTGCAGAAGGAATTCGACCTCTCGCCGCAGAGCGACAAAAAACTCGAGCTCTGATGGAATGCGAGACCTGTCCGGGGGTCGAGAAGAAAACTCTATGAAATAGCCTGCCGACACGATCACGTTACCCAGAAGTTCGGAACGCGGGAAATCCAAGTCGCTTTGAATTGGAGCAGGCGACCCCCCACTCGAGAGCCCTCGAGTAGATCCCTGGCGTCAGTCCGCCTTGGCGGGCTTCTTGTCAGCTTCCCGCTTGTCTTGATGGAAACTTTGCTTCCAGGGAGTGTACGAAAAAGAGGGACGACCCGATGACCGAATCGTCCCCTGGACCGAAAAAGACCGCCGACCACTGCTGGTACTAGGCCTGCCAGACACAGAAGCTAAATCCGCTTCTTTCCCTTTGCCTTGGTAATCAGCTCTGCGAGGACAGATCCAAATGTCTGACCACCCTTGTAAGCTAAAGATAGCAAACTTTGTCGCATCTCTGGTCCACTGTCTAAGCCACAATGCTCTTCTGACTGTGACCGCCGTATTGGGCTGCATCCTTCAATAACTTGAAGAGCCCATCTACCTCGGATAGTGGGGATCCATCCTGCCACGCCGTCCGTAGAAACGGTCCAACCAGCTCAGGAAAGCTTTACTAGCACACATGGTCCTAGCACTGCTCTGAGTCCATGACCCGCGGCCTCATAGATGGATTTTGTCGCCATCTCCGTTTTTCTGTCCAGCGGATCATGCAAAAACTCCCCTTCCCTTTAACAGGAAGTAATGAGGCTGTACCAAGCTGGGGTAAATCCACTTCAGGAGAAGGAATCCAATTATCAATCAAATCCGTCGAACCCGGATACAGTTCTCAGATCCCCACTGCTCCATTAAGCCCACCCATAGGTGACAATGCCGATCGCGACCTATGCGATTCCTGGAACATCCGGGCCGACTTACCAGTTTGTCTGTTCTTACAGGTTAACCTGTCATGTAAATCAGACAGCGCCAGCCTATAAGTTGCGCTGGCGGCGGCCAGAAACCACCTGGTGCCGGACACAAGCACAGGCGCCAGACAGCGCATCTACAGCGCAAGCGCAAAACACAAGAGCATCCGTAGCGTAGGCGCAGGACACCGCGCATCCATAGCGCAGGCGTAAGACACAGCGTATTCGTAGCGCAGGCACCATTCGTAGCGCAGGCGCAGGACACAGCAAATAGTTGCAGGCGTCGGATTCATAGTTGATCAAGCGCCAAAGACCCATAGAAATCACAGGCTAAATGCGCTGTAGCGCAGGTGCTAGATAAAGAGCATCTGAAGCGCCGACGCTGGCACAATACGTTACGCAGGCTTCAGTCACAATGCATTTGGACGCCTTTGACATGCCTTCAGACAGTATATGGCAGGTGTCAGTAACTAGAAAAAGTGTGGTTTCCCATAATAGGCAAACAAGAAAACGAACGCTGAAGGGTTAAGGCTCTTAAAGCAGGAGCTACCCCAGCTGTCAGTTAAGGGTTAACCGCCTCCAAGGGGTTAATGCCGCAGCCTCCCTACAACCTCTGTTAGGTAGAGGTGTACGAGTCCCAGATATATGCGGTACAACCGCAGGATAGCGCTCAGAAATGCGCCCTGCGCTGTGGAGGTGAGGGGGTTAAGCTTCTGCTTCTAACTGCAGAAGCGACTTACCCAGCTGGTCGCGGTGTAATTGCCTGGAGGGGAGGAGAGCGACCCGAGGAAGCTTTCAGCTCCCTGCCATAGCGCTGACTGTAGAAGCGACTCATCATGCAGTAATGGCCGCCGCGCTGTGCCTCCGATGTGCTCCTGAGAGAAGCCGGAAATGGAGACTGCAGTAAAGCGCGCGCTCAGAGCGGCGCGAAAATTCAAATAAAAAAGGCGGGAACTCCTCTCTCCCTCACCGCCATGTATACTGTAACAGCGCTGCCCCGCAGCGCTGAAATCACACTGAAATACACTGTAACAGCGCTGTCCTGCAGTGCTGAAATCACACTGACATATACTGTAACAGCGATACATGTAATAGCGACTGCCGCAGCCGTCGCTAAAGCACTCACACACTATTATAAAAATGTGGAGTACTCACCAGCAGAGCGCCACAGGGACCCCTCAGGATTTGTGGCGCTTGTGCCCATGCTTCCCCCCAGGGCAGGGAACGCAGTGACCCCAGTGTGCGGTTTGCGCCCCCGCCAGGGAAGCCATCCTCATCCCCCAGGGCCGGCAAGATTCTGCAGGGACCATCATGTAATTACAGATCTGCCAAGGGAGAGGTTGGGGTACAGCAGCGCTGAGACCCCTGAGACCTCTAGACCACATTTGGTGATCCAAGTCTCCTGTCCGATATAAAATAATAAAATCTTCTGAGGAGCTGCATCAGCAGCGACTATCCTTTGAGACCTCAAATCTTAGACTGAAGAGCTGAGTAGGAGGAGCCCGAGCTGGAGGGGCCGGATCAACACGCTTTTGATCTGGGTGTCAATCCTATCTGGGGCTCCGCATACCCATCAGTAATGAATACTGTGGCTCTCTTCCTTCCATCTGCAGCTGAAATCCTATTTTTTTTTTCACACAAAAATTATCTTTTAGTCACCAATTTTTTATTTTCATGCCCGGGCATTATAAACTTGTGTGAAGCACTTGGGGGTTCAAGGTGCTTACAACAGATCTAGATAAGTTCCATAGGGGGTCTAGTTTCCAAAATGGTGTTACTTGTGGGGGGTTTCCACTGTTTAGGCGCATCAGAGGCTCTCCAAATGAGACATGGCGTTCAATCTCAATTCCAGCCAATTTTGGTTTGAAAAAGTCAAACGGCGCTCCATCCCTTACGAGCTCTGCCGTGTGCCCAAACAGTGGTTTTCCCCCACATATGGGGTATTAGCGTACTCAGGAGAAATTGCACAACAATTTGTCCATTTTCTCCTTTTACGCTTGTGAAAACAAAAAGTTTGTAAAAGATCGTTTTTGTGACTAAGAAGTTAAATACTCATTTTTTCCTTCCACGTTGCTTCAGCTCCTCTGAAGCACCTGAAGGGTTAATAAAATTCTTGAATGTGGTTTTGAGTACCTTGAGGGGTGCAATTTTTAGAATTGTGTCACTTTTGGGTATTTTCTGCCATATAGACCCCTCAAAGTGACTAAAAATGTGAGGTGGTCCCTAAAAAAAAAATGGCTTTGTAAATTTTGTTGTAAAAATGAGAAATCGCTGGTCAACTTTTAACCCTTATAATTTCCTAACAAAAAAATGTTGGTTCCAAAATTGTGCTGATGTAAAGTAGACATGTGGGAAATGTTATTTATTAACTATTTTGTGTGACATATTTCTCTGAATTTTTATTCCCTTAAAACAAAGTTTGAAAATTGCAAAATTTTCCAAATTTTCACCATATTTGCGTTTTTTTCAAAAATAACCGCAAATTATATGGAAGAAATTTTACCACTAACGTGAAGTACAATATGTCACGAGAAAACATTCTCAGAATCACGAAGTTTTCAGAATTGTAAAAATTGGCCCGGTCATTAACGTGCAAACCACCGTTGAGTGTTAAGCGGTTAAAGGATTTATACAATGATGTGCAAAGGGAGTAGCCTATAATACAGGATTTGGGTGGGTACAATGGCAAGTAATATAAAATTACATCATGGTTGCATAACCTTTGCCCTGGGGGCCACATGCAGCCCACAATGCCTTTCTTTGAGGCCCCGTCAGATTCCTCAGAGGTCAGTAACTCTCAAACTACAGGTATTGTTGCACTCACTGTATGGTCATCTTGATCGCTTTTCTTCTTTACTGCTAAGAAGTGGAGCAGAGAAACCGGTCTATAGTATAGGAAGTTCCAGATATGCAATGCCAATTTAATAGATCATGGCACATAGCAATGTTGATATATATACCTCATATCCAGGGCCGCCATCAGGGCATTACAGCCCTGACTGGCATATGGGGCCCGATCAGCAGAGGGGGCCCGGCTCGGGCCACCGCTCCCCAAGGGGCCCCCAGTTAGCAGCACATCACACAGCCGCTATGGGGGCCCCGCCTACCCCCAGCGCCGACTCCCCCCGCCACGGCCTTGAACTATACCGGTGTCTGCCGGTACCGTTCAAAGCAATGATGGAGGAGAGAGCGCTCCTTCTCCCATCATTCCCCGCTCTGCCTCTGACACAGTGGGTGCGCGATGACGTCATCGCGCACTCACTGTGTACCAGGCAGAGCAGGAGACAGGAGCCGGGGGCAGCACGGGCACAAGGAGAGGTGAGAAGTGTGTTTTTTTTTTTTTTTTCAAATATGTCAGTGCGTACTGGACTGTGGCTGTGGGGCCATTCCTGGGGGGTGGGGGTGGAGGGGAGAGATGAGGGTTGTGTTATATGTGCCCTGCTGTATACTATATGGGCCCTCCTATATACTATGCGGGCCGCGCTATATACTATGTGGGCCGTGCTAATATGTGGTCTGGACATGGTGTTGCAGTATTTGTTCCTTGTATGTGATATTATTCAGTCACTGTGGTGGTAATATGTGGTCTGGACATAGTGTGGCGGTATTTGTTCCTTGTATGTCATATTATTGGTCATTTTAAAAATTTAAAAATAAATAAAAATATACCTAAATTGTGTTGCATATTTTAACAAATATTTAATAGGTTACAGTAGAATAGTGCTCAGCCAAAAGTGTCTAGTGTTGTGATGGCGGCTTAAAAAAATCTTTTGGCCAAAACAAATGCTGTCGGCTATATGTGTGATCTGGTGATGGGAACTGTTAATGTGTGATTGGTGAGAAGTGGAGTTTTTTTTAAGAGAGCGGTGGGACTCTGGACAGTTCGAGGGGTGGAGGCGGAGCTGGAGCCTGGGCAGAGTCTCAAGGGGGCCCCGAAAATTTTGCCAGTATGGGGCCCCGAAATTCCTAGTGGCAGCCCTGCTCATATCCAAATATAAACCGAGAAGAGAGTCAGCAGGCATGTAACAATTGGTGCAACAGGTGCAGAGGAACAAAGCAGGTAAATCCAGCTACCAGGACTGTCCACCAACATCCAAAAAGTTATGAGAAATGTTAACACAATCACTGTAAAATCAAACGCATTTCAGACGCTGATGCTCTTCAACATTGCAATGACTGTACTTTGATTGAAATGCTAAAAACATTCACAAGTACAGTCACTGCAATGAGTAAGAACATCAGTGTCTGAAATGCGTTTGCTTTTACAATGCCTGTAGATGCAATCTGTAACATTTCTCAAAACTTTTTGGATCTTAATGGAAGTTGTTCATGGAAGCTGGATTTACTTTCCTTGCCAATATCTGAATACACCTACATTTTATGAGTCCCTTAGTAGTGCTACAATCACAAAATTTGGCACTCAGACCTTAAAAGGTTGTGCACTTCTGAGCTGCATATGTCATATGTTAAGGGCTAAGTGGGCGACAAGTTATTAATTTAGGAGATGTAGATGTGACACGTCTAAAGTGTAGTTTCCGCCATAGATGAGTGTTTATAAAAAAAAGTTTCCCCAACAGTCACAAAACTACTTAATATCCATCTAGTCTGAGATTTAGTTAACTGGGCATAAGGTGATGCTCAGTGGATTCTGTAGGGCAAGGTCTGGGTGGGACTTCTTGTGTAATATGGTTCTCTTGCTCTTTATGTCTCCTGGAAATGTTGCTCACATGCTTAAGACATGAACAGTCTTGGTTGTTATTTTATTGGAAAAAAGTCAATCCTGGTTTTGCGCTGCGTACAAGGTATGGTTGTTCTACAGTGTTATGAAAATATGCCTGCAAAAATGGCTACAAACCAGACACCACCTGTATACGGTGTGTGTTTTTTGTCTTCGTTTTTTTTTTAAGTAAATATTTTTAGTTGTGGCCATAATACTTGTCCTCAAAGCAGGGGTTGGTTCTACAGAGTCTAAAGCCCCCGTCTCACATAGCGAGATCGCTACTGAGTCACAAGTTTTGTGACGCAACAGCAATCTCCCCAGCGATATCGCGGTGTGTGACACTTAACAGCGACCGGCCCCCCTGCCGGGTATCGCTGATCGTTCTGGAATGTCCTGGACATTTTTTTTGATCGTTGGTCTCCCACTGGCCAGTATGCAATACTGCGTGTGACAGGCGGGAGAACAGCGATCAGCGAGCTGGTAACCAAGGTAAACATTGCCGCAAGGCGCCTAGAAACCCGATGTGTACGTTAGATACCAGCGCGCTGGTGCAGGGCAGCTGGTAACCAAGGTAAACAGCAGGTTTCTAAGCACCGGGCGGCGCTTAGAAACCCGCTGCTTACCTTGGTTACCAGCTCCCTGCACCAGTGCGCTGGTATCTAACGTACACTGCGGGTAACTAAGCGACGTGCATCGCTTGTTACCCGCATAGTCGCTGTCCTGATCGCTGCTGAGATCTGCCTGTTTGGCAGCTCACCAGTGATCATGTAGCGACACACCAGCGATCCTGACAAGTTCATATCGTTGTCGGGATCGCTGGTGAGTCGCTATGTGTGACGGGGCCCTAAGTCCATAGAGATAACTGGGGGATTTACCTTTGCATCATACCGGACTGCAGCAGAGTGTAATAGGAAGGCGTTTTCCACAGTTATCCCTCTCTTGATGATATGCTGACACAGTTTCTTTAATCTGTTTTCACAATAGGATGTTGCAAGATCTAATAGTCCTTGACATAAAGAGCAGAAATGTATATCATTAATTAAATACCAGCCCAAGGTATAAAAGACACGGCACTAGTGCAGTTGGCATTTTATCTGACATTACGCTACCCACTTATGAAAATTTCAAAATTTTGACAGACTAACAATAATTGGAGTGTATGAATCTCAGACTGTAACTTGTGCTGTGAATCTAGATCGACACACCTTCCATTAAAGGGGTTGTCCGTTCCAAATTATGAAGCCCCCAGTGCCCACACTGCACTGCATGCATTTGCCAGTCTGAGCCAGGACCGAAGGGTATGTACGAGCTATACATACACCCGGCCAGGGCCCTTCCAGTATGTGTGGCCTCGCTCCATACACCTGTATGGAGCAAGGCTGTGGCTCTTCGTCACCCACACTCACTGGATGGCAACGCCACTAGTCAGGGCTCGGCCTCACTCTATGCAAGTGTATGGAGCGAGGCTGCACCCACTAGACTGCTCTAGCCAGGGGTACGTATAACGTATACATATCCTCTGGTCCTAGCAGAGAAATCGGCAAATCCTTGCAGCACACAGTGCGTGTGCTGGGTAGTTCCATAAATCTGCAGTTTTACTGATTTGGAGTGGACAACCCTGTAATAGAGCAGGCTGCAGTGCCATTATTACAAATCTGAAACCTGATGGTTAACCCATCAATGATGTTATGCAATGTTTAAAGGGAATCTGTCAAAAGGTTTCTCCTATTTAATCAGAGCAGCATAATGCAGGGCAAGAGCATCAGATTCCAGCTTATGTCAATTATGCTGTGTGTTGTAGCTTCAATACAATCAGTGTTTTGTCAGCAGGAGATTATCAATGCAGGACTAGGTCTCACATGCAAGCCAGTCAGGCTAATCTATGTAACCCCACAAACCCCACCCCTGATTGGCAGGTTGCCGACAATGTACAGTCAACACAGAAAGCTACCAGTGGGGTGGGCAGGGTCGGCTCCAGGTTTTTATGGGCCCCGGGCGAAAGTCTCAGTGGGCCCCTTTAACACAGACCACGATTCATGATGCACAGATACTGCAGAGAAATATGGGTATAGTACAATGCCAAACACTTCACTTCTTCCATTACATGAGTGATATCTATTGTAAACTCTACAATAGCTCAAAAACCGCCAAATCCTCACAGCGCACAGTACAGACTGGACAGTACAGTCCTCCATACAATATTATGGGCACCACATAGTCCTCCATACAGTATTATGGGCCAAATATAATGCTCCATAAAGAATAATGGACCCCAAATAATGCTCCATAAAGGATACTGGTCCCCATATAATGCTCCATACAAAATATGGAGCTCTCCTCTGCACTGTGCTGCGTTCTGCGCTGTTACGGCTCAGGAAAGGCCGCTGTGGAAAGACTCCCCATCATCATCGCCTCCCCATCATCATTGCCTCTGGCTTCTCACCACCATCACTGACTCCCCCCACCACCATCACACATACAGCACCACACACAGACAGCACCGCAGCACTCTCTCACATACACACACACAAAGCACCGCACCACACACACACACACCTCACCTGTCCAGCATCCGCGCTCTCTCTGCCACAGCCGGCCGCTGAATGATGACATCAGCTGTGAGAGGAAGGGCGGGCGCCCTGCAGAGGGAGCCTGGAGCTGCGGATTGCGGAGGCACGGGAAGAGGTGAGTATTGTGCCGGGCCGGCTGCCGGGGCCCTGAGCAAGCGGAGGGTGGGGGCCAGGTGGCGGTCCACTGACGGGCGCCGGGGTGCCCGACTGCGAGTGGGCCCCCCCGCCTGCTCAGGGCCCCGGCACTTGCCCGGGTATGCCGGGTGCTGACGCCGGCCCTGGGCAGGGTTATACACAGCTCAGCATTCCGAGCACTGCTACATCTACAGCTGAGAAGGAAAACAGGCAGTCTATCAAACCTGCACCGAGCAGCCTTGTCCTATGTTGTGCTGCATTCATATTACATAACAAACCTGCTGATAGATTCCATTTAAAGGGTTTGTATGGCGACAATCACTACCACATCTGGAGGGGATCACTATTACTTCTACAGATACCTTTTGAGATGCATGATCGCCAGGAATCTTGCACTATTCCTATTGCAGGTATCTGTAGGCACAACGTTGAATAACATTCCTTTAGACATGGCTGTCAGCGGCTCTGAAAAAAACCTTTCAAGGCCCAGCAGACCACCATCAACCACAACTTCTGTTCTAAACCCTCTTATGAATAGAAACATGTCAGCTTTTTCTTCAGTTACCAGCAGATTTGTGCGCTGCTGATGAGCAGGAGTTATTGCCACATGTAGCATGTGACAGCATTCAAAAAGGCACCGCTGATCATTACCAAGATCGACCAAGTGCAGTACATGTTTGGATCTGACCAGTCCTCTAAGCCATTTTATACCTATAGCATCTTCTGGCGGCAGGTCCACTGTATCTGTGTACAAGTACTGTAAGAAGGCATAGTATACTGGGTAGGAAAACTGGTTAATTTCTATGACTTCTTTGGAGTTTTCATTCCAATGAGATTGGAACATTGTGCGGAAGTGTTCACATCTGTAAATAGAAAAGCATAGTCATTCACATACTCCAGTTATGTAGGCAGGGGCCCCGCCATGACGGGGCATTAGGGGTGGTTTGTAGAAAGGACTCAGGACAATTCTAAGAAGTCTCTTCCAAGAAATCTTAGTAGAGAAAAAGCATTTAGTTGCACAGGGATAATTATAAAGCAGTAATAGTCATGACAGAACAAGAGCACGTCATTTATTGACAGTCACCAAGTGTGCCCGTATTCGGGAGTTTGTCGTAGTAGAACTTGACTGATCAGAGCCCAGACCTCGCTACATGGTCTCCATGTTAGATCTATGTAAGCTTTACCTTATTTTTAAGACTGCTTTATGGACATGAATATCTTTTCCTTCCAAGCGGAATTTCAAGTCTGCTGTTTCTTCACTATCGAACTCCCTCTTCAGTGACTCGGCGACTGTGAGAAAGTCTTCAGGTTCTAGATTTAACATTGTGAATAAGAGTAATATCTTATTAAACAGCAAATCTAATAATCACACCAATTGCCATTATTATAGCAGATAACTGGTTCCTGATGAGAAAACCATGCAAATAGCGGGAATTTCGTTTTATTATAAAAGTGACAAATGAAGATCTCACCAAATAATGATAATCTATCTAGATGCCAGTATTGTTAGTGAAAAAGTGCCTCATAAATAAAAATTATGAAGGGGGGGGGGGCGTGGCTACCGCCTACAGAGCAAGACATGCTAATCTGAGCGCTCTGTTCCCGGCCTCATAGCTGACTATTTTCAGCTTCACTAAGCACGACTAGCCGGTCCCTTGTGACGAAGGGGAGAACAAGGATCACCCAGATGTCCAAAAGGAAAGGATCAGGCAGCCAGCTGAAGCGCCTCACGGACTTCTATCCTGCTGGGCCTAGTGACGGAGGATCTAACATGGCGCCGGGACGCGGGAAATCTGCACCCAAGACGACACCAGCAGCTGCCATTACCCGTGGCCGCATTGCAGCCCTGCGACACAGCTCCTCAACGCTGAGACCACCACACTCACCGCCGGTAACACCCGACCACTCCGGCCAATCTCTACGTTCATCCCAACACCGATCGCGGGTGCAAAAGCTCACAGTTGCAACTGAGCAGGAAGAAGAAATGGCGACGCAAGACGCCTCAGACATAACGACTGATTCCTCTCCTTCCTCCAGCCCTCAGAAGCAAAAATCACGCACGGAGGCCCCTGTGGGTGAGTCACAATCAGAACTTATTGCTGCATTCTCTGCTCCAGCTTCTAATCAGCCAGCTTCAGAAGCGTATATAAAGGAGCTAATCATTGCCTTGAGCGGTTCAATACAAGGTAAACTGGATAAATTACAGGCTGCAGTGGAAGCATCTGTGGACAATGTGTCATACAGGGTTAACACAGTAGAACATAAAATGGAGGAGGTAATAGGATCGCATAACGCCCTCATAGACTCCCACTATGCATTATATGACGAAGTGCAATATCTAAAATCCAAGATGGCGGATATCGAAGATAGACATCGCAGAAATAATATTAAAATAAGAGGTGTGCCAGAGTCGGTTCTCTCATCAGACCTTCAAGACTATGTGGTAGATTTGTTCCGCATTTTTGTCCCAGAAGCCACCGACCGCGATCTTATTATCGATCGAATACATAGGCTTCCTAGAGCCAAATTTTTGCCGCCAAATGTGCCGAGGGATGTATTGCTCAAAGTACATTTTTTCCATATTAAAGAACGAATATTACTTGCAGCCAGGAAAATGAAGGAATTCCCTACGCCATACTTGGGATTACAGCTATATACTGATTTATCTCAAGCCACCTTGCAAGCACGAAGAAACCTCCAGCCCCTGACCTCCGCTCTCAGAGCAGCTTCTATACAGTACAAATGGGGTTTTCCACTGAAACTTTTGGTGCGACATGAAGATACCCTACATATCATTCACTCACTGAAGGAAGGATGCGACTTGGCAAAAAGTTGGGGTGTGAAGATTGACCTGCAACTACAGACTGCGATCCAGAAACCTTCTAAACCGACGCATGATTGGCAAACCCAGAGCTCTCCACGTTGATCCGGTCGAGCTAAAAATCGACGCAGTTCACTCTACAGCGGCTAGTTACTTGGGACCGTTCCGTTAATACGGGCTAGCCTACTAGTTTTTGAGGCCTTATTAGATGGCCATTTGAACTCCTTCCCCCTGGAGATTTTCGGTCGAGGAGCATATTTGAGTATCGATATGTACCTTCGATTGATCCTTTATGTTCCAACTCAGTTAACTGCTATTGTTATGCCTTTACTCGTTGTGTCCCTCTCCTTATGTTTCTATCCCTATTATTACCCAAAGATCTACTTCACATCTCAAACCCCTCTTGCGCTGCCGAAATGGAATTACCCAGCATATTCCGCCTTGAGACCGCATTATCCAAATTTCATCTACTCCTAGGTTCAGCCTTGAAGTGTGGTAAGCAAATTATGATATCTCAATATGTCGCTTAGTTTAGTATCCCTCAACGTTAGGGGACTGAATTCCCCTTATAAGCGCTCTTATCTATGGAGAGAGGCAGGCAGACTTAAAGCAGATATACTTTTTCTGCAGGAAACTCATTTCTCTCGTACTAAAATGCCCCTCTTTAGCAGCGTTAAATTCACGCAGATTTTCCTAGCCTCTCAGGAGAAGAAAAAGGCAGGCGTTGCTATTTTGTTCTCCACTGACGTGTCATTTCAATGCGAATCTTCCTACATTGACCCAGCAGGTCGTTTTATAATACTGGTGGGACTGCTGCAGAACAAAATGGTCACTGTGGTTAATATATACGCACCGAATTTACGACAAATTCGTTTCCTAAACAGGGTAATGCGTAGAGTCCGAGTAATGGCGAAGGGAAGTCTGCTGATGGGAGGGGACTTCAACATGATAGTTGATGGGTCGTTAGATTCTTCCAACCCTAGACCCCGGCATGTCCCTTGCCTCCAACAATGGTTAAGATCACACTCCCTATACGATACATACAGATGCCTTAATTCTAGCTCTAGGGCTTACTCCTTCTACTCAGCTCGACATCGCACCTTTTCACGCATTGACATGTTTGTTGTGGATCGGTGGGCATTGCCAGATGCTAAATCTGCTACGGTGGGGACGGCCGCGTGGTCGGACCATGCGCCGATTACGTTGGAGGGTCTCCGCGAGCCTATGCATCAACGGCGAGGCAATGGCGAAATAACCTGGCACTGTACACCGATTCTTCATATGCGACACGTATACGACAGCATATAGTAGACTACTTTAGTATTAATGCTACTCCTGACGTTACTCCCTCGATATTATGGTTAGCTCACAAGGCTGTCATGCGGGGACACCTCATCCAAATGGGAGCTCAGAGGAAAAAGGCATTGACGAGTCAGCTGGATAGTTTATTGCTGAAAGTCCAATTAGCTGAGAATGAAGTCACTTCACAACCAACTTTGAATAATCATCGAAGTCTGATGACCCATCGACATAATTTACAGCTTCACCTGTTTAGCCAACATGATAAATATATACGCACCATGCGTGCAACCCACTACGGGTCAATTAATAAAACCTCTCGATATATGGCATCTAAACTAAAGCAAAGGCGGATCCGTAGTACGGTGTTCTCACTAAAAAACTCCCAATGCCCTCACTCATCAATCACACACCCTATGGAAATAGCGGAGTCGTTCCGTAAATATTACGAACAGTTATACAATCTCAAAGATTCCCCGGGAGTTATACAACCTACAGACCTAGCCATTAACTCCTTTTTATCTCAAATTGACCTCCCGAAACTATCCCCTTCATCGGCCTCTATGCTAAATGCCCCAATCTCGGTGACTGAAACCTTGCAATCCGTCAATATGTCTAAACTGGGCAAATCACCTGGCCCTGACGGGTACTCAAATGAATATCTCCGAACCTTCTCTGAATTACTTGCGCCGCATTTGACTAACATGCTAAACTCTGCTCGTGAATGCGCTTCTTTCCCGCCTGAGTTCTTAGAAGCGACGGTAACTGCGATTCCTAAACCGGGGAAACCCACTAACGAACCTGGAAACTTTAGACCCATATCGCTACTGAATTCAGATACTAAGATATACGCTAAAATACTAGCCATCAGGCTATCTAACATTTTACCACTGCTGATCCATACTGATCAGACAGGATTTGTGGCGGGACGCCAAACATCTGACGCAACACGACGTGTCCTCAACTTGCTTCAGTTTGCTTCGAGGGGTCGGGCGCCTTCTTTGCTTCTCTCGTTGGATGCGGAGAAGGCGTTCGACCGAATTCACTGGGGATTTATGTTCCACACTTTGCGCAGGTTTGGATTCGAGAACGACTTCTTACACTACATTGAAGCTTTATATTCCTGCCCATCCGCTAGGGTACTTATTAACGGCACTTTATCGCAACCATTCTACATCACGAACGGCACCCGTCAGGGTTGTCCCCTGTCTCCCCTTCTCTTTGTTCTCATCATGGAACCTTTGGCGGAGAGAGTCAGATTGGATCAGACTATTAGAGGTATCCCAATTTCTGGTAGACAACACAAGATAAGTCTGTATGCAGATGATATTGTCCTCCTATTAACCGATCCATTAACGTCCCTACGATCAGCCTGTAATGCCCTAGACGAATTTGGGCGGATATCTCACTACAAACTCAACTACACCAAATCACACCTCATGGGATTACACATTGATCCCCATCTTAAGGCTGCGATGCTTGCTGAGTTCCCCTTCAAATGGCAGGATACTACGGTAACGTACCTAGGCATTAAGCTTACCTTACCATTTCACAAGACAGTGTTACAAAATATGAACGGCCTAATACAGGATATCCAGGAGACACTAGACACATTCTCAAAAACAGACATGTCATGGATGGGTAGGATCGTATCATATAAGATGATGATCTTACCTAAAATCTTATATATATATATATATAATATATATATATATATATATATATATATATAGAACGCTTAATCTACCGATACCAAAGAAATATATAACAAGGCTTTCATCGCAAATGTTGGGGTTTATTTGGGCTGGGAAGAAACCCAGGGTGGCCTCCTCTGTCTTAAGAATGTCTTGTTACCATGGAGGGGCGGGCGTCCCCAACCTACACGCATATTACCACGCCACGATTATACATCAAACTAGACACTGGTGGATGCAATCTATGCACTCCTCTTGGCCGACCATAGAATTAGCCTTAAATCATTCAAGACCACTACACTTGCATTTGTTAGTTTACATTGTAGATAAAACTCTTCCTCCATCGGCTTCACATGTAGTGAAAGCGTCTCTACGTAGTTGGGTCTTATTAACATCCAAGTTGAGATATGATACACAGGTCTCTGCGGCAGCATTACCGATCGCACTTCTCCATCAGTGTATACCAGACTTAGACACCCGGAACGGGGGGGAACTTGGCCTGCAAACTTGGGGAGATGTAGCCACAATGCAATTTACAAGCCACATTCCACAACTAACCGCATTCCATATACGAAGGGCTAGATCCTATATCTCCTCTGGCAATAAGCTTGATACGCGGATTCCTCTGACCCTCTGGAACCTTATCTTGGGCACTAACCCCCAACCTCACTTTGCTACGACTAAACACTTATATGCAATATTTAACGACTCCATTCACTTTACTAAAAGAGCCCACATCCTCAGCTGGGAAATTGACTTAGGAAGACCGTATTCTGAGACTCAGTGGGAACTTGCGTTTAAATGGGCTAAAAAAGCATCGCTCTCCATGACGCTTCAAGAGTCGCATATGAAGTGCATGTCACGCTGGTATTACACTCCTGAGAGGCTGGCCAGATTGTTTCCCGGAACCTCTGATTGTTGTTGGAGGAACTGTGGAGAGACGGGCTCCTTATTCCACATTTTTTGGAGCTGCCCTAGGGTTTTGTGCTTCTGGGGAGAGGTCTTCAACTTACTAGATTTGGTGACATCTTTGAGAATACAGAGATCTCCACACATAGCATTATGCCTGCTGGAGATTGACACGGTACCTCTAGAATTCCGCAGGTTTGTGGCACATACTTTTATGGTTGCTAAAGTAATGTTAGCCCAATGCTGGAAAACTGCTTCCACCCCATCAATGCTTGAGCTGACCTCTCGACTTAAAGAACATCACGCACTGGAATTTTTATATGCTATCCGCAATAATTGCGTAACACTCTGCAACCGCACATGGGCCCCATGGTCCAAATATTGCAAAGACTCATTACATTCAGTCTCAACAGATCACCCTTAAGTGGTCTCTGAACGGAACGCAAGAAAAGGTCCTTTTCATCGATATTACCTCCCCTTCCTTCCTATTACCAAATCCTTCCCTCATGTTTATTGTCTGTATACCTAGTTAGTCCATGTCTTGTCTTGATTATTATTACTGTTTTACAACGTATGGTCTACTGCAGGCCTAGTTAAATGCTTTCTTGTATATGCAATAACCAAAAAATTTTCAATAAAAAACTATTGAACATAAATAAAAATTATGAAGCACAGACACTGGACAATTTACAAATCAGGGGGAGACAAATGTAATGTCTTACAAAAAATATCAGATAAAAATAAAAGCTTGCAAGCTTATATGAGGAAATAAGGGGAGGGCTTAAAGAAAAAAAAAAATAATGCATGAACCGGTACAAGTACAGATACAAAGTGCTGATAAGTGCCAAGTCTAACCCTTCGCACAGCCATGACGTACCTACAGAAAGCACGCGCCACATGACTGGTGGGTTTGAAAAACAAGCAAACACATCGTCCGTACAAGTAAAGTTTGTGAGATGAGGAGAGAGAATAATCTGGCCACGACATGGGCCCCACATGTAAACTTGGCCACTTTGTGACTTGGCAGACGACGTGTGAGATGAGTGACACGCTGCAATCTCCACTATTCTGAAAAAAAAAAAAAAAAAAAAAAAAACAAGACTTATTTGCTCCATCAAGAAAGTCTTAACATAAGAATGCTATTACACAGTATTCTAAAGCTCCAGTCACTCTAAGCGAGATCGCTGAAGTGTCACCGATTTTGTGACAACAGCAACCTAGCCAGAGATCTCGCTTAGTGTGACATGCAGCAATGACCAGCCCCCCTGCTGGGTATTGCTGATTGTCGTCGAATGGCCTGGACCATTTTTTCATCATTGGTCTCCCGCTGGCCAACGCGATTCGGTGCGTGTGACAGCGGGAGACCAACAATCAGCGCGCTCCCAGCGCGTACAGCAGTTGCTGGGAGATGGTATCTAGGGTATACATCGGGTAACTAAGCACGGCTAAGCGCTTAGTTACCAGATGTGTACACTGGATACTAGCGTGCTTGCTGATCCTGATCGCTGGTGAGTCTGCCCATGTGACAGCTCACCAGCGATCAGCTAATGATGCCCCAGCGATCCCATCCACATCAGATCGTTGGTGGGATCGCTGGGACACTGAAGAGTGTGACAGGGCACTTAAAGAGGTATTTCAATTATGTGTCACTTTACAGGGAGTCTGTCAGCACAAAATGACTACTAGCCAAGCACAGGTGCACTATAGAGATGGGCACTTGAATGGGGGCCTGAACATCCAGTGTTTGCCACGCTGTCTGCTTTAGCAAGGCTGGTTGTCACAAATGGGGGATAAAAGAAAAAATAAATCGGAGTGGGGACCCCTCTATTCTTGATAACCAGCCTTGCCAACACTGATAGCTGAGGGTTGAAGCACCCAGCTGTGAATTTTGCATTCAGGCTCTAAGTGGCAATATGGAACTTGGTACCAAGATTTTGCCTGGATTATGAGGGAGTTGCTGTTGTATAGAGCACAAGACTCCATTCCTTTTTTGTATCATTCTTAACTGAAAAATTAAATTATTAAAAACTTGGCCAATAAAGGCGGGTTTTCAAAGAAGACTTAGTAGGTCAAGTGGCCAGTTCCTACTTTTGTTCCTGCTGCTCCTTTGAGTATTTGGGTTTTCGTTTGTATACAATTTTGCCATACAGTTGTAGAGATATAAGATTTTAGTGCTATTTTTTATGATCCTTACAAAGGGGACTGGTCTTCAGGCTGCTCTGCATTATTACCCTCTGAGGCACGCTCCCTTGTAAAGACCATAAAAATTTGCACTACATAAAGCACCCACATCTTGGGATGCATGTGGCAGATTTAAAAAAAAAAAAAAAAAAAACTCCGGTGAGTAGCATGAATAAAAGAATAACTGTCCTCTTGACATTGCGACAGGTTCTCTTTAAAAGGTGTGGAAAAGAACATGCACTCCAGTATACTATACCTTTCATTTGACTCCACTCTTACTGGAGAAAGCTGGTTGCTTTTGTTACCAATACCCAACTGGCCATTTGTGTTGGCTCCCCAGGAGTAGAGATACCCTTGATCAGTCAGCCCCATGGTGTGACTGTAGCCACATACAATCTAGAAAATATGGACAACTTTACCAAATTAGATAAAGCCCTGAAAACTATGCACACAAGAAAAGCCTAATACTGCCCATTTCCAACACATAGCTATATAAAAAAAAGCCATAAATTGGGCTATGTAAGAGATTATATAAACCCGTTAAAAATAGCTATTCTCAGGTTATTAAATTGCTTCAGTTAGACAGCAAGCAAATTTGCAAGTGACTTGCTTTGTCCATTTGCTGTCACACTGCTGTGAGCCGTTATCGAAGGCTACGTCCACATGGTCAGTAACCGGCAGCGCTTTGGATGTACGCTTTGGATGTACGCAGCGTCCAACCCGTAGCGTTTACTGACCGTGGGAACGTACCCTTACAGTCCAGCTTGTTTCCAACAGATCTACACACTGGCCAAGTAAGCACAATAGTAACTTTTCAGAATAAGAAAATGTTGCAAGGTTTGGCTTTCACAGACAGTTTCCTGCAGTTTGCTGGCTGCAGAATGATATTACTAGAGAATCTGTTAGTGAGCTCACTGACAGGAAGTTTGTTACGCAGTCTCTCAGCTCCTCTGCTGATTTATGTCCTCAGAGCACACCAGAGTTTGTCTTTAGGAGCTCAGCTGAGCACATCAAAGTTAGATAAGAGTTACCAACTTTCCAAGAAACAGTCAGAGAGTTCATTCTGGTAGGAAGTTTGGGAAGCCAGCAATGTGCAGGAAAATAAAGCCTGTAAAAGCCAAAAGGTGCACGTTCATCAAAGGAACCAGTCAAATTCATGCTGCAAGAACAGGGGCAGCCATGTATGCCTGAGGGTGGAGGCAGTCGTCCGTAATACTTGTGCGCAGGATCGCATCACAGTCCTTGGATTGACCGTCTGCTCTACTGAGCTGAGCGTGACATTTCTATGCAGCTTAGGTCAGGAGAACCAGACCACCGGTCCGAGGATTGCGATACGATCCTGTGTGGAAGTAATATGGCCGTCTGACTGTGCCCTTACACAAACATGGATAAGTTTTGGAGAAAAACTGAAGAGCCAGGAGAGAGGGAGAGATCTGTCAATCAAGGAGATTGTGGCATGGAGAAGCACATCGCCACCTTTATACACCTGACCATACATATTAGATAGATCATTTGACCAAAATCTCTCTCTGGACTCCCCCATACACTAGTCTAAGTGTTCGCATGCTCTTTAAAGGGAATCTGTCACCCCATTTTTGGACTATGAGATGCGACCACAGCCATCAGGGGCTTATCTACAGAATTCTGTAATGCTGTAGATAAGCCCCCGATGTCACCTGAAAGTGAAGAAAAACTAGTTAGATTATACTCACCCAGGGGCGGTCCGACACCCGGGGCGGTCCGACACCCGGTCCGGTCCGATGGGCGTCGCGGTCCAGTTCGGCGCCTCCCATCTTGTAGCGAAGCCGGCCTTTTTGTTCCGTCCCGTCTCCTGCGCACTGATCTGCCCTGGTGAGGGCAGAGCAGAGTACTGCAGTGCGCAGGCAAAGGTCCGGCGCCTGCGCACTGCAGTTCTCTGCCCTCACCAGGGCAGAGCAGTGCGCTTGCGCAGGAGCCGCGACGGGACGGAAAGAAGAGGCCGGCTTCACTACAAGATGAGAGGCGCCGAACCGGACCGCGACACCCATCGGACCAGACGGCGGACTGCCCCTGGGTGAGTATAACAACTAGTTTTTCTTCTCTTTTAGGTAAGATCGGGGGCTTATCTACAGCATTACAGAATGCTGATGGAGGCCGTATCTCAGAGCAAAAATGGGGTGACAGACTCCCTTTAACAGCCATTGTCTAATCTGGCAACAATTCATCTCCTATCAAAAGTTTCAGGTGATAATTTGAGCCACCAATCCTCACTTTACCCTGTAATCTGTGAGGGGACTACTGGCCGATCTGGAAAAAGTCAGTGGGTTCAGACAATGGATTTCATTTGTATTGGAGGCCTTCAGGGTTATAAAAGTGCCATGCTCTGGTGAATGGTGTAAAGGTCCCAACTGTCAACCACCCACCGATCTGTTCTCCATCAAGCCCATGAATAGGTGATAAAGGGGTATTCCGGTTGGACGTTATAGGGGTTGTCTCATCATAAGTCGGTAATACCGCAGTGACTCAAAAGCAGTTTAATAAACATTTCTCACCTGTACTATACACACTTGCTGGACAAACACCACTTTACAGGGAATTAACTGGTTTCCAGTACCTCCAACTCCAAGCTGACCAGTACCATTGTAACCCCAGCCATAAACCTGGGAGGGGAGCAAATATTTAAAAAAAAAAAAAAAAAAATACAAATTTGTGTTAATGTATCATTCTGACAGCAAATTTTGTCACAACAGTGGCATGGACAATTAAAGTACAGATCTGTTAATGACCATTTATACTGACTAGGTTTACAGTGACTTATGAGAGAAGTTATAAAGTGTTGTCTGCTAGGCAATCACTATTGTTCGTGCACACTGCCATATACTTCATACAGAATGGTCACAGGAAAAGTCCATAGGCCTCAACCAATAGCCTAACCTGTTGATTTAAAGAAAGGCAAAAGCCCCATGGGGGGGAAATGCCAATTACCCCATTTCAAACATTCCTGCCCGACTCCACATACTGCAATCAGACTAGCTCCCTGAATCAACGCCACAGAATCTAGCACCCATAATCTATTATATTTTTCAAGAAATGTATCCAAGCACTCCTTGAACTCTGAGGAAGAAAAAAAAAAAAGTCATATGGCAGAGACACCTCCTGACTATGCCCAGTGTTGGTGAAACAAGCATTGAGGCAAGAGTGTACACCTCACCTCTGTCTTCATTTTTCAGCACATCATGCATAGGCTCATTGCCATATATAGATGCACTATCCATCTTAAGACTATGTTCACACGTTGCTTTTTGCCGTTTTTTTTCTTGCAGGCAATATCTGCTTTTGGCAGTACAAAAGCTGCTTACAAAAAGCAGGTTTTACTAATATAGTTTAGCGTCCCCTCCAAAAAAACAAAAAATCACCATAATGCAACCTTCTTAGTTTTCTGCACAAAAACACGATACCTGTGCTTTTTTGCACTTCCTCATTGCTTTCTATGGGTGAAAAAAATGCTCCAAAAAAGCAGAAAGCGACATGCTGCATTTTTCCAATTCAATCAGAAAAAAACCCAAAACAAAACAAAAAAAAAAAAAAAACACCAATGTGAGCACAAGACTTCTGAAATCTCAGCTTTTGCTAGTGCTACAAAGTGAAGCTTAAAATTTGGATAAAAATAAGTAAAAAAAAAAAAAAAGCAAAATTGCAATGTGTAAATATAGCCCAATACTGTTTGTGATATTGCTATATCTACAGAGATTTCTATACTTAATGGTCTAGAGGCCAAAGTATCGTCTGTATTTCTCCTTGATGCTTGATTTTAATTATATCTATATCATATTTACTATTATATTTTTTTGGGATCATGTAATTTAATACATTTATTAATCAGTGCTCTATTCTTTTCCTTTTGGAAGATCCAGCTGGTTTCTTTCCAGTTAGATTTTCTTGGTTCGGTCACATGGTGGAATTCCATACTGCCCTCGGTCCTCTAGATGTAAAGTGAACGGGCCCTTCTACTTTATTCTCCTCTTGCATCTGATATTTGCATTTTATATTATTTTACATTAACCTTTTCAATGATTATCAGAAAAGTAAAAATGTTTTCCACCTAAACAAGCTGAGATGGGGAAAGAAATTGGGGCCAAACTGAATTGGCACCATGCTGCTAAAATAGTGGCAGGAAAAGTAGCTTGGCCAAATCACTTGAGTGGTTGCTGGACATAAAGTTCCAGGCGGCTTTATGCAGTGTAATTGGGATTGGCATGGAGCTGAGAGCACAAGAGAAGCACTAGGCTGGGGCGTCCTAACCTCTAAGAGGCCACCACCCCTGAATAATTATTAACCAGTTCAAGATCGGAACATTTTCAGGTTATTTGCGCATTTAATCATTTTCAAATTTTCTCATTTGGATATTAAAAGCAATTTTTGCCTATTACGCAATACATGGGGCTTTTTGCGGAGATCAGGGGAAAATGAAAAGTTACATGGGAAGCGTATTTTTCAAATTTAATTTTCTATTAACACAAGATAGCCAAAATATTTTAGCTTATTTTTTTTACATGGTAAATAAGTTCAATAAGGAGATTTTTGTGTACTCACCGTAAAATCCTTTTCTCCAAGACGCTCATTGGGGGACACACAGACCGTGGTGTTATGCTGCTGCCACTAGGAGGACACTAAGCAATACACAGAGAAAGTTAACTCCTCCTCCTGCAGTATACACCCTCTGTTGGCTCAACAGTGAACCAGTTCGGTGCCAAAGCAGTAGGAGTTCAAAACAGAATGCAACATGTCAACAATCAAAGAAAACAACGAGGCTGCAAGCTGAACAAGGGTGGGAGCTGTGTCCCCCAATGAGCGTCTCGGAGAAAAGGATTTTACGGTGAGTACACAAAAATCTCCTTTTCTCCATCGCCTCATTGGGGGACACACAGACCGTGGGACGTCCCAAAGCAGTCCCTGGGTGGGAAGCCATCAACAGATGAAGCCTCGTGAAACTCATGCATAAACGCGTAAACAGTCCACCGACAACTTACAGATGCGCAACAGCTGATTGCAGAATTTGTCTGCCAAGTGCCGCATCTGAAGAAACTTGAGCATGTATGTGGTAATGCTTGACAAAAGTATGGAGACTGGACCAAGTCGCAGCCTTGCACACTTGTTGTGCCGAAGCCTGGTGCCGAATGGCCCAGGAGGCCCCCACTGACCGAGTGGAGTGTGCCTTAATCCCAGCCGGGATAGTCTGACCCTTGACACAGTACACCTCTTGGATCGTCAAACGGATCCATCTGGCTAGCGTGGCCTTGGAAGCAGGAAGACCCTGCCTGCATCCTTCCGGGAGCACAAACAGGGCGTCCGATTTACGGAAAGATGCAGTCCTCGAAATGTACCTTCGGAGAGCCTTCACCAAATCCAAGGTGTGAAGGGCTTTTTCTGTACGGTGAATCGGCGCCGGACAGAAGGAAGGCAGAACTATCTCCTCGTTGATATGAAAGGCCGAGACGACTTTAGGCAAGAAGGAAGGAGAAGTCCTGAGGACTACCTTGTCCTGATGAAAAATGAGAAACGGAGGTTTACAAGACAAGGCTGCCAATTCCGATACCCGCCTGATAGAGGTAATTGCGACTAGGAAGACGACCTTCCAGGAAAGAAGCGATAAGGACACTTCCGGCAAAGGTTCGTAGGGAGATTCTTGTAAGGCACTGAGGACCAGATTAAGATCCCAAGGGTCCAGAGGCCTCTTGTAGGTGTGAACAAGTTGTGCCACTCCTTGGATAAAAGTCCTAACCTGAGACTTAGAAGCGATCCGTCGTTGGAAAAGGACGGATAAGGCAGAAATCTGTCCCTTGAGGGAAGAGTGCTAACCCTGAATCCAACCCTGCCTGGAGGAACTCCAGAATGGAAGGGATAGAGAAAACCAAAGGGGAACGACCCTTATCCTTACACCAGGAAAAGAAGGTTTTCCACACACGATGGTAAATGCGTATGGAAACCGATTTCCTGGCATTGATCATTGTAGAGATAACCTTTTGCGAAAAGCCAGCCTGGCCTAAGATCCAGGCTTCAATGGCCATACCGTCAAATTCAGCGCTCTCGAATTGTGATAGTAGATTGGGCCCTGAGAAAGAAGGTCCGGACGATCCGGTAGTCTCCAAGGAACGTCTGCGAGCAGACGCACTAGTTCGGCATACCACAGACGGCGAGGCCAGTCCGGTGCTACGAGGATGAGAGGAACGCCTTCCGTTTTGATCTTCCGAATCACCCTGGGGATTAACGGAAGTGGTGGAAAAATGTAAGGAAGTTGAAATTGACTCCAAGGGAGGACTAGCGCATCCGATCCGATGGCTAGTGGATCGAGAGATCGACTTATGAAAGTCTGAACTTTGGTATTTAGTCTGGATGCCATGAGATCCACGTCCGGCATAACCCAGCGCTGGCAAATGACTTGAAACATTTCCGGGTGCAGGGACCATTCTCCTGAATATAAGTCTTGGCGACTGAGGAAGTCGGCCTCCCAATTGTCCACTCCCGGGATGTGAACCGCGGAGATGAGTGAGCTGTTTGACTCGGCCCACTGCAGAATGTGTGATACCTCGAGCATCGCTGTTCTGCTCAGAGTTCCTCCCTGACGGTTGATATACGCCACGGCCGTGGCGTTGTCTGACTGTATCCGGATGGGACGACCGGCTAACAGATGTTGGAAATGTAAGAGAGCTAGTTTGATAGCTCTGATCTCGAGGATGTTGATCGGGAGACGGGACTCTGGAGGGGACCAGCGGCCCTGAGCCGTGTGGTGAAGGAATACCGCTCCCCATCCGAGGAGACTGGCATCGGTGGTCACCACCAACCAATGGAGAGGGAGAAAGGGTTTCCCTTGATTTAGTGATGAGACATTTGTCCACCACTTCAGGGAGCGTCTGACTCAGAGAGACGAAAACGGTGACTTAAGGATGCTGGGTTCCTGTCCCAAGCTGATATCTCCTGTTGAAGAGGTCAGAGATGGAATTGAGCGAACGGTACTGCCTCGATGGAGGCTACCATTTTTCCCAGGACCTGCATGGCGAATCGCAGGAGGGGAGGGCATCCTAGAGACAACAGGAGTACTCCCCTTCTCAGAGAAGCAATCTTCTCTGGAGGGAGAGATACCAACCCTTGGGAGGTGTTCAGAATCATTCCCAGAAAAGGAATCTTCCGAGAGGGAATGGGAGAGGACTTGTCCAAATTGACTAGCCAACCCAGGCGAGAGAGGGTGTCGATAGTGATCTCGACACTTTCTGCACAGGCTCGAAAATTCGGTCCCTTGATGAGCAGGTCGTCTAGGTACGGGAGGACTACCACACCCCGAGAGTGTAAAATTGACATGGCGGCAGACATTACTTTTGTGAACACTCTGGGGGCGGTAGCGAGGCCAAAAGGCAAAGCGGCAAATTGAAAATGGTCTTCTCCAACTGCAAAACGCAGAAATTTTTGATGACCTCTGAAAATCGGGATGTGTAGATATGCGTCTTTGATGTCGATTGACGCCAGGTATTCGTTTCTTCCTAGAGATGCGATGACAGAGCGGAGAGATTCCATTCTGAAATGGTGGACTCTGATGAACTTGTTCAGCAATTTTAGGTCTAGAATAGGACGCAATGAGCCGTCTTTCTTGGGAACCACAAAAAGGTTTGAGTAAAACCCGTGGAATCTTTCCCCGTGAGGAACTGGAACGATGACCCCGCTGGTGCGAAGAGTGTTCAGGGCATGAAGGAAAGGAGCTGCGAGATCCTTGGACTTTAGGGACGAGACTGGAAGAAGCGCCTTGGGGGAAAAGACAAGAATTCAATCTTGTAGCCGGAATCTACAAGATCTTGGACCCACCGGTCTTGAACGACCGACCCCCAGACCTCGCGGAACAAGAGAAGGCGACGGCCTACCTGTTTGGGTCCCCCGACCCAGCAAAGAGTCATTGGGAGGATAACTTTTTAGAGGAGGAACTCTTATTTCCTGACTGGGAAAAAACGGTTTCTCCAGGGCTGAGAGGATCTGAATGATAGTTGCGAGCCCCTGTCCCTGCGAGAAGAACGGGGTGCACGGGACGAAGTAGAGGTAGAGGACCAGTTAAAGGAGGTCCGGAAGGGTCGGGATCGGTTTTGGTACTGGGAACGAAAGGGTCAGTTAAATCTGCGCTGTGGAAGAAATTTACTCTTCCCATCAGTAGCGTCAGAAATAATCTGATCAAGACGCTCTCCAAAGAGACGCCCTGATTGATAAGGCAACGAGGTCAGAGACCTCTTTGAAGCCGAATCCGCGTGCCACTCTCGGAGCCAAAGGGACCTTCGAATGGCAATGGCATTTGCGGCTGTGAGTGCAGCGCAATTAGCTGCATCTAAGGATGCATGGACTAAGTAGTCACCTGCCCGAGTAATCTGATAGGCCAGATTACGTGCCTCAGGGGAAGAGGAATATCACTAGTAAATTTAACGAGATCCTCAGCCCAGGCCACCATGGCCCTCGCTACCCAAGTAGCCGCAAAAGAAGGAGAGAGAGATGCTCCAGCGGCCTCAAAGACCGATTTGGCCAGGTTGTCCGCCTGTCTGAGGGATTTTTGATAGATGAACCATCAGAAAGAGACAGAAGAGTTTTGGAAGCCAAATGAGATACAGGTGGATCTACCACCGGTGACTCGGTCCATTCCTTTGATACTGTTGCCGAAAAAGGGTAACGTGCTTTCAGAGACTTTAGTCCTGAGAAGCGTCTGTTCGGCTTTTCCCTATATCCCTGAACGATGTCGGTAAACTCCGGGTGGTTACCAAAAAATTTGCGAGGACGCTTAATTCTTTTGAAGGAAACAGGGTGATCCGGGAGAGACCCGGGTTCGTCCTCTACCTTCAGAGCCTTATTAACTGCTTCAATGAGAGAGTCCAGGGATTCCTGAAACTCTGGCAAATTTGTGTCTATATCCGACTCGTACTCAGAATCGTGATCACTGAGATCCCTAGGTGGGGGAGAAAGAGAGGCTGAGCTCACAGATGCCGAGCCGATAGAGGGATTGGGAGATGTATTATGGCGGCGTTTCCTAGGCGGCCGCTTTGCTGATGCCGTGGGCCGACCCCTGTCTGATGGGGTCTCTCTGAAGGCTGACGGGCCCCTTTCAGGAAAAGGGACGCCCTGGCTAGAAGAGGAGCCACGGAAAGAGTCCAAAGCCCTCGTCAGAGAGTCCATGGATTGTGCCAAAAACTCAGGCCACCCGGAGGGACCCGGCTCACAGGGATCAGGAGTGGATAGGGCCTCCTGAACGGCAGTGGGGGGCTCCTGAGCCGTAGAAGCAGCGGGCTCCTGTGCACATGGTGGGCAGAATTGGGAACCATGCTTTGGTGGCAGGGGAACGTTGCATGAGGCACAAGCGGCATATACCACAGTGTGGCTTTTGTCCGGCCTTTTTGAGTCCTTTGATTGAGACATTTTTGGCGTCTATGGGGCTGCTGCAGGAGAAGGGTTAGGCGCTGTGTAAGCTTACCCAGGTCCTGTGGTAAGGTGGCGCTGAAGAGTAGGTGATCCGGTGACCCAGTGCTGGAACGCTGAGATAGCTGGCGTCCCGGAAGATGGCGGCCAAGATTTGGGGCCTTAACGCTTCTCGTGGTTACCGAGAAGCGCTAAACAATGAGGGAGGAGAGAAAGGAAGCGCGGCAGGCCTGTGGAGAGAGCGCAATGTGGGCGGAGCCACCAGTGAGAGCGGTAAGCCCGCCCACACTCTCGGGGCCTACACGAGCCTGAAGCCGGGGACTAAATTTGGAGCCAACCCAGCGATGCACGGCGGCGGTCCTACTGGCCAAACGAGATCGCAATCGCGAACTACAGCCATACAGTCCCGTGCTGACAGTAGCGTCGCCTGCCCTGACGTCCACGCAGAGGGAAAACTGACTGACAGCGCAGGGGGGGGCACAACATACAGGCAATTATCATGTATTTCCCTACTCACTGTGGAGCCTCCTGGCTCAGACGTGAATGGCTGATGCCCCTGTGCCTCCTCAATCTGCCATCTCTTTCATAGGGAGGCGAAGAGTGATCCTTTCCCATCATCCTAGCACCAGCCACTTTCACTAGTGGTGGTGAGGGTGCCATAATCCAAAAAACTCCGGGTCGCATAGCCATCTGACTCATGGGGAGAGCGGCCCCTGAAAGGGATCAGTCGCCCGATGGTGGCGTTGCAGGAGGGGTTACGTGGAGGTGTACTCCCGTGCCCGCCTGTTGATGTTTGTGGGAGATCAGGACCTTTCGTACAAGCCCCGTCGCCCTTCCGTGCGTGGAAGAATAGTAAAAAATAATAAAAATAAAATGTTAAAATATTGGGGTCTGAAACCAGACCCTAGTGCCTCCTACAGACACTAAGCAAGAACTGGTTCACTGTTGAGCCAACAGAGGGTGTATACTGCAGGAGGAGGAGTTAACTTTCTCTGTGTATTGCTTAGTGTCCTCCTAGTGGCAGCAGCATAACACCCACGGTCTGTGTGTCCCCCAATGAGGCGATGGAGAAATACATTTTTTTTTTTGACAGTGCATGGCTATAAATGGGACTGAGACCTTTGCTTGCTTATTTCTCTTTTTACACACTGTCCACCATAATGGTCATTTGAAAATAAATTTTTATTGCAGATTTCCCCGTAACTGGGGGATATTAGCCCACATTACAGTGAGAATTCAGCCTCTTGGCTGTACAGAAGAGCCGACAGTCTCCTAAGACCCAGCAGTTTCTGCTCTCTTCCCTACATTAAACAATCACATGATTATTGGGTCCAGAGGAGCGCTTCCTAATCTGTCAATTGTCTCTTCAGAGAGGAAAAGGACTAGAACTCTGGCACCATCTATTGGAAGTAGCAATCCTAAAAGTCAATATCGACCCTCTAATGAGCCTTGTCACATGACTTCAGATAAAAGCCAAAACCTCAATTTGTAGACACTGTTTCAGGACACTGCCCCTTGTCAGTGCCAAGTATGAGATCTGGTTTGACTGGGCGACAGGGGTCTGACTGGAATCCAAAGGGTAACTTTTCTCCTCGCAGAGAGTGACATGTCATGTTTAGAGGGTTGATATTGACTTACACGATTTCCACTTCCAATAGGTGGCACTAGAGTTCTAGCCCTCTTATGCACTGAAGAGACAATTTGCATGTTTCCCAGAGGAGCATTGCAAGGCTTAAGAGTCTCCTCACCTTGGTATGTCAGGCTTGACATGTCCCTCTCCACAAGGAGAAACGTTACCCTTGGATCCCAATTTGTATACACAGTGCTTGTTCAGCAATGAGTAGCTCCACGATCTCCTGTAAGTCGCTTACTTTGCATTCACATTTTAGAACTATGGAGCAGAATAAACTTGGAGCAACTGGATATTTATAGTCATGGTCCGTTCACAAGTAGTTAATGACCAGTCAATTTCTGTTTTTGCCTCCTCCATCAGCAAGTTTATTTTTTCATGGATTATGCTGTATGAAGCCTGGTTTGATGGTGTATAAACTGTAATTTTTAGCTGTTTTGTGGTACATGTAAATTACTGTGCAACTTATCTTGTTTCTTTGTGAAGTAAATATACAAAAATGTCATTTTTTGTACTGTTCATGTTTCATGAATTCCCCAGGTAATTATGGTCATGTGGTTATGTGATGGGCAGGTTTTTGGTTATACGCATGTGCAAGATTGAGTATTGATTACATAGGTCAGAGGTGGCCATTTCTGGGTAGCAGCTGCACACGCCTCTGAGCAGGTAAAGGAAATAACCTCAATGCATTTTCTCATCAGCAACAAAGTGTTAATATATACAGAGGAAGATAATGCAGACAGAGGGGATGATCTATCATGCTCCCTACACCAGTCCTGCTAGGGCAGAAAGCGCCAGATTCATTAAGAGGTGCACTTCATTTGTTGCCTCTTGAGTGGCTTGCACCGCACCAGAAATCCTACACCAAACAGGGACTGGAATGGCATTTCTGATGTACGAAGTACTGTCACTTTGATGCCTGTGACTTGGTGGTAGTTGTCCCAACCTTACCTACCCTGGCTCCCTTGCTAAGCAATTCATCTCTGGGAAAGATGACCCAAGTCTGCCAAGACCCAGCAATCATGTGATTGCCAAGGTCATAGACCTGTATCGACTGCTGATATTTGTTGGCTGCACAATATTTACTGAGCGCTATGTAGCCAGCAGAAGTGAAGACAGACGTGATAATAAAACGCTTCTGTCTTCTCCCCAGGGTCCCTGGCGGTATCTAATAGCCGGTGTCAGAACCTATGCCTATAGATCCTGCTCTGCAAACTTAGGGTACCGTCACACTCAGCGACGCAACAGCGATCCCGACAACGATACGACCTGGCAGGGATCGTTGCTGCGTCGCTTTGTGGTCGCTGGCGAGATGCCAAACAGTCAGATCTTCCCAACGATGCAGCAACGATCAGCGACCCGTAGCGACCTGTGTAACGATGTGTCTCCTATGTGTCTCAGTGTTGAGTAGCTAGCGAGATCATTGGTAAAAGGTGTCAAACACACCGATGCATGCTACCCAGCGGGATCACAACCAAAGAAAGGTCCAGGCATTTCTAACACAACCAGCGATCTCACAGCAGGGGCCTGGTCGCTGGTACGTGTCAAACTTAGCGAGACCGCTGCTGAGGTCGCTGTTGCGTCACAAAACTTGTGACTCAGCAGCGATCTCGCTTAGTGTGACGGGGGCTTTACAATGAAATTACACTAAAGCCTAGAATTAAGTGCCATAAAATTATGACACTTAGATGTTCTAGGTATAGTGAAACTTATGGCAAATTTTTCAAAAGCGAGTCTCTAAAGATCCAGCTGTCAAACATAGGAAGATAAAAGCATAACTTACATTTTTCTGCTTTTTTTTTTTTTTTTTAAAAGGGAATGTCAGTTTTTTTTCTACCATATCTGACAGCAGAATAAAGTGGGGTGGGGGATTAATTACCTTAATCATTTAATGAGTAAATAAAATTAGTACTAAAAGCACAAAAAGTCATTTACGTTGATAAACTGAAGAGAAGTACAGTGAGAGGTCCATGCCGCATGTCACTGCGAGTGGATTTGACACCTGACTTCACAATACAAACTGCATACATTATTAGACTTTAGGTCTAATGAGGCTGGTGAACTTTGATAATTTATGACAAAATGTAAACCATATCTCCACGATCCAGAGTGTCCTTCCTCCCTGCTCAGTACAAGCTGCAGCTGTCAGGCTTGGCAGACATACACTTCGATTCAGGGGTTTACTATTTAGCCAAAACGTCAGAAACTGCGACTAACAAGGACTTTTTAAAGCACACCAGCCTCATTCGCGCAAAGGTTTATTTAATGTTTGCAGTTTATATTGTGAAGTATTTGGACCGATCCCTTTCAGTTTGAGAAACACTGGCCTGAAACTGAGATTTAAGTCAGTAACTAGTGCACATTCCCACATTAAAAATAGCCATAAAGAAAACCCAGAATATAGGTTTGGATCAATATCAGAGCAAACATTCGCCATATTGGGCCTCACCTGTCCATTGTCTGTTATGGCAATAGAACATGTTGGTCCAGCTGCAACGGCAATGACCACCTTGCTTTGTAGCTGGGCACACACTCGGCGAGGAATTGGCTGGTTCGCTGTGGTGCCAGAACCAATTTGTCCACAGTTATTGTATCCCCAGGCAAACACCTAAGTGGTGAAAAAAAAAAAAACCATGACAATAGAAAGATCATCCTCAAAAGACTGTACAGTGCGGCAAATATGCTAATCTGCACCCAAGAATTGCCTGGTGCATTTTAAGGCTGTCTAGTGTAAATTTGCACTGTCTAAGTTAGACAATTTTGATAAATTTTCAAGCACAATTGCTTTAAATCTCAAGTAACTCCTTCAGTCAGAGAAAGCAAGAAAAGCTGGTTAAAGGGATGGCCACCCTGCCTAGTGTTAACAGAAGGTGTCTGAACAGTTGGGACCCAGGTCCTGCTCTGCCCTTATCCATTTTTGTCTGACAGTGATGCTAACTACATGAGTTAGGTATACCTTGGCGTGATACGGCTTAACATGGTTTTGATTTAAAAAAGTATCAAGTTCTAACACGGTACAAAGATATACATCTTTACTGTATCAAGTTCCTATGCAATATTACTATTTATTTACTCATTACAGGGTATTTGCTCATTTTGTTTAATGGCCAGTGTGAATACTCACCTACGCATTGCCCTTATATCAACATATGCGCTGGCGCAATTTAGGTTTTAGAAGATAAAATATACAACTCTGCAGTTCTCCATTTATGACCCTACACTGCTATGTCTGGCAAGTCTGCAAGAATATCCCAAACACCACACGTGAAAAATTAACAAGTCTTCAGATCACTAAATCAATAAGACATTTAAACTGAATGTGTGAATTCTGCTCAGCAAGTTTGGGCAATTTGTTTAGAAATCTTTGAGCCTGTGTTTCTCCATGAAACATTACCTCGCCATCGGATGTTAAGACCATTGAGTGATGGGAGCCACACGCCACTTGCACCACTTTTTTTGTCAGCACTTCAACGCAGATTTGAACAGGGACGGTGCCTTGGACAGTATTACCATTCCCAAGCTGGTTGTACCCATTGTGCCCCCAAGCATAAAGCTCCCCATCTAGAAAACAAAGCAATAAAAAAGGGTAGAATTACCAACAGCTGTACAGACCAAGACAATGCACCACAAACAAGACAAAAGGTAAGATTATGTTTCATCAATCAAGACATCAGTTTGTATTGCAAAAATGGAGAGTTAGGAGCAGTGACTACTTGGGGGATCGCTTGTGATGTGAAAATTGAAAGGTGAAACTGCTGTTATGTTGGAGAGAATGAATATTGCAGCGACTGCCTAATTCGAGAAATTACATTTCAATTAGGTCAATTAAAAAGGTTAATACTCTTGATGTTGCACTTTTGTATATTCACAGTAAATGTTCCAAAAGTGTAAACACAAAGCAGGCAGATGTACAATGTATGCAGCTTCCTTAGCTGTGTACAGTCATGGCCGAAAGTTGAAAATGACACAAATATTAATTTTTACAAAGTCTACTGCTTTACTTTTTCTAATGGCAATTTGCATATACTCCAGAATGTTATAAAGAGTGATCAGCTTAACAGCAATTACTTGCAAAATCAATTTTTGGCTAGAAAATGAACTTTATCCCCCAAAACACATTTCAACATCATTGCAGCCCTGCCTTAAAATGACCAGCTAACCTCTTTTTAGTGATTGCTCCATTAACACAGGTGTGGGTGTTGATGAGGACATGGCTGGAGATCAATCTGTCATGATTAAGTAAGAATGACACCACTGGACACTTTAAAAGGAGGCTGGTGCTTGGCATCATTGTTTCTCTTCTGTTAACCATGGTTATCTCTAAAGAAACACGTGCAGTCATCATTGCAATGCACAAAAATGGCATAACAGGGAAGAGTATCGCAGCTAGAAAGATTGCACCTCAGTCAACAATCTATCGCATCATCAAGAACTTCAAGGAGAGAGATTCCATTGTTGCCAAAAAGGCTCCAGGGCGCCCAAGAAAGACCAGCAAGCGCCAGGACAGTCTCTTAAAAGTGTTTCAGCTGCGGGATCGGGCTACCAGCAGTGCAGAGCTTGCTCAGGAATGGCAGCAGGCAGGTGTGAGTGCATCTGCACGCACTGTGAGGCGGAGACTCTTGGAGCAAGGCCTGGTCTCAAGGAGGGCAGCAAAGAAGCCACTTCTCTCCAGAAAAAACATCATGGACAGACTGATATTCTGCAAAAGGTACAGGCAGTGGACTGCTGAGGACTGGGGTAAAGTTATTTTCTCTGATGAATCCCCTTTTCGATTGTTTGGGACATCAGGAAAATGCCTCATTCGGAGAAGACAAGGTGAGCGCTACCACCAGTCTTGTCTCATGCCAACTGTTAAGCATCCTGAAACCATTCATGTGTGGGGTTGCTTCTCAGCCAAGGGAATCGGCTTTCTCACAGTCTTGCCTAAAAACACAGCCATGAATAAAGAATGGTACCAGAATGTCCTTCAAGAGCAACTTCTCCCAACCCTCCAAGAGCAGTTTGGCGATCAACAATGCCTTTTCCAGCATGATGGAGCACCTTGCCATAAAGCAAAGGTGATAACTAAATGGCTCAGGGAACAAAACAGAGATTTTGGGTCCATGGCCTGGAAACTCCCCAGATCTTAATCCCATTGAGAACTTGTGGTCAATCAAGAGACGGGTGGACAAACAAAAACCTAAAAATTCTGACAAAATGAAAGCATTGATTGTGCAAGAATGGACTGCTATCAGTCAGGATTTGGTCCAGAAGTTGATTGAGAGCATGCCAGGGAGAATTGCAGAGGTCCTGAAGAAGAAGGGTCAACACTGCAAATATTGACTTGCTGCATTAACTCATTCTAACTATCAATATAAGCTTTTGTTACTCATATGTTTGCAATTATTATATTTCTGTCTGTGATAAAAACATCTGTCAAACACACATAAAAACCAGAGGGCAGCAGATCATGTGAAAATATAATATTTGTGTCATTCTCAAAACTTTTGGCCATGACTGTAGACCGGGGCAGAGTCAGTTCTCGTTCTCCATGCAGGGTGTGTGCTTGAGAGCTCACATACTGCTAGGGGCCCGGATATAGTAGGATAGCAAAATACAACCAGAAGGCTCTAAGCATATCCTGTTATCTCCATCTCCTCCTAAAAGGGAGTTGCAGCTTTAATAACACTACCAGATTTCACTGCATGCAGTCAATGCAAAGAATTTGTAGCACCAAAAGATTCATATCAATAAGACTCAAGCTCTTTAGATGTATTACTGCAAGTCTGATAAAAGGGGACGACTACTTTCTGAAATTCCGAGGTGTACAGGCAGAGGAAGAATCACTCCATACCGCAGCAGCCACATCTATCCTCCCCTCTGCTGGTGACCATAGTTAAACACTGGATGAGGTGGCTGACACTGGCATAGTTGGTGATACCCCCTACACCTGCACAGAAAAGGAAAGGTAATAAATGACTAGCATACCTTCAGTACAGACCAGTACATGGGGGCCGCTGCCATAGCAAATGCCAGTTATTTTCTTGCCACAAAGGATATCAAGTCTTCTTGGAGTCATTGTGCTTTGATTATCACCAGTTCCCAGACAATTACTGCAATTCTGCCAAATGCAAATACCTGGAAACAAGATTAAAGAGTTATGCAGTCCGAAAACATGACCTATACATGTTACTGTGCACCTATAGACTAAAAATGGGCAAGAGTACCATGACATACATGGGCGGTATGGGACTGCACCGAGAAGCACCGATTGCAACGCAGGATAATGATAATTTTTATTTATATAGCACCAACATATTCCAAAGCACTTTACAATAAGGTAGGGACATGGACAGAAAAACAATGCAATGCATTGCAACAGTTACAGGAGGAGTGAGGACCCTGCTCACACTGTTATAAAACAGTGGCTAAACTCTACATAAGATTTTATAGATATTAAGTATAAGACTGTATTAAGGTTACAGAATCCCTGTAATTGACAGTGTCTTGTCTACATTTCATGTGCAATGAGAGCAGTTTTATAGAATGTAGTTAACACCATAAACCGGGTCTACAAGACTGATGTCAATAAAAAGTTTTAGAGGCAGAAATAATGGGAGTAGTTAGTTAATACCTTAAGACCTGTAACACCTTAAGGCAGCACTTACACCCAATTTATATCCTCTTAATATATTGAAATCATATTATACGGTCCTTACAATTGTTCATTTTGATTTTCTACCCAGTTAATTTTCTTTGCTTTTCGTTCACACAGTAAGTGTCTGCCAAATTCATTTCTCTTGAACTCCTGACCCAGCTGCTCCCTCGGGACTTTTGCAGTGAGTCCTGAATCACACCGGAAAAACTGACCTCCTGTTTCTACATAGAGCTTAGAAGGACTCAGCTAGTCAGTTTTTAATCACATGATATCAGATGTAATGGTAAAGAGAATTGGCTGGGTAAAAATGCAAAATGAGCAATTGTAAGTACATAGAGCCACTTAATAAGAGGACTGCAATATATTAAGAGGATCCACATTTTGATGGTAGGAGGATGAAGCGTGCTTTTTCAATAAGTCAGTTAGAGGGAATCAATCACCAGGTTTAGGCTTCCAAACTGAGGGCAGTATATAATGGGGACAGACAAGGATAGCACTGGGTTACTTACTGCCTTGCTGTGGTTGTGATAAAACCAGTCTATCTACTGTAGCTCTGATAGCTTGCAATGAATAGCTCAGTCTAAAAGGGAAACATCTTCCAAAAAATATTTAGGACTATACTAAGTTTTAACTAACAATAGTTAAGATTTCTTAAGACTTATTTTCAAAAACATTTTTAAAGTTACTTAGTCATAAGTCAGGTTAGATGTTCAGAAGAGAAATTACATTACAGACCTTGTTAACAGAATAAGCTCACTGAAGGTTTTAGTTTATTACACTCTGGCCCATTTTAGTCTATGTACTGAGATACAGAGGACGTAGAAGGCAAACTGTTTAAAAGTCTTACTGAAACTATTGCAAAAATATAAAAGGGAATCCAGAATAATACCAATAAGGTGAACAAGGATTTTCAACAATAGGAAAAAAAAACAAAAACACCTCAAATATAAACCCTATTAAGTGGGTTGTCCACTACTCTGAACCTCAATCCATATGTTTGCTCCCAGTAAATTAACACCTATAATCCCATCTGGTGCATGTGTCATTATTGGTGGTTGTCACTGGCTCTCCCTGGGATCACATGACATTGTTATGTCACGCGATCCCTTGCAGCCGCTTCTCTCTTCCCTCCTTAGGACAAATAATAATAATAATAATAATCTTTATTTATATAGCGCCATCATATTCCGCAGCGCTTTACAGTTTAACAGTTTCAGAACACAAGTCATAAGTAACAACGTTAATACAATAATTAAAGCAAAATAAGCCGCCCCTGCTCGGAGAGCTTACAATCTACAATGAGGTGGGGAGATACAAAGTACAGGGGTGTATATACAATGGTGCATTTACAATGATGGTCCAGCCATCTTGAGGGAGTGAGGGATGGATGGAGACAGTGAATGGCTACACACACACACTTACACATAGAATGACTTTGATTAGTGAATGTGATAGGCCGCTCTGAACAAATGTGTTTTGAGGGAGCGCCTGAAACCATGCAAATTGTGGATAGTCCTAATTTCTTGGGGTAGAGCATTCCAGAAGATTGGCGCAGCGCGGGAGAAGTCTTGGAGTCGGGAGTGGGAGGTACGGATTAGTGCAGATGTTAGTCGAAAGTCGTTTGCAGAGCGCAGCAGTCGGTTAGGCCGATAGATAGAAATGAGGGAGGAGATGTAGGGGGGTGCTGCACTGTGGAGAGCTTTGTGGGTGAGAACAAGTACTTTGAATTGTATCCTATAATGAATGGGCAGCCAATGTAAGGATTGGCGAAGAGCGGACGCGTCCGAGTACCGATTAGCCAGATGGATGACCCTGGCTGCTGCATTAAGGATGGACTGGAGAGGGGATAGTCGAGTAATGGGGAGGCCAAGTAATAGAGCGTTGCAGTAGTCCAGGCGGGAGTGGATCAATGCTACAGTGAGGGTTTTTGTTGTTTCCAAGGTGAGAAAGGGCGGATTTTAGAGATGTTCTTTAGGTGTAGGCGGCAAGAGCGGGCAAGAGATTGTATATGGGAGGTGAAGGAGAGATTGGTGTCAAACATAACACCCAGACAGCGAGCCTGCTGCCTGGGTGTTATTATGGTGCCGCCCACGGAGAGGGATATGTCAAATTTAGGGAGGTTAGTAGACGGCGGGAGCAGAAGTTCAGTTTTGGAGAGGTTGAGTTTCAGATAGAGAGCGGACATGATGTTGGAGACTGCGGACAGACAGTCGGTGGCGTTCTGTAGAACAGCGGGGGTAAGGTCGGGGGATGACGTGTATAGTTGTGTGTCATCAGCATAAAGATGGTACTGAAAGCCAAATCTGCTGATGGTCTGTCCAATTGGGGCCGTGTAAAGAGAAGAGAAGGGGGCCAAGGACTGAGCCCTGGGGTACACCGACAGCGAGAGGAAGAGGAGATGACGTGGAGCCAGAGAACGAAACACTGAAGGAGCGGTCAGAAAGATAGGAGGAGAAACAGGAGAGAACAGTGTCCTTAATACCTAGTGACTGGAGCCTAGACAGTAGGAGACGGTGGTCAACAGTGTCGAAAGCTGCAGAAAGGTCGAGAAGAATGAGCAGAGAGTGGTCACCGTTACGTTTTGCTGTCAGAAGGTCATTGGTCACTTTAATGAGTGCAGTTTCGGTCGAATGTAGGGGGCGGAAGCCGGACTGTGAAGGGTCTAGGAGGAGTGAGTGGAGAGGTAACGGGTAAGGGGAGTAGACCAGGCGCTCCAAAAGTTTAGAGATGAAGGGGAGATTGGAGACCGGTTGTAGTTGTTTGTGCAGAAGGGTCGAGAGCGGTTTCTTTTGTACGGAGTAATGATGGAGTGTTTGAAGGAGGATGGAAATGCCAGAGGAGTGAGAGATTAGGCTAAGTTCACCGTTGCGGAATGCCGCGAAATTTCCGCGGCATCCGCACTTCTCCGCAGGAAATACGCACGTTTTTGTGTGCTGATTCCGCCAAATAATGCGTTTTGAAGCGTAATTAGCTTGCAGAATGCTAGGTTTTCCTAGCGATCTGAGCATCGCTTGGAAACTGATTGACAGGTTGGTCACGAGTCAAACATAGTGTTTGACAAGTGTGACAACTTTTACTATGATGCGCCTATGTCGCATCAATAGTAAAAAGATCTAATGTAAAAATAATAAATGAATTCTCACTTCCGGCGGCCCCTGCGCCTCCGCCTTCAGCGACGCTCCGGCAACTCGGGCCAAGGATGCTTGCGGCAATCACACGATGACGTAGCATCTCGCGAGACGCTATGCATCTGGTGATTCTTGCAAAGGACTCTGGGACGGAGTTGCGGAGCGTCGCTGAAGCGGGAAGGCTGCGGGGGCCGCGGGAAGGCTGCGGGGGCCGCGGAGGTTGAGAATATCATTATTTTTTATTTTAATATTGTTTTACCAGGATATGGTACCCAGGGCCTGGAGGAGAGTCTCCTCTCCTCCAGACCCTGGGTACCACCGCACATGAACCGCTTACATTCGCAAATTAATGAACATGTGCTATTTTTCCGCAAAGCGTTTTTTTCGCGGAAAAAGCAAATTGGCCAAAACATGCGGAATCATTAACATGTATAGGATGCTTATGCTGCGTTTTTATGCGTTTTTACGCGGAAAACCGCGAAAACGCGAAAAAAACGCATTATTCTGATGTGTGCACTTAGCCTAAAGATTGTAGTTAGGTGAGTTGTGACAATGGAGAACTGGAGGAGATGTGAGGATGGTCGTAGTGCATGTAGTCGGCGAGAGAAGAGAGAGTCTGGAGATTCTTTCTGTGATGGATCAAATGTGGAAAGTGAGCCAGGGGAACAGCAGGGTGGATGGGAGTCAAGCCCTTGGTGGTTGAGAGCAGATTTCCTGACGGTAGTATCTATTTTTTCTGTAAAATGGGAGGCCAGGTCGTCAGCACAAATGTCTGTGATAGGGGCTTGTGCTTTTGGCCTGAGGAGGGAGGAAAAGTGTCAAAAGTTTCTTGGGTTGTTGGCTAGTGAGGAGATCAGGGTGGTGAAGTAGGTCTGTTTGGCGAGGTAAAGGGCAGCATTATAAGTTCTTAACATGAATTTAAAGTGGATGAAGTCTTCTGGTGTGCGGGTTTTTCTCCAAAGGCGTTCAGCACTCCTAGAGCTTCGCTGTAGAAGTTGAGTTTGCAATGTGAGCCAGGGCTGTTTTACTGTGTGTTTGGAAGTTCTGAGGGTGAGCGGTGCTACTTGGTCAAGGGTGCTTCTAAGAATGTCATTGTAGTGATGAACAGCCAGATTAGGACAAGAAAAAGAGAAGATTGGGGACAGTGATGAGTGTAGGGAGTCTGAAAGTGTCTGAGGGTTAATGTAATCACATACATCCGGAGAAAGTAAGCTGCTGATCTCACTTTCTTCAGATGTGTGCGACCTGTCCGAAAGTAGGAAGAGTTAAGCAGCCACTAGTTGACCACAAGGATCGCATGATGTAACATGCAAGCCCAGGAAGCCAACACTGACACCACTGGAACGGCACCAGAAACAGAGGCGAGTGTAAGGGTTATTTTACTAGGAGCAAACATGAATTGAGTAGTTGTCAGTGAACTATCCTTTTAGTCTTTTATGGATTGACCAAGCTTCCACAGTCACCATTATATTTGTTGGCACCAGTCTTCTCAGGAGCACTACAGGTCCCAGCTACTTGATCTTAAGTTACGCAGACTAATTGGTGACCTCCATCCAAAGAATGCAATGGCATACACTTAGGTACAGTAATGGTCCATACAACACCAGGGCTGTGGAGTACATCTATAAAGTGGACCAACTCCTTAAATACATTGGGTACAGCAGTACAGTGCAGGATGTGCAGTAAGTGTTTAAAAAAGAATTTGGGAAAGCTATGGAGTGTCCTTTGTCTGTTCCTGATCTCAGCTGTTAGTGGAGATGAATCTGTGCTGCACTTTATGTACATGCTCAGTAGTGGCCAGTGCTGTGGGGTCAGAGTCGGTGAAATTGAGGAGTCGGAGGTCTGGCTTACTGACTCCACAGTCCTGTCCAACATGGCAGGAGCTCTTTTACAGGGCCATGCAAGTTGCAGGTTATATAGGATACAATTACAAAAGGAGTTGTCAAGGCATGACCCCACACAAATCTGCCAGACAGATGTGTAATGTAGAGACATTTAGCAACCAGTAATTATAATGTGCTGGGTCCATTAGAGTAAGGCTATGTGACCATGGTGCAGAAATGCTCCAGAATTGTCCGGAGCATTTGCGCAACTCCCTGCCGTGGGTAAAACGCATACAGAATTCATATGCGTTTTCCTGCAAAACACAAGCATTTTGAGCTTGCAGAATGCTCGCGCTTTTCCAAGCGATTTGAAGCATCGCTTGGAAAAGTGATTGCAGGTTGGTCACACTTATCAAGCATAGTGCTTCACAAGTGTGACCAACTTTTTACTACTGATGAATGTTAAAAATAATTAAAAAAATAAAAAATAAAAAATAAGGATATACTCACCTCCTGGCAGCCCCCGATCTCCTCAGCGGCAATCCCAGCCCCCAGCGGCACTGCCGACAAGTTCCATTCCCAGGCGTGCTTAGCGAGAATGACCTTTGCGACGTCGCAGTCACTCGACCACAACATCACAAAAGTCATTCTCGCTAAGGACGCCTGGGAACCGAGCTTGCCGGCCGCGCCGCTGAGGAGTGGGAGGACTCCGGGGGCAGACAGAGGGTAAGTATATTCCTATTTTTTATTTTAATTTTTTACAGGAATATGGTACCCAGGGCATGGAGGAGCGTCTCCTCTCCTCCAAACCCTAGGGAACAACTGCACATGAACCACTCACTTTATGCATGGTGGGCATAAAGTGAGCGTTTCAATGCAATCCTATGGCGGCGGAATCGCCGCGATTACGCTAAAATAATGAACATGCTGCGTATTTTACCACGATGAGATTACGCTCTGGAAAAATACGCAGCACGGGCACAGCAATTGCAGAATCCCATAGGATTGCATGGGTTGCGTTTTGTTAGTGTTTTTAATAAGCGTTTCCGCCTCGTAAAAACACGACAAAAACGCTTAAAAACTCAACGTGGACACATAGCCCAAGTGTTGAGAAATGCAATGGCATGTGGAGCCATAGTCCAGCCCCAGGCCTGTAGCCACATCTCTTCACACCAAATAGGAATGTGATCCTGAAGAATCCCATTAAGGAGAACACAACAAAGCAGCTACAATATGTAAAAGCCATAAAACCCACTAACCTCATCACTGTCATTGGTGTAGATTACTTCATTTGCACATGTACCAAATACACAGGCTTGTCGGATGGATGCCACCTCCTGGGGTGATAATAAAGTGAATAATGGCCACTTCCCGAAGTCCACCATGTTGTTAGAAGGTTTTACCTCAGTTGTAGGTAACCTGAACACCTAAAATTCAAAGAAAACAATTTATAGCCAAATATTGTGCTAGATGGCCAACATGCACAAAAATTTTCAGAACTTCCATACAAGTGAACGTAAAGCAGTGTTGAGCTTTCACCTTGCCACTGACTGCCGAGCACAACCGGATCCACATCCAATAGACAGTTATGCCATACCCTGCCTTTATAATATGCCAGGAGAACCCCTTTAAGGTTGCAGCTTGTAGAAAGCACAATTTACATGTTATCAAATTCCCAAATGGAAACCAGAGGACTGCACATGGTGTAAATATGTCAAACCTGTCAACATTTTGAAGTGCTCACTTCATCATGAGAACCACGTCAAAAGGTGTTGAGAATAAACCACACTGTTGCCCTTCTTACCAGACGGGACTGTTACACTACCATTAATGCAGGTTACCTGCATTTCATAATACTTAAATGTTGGTCATTGTAACCAGCGGGGCTGGAATTCTGTGACACCCATAGTGTTGCATGTTACACAACCACATGAGATGAGCAGTATCGCCTCCCACTTAGCCCTGGATAATACCCAACTGTGCTTATTGCTCCCAGAGTCATTTCTCAAACATTTTAATTTAATATGTCAGTTTTAGATATGAAACCATTTTGCTGCATCTTTCATTTAAGATCAGATACAGTGTAAACCTATATGTACTGATCTGGGAGTTACGACTCCACTGCTCGTGTTAGGACTCTGCACAGACATAGCACAGATATAGTGAGTAGCGACATCGTTCCTAGACAAAAGGATATGATAAAACTTACCTGAATATACATTTGTTTTAATACATTTTCAAAAATAACAGCAGAGGTGCATAATATATATCTCTCAAGAAAAAAAAAAAAAAAAAGACATTTATAGAAGCATTTACTAAAACAGATGTCTGGAGAGGTGACCGATCATCTAGTAAAGTCATTTATATCTGGCAAGATTAAAGGGGTTGTCTGGTGTAAACAAGTAATGTCTTATTCACAGGATGAGTGATCAGTTATTGATTGGTGAGGGTCTGACCACCGGGTCCTGCAATGATCTGCAGAACGGGGCAGTAGCGCACATGCTCAACCGCTGCGCCATTCACTGTCTTTGGGATTGGCCAGCGCTGCGCTTTGCTTTTTCCAGCAACTCCGAAGAGAATAAATTAAGCAGTGGTCAGGCAGACAACCTGCCGCCCAATTTTGTAATGTGTTAAGACTTCTCCCCCTTCAGGGATAAGGGTGCCCCGTTCTGCCAGTTGGTATCAATTTCAGCAATTGGTCACCCTCCAATGACTATGGTATCCATGGACAACCACTTTAAGGGTCTGTGCACACACTGCCGATTCTGCTGCGGATCCGCAGCGGATTTTCCGCTGCAGATCTGCAAGTGATGTACAGTAGCATTAGATGCAATGTAAAAAGAAAAAACGCAGTGCACATGCTGCGGATTTTTCCGTGCGGATTTGGTGAGGATTTAAATCCGCAGCATGTCACTTCTTTTGTGCAGTTCCGCAGCCTTGTCAGACCTGCTCTAAATAAAAATCTGCAGGTCTAAAAACGCATGGGAAATCCGCACAAAAAACGTGTAAAATCCGCATCAAATCCGCAGTAAAACCCAGGTCATTTTACCAAAATATGCACGGAAAATTCCTCAGCAGAATCTGCACCGTCTGCACATAGCCTAACTAAACAAAAAAAAAAAAAAAAACACCATCAACCTGCAGATAAGGGGGTAATCTGCAGGTTAAAAGCATTGTGAAGCTGCCAAGCAACAGCACTTAAGGGTATGCCACACTGAACAATATCGCTAACGGGATCGCTAAAAAACGTCACTATTTAGCGATCCCGTTAGCGATGTTGTTGAGTGCGGCAGCTGCCAGCGACGAGCTTCCTGCTGTGGTCTCGCTCGTCGCTGGAATCGTTCCGGACCCTATTTTCTCGTCGGCGCTCCCGCTGGGTAAGTATATATCGCTAGTGTGTCACCTTTTCTTAGCGATTTAGCGGTACTTTTGTACCGCTAAAGTCGTTAAGAAGATCGCTAACGGCGATAGCGTCGTTAACTATATCGCTAAATGTGGCCGCACTTAGCGATATAAAACAATCCCGCTAGCGATCGCATTAGTATGCGTCGTTATCGTGATCGCTAGCGGATTGTTAGTGTGGCAGTACCTTTAGACCCCTGCTACAGGGAGGAAATTAACGTTATTACCCTGGCAGAGTTCAGGTTTCAGCCATAGGGGGAATAGAAATGCTTTTTAAAAAAAAAAAAAAAAAAAAAAAACACACATTATACAGGGAATTTATTCAAATAAGTGAATGCTGCTGGGTTGGAGGGCATGGGGGGACCTGACCGGTTCCCTTTAAGGGGAAGTTCTCAGAATACAAGCATTTTACCCCTTTCAGGAAAGAGCAAGAAGTTTCTTATCACTAACGGTCTGCGTGCTTGGCTGAAGTCCTATGTAAGCAGTCCCAGTGTAGAAAGAAGTTTAATGGATTTGTGCACTTAGTGTGGTGCTTCTGTATGTGACCCATGATGGGAAAATGCAACCACTACAATGGGAAAGTGAACCCTCCAGCAATGGGGGTGCAAGTGCCGACCCCATCCCAAGTCCAAACCTCCCCCGCAGCAACACAAGTCCCCTGCACCCCTTGCTATGGCCTACATTCTGCAGCAAGTAAAGCAGGAGGGAAACTGCTGCAGGATCCCAGCAATGCACAGTAATCTGCACACAGGACACAACTGCTGCACCGACCAGGAGATCACGAGGCTGAAGTTAGTTTATTATTTGGCAATTTTTTCTTTTTTTATAGGTTTAACTAAAAATAAGCATCACAATAATATACAATGCAGCGAGGAGCCCTGATGTGAACACACTTAAAAACAGCTACAAAACTGGCACAAAAATGGACATCAAAGTGGGAACCAAAGGGGGTTAAATGACTTTGGGCCACTGATATCACACTGCAGACATATAGCACAGGGAGCCCCACATCACACCCAGGCCCTCCTGCCTGGCCCAAACAGGTTCTGGGCATCAGAACTGGCATCAAAATGGGCACACAGCCGATTTTCACAGGTTTGAATAAGTAACTGATGTTAGGGTTAAATGAATGTACCACTGATCTCACACCACCTGTGAAAACGGGCTTCTTTGTCCATTTTGATGCCAATTCAGATGCCCAGAACCCATTTGGGCCAGGCTGTAAGGACCTGGGTTTGATGCGGGGCTGTATTCTTAGTGTGACATCAGTGGCCCAACATCATTTAACTTCTTAAAAACATCAGTGAAAATCCACTGTGTCCCCACTTCGATGCCAGTTCTGATGCCCAGAACCATTTGGGCCAGGCTGGAGGGACCTGGGTGTGATGTGGGGGCCCTGTTCTATATGTCTGCAGTGTGACATCAGTGGCCCAAAGTCAATTAACCCTTTCATTAACGCCCTTCGGTGCCCTCTTTGATGCCCATTTTTGTGCCAGTTTCAGTAGCTGTTCAGTGTGTTCACATCCGGGCTCCTCGCTGTATTGTAGATTATTATTGTGATTATTATTTTTTGTTGTTAAATCTATAAAAAAAAAAGAAAAAATAATTGCCGAATAAGAAACCAACTTCAGCCTGGTCAGGAGATCGGTATAAGAGCAGGACC